>OY759261.1:40416995-40476995 GCA_963662155.1 Lamellibrachia columna | reverse complement strand
GACCATAGCATTATGCTAACGCGTCTTCAACACTCATTTGGTGTGACTGCAGAAGCCATGCATTGGATGCGATCCTACATTAGCGGCAGAACGCAATGTGTCTCTGTCGGCCCCGAAACTTCGTTCAACGCACATTTATGCTGCGGCGTACCACAAAGATCCGTGTTGGGACCGAAACTGTACTGTATATACACTAAACCAGTTGGTGATATAGTGAAGAAACATAATCTTCGCTACCTCTGTTATGCAGATGACACATAAATATACTTGTCCGTCAAGCCTGATGAGAACTGGGCCAGTGAAAGGTCAGCCATTGAAGCATGTGTGGCGGATGTTGGCGGGTGCATGAATAGAAACATGCTAAAACTGAACCAAGAAAAAAAACGAACTCATTGTGTTTTCTTCCAAACACCGATTTCGTCGGGTGAACAACTTGTCCCTCACGATCGGAGGCAGACTATTACATGCTGTGCAATCCGTGAGAAATCTTGGAGTTATTGTGGACAGCGGCTTGACAATGAAGAAACAGGTGAATGCGATCTCCAAGTTATGTTTCTACCACATCCGAAATATTGGCAAAGTCAGGCAATACATCAAAAATGACGCCTGTAAGATTCTAGTCCAGGCACTGGTAACATCTCGCCTGGACAATGGAAACGCGCTACTGCAAGGTTTGCCTCAGGTGCTAATTGAACGATTGCAGCGTATACAGAACTGCGCTACTCGCCTAATCACCAGGTCACGCAAGAGCGAACACATAACACCTGTGTTACGTGAGCTACATTAGCTTCAGGTGAAATACCGGCTCCGCTTTAAAGTTAACACCTTCACGTATAAAGTGCTCAACGGATTAGCACCGGCATACATGAGTGACATTGTGCAGAAATTTCAACCAACGCGTGGTTTAAGATCAACGGCGAAGTCACTTCTCGTCGTACCTGTGCTACGGACTGCAACTTATGGTGAACGTTGTTTCAGCCGACACGCGGCCAAACTGTGGAACGACTTGCCTGAGAACATTAAACAACTGAACACTTTCAGCTGTTTCAAGAGACACTTAGAACATATGTCTTTAAAGTGGCATACGACTGACGTGATTGAGTCACGCCTTCGTTTTAATAACATATCCATATACCATTGACTTATTCGTAATGTTTTATTCATGTATGTACTATAAGTGTAATGTCTGTGTTTATTTATTTGTTATGTTTAAATCAGCTCCCTTACAACATCTACTTTTAAAATAATTAAACAATTTGAGTTTTATTTAATTTATACAGTTTTATGTAAAGTATGTATTTTAAGTATTTTATAGTTTTATTTAATTTGTGCAGTTTCATGTAAAACGCCTGAGAGCATTTTATCTTAATTGGATTCGGGCGTTATATAAATTCCGATATAATAATAATTATAATGTTGCCGATCAAAATTTTCTTTCAGTCCCATGTGTCACAATTCGCTGCTCAACCGGTCTTCCAGAACCGTAGTTCACGTTGTATATATATATATATGTATATATATATATATATATATATATATATATATATATATTTCTTCCGCCTAGACAAGGCGCTCATGGTGCTTACTTCATTTTCAGAGCAAGCATTTGGGTAACAGCTAATGCATCGCCCGTATGGGTTTTGTACGTTATAAACTTTGGCTCTGTTTGTCCACGGTGGGTTTGGTTTCATTTCGTGTTGAGGATATTTTACTTCCAAAGACATAAGCACCATGTAGAAGGATCACCAGCATTTACAGAGTTGACCTATATGTCCGCCCTCACTACTTAGTTATTTTCCTCATCAATCCGTATACACACTCAACTTATCTCCCTGCTATAACTAAAGGGCTACATGACTTTACAGCATGGTGCATTGGTCGCAAACAGGTCAGTCGTACCTGGCTGTGTTACCAACTCGCATGAAGTAATTAGATGTCGTCATAGTCAGCAGGAGGATGTCATCATAGTCAGCAGAAGGATGTCATCATAGTCAGCATCTAGATGTCATCATAGTCAGCAGCTAGATGTCATCATAATCTGCAGCTAGATATCATCAAAGTCAGCAGAAGGATGTCATCATAGTCAGCAGCTAGTTGTCATCATAGTCAGCAGCAGGATGTCATCATAGTCACAAGACTCCTATGGAGGGCGTGATGCACCGAGTATCCTGAAGTAATATGAGGTTAAGTGAATGAGGACCAATAAATATAATAGCAACCGCATTATCGCCCAGTCATTAACGCCAACTGAAGCGTAACGACTAACGCCCCATTGTCAAGACTAGCCGCTCATCCAAGACCCAACTCCACACACGCACGCACGCACACACGCACGCACGCCCGCACGCACGCCCGCACGCCCGCCCGCACGCACGCACGCACACACACACACACACAAACAACAATTGATGACGCCGAAGTCGCGCAAACATAGTTCTACGAGCGACAAGTCGAAAAACCAATTACTCATGTATTTTGCTTATACAAAATTACTGTCTGATAATAAATACGGCTTCATACCTGTAGAAATAGTCGATATGATCACTACACAATTGGATAACACCGAATTACCCATTGGTGTATTTCTTGATTTATCGAAAACATTCGATACGCTTGACCACACAATCCTCTTAAATAAATTAGAACATTATGGGATGGAATCCTCAGCATTACAATTATTAAAGAGTTAATTAACAAACCGTGAGCAATTTGAAAAAAAACTGATGACATAAAATCAAATGTCTTACCTTTAAACACGGGGGTCCCACAAGGCTCAATACTAGGTCCTATGTTATTTATAATATATATTAACGATTTCTCACATGCCAGTACTGTCTTCAAATTCATTACATATGCCGATGATACTTCTCTAGTAAGTACGCTCGGGTCCTTTTCAAATGGTACTAACAATCCAGATACTGAATATATGCTAAATACTGAAGTACACAACATAGCAGAAAGGCCAAAATTAAATAAATTATCATTAAACATATACAAAACTAAATATGTGATTTTTCAAATGCTAAAGAAAAAGGTAATAGTACCAACACTAACAATTGATGGTGTTAACACTGAAAGAGTCCAACATTTCAACTTCTTAGGTCTAATATTAGACACAATTTTAAATTTGCATAAACATATTGAAAAAATAGCAAATAAGTGTTCTAGGACAATCGGAATTATAAACAAGGTAAAGCATGTCTTACCAAAAAGTATCAGAATTATACTATATAATTAATTAATACTACCTCACATAAATTACAGTCTAATGATCTGGGGCATTGTCAAGAATAAATAATTAATCCAGCTATATGCGTTAACATTAATTTATACAAGCGGAAATATACAATACATTAATTGAAAACAAACCAGGGTTGCTCAGTTGTTGTTTAGGGTTCCCGCCAATCAATGCTTGAATGACAAGCCGACTAGTGCTACAGTCCTACCCAGTTGTTGTTTAGGGTTCCCGCCAATCAATGCTTGAATGACAAGCCGACTAGTGCTACAGTCCTACCCAGTTGTTGTTTAGGGTTCCCGCCAATCAATGCTTGAATGACAAGCCGACTAGTGCTACAGTCCTACCCAGTTGTTGTTTAGGGTTCCCGCCAATTAATGCTTGAATGACAAGCCGACTAGTGCTACAGTCCTACCCAGTTGTTGTTTAGGGTTCCCGCCAATCAATGCTTGAATGACAAGCCGACTAGTGCTACAGTCCTACCCAGTTGTTGTTTAGGGTTCCCGCCAATTAATGCTTGAATGACAAGCCGACTAGTGCTACAGTCCTACCCAGTTGTTGTTTAGGGTTCCCGCCAATCAATGCTTGAATGACAAGCCGACTAGTGCTACAGTCCTACCCAGTTGTTGTTTAGGGTTCCCGCCAATCAATGCTTGAATGACAAGCCCACTAGTGCTACAGTCCTACCCAGTTGTTGTTTAGGGTTCCCGCCAATCAATGCTTGAATGACAAGCCGACTAGTGCTACAGTCCTACCCAGTTGTTGTTTAGGGTTCCCGCCAATCAATGCTTGAATGACAAGCCGACTAGTGCTACAGTCCTACCCAGTTGTTGTTTAGGGTTCCCGCCAATCAATGCTTGAATGACAAGCCGACTAGTGCTACAGTCCTACCCAGTTGTTGTTTAGGGTTCCCGCCAATCAATGCTTGAATGACAAGCCGACTAGTGCTACAGTCCTACCCAGTTGTTGTTTAGGGTTCCCGCCAATCAATGCTTGAATGACAAGCCGACTAGTGCTACAGTCCTACCCAGTTGTTGTTTAGGGTTCCCGCCAATCAATGCTTGAATGACAAGCCGACTAGTGCTACAGTCCTACCCAGTTGTTGTTTAGGGTTCCCGCCAATCAATGCTTGAATGACAAGCCGACTAGTGCTACAGTCCTACCCAGTTGTTGTTTAGGGTTCCCGCCAATCAATGCTTGAATGACAAGCCCACTAGTGCTACAGTCCTACCCAGTTGTTGTTTAGGGTTCCCGCCAATCAATGCTTGAATGACAAGCCGACTAGTGCTACAGTCCTACCCAGTTGATCATATATCCATTCACACATGCCTGAACCTGATCACTGTTTGACAGTAGTGAATGCATACTTGACATGTTCCATTATTTCAAATATGGGGGTGGGTGGGTGTGGTTAATCCTATCAAAACTATTTTTTGGACTATTTGATTTTTATATTTATAAAGCCCCTAAGAAAAAAAAAACGTCCACATACAAATACTGAAAATTCGCCTCTCAGTGCAATAATGAAACTAAAGTGGAAAGCAAATACTTTGTCCATGGATCGTGGATACTCAATGTTACTCTTTGTAGCCGCGAAGTGGCAACGTTAAGTGAAAACATAATATGTGATATTAAAAGCCACTGTTAAATGCGACATCTTATGGAACATTACCAATTTAGCAACTGCGTCCTTCCAGCGCGCCAGAATCTCGTGTCAGTCTTGTTAAATAAATAAATGACAGTAGCAGTTAACAATTAGTAACATGCACTATTAGTTTAATTTTGAAAAGTATAAACATGACAGAAAAAGACATGGTGTACAATTAAACACATTATTCAGAACAAATTGTGAGATGTGAGATCAGTTCCTTGATTCCTTCAAAGTTGATGAGGAAATGGTATATGACAAACACGTTATTGCCAATGAATTGAAATCGATTTTTGTTCCAAATATGGGTCCTACTCTTGTCAATCAAATAAATAACACTGGCAAACAAACATACAAAGGTTATTTAAAAAATCAAAATTCTTACGCTTTTGATTTTACGCCAATAGATGAAGCATAATTGAACGTCTAAATTCGAAATCTAGTTGCACGAAAGATGGTATATCAACAAATTAATTAAAATCGAAAAAAAAATATTTTTTAATCGGTCGCTGCTATCAATCAATAATGACGGAGGCGCGGTAGTGTAGTGGTTAGCACATCCGCTTTACATCAGAGTTCAGAGTTCAGAGTTCTGAGTTCAACACCCGGACCGGGCATGGGTATGTTTGGTATAAAAACCTGGCTCTTAACATTGGAGACTGGTGTATCACTCGTGGCTCGGATGATAACGTTAATGTTAGTCCCGTCTCATTTAATTGGGGGTGTAAAAGCACCCTGGCAGTGACCACCCTCAATGCCAGGACATAAAGTTCGGCTTGGCGAAAATGTTCTGTAAAAGACAGGCTAGTTGAGTGAGACCTCAAAACATCATTAAAAGTAGTAACCACAAAATACAGACTAGTCAGTTAATGTCAGAGTATACAGAAGTGCAGCAGACGGAGCGATCGTCGATGGGCTCGTTGTGCGGTACGTCGTGGCGCGGACGAGGCTACCTAGATGTGACGGGCGGAGCATCGTCACAGGGTTATGGACATAACCCCTCACGGATAAAATTCCTCACGGACATGACCCCTCTATTTGAACGGGATTGGTCTATAGAAAGTATGGCCAGAGGATCCAAAGGTGGTTGTCTAGCCGGAGGCTATGTCGGACGGAGCTTCGCTTCACTGAGTCACTGGGCCAAGAGTGCTATTTGTCACCTCGCCTGTCTGAAATGGCAGTGCGTAGCAGCTTGTCACCGTTCAGCTATTGAATACTGGACGCCGCTCTGCCTGCCTGGCTGGTCAATGGCTTGTCATCACAAAGCGCCACTTCGTTCGTGAAAGCTCAGCGCTGCCTCGTTCGACCAGTGAACGGTGCTATGAACTCACCGGCGATAATGTGAAGCCGAGAGCTGGGGTAACAAAGGCAACTTTGTCATAATCTGTGTCTATGACCGTAATTATCGTGCATCATAATTTATTTTACTCGGGCTTTGGGTCTGTTGTACCAATGATTCATGCCCACGTCGCCTATAGGGGACAAAAGTGATTGAGGTGATAGAAATATGCGTAGACCCGTTTTAAAGCAGTACTCATCAATTGATCGCGAAAACTGGACGCCGGAAGAAGCAAACTGTAAAAAAATGCGTTTTAACGTCCACATTACTGCCTAAGCAGTCCGTTAAATTGGAATATTAAAATGGGTGGTTAACATGGTGGTAAAAAGTGTTGTATATAATTAAGATATACTTAAAAATCAGGAAGTTGGTTACGGAGTCATTATGTTTATTTCTTGGAAATTTATCGTGCATCATTGCCAAAAAAGAGGAAAAGCAAGGTAAATTTTTCATTTTCACTTTGCACATCCATATAATTTGCTGGTAATAAATATTGTAGGTTGGCTTTTTGAGAAAGCAGATTACATTTTTTTTATTGTCATAGTAGAGGCGAATATTATCAAAGTCATTTGGGTAGGTATTTGTTAGGAGGTTGAAAATGCGAATTGTAGTGGGTGTGACAACGGCAGCGGGGAAGCCGTGCGCTATTCTTATAGAACCCATACCGGGTTGATACAAAATCCTATTGATTGGCTGGGTGTGTGGTCAACTTAGACCAACTGCCTTAGTTAGACCCCGGGAGTTTCGTATATGTCAGTAGGGATATAGGGCAGATACTGATGATCTCCATTATCTTGTTGTATATATTTAACGGCAGTTGATAGACGCAGCATATGGGATGGCTGCTAGAGGCGATGTGCATAGAACATGGGATGTATGCTAGAGGTGCCGAGTATAGCGTATGGAATGTATGATGGAGATGATGAGTGTAGCATATGGGTGGATGCTAAAGGTGATGAGCATAGCATATGGGACGAATGCCTGAGGTGATGAGCATGGCATGTGGGATGTATGCTAGAGGTGGTGATGATAACACATGGAGTGGATGCTGGCGGTGATGATTATAACATATGTGACGAATGTTAGCGATGATGGGCACAGCATATGGTATGTATGCTAGAGATGATGAGTGTAGCATATGTGAGGGATTTCTAAAGGTGATGAGCATATTGTATGGGATGGATGTTGGAGGTGATGAGAATATCATATGGGATGGATGCTAGAAGTGATGGTAGTGATGTATGCTAGAGGTGATGAGGATATCATGTGGGATGTATGCTATTGGTGATGAGAATAACATATGGGATGTGTGCTAGAGGTGATGAGCATAGCATATGGGATGTATGCAGGAAGTGATGGGTGTAGCATATGGTAAGGATACTGGAGATTGTGATTATAGCTTGTGAGATGTATGCTGGAGGTGATGAGCACAGCATATGGGACGTGTGCTAGAGTTGATGAGCATACCATATGGGATGGATGCTGGATATTGTGAGTATTGCATATGGGACGTATGCTGGAGGTGTTGAGTATTGCCTACCGGATGGATGCTGGAAGTGAGTGGTATGGCATATAGGATGGATGCTAATGGAAATGAGCACAGCATATGGGATGTGGGGGAAAGAGGAAGCATGTGGGATGTGGGGGAAAGAGGAAGCATGTGGGATGTGGGGGAAAGAGGAAGCATGTGGAATGTGGGGGAAAGAGGAAGCATGTGGGATGTGGGGGAAAGAGGAAGCATGTGGGATTCACGAGAATATACCAGAATATATTGGTCCCGTGTCTCACGTCACATTACAATAAGTACCGAAGCACAATATTGGCGATGCGAGCAGGGTATTATGCTTATTGCAGTAATTATTATATCCCCGAGACTTTGATAACTAGAAGGAGCACTTCGGCTTCCAAGTTGTTAATGTTAATGCCTAAGCGAATGTCGTGCCAAATGTCAAAAGCGTAATAAAATAACCTGTCTGTTTCTTACTGGTTCAATCAGTTTTGCAAATTAATGCTGAACTATTTGTTAAGTAAACCGTATTCGAAATTTACTTAGAAAATAAACTTTGACGTGCTTTAATTTCGCGTGTATGTTGCTTGGTTACAAACAGCTGATTGGAACTGAATGTAAACATTACAATAGCATTGTGTTTATTTCATGTATGAATACTAATGTAGTTGATTTAAACGTTGTTCAAGACTGCTTCAATATTTAATCAATTTACTGACATCACCAATTGTGTCACTTTATATATAGTTATGACACTGATTATTTTCATGATCTAAATACTTGACATTAGGGCCAAAACAGCTGTGTTATATACACTTTGTACATTCGTTTACGATTGTGTATCATGCCCTTGAATAACAAGTTTATATACTAAATATTTAGTTGCATTATTTTGGTTATTCGTAGAAACCCACTCGACTATATTTCATTTGTATTCCAATTTAGCATGACATTACAAAAAAAAGACCACAGTCACCTGCGCTTGTCTGAACCACTGACATACTATGGACTGGCGGCTCTCATCCATCGCTGTAGCCACCGTGCCACCCACACCGTGCCACCCACACCGCAGTTGCACCCGGTTGCATTTTATTTCATCGATAACGTCACGCGCTATGGTGGGGGTTTTGAAGGGGCACTTATCCGCTACGGCTGACCCATGTTAAAATATTTCTAATATCGCATTCCTTAAATACCGCCTTATATTAACTTGACGTATCTTTTCGGAATGTTGATTAAACACCAATGTAGATTAAAGCATGTGCAATCAAATTAATTCGTTAATGCGTGATTTTGTGTAAACAGGAAGCCTATAATTAAAAATTATATTATCAATAATGATCATATCTGGAAAATGCCATATTCATGCAACATAATGCATTTGAATCAATGCTTTGGTATGTGAATTGACTGTAAAGCAGTAAGCATAATGATATAAACATATCTCAGTAATGTTACTACATGAAAAAAAAAATTGGATGGGATTATACATTAATTGGATAAATAAAAGTAATTGTATAATTGTACTAATTTATGTTCAAGTGAAATACGTGGCCCAGTGTCACGCACGCAGGCGCACATACATACATTACTTGTTGAATGTGAACAATTTTGAGGAGTGTTTACAGTTGACTAAAATGCTAAGAATAATCATTGTAAATACTGACTAATAGAGCAACTGGGAATTATATATACTTGTTGAATGTGAAGACAATTTAAATACTGAGATTAAAAATATAATGCTATTTCACTGATACTATCAATATATGATACTGAATTGTTTTCAATGAAATAAGCAATGTTAGTGCACATAATTCTATATAATTCTATATATTTTAATAGTGATTTAGTACACATCTACATTGACATGTTTCAGTCTTATGACATGATGACATAGAACATGAATTGGTATATTCACTGGCTATTTCTCAATTAGCAGGTCACTGGCGTCGGGGGGGAGGGTCTTTTGGGACAACAAACAGGAACAGGTTTGCTTACACATTGCCCCTGATGCAAATGAGTTGCTACCGCGGGGTGTGTACGGTGGCTTCAACGCCATGCTGTGCGGAAACCTGGCGGTCGCCAGTGCATACATGAACATGAACTAAGGACTGGCGCCATTGGCATTACAGCATTCCTGCACGGCGCGCACCGAACAGGACAGAGACCATAGTCAGAATCCATTCACTATTACATAAAGATAAAGAGTCCCTGGGAAAAATTATTTGTGCAGTTTGGGTGTATTTGTGAGAATAGAAATGGTGTGAATGAGTGAGTGGAAGTGATGTTTTTGTGCACGATGGCATCTGTGCTTTTAATAGATGCCACATCTCAGTAGGTTTACCGGTTGCACAAGAACACAGCTGCCACTAGGCAGGATGTACTCATATTTTGGAAAAGGGGAATTTCATGGCAGAAATGCAGGGGTGTCACTATTTGAAGCAATTTGTGCGAAAAGGAGGTATGTCATTTTCATGAATTTCACACACTTATTGGGTCTGTCAAGTGTTGTGAAAGTCTAAACAAGTATAGAATCAATTTTCTATGTAGACATAAAAAGTTGTAATGGACGTCTATGGGAAAACTGTCAGTGGTTCGTGCCAAACATAACGTGACCTGCATCGCCCCATAAATACAGAAAATGTTCCATTCGAGCTCTAGGTATGTGGAATAATACATTCGCTGTCTTTAACTGTAACTTGTAACAAATAAACATGATGTGACGAGTATTTGCATGCTTCCAGCATTATTAAATATATATCTGCGTACATTGAACATAGTTGTACGCTGCTGTAAATATATTCATGACAGCGGTAAATAGCAGCAGTATGTTTCGTACGTGGTGTTGTAGCTCGCGTTAAAGCTGGACGAAGTCAAACCAGAGATGTTATCCTTGTTGCTGTGTGAGACCCGAATGTAAACGTTAGATGGGCGACTACTGCGTACGCTTCTTAATCTTTGAAATCTAATTAGCGATGGTGGTGACGCATACATATCACGTGACAAGCGTGTAATAATGACGTCGAGCCACCTTAGTAGGTACCCAAAATAAACGGTAGAGAGACAGCGGCGTGGCATGCTGTCAATCAAATAGTAGCGTCCACAGGGGCCGTTCACAACTGTGAACTAAAGGAGAGGGGGTCAAGACCGGTCGCATGCAAAAGATGACCACAGCTGCGCCGCGCGGTTGAAGGAATTACTATTGTTTAAGTCGCGAAGCCGTTTAACAACAACATTTTTCCGTGGGAAGGTATTCGAATTCTACGATTTGTGCCAGGCCAAAGTCACCCCATATGGTGGGGTGTCTTTGGCCCGCATATGGTGGGGTGTCTTTGGCCCGCATATGTGAACGTTGACTAAGGATAGTGTATACTGCATAGCGTCTACATATCACAAGCTGGGACCCTACATAATGTATCGATCTTTGTAGGTATTTGATTATTTACAATGATAACATGAACAAGTTGGGAGCAAACCGAGGTGACCAAAGTAGTGGTAAACGGAGGTGACCAAAGTAGTGGTAAACGGAGGTGACCAAAGTAGTGGTAAACGGAGGTGACCAAAGTAGTGGTAAACCGAGGTGACCAAAGTAGTGGTAAACCGAGGTGACCAAAGTAGTGGTAAACCGAGGTGACCAAAGTAGTGGTAAACCGAGGTGACCAAAGTAGTGGTAAACCGAGGTGACCAAAGTAGTGGTAAACCGAGGTGACCAAAGTAGTGGTAAACCGAGGTGACCAAAGTAGTGGTAAACCGAGGTGATCAAAGTAGTGGTAAACCGAGGTGATCAAAGTAGTGGTAAACCGAGGTGACCAAAGTAGTGGTAAACCGAGGTGACCAAAGTAGTGGTAAACCGAGGTGACCAAAGTAGTGGTAAACCGAGGTGACCAAAGTAGTGGTAAACCGAGGTGACCAAAGTAGTGGTAAACCGAGGTGACCAAAGTAGTGGTAAACCGAGGTGATCAAAGTAGTGGTAAACCGAGGTGATCAAAATAGTGGTAAACCGAGGTGATCAAAGTAGTGGTAAACCGAGGTGACCAAAGTTATGGTAATCCGAGGTGACCAAAGTAGTGGTAAACCGAGGTGATCAAAGTAGTGGTAAACCGAGGTGACCAAAGTAGTGGTAAACCGAGGTGACCAAAGTAGTGGTAAACCGAGGTGACCAAAGTAGTGGTAAACCGAGGTGACCAAATTAGTGGTAAACCGAGGTGACCAAAGTAGTGGTAAACCGAGGTGATCAAAGTAGTGGTAAACCGAGGTGATCAAAATAGTGGTAAACCGAGGTGATCAAAGTAGTGGTAAACCGAGGTGACCAAAGTTATGGTAAACCGAGGTGACCAAAGTAGTGGTAAACCGAGGTGATCAAAGTAGTGGTAAACCGAGGTGATCAAAGTAGTGGTAAACCGAGGTGATCAAAGTAGTGGTAAACCGAGGTGATCAAAGTAGTGGTAAACCGAGGTGACCAAAGTAGTGGTAAACCGAGGTGACCAAAGTAGTGGTAAAGTTTCACCTGACTTGAAACCAAACCAGTGGTGATAATATATGAAATATGGAATATCATCTGTTTCGATGGTAAGCCTCATAGCTAAATCATAACTATGCCACAGGCTTCTCTGAGCAGGAATGCCGTACAACCACTAGCACAAAGAGGACAAGTTACTGCACTAACACTGTTCCAACGGTTTACCACGCAGATGCACCAGCACTACTCACTATCATGTTACCTCCTCTTCAAATAGTGCGAAAAGCCACCAGGGCATCAACATCTCACCGCACAGCTGCTGTTATAATTCCAATTTCAAGCACTGATGGCCATAAGAGTACATCCTTGGCATCTACCTCCCGCCTCTGGAATGAACTCCCAGAGGAAATAGTTGCAATCAGGGAGAGAAACGAGTTCAATACAGAAGTCAACGCCTTCCTTGGTGCCGTGTGACAGCGCCTGCCACCAGAATGGATAGGGACAACTGCTCTGCATACGAAGATGCACACATAGAGAAAAAAACATTTAATTGTGTCGCTAAAGACGGTATTAACTCTCACGAATACATCAAAACGGCTGCTAACTTGCTTCATGTTGCATGCGTTTGACTTAGAACATTGTCTGTGTCAGGCTAGTTAATATTATATTATAATATATATTTTATTGATTCCAACTAGTCAACAAGAGCACTACTTGTTAACCGCCGCTATTATTTAAACTGTGTAACCGTCTCCTTCAGGAGGTATCCTATAACTGAACTACTGTATATTAAAAATGTCAAACAAATGTACATTTTAATGTTGTGCTATAACGTTTGATGGGCATCAGCTGATGTGTTACGCTATTTGATTATTAATAAGATATTTAGTTGTTAATAAACACTTATTTTAAATGTTTTATCTGTTAAAATTGCCCGAAAGAATTTGTGGTAAGCAAAAAGCGTAACATATGCACATTTTTGTATGGGAAATCAACGTTAATTTTCATAAATGTCTATTCACCCAGTCTCAATACCCATTCCATGTTGCGTGCAGTTCTTTGTAAGTGTACGGACACAAGGAGATGAAGGTATGTACGCCTAACCCTAGCTAACCCCATCCCTAGTTAAGCGCCATCTCTAGCTAACCCCTTCCCTAGCTAACCCAAACCACGAAGTGGTTTACAGAAGATATAGCCATTCCCAAAGGTATAGGTTCATAGAAAAAGAGAACAGTTTGCTTGGAAAAGGCAGACAGCAATAACAATGGCGAATAGCCTGGTACAGACCGGATGCCACAATGGAATTATTTTTCAAAATTAGGGGGCATTGCACCAGTTTGTGAGGGAGCAGGTAGCTGTTTTGCACCAGAACAGTCATTGTTGATATTTGTTATGTGGCCCAGTGCATTGGTAATATTGTGTAAAATATTTGGATAAAATAGTTGTATGTTGGTTGTGTCACAGCCACTGGAAGCATTGCGTAGATCAACATTTTCAAATGTGGCCGCAACGGGAATCTGGTTATGTGACACCCCTTTATGGTGGCGTATCCAAATCAAGCAGTACGCCATGTACCCTATCAAGTAGAAGCATGAAAGCAGTCACATAAACAATAACATTTAACAAGTCTGACACAATGGAAATCACTCAAAATCCTGTTAAATGTGACAATTTGTCAATGTTGTTGCAAAGTTGCGCAATATTTGGTTAACAATCAAGCAAGTATATCAATATTAATTTGAAAATAAGTAGTTGGTGTATATAAAGAGAGGGTTAGTAGGTTTCGTTTGTTCGCAATGCGCTAGTAATCTATTATACATGGTTTATGACTTGTCAAGTGTCAAAATTGACCTATAATTAAATTTCTGGTTTTCAGCTAATATTATGGCCAGGGCATTGTATTGATTTGGTTGTGAAACAAACAATAATGACGTGACAAGCAGGAGTGTTCCATAATGGATTTTCGTATACATTTTGCCGCAACTTGATAAAAAATTGGTCATTTTCTCAGAAAAAAAGCTTCCCTATTTGGGATCATGCCTCAGTTAAACTTCCTGGTGTGTTACATACGAGTGTAGGGTACGGTAATTTTAGATATGTGTAATTTTTCTAAAATTTGAGCATGAATTTGAGCAAGCATATTGGAAAGTTTGCTGGTTAAACATGTTAACAGTGCAACTGTGCATTTTTGGATGATTTCAATAGGCGAAAGGATTTTTGGAAAAAAAATTCGCCAAAAGGCACGTGTGCGTATTAATTCATGCAGAAATTGGTAAAAATTGACGAGTATGGCACGTTCAGGCATTTTAAATGAGTTAGAAACATGGTACTTTGACTAAACTCGATCAGCATTTCAAAGAGATGATGGCAACTTCAGGTAAGAAGTTTTAGAATTTTTGATGGCCTCGTTTTTTTTATAATCAAGCAAAACGTTAACATGGTCGCCAATGGGAAAGGTAACAGTAGGCTGAACCCCTCAGCGTATTGCGGCCTACTGCGACGAGGGACGACTAGCCGGCGATATAGGGTGGTACGTCCACAATCCATTCACATCTCGCTCAATTTAGCATTACATTTGCTTTTAAACTACACACCGTTATTCACATGAAGTGTTCTTCCAATTGGCCTGGGTCCGTCAGTCTGACAACGGCCTTTACTCTTTAACGTAGGATAATATCAGGTATCAAATGTAAACAAATCACGCCTGTAAATGTTGTTAAGGACATTATTAACATCATCACAATGATTATCATCATCACTTTTATTACATTACCGGTCGACTATTACATTACCGGTCGATTATTACATTACTGGTTGTAACAGATGTGTGACGAGGAAAACATCCCAGCTATACAGAGTCAAATGCTAACAACAGTCAAAGCAGCCAGTACAGCTCAGAACGAATACCGTGTGCCCCTTTGTAGGCGATATTCACCGACGCTGCGACACTTGTCCATTGTTCTCAATCGTCTGTACCAATTAAACACAATGGTGCATCTAGCACAGCGCTGGTGTTGTGTAGCACATAATTAGTTTGTCCATTATTATTCAGTGAATTCAGTGACATGTGACGAGGAAAATAACTCAGCTAACTGCAGCCAACGCTGTCAATACAGCTCAGAAAGCATACCGTGTGCCCCTTTGTAGGCGACATTCATTGATGTGGCGACACTTGCCCATTGGGTTCAACCGTCTGTACCAAAAAAACACGATGAAATAGTGGCGTTGTTTAGCATATCATTAGTTGTACATTCAGATTCCGTGAATTTAGTGACTCCAGTTGGCGTGGTGTCTATGTGCTCTGTGGTGTGCTAACTCCCTTCTTACATGCCTCAGCCTGATCTCCGTCTCAGCCTAGTGACTGGAATTGTGACTGCAGGCCTTCTGGAAATGCCTGGGTAACATGACTGTGAACTACCAGCTGTTACGTGAGCACTGATTTGAGAGTTAATTGGGAAATTGTTATTTAAACTAAATTAAATTAAATTAAATTAGCCCCATGTTTGTAAACATAATTAATTAAATTAAATTAACTTAATTTAGTTAATTTAATTAACCATTTAAATTAACCCATGTCTGCGAGGAATGCATATTATATGCAAATACGAAAAGTAAAGAGGTGTTTAATTTTATATGTAACTACAGTGAAACCTCGGTATTAGGGTCACCCACAGGACTGGACAAAAGTGATCCTAATAGCGAGGTGACCCTAATACTGAATATGGGGACTGAAGCATCATGGGAAGTGGGAAAATTGCTCAGATACATGTGATTTTAATAGCAATGCATATTAATCAAATACATTGTTGCTATCAAGTACAGTGTAGTGTCTGGATTATTTCTGTATGTACAGAGCAAAAGAAATGTCTCTCCTGGAAGCAAGGAAAGCTCTACTGCACTGCACAGTTGTCCTTCGTGGTGGTTTGTAAATATTCCCCATGGGAGAGCTTCTTAGCCACACGTTCAGTCTCAATCTGGGCAGCATGCTGGTAGACTACATCCAGTCCCCAATTAAGCGGCTTTTGTTTGTCCCGACTAGGCTTCGTCACCTGAACTTACCTCTCCGATTGAGCTCAGCTTTGTTAGATAAACAAACAGTCAGGCGTCTAATTAATGACACCCTATTGTTAGCATCAAGACCGACCGGGCTGTCGTATTTATCTGGGAAATATACTATCACATTAGAATTTGAGTTCAAATTGTTACCTAAGATGACTGAGGATCTTAAGTGCTGCATTTTTTAAATAGTTTTCTGAAGTTTACTGGCCTCTGCGTAAACACGCCAGGATCGTGGCTTCTAATTACTATTGACATTGTTGGCGGTGGTTTTGAGTCTGACAAAGGGGTAGCCGGCCGGTCCTGAATCTGATGGGTAGCTGCTTGGCCGTGACTGACACTAATTGCGGGGGTCATCTGTGGGTAATCTGGCCCTTTTTGTTTAAGCGTTCCGTCCTAAATGTTCAATTTGTGGGTGTCATTGTAGAATCGAAACCAAACAATATTATTACGACGTATCAGAGATTGAGCAATTAATTTGAAAAGTTAATTAATTGATTATTTGTTAATTGCACTTAACTCATACATTATCCAATTAAATTTAATACAATTATCCTCACATATTTCTTAGGTAAATTAATACACCGGCAGTTACACTCGCCAGGTATCTCACCGATTAATGCTAACTGTCTAATACACCGGCAGTTACACTCGCCAGGTACCTCACCATTTAGTACTAACTGTCTAATACACCGGCAGTTACACTCACAAGGTACCTCACCAGTTAGTGCTAACTGTCTAATACACCGGCAGTTACACTCACCAGGTACCTCACCAGTTAGTGCTAACTGTCTAATACACCGGCAGTTACACTCACCAGGTACCTCACCAGTTAGTGCTAACTGTCTAATACACCGGCAGTTACACTCACCAGGTACCTCACCAGTTAGTGCTAACTGTCTAATACACCGGCAGTTACACTCGCCAGGCATCTGACCAGTTAGTGCTAACAGTTACTGTCTAGTACACCGACAGTTACACTCACCAGGTACCACACTGATTTATACTAACTGTCTAATACACCGGCAGTTACACTCACCAGGTACCTCACCAGTTAGTGCTAACTGTCTAATACACCGGCAGTTACAATCGCCAGGCATCTGACCAGTTAGTGCTAACAGTTACTGTCTAGTACACCGACAGTTACACTCACCAGGTACCACACTGATTTATACTAACTGTCTAATACACCGGCAGTTACACTCACCAGGTACCTCACCAGTTAGTGCTAACTGTCTAATACACCGGCAGTTACACTCGCCAGGCATCTGACCAGTTAGTGCTAACAGTTACTGTCTAGTACACCGGCAGTTACACTCACCAGGTACCACACTGATTTATACTAACTGTCTAATACATCGGCAGTTACACTCGCAGGGTACCTCACCGGTTAGTGCTAACTGTCTAATACACCGACAGTTACACTCGCCGGGTACCTCACCGGTTAGTGCTAATTGTTTAAATTGTACATATTTTTGTTTTCCAAATTGCACATGCACTCTTTGATTAAGGTTCTTTTTATCATATTTATTTAGGCCTCCTTTAGATATAATTATTTTAGTAAGATTAGACTTCACCACGGGCGGAAGCACTATAGCAGGATGACATCAACAAACACGTCACACATGCGGAGGGCAACACGCCGTTGTAGTGTAGTACGTAGATATTACGGCTCTACAGTATGTCTGTTGCGGGTTGCGACAACGCGCTACCGAGGCTCGCGACCGCCGCTGGATACGACGACGTCGCCTGCTCGTCCCAGCCGCAGGTGACATCAGCGCCGACAGTTCGACAACCCTTTGCCACACTGACAGTGATGTGCCTTCCGTTACTGCGCTCAGAAGCGTGACACACGCATGGAAAGGCTGCCCGAATGAACACTCTGATCACGGTTTCAATGAACACTCCGACCACGGTGTCGGCTAGCAGATGAACACTGGCAATAATGCAAGAGACGTGAGTGTGTTGACCTCACAAGTGTTTCGGGCTGCCTTGACGACTGGTCACAACTAGTGGACAATGAACGAAGGATTTGTTGATGTGAAACATTGGTCAGTAGCACGGACTTGTATACACCTGCACACTGACGAGTTTAACCTTCATAAAAATCTGCACTGCCCTGGTGTGGTGCTGTTGTACGACGATGTCCAGCAATGTTAATACACAATAACACACACGAAGTAGTGCACATATGTTGCTCTATAGAATTGTACAGGACATTACACCCTGGACAACACTACGGGATATTTGTAGCATGAATATAAAGGATATATTCTGGCCGCTCCTAAATTGCCTGCTAGGTACAATTTCAATGTACATTTTTATATAATGTTTGATACAAAATACATAAGGGGGGAGTACAGGCTGCGGAAGCAGAACAGTAATCCTTGTCTTAATGTTATTTTATACATTATTCGGTTTACTAACTTTATGCTGCAATTACTTTATGAATTGTGAAATACAACCAACTTTCTGAAACATATTAGGAGGGAAGTATGAGGAAGGATCTGCATACATAATTGTACATCTAATTGCCTACGTGTTGTAGTTAGTACCAGGGGTCGAAATTAAGAAATTTAACCCACACGCCAGGGGGACTAGTTGCCTTAATATCATCATCCCCATGAAAAATCACTAGTCCCCATTTTTGGTGGAAATCAAAATGCGACCTCTTTATGCAAATTAGTATGTTGACCTGCAATGCTCCTTAAACATAAAATTAACAAATAAATATCAATTTCATAATTGACGATGCAACGTAATTATTTTATTCAATTATTACTAAATCAGATCCCGAGGTTTTGGACGTTGTCAACGGCCGCATGACTCGATTCTCGAGTCCTCCACAATATCCCTAGGCAATGTCAGTGAATTAAATCTTTCAGGATTTGGGCAACTGCATCTTCATCCATCTCCGACTCATCAGAGTCGTCATCAACGTCACCAATATCAGTGATGATGTTGGGCCTCCTTGCCCTGGGCCCAGCATGGTTCCAATGCTTCACTGCAGATGATGGATCAAACTGGTCCACATCAAGGGTTTCCATCAAGACTGTCATCAGATCTGACAGATGTGTGTCAGACAGTCTGCTTCTCCAGTCCGATTTAATAAACTTCATGTGGGAAAACCCCATTTCAGCATCTGCTGAAGAGGCGGGAAGGGTGAGGATCAGGTCAATGAGTCCCAGTACATTGGGACACTGTGTCCCAAATGACAGGTTGACTTCCTCCCACGACAGCTTCTTCACTGTGGGATAACTTGTGTAGAGAAGACTCTTGAGCTTGGTCCACTCTGGTTCCACTTTGGAAATATCCAGCGCAGAGGACGTGAGGACCTGTCCAAATGTCTTGACCAAGGTATCAACCTTGTCATCACCGAAGTCTTTTTCGTGAAAAAGGGATGTTGGCCACAGCTTCAGGTTGGCGATTGATGACGAAGCAACTATTCCTTCTGCCCCCTCTTCGAATCTGTCACTGAGACTTTTCAGCAGCCCCTGTACCATTCCACGTCTTGCTTCTTCAAAAGCAGATGATGGTGCTCCTATTTTCTCTCCAAGAAACTGGTCTTTGCCATCATCTTCAGAGAAGGCCCATCCTTCTTTCCATACTTTTCGATCACTTCTTTGCACGCAGTTATCTCGGAATTTATGTCCGCGATTGTGATTTCCTTCTGCTGGAATGCTGCTGAGACATAACTCAAGGCTGCAGTTACAGCTGCGAGAAAGTGGAGGAAGTACACGACATCCTTGGAATGTAGCAGTGCGCAGCAATTCTTTGCCTTTGCGCGCTGCTCTGTTGTCCTTCCAGGTACATCGGGGTTCATCCCCTGGGATAAATGGGTCACAAGCCCCTTGTATCCATTCAGCACATTGGAAACTGCTCTTGATGTGTGGGGAACCCAACGTGTCCCGCCGACTCTACTCGGAATACGGTGGGTCTCTCCTTGCGCATCAAAAGCTTGTTTGAGGCTGGTCCTGTTGAGGAGGCTTTTCTGATAGAAGAAGTACAAAGAAAGGAGCAGTGCATCAACTTTCTTGTACAGCTGTATCCCGCGAGCAGCATCCTTGTAAGCCAGTTCATTTCTGTGTGCAGTGCAGTGAACAGCTACAAGGTCTGGTCGGTCTAGCCGTTGTCGCAATTTCGCCACAAATCCATTGTTTTCACCAACATGGTGCTTGCGCCGTCAGTTCCAGTTCCCACAATCTTCTATTCCCACGAGGGGCCAGCAAAGTAATCTGTGAAGAGAGTTGACATTGCCACTTCTATCACTTGGGTATCCCCCCTTGGCAATATTTTTCACCCCAACAAAGTGGACATTGATTGACCCTTGGTGACAGTACCGAACATATGCCAGTTCGGCCTCGGTGTGGCTGTTGTCAGTTGAACCATCGCAGATGAGGGACACAAACTTTGCCTCGGCAACCATCTGTTTGATTTCATCCCTTTGTGCCTGAGCAATGTGATGGATAAACGTTGCACACAGCTTGTCGTTTCTGTAGGTGTTGCCAATCTGTACCCCTTTCAAGTCATCCAAGGTACACATCCATACAAAGTCTGTATATGGTCTTGAGTGTCTAGCAATGGCATGTGCGTTCATGAAAAGCTTACACATTTTGTCAAATGTCGCTTTTCCCAGTTGGTCCATCGTCTTGTCCGCCACACTTGACCCTGGGTTGCCCTCTACTTTCTCTCTTAAAGCTCATTTCATATGACTTGCAGAACTATTGTGAGCTTTGACACTCTCCAATTTAAATACTGCGGAGCCGACGACAAAACTGCCTGCTTTCTCATACTTGCAGCAGTACTTGCAAAACATTCTCATGTTTAGTTCAGTCTCAGTGTTCTTCGCCGTCCCGTCACTCTCCCCACCTTCAACGTTGACGACAGCGTCGTCGTCACGCCGGCAAGCGGCACAGCAGACGAACTTATGATTAGACACAATGTTAGGCGCTACACAGTGATATGTGATCGGGACTAGGAGAACAGTTGAACAGCGGAGATTCGTACTTGGTATACGGGACTGGGAGACCGGTTGAACAGCGATGTCTCGTACCTGACATATGGGGCTGGTAGAACGATTGTTCAGCGGTGACTCGTACGTGACATACGGAACTGGGAGACCGGTTGATCAGCGATGTGTCATACGTGACGTACCGGACTAGAAAAAACATGTGTGAACGTTTGAACAGTGGTGACTCGTACGTGACATATGCGACTGCGAGAACGGTACGTGATATCCGGGGCTGGGAAGACGGAATCGTAAGCGACATACTGGGTATGCGACGAACAGCGCTTGGAGACCTCTGAAATTGCTGATATACAAACGCGATCTCAACAAAACCATTCACTTCAATAATCATTTACAATTGTGAATGATTCTCATAAATAATGGAATAGTGAAATGCGTATACTTGTGCTACGCAGTTAGTTCTGAAATCCGCCAGGCGAGTGTCATCAAAGATACGTGGCCATGTACATAAATCGGTATCTGCCTGCGGTGCTTTCCTGACGTCGCACACGTCGGGGGTCAACAACTCACTCGCAACTTGAAGGGGAACACCAGGCGCAACACATCTCAACTAAAATTAAATTTGATATATTAGTTTTGTGTGAGCTTTAATTATACAAAATATATCATAATGTTGGCTGACATTAAACGTTTGCGTCTCTTTTCTAGCACTGAATTGATCGGTACTTTTCTTTATTTATCGCCACCTCATCGCAGCACATGGATATAATATATATATATATATATATATATATATATATATATATATATATATATATATATATATATATATATATATATATATTTATATACACACATCTCTTTTCTAGCACTGAATTGATCGGAACTTTTCTTTATTTAGCGCCATCTCATCGCAGCACCTGGATATAATACACACACACACACGCACGCACGCACGCACGCGCGCGCGCACAAACACACACACACACACACATTTTGGGTTCCAACGGCAGCGTCATGCCAAACGTATAATTGGTTTCGACAGTGATCTGCACTACTGGCACATACATTAGGCCAAAGCAGTGTCACGAGCCTACATTATAGCCTGTTGGCCTGAGTCACGTTGCATTCAAACAGCTCGCATCAAACTGTCAAGACATCACGTGAACACGTCGTGCGACAACATAGACAATGTCGTTGTGACGGAATGACCATTTGTTGTATTTTCAACGTCGACGCTGTAACAATGGGATCGTGACTCGGTGAGTGTGTTTTGTATATAGTGTACAGGTGTTCCTGCTTTAAAATGTAATACCTAAGCTCAGAGAACTGAGCAGTGCTGAACGTGGGGCGCGATGGCATACCGATTAGAAGGCGCACCTTGACATCATCTCGCTTGAGACCGGGAACACGTCCTGGGAGAATGATGCTGGCTGCTCGGCGAAGTTGATTATAAACCGAGAGACACGTTTGATTTCATCAAAGCTCAAAGCTGTTTCCATCGCCCGTTTTATTATTGCGTGGGTAAATGCCATTTGCTAAGTACCACTTCTTTAAGTGGGTCAACTTATCTTTTGATATGTCCACCAGTAAGAGAAAGGTGTCGCGGCATATCCGTCGATGTTCGTAGTAGAAGTAGCGGATCCTTGTTGCCTTTCGACCAACTTTTAACTTCTTCATGCTCAGGGTTTCTTCTGAAGCATTGATGCTGGCACATATGATCCCTGGCAGCAGCAAGTCTTTCTTGTATGCACTCAGCTCTTGTTTGTTCAGTCTGGAAAAAAACAGTGTTTAATTAAGTTCATACAATTTTCTTTATAATAATAATATAGATTATTATCATAAAACTATAAAGACATTGGTTCCACGTGGACTCAATGATCTTTACTACAATATCGATACATGTGCCACATTACTATGGATAAGTATAATTATTAATAGTTCAATTTACAATTATGCAACAGTAAACGTTTGTACGTAGCGTATTATTTATTCATGTATAATTATCTTCTAAGCCTTAACTAGCAAAATGTACGTGTGTATGCATGTATGTATGGATTTATTAATGCACAGGCTTTATAATAATTAAACATAGCATACCTGATAGACTCTTGATTTTCATCGCTGAACTGGGAAATACAAGGCTGGCCATTATGTAGCTTGCATACACAGTGGCATTTCTTCTGCGGCATGTTGATACATTCAAACATGTTCGCCGCTTTATCCATCGCACCCGCTTCTTCGCGGTGTGCGTCATCCGCGGCCGTCTCCTCTAGATCATCATCGTCAACATGATTTTTTTACTACTGCAATTTATGCATTTTGGAGGGTCGCGCTTTTGGAAAAGTTTAATCTTGGTTGTGCAATTAGCATACATCACAATTTAGAATATGGCAATATGTTTCGTATTTGTTTAAATAGTTTTATTTTGCATAAATGAAGTACCCATGCAAACAATGTGTGCGATATTTATCTTTAATTATATTCGGAGTGTCATTTAGGATATATACTAGATTTATTCGAATGCATCTCTTTGTATATTCATAATTAGTTCTTGAAATTACAAAATTTCTTCTGCGGCATGTTGATACATTCAAACATGTTCGCCGCTTTATCCATCGCACCCTCTTCTTCGCGATATGCGTCATCCGCTGAAGTCTCCTCTAGATCATCATCATCAACACCAACTTCTTCCACAGTGCTAGTAGAAGTCACCGGACTGGCAGGGTCAACACTTGTTGTTGTTGTTGTTGTTGTTGTTGTTGTTACACGGGGACTGGCACGGTCAACACTTGTTGTTGTTGTTGATAGCGGGTTCAACACGAGTTCATCGTCGAGTTCATCGTCACTAATACCACATTTCGAAGCTTCTTTCAATAGTTGCGGTATCTGCGTAGCTCGATCCATAATTGTGAAAAGATCTATTCATATAAAGCTAAAAACTTGCTTAAATTCAATGCGCGACGCTAGGTGATAGAACGATGTTTACTTGACAACCTGAGATGAACTCGGAGATTCCGGGTCAACCTCGCTGTGACATCATAATCAGTGAATCGCAGGCCAAGGCGGAGACCACGTGACGCAAGTAGCTACGCACTTGCCATTTTGTTTACTAGAATAAGTCGCCTTGATTGGCTTATAATAGCAGCAGGGTTAACGGGGACGACATATTCAGACCACAGACATTCCCGGCTTTTCAACGATGTGCAATGTTAAGGGGTATCACACCAATAACGCTCGTGGAGGTGCGTTCAAATCAAGCTAATTTGGTCATTCAGATGGTCATTGTTTTACCAAAATGAGCGGTAGGTGTCGAACAAAACAACATTATACCATGGTATGTTGTGTTTTGGAGCTGCACACATTGCAAAATAGAAGATTAGATACCAAACAATACAGTTCCACTGAAATCCCCAAATCGACGAAGTGACCCCCCCACCCCAACTGCATGTTTTGGCTGCTAGCGCGAAACCGATCTATGCGACTTCCGCCTGGTTTTGGGAGAGCGGGTCATATATATATATATATATATATATATATATATATATATATATATATATATATATATATATATATATATATATATATATATATATATATATATATATATATGAATGTCTGGTTAATTAAGAATTATATTGATATGCAACTCGACTATGATCTCTGGGAAACTACGTTGGGCTTATAGCGGGACCACTTGTACAGTATAGGCTTGTATAAGTACAGGGCTTATAGCGGGACCACTTGTACAGTATAGGCTTGTATAAGTACAGGGCTTATAGCGGGACCACCTGTACAGTATCGGCTTGTATAAGTACAGGGCTTATAGCGGGACCACTTGTACAGTATAGGCTTGTATAAGTACAGGGCTTATAGCGGGACCACCTGTACAGTATCGGCTTGTATAAGTACAGGGCTTATAGCGGGACCACATGCACAGTATCGGCTTGTATAAGTACAGGGCTTATAGCGGGACCACCTGTACAGTATCGGCTTGTATAAGTACTTGGCTTATAGCGGGACCACCTGAACAGTATCGGTTTGTATAAGTACTTGGCTTATAGCGGGACCACCTTTACAGTATTGGCTTGTATAAGTACAGGGCTTATAGCGGGACCACCTGTACAGTATCGGCTTGTATAAGTACAGGGCTTATAGCGGGACCACCTGTACAGTATCGGCTTGTATAAGTACAGGGCTTATAGCGGGACCACCTGTACAGTATCGGCTTGTATAAGTACTTGGCTTATGGCGGGACCACCTGAATAGTATCGGCTTGTATAAGTACTTGGCTTATAGCGGGACCACCTGTACAATAACGCCTACCCATATTCACACAATGATAGATTATCTGTGGAAAACGATGAGCATTTTCATATTGTCAATTCCACTGCTGAGCTGCTGAAGGTCACCTCAAATATGCACTAAGACATTTAAATGACATATTTCAACTGTAACCAACTACAGCTTATTTTCTGGCCGTTCAACGTCCGCTCACCCAGAACCTCCCAAATACAGTATTGAAGTATAACACCAACGGGGTACGTTCCCAGCCCCGACCCTCCCGCCCGACTGGCAGGCAACTTGAGTAGTACATAGTACATATTGTTTTCTAGTAGCACATGATTGTGTAGATGTTTCATGGGATATCTAATTAAGTTTAAGTTAGCTAAAATGTGTACATATTTACTTTTTCTCTATAACAGGTGCATCTCTGTCCACACTCGTTATTATAGTATATTTAAAAAAAAGTACATGTGTGATAAACTAGTTACTGGTTTGGTTGATTGAATCACATAGTGATTGTGATATTTATTTATTGATGATGTGTTGTTGTGATTTGATCTCTTGTGTATATTTATGAACATATATACGGAGCGTTAATTAAACATTGATTTGATGTCCAAGTTGAATTGTAGTTTATATAAAGATATATTTCAATGGTATTTATGTTCATTTTTCTCTAGTAGAGGGGGAATGTTTAACTAGTGGATCAATGTTGTTTAATATCATATCGATAAATTGATATATCGGGGTAAACAATAGTTTGTGTCGAATCTGTCTTTCGATAATATGCCTACATGCTATATATTTCAAGTGTTGTATCCTAACTATGTTATAATGTTCCCACTATGTTCGGACTCTTTTGAAAATATAAACACACGTTGAGCATGATGAAACTGTTGAGTTTCGCTAATGTGAAAAACACAATCAAACACCCTGTTGACTATGACTTCTGACAGGAGGCCAATGACAAACACAACAAGGCGTGCTTAGTTTCTCGTGCGTTTTAGGTTACGTGTCAATTCACCCGAGACAACAATACAGAGCACGTTGTGTTAAGAGCGCAAATTTCAATAGCGAAATGTGTCACCACTCGCTATAGCAAGCACAAAGAAACCAAGTGCCTTCGTGAAAATTCCATGACGCATGATCTTATAGCCGCTGCACACACCTTGACTATCCAGACTTCGTGATGTGGCGCCACCGTCTGTCGCGCACATCTTCAGCTGGTTGCAGAGTGTGCTTTTCAATGTGACGGAAATTATGTATGCACCCACATCCTGGGTGCATACATAATGAGCTAATTACGATGTCATCCGGGCATTTCGCTAAATCATAAACATAGTTAACTTTAATCAGTTTATACGATGCAATTCGAATTAACTCTAACTTTGATTATATTGACACAATTGTCCGACTGAAAAGGTAATTCAGGCAAAAATATGTTTAGTGTAACATCTCGATAATGACGCTGATTGGTTACTGTCACTTTACGCGAACGCCTACACTAAGTGGAGTGATGACAGTGGGTAACAACGAGACTACGCCTCTTCTGCGAGACTCTCTTCTCGGTGAATTCATGAAGAGTCGGATAAGCGAGATTAGTACACTACTCGAATTATTAGGACGACTGCCGCGTATCTTACAACTCGACCGTCGGCAACCCACCGTATTCCTGCAATTTTGATAAAACCACAAATAGCTTATATGTCAACATTAATATCATCATTTGATTCCGCACAATAACAAGGAAATATTGTTGAAGTTCTACGAGTTATACACATTTTTAAAACTTTAATCTCGTCTTTAGTCATTCCACATAATATAACGCTCCTTGTCGAGATTTAAAAAAAAGAGACACACTACAGACTGTCGTCGTGCAAGTCACGCCTCATGGAGTGAGTTTTTTTATTTTTGATGGATCAGAACGTCTACTAAAAGGTAATGAAAGCATGCATTTGTTTTATTAATTTAAATTAACAGTAACATAATATTATTAATAATTAACTTTTGCAATAAAGTTGTTCGACTATTACTTCGATTCCGAATGACGCGGCGATGTGTTAAATTATGCTTAAGACAATCAATCATCCAATAGTATCACAAATAATATTGGTTTTATTATCGAATAGACCCTACAGTGAAATTCGTAGAGAGGCTTTCCGACCATTTCCCCTCACTATGAGCGTAGGATATACTACAATAATAACGCGTTGGTATTGGCAAAGGGATTTCCGATAATCCAGTAAAAAGCAAGCATATTGGCGACTGGACGTTGCTTAACATAATAATAATAATAATAATAAAAATATAATTAAGATGGTCAATTAAATCAAACCTAGATATTTATACTTGTTTACAATGCACAGACTTTGATCCCCTACTATAAAAACCTTGAGATGACTTAGGTATTGATTGATTAAAAAAAATGTACAATTTGGGTTTTGTGTTGTGTACTGTCTCCTGGTTGAACCAGTCAGACTTTAAATTGTTGACCTTAACACAACAGTTATAATTAACGAAATGAATTACGATTTTTTTTCATTTCAACTATTTTGATTACTTACTCAACTCGACTGCCATCGGCAGCCTTCATCAGGAATTCTTGGACGGCTAGTTCTTCCTCTGCTCGCCAGTTGTCTTGGCAACAGACCGTCCCATACGTGACTCAATCTATACCCCCTCGTCTCGATTCATGACTGGAGTTGTCTTTCTTATCCATATGGCCTGTTTGATCGATCTTGCGTTTCTGTTGCACTCTCTGTCAATAACTTTTGCCCCCTCCCAATCTATAATGCAATTGTTTCTGTCTACATGGTCTGTTATTGCAGATTTATGCTTTATCACCGTTGACACTCTTTTCTGTTCCCTGTAAAATCGTCTCGTTGTGATGTTTTCAACCTCCTTCTTGTGTTCTTCTAGTCTTGTTGCAAACGTTCTCCCTGTTTCGCCGATATATGTGTGATCACAGCTCTGACAAGGGACTTGGTGAGCACAGTCTGTCTTTTTACTATCTTCCACTTTATCGTTTCGATGCACTAGTATTCTCCTGATTCTCCCGATGGCAGTCAAAATTTTGAGTAAGTAATCAAAATAGTTGTGGTTCAAGCAAATCGTAATTCACACGCACGCACGCACGCACGCACGCACGCACGCACGCACGCACGCACGCACGCACGCACGCACGCACGCACGCACGCACGCACGCACGCACGCACGCACGCACGCACACACACACACACACACACACACACACACACACACACACACACACACACACACACACACATTCCCCCACTTACGTAATACCACGCATTGGTCAGTGGACGTGGAACCGTCCTCCGGTACCAATTCCACTGGTATGTTACATTTGCGGTCTTGTCGGTTTCCTAGTTTACCAATGTTTCCAGAAAGCATTTGGATTATGTGACCGCAATGCCAGTAGACGTCCTTGTGGTTGGCGCCAGAATTTGCTTTTGGCAGCTTGTAACTTTCTATCAAACATTGTTTGGCTCTATTGATGTCAGCTTTCATGTGCAGTTTATTTTGTTCACTGTCCTTAATCCACATATTATTTTCTATAAATAATAATAATTAACTTCTATGGCGCCTACATCCTCGGGAACCTGAGCTCAGAGGCGCAACAAAACAAAATCAGTAAGCATAATCGTGAACAGGGACGCGCAAAAGTCAGTTTCAGAACGCGGGACAACCGAACATTTATGGTGGAAATGCAATTTGGAATATATGTCTTGAGTTTTTTCGGAAAATAGCAATAGTTTAAGATGTTTTCAAAGTGACAGGGAGTTCATTCCAGACCCTAGGCGCAGCGATAGAGAAAGCACGTTTACACAAGTTAAGTTTTGTTTTAGGTACAATAAATTGTTGTGAGATTGATGATCTTAGCTGCCTAGGGATATTTGAAAGATGCATGAGACTAGTCAAGTAGGGCGGCTGTTGTGTAGATAGAGCACGATATGTAAGAGTGGACAGCTTAAAATTAATTCGATAAGATACTGGAAGCCAGTGTAACTGTTTAAGCAGTGGTAGTGACGCTGAAATCCGAGGCGCCCTGAGAACCACACGTGCCAGACAATGATGTACTCGTTTTAGCAATGTTATTTGGTAGTGAATTACAATAGTCAAGGCGGCTACTAATTGATGCCGTTGATATTGTTTTAGCGGTAGATATAGATATGTGACGCCGAATTCGACGAAGATCACGAATATGATAGAAACAGGATTTACATACTTGAGAAATATGCTGGCGAAAGTTGAAGTCACTGTCAAAGACAACACCAAGATTGCGAACAGTATCTAATGGGAATGTATCACTGCCAAGCTGTTTAACTGGAAAATGGTTGATGACTCTGTTTCGTTGTTTAGTGCCAATAATAATACGTTCTGTTTTATCTGGATTAAGCTTTAGCTTACTTGATCCTATCCACAACAAGATTTCAGTAAGACAATCACTTAACGTCGAAACAGATTATTGTGCATTTCATTGTGAAAGTGATATGTAAACCTGTGTGTCATCAGCGTAAAGGTGATGATTGAGATTATGATTAGTAATGACTTGGCTGAGCGATAATAGCAAGATAATGTGCCAGATATGTTAATACTTTGATATCTGTCGAACAGTATGATTTGAACCAACGAAGAGCTGGGCCAAAAATGCCAAAATGTCTATGGAGGCTTCGAAAAGGATTAAATTATCAATTATATCGAAAGCAGCTATTGTCCATGTTATCAACTATATCATTGTGTATCTTGAGAAGAGCTGTTTCGGTGGAGTGGAATCGTTTATATGCAGACTGTAGATCATTTGATGAGTAAATTCGTCTGTCCACCATTGTTTATTGATCCGCCTGCGCTTATTACTGAGTGTTTTACGTTGCATATTATCTGGAAATTAGCTTCCATAATAATATAAACTGTATACATAAAATAAACTGTTATTACATGTTCACATAAACTGTCGTATGTACGTAAGCCCTAATAAAAAGTTTCAAAACCACTACCAAAAAACAACCACGAAAACAACCATCACAACAGCAACAACAGGTACTAAACCCTGCATGGTTCCCTTGTTTTTATACAACTGCATAATACAAAATAAATATTATCAGGATGTCACTAATCACTATACATTCCATGTGCCCATAATTACTCACTTTTGGCCGTCGCATTTCACACATAAACACATTTAGAATTAAAAGAGATAAAACAAACGATAACACATTTACTTCATTTACTTCAACTACCATTAAAATGTGATAATGCCAATGGTTTATTTTATAATGACATTTAACATGATGTGATGTGTACAACTCTAGGACCGGAAGCGCATTACCTCGTCAACTCTCGCCTCATAACTGCAACCACTAGGGTCCGCTATTATAAGTACCACAAACAAAATATTTTCTTGGCAATACCAACTACAAACAGTGTGCCCAGGGCTGACCACTGATCTCTGCACCAGATATCAGCGGGGGGGGGGGGCACCAAATCAAATCAGGGGATCGCCTCCCGCGCAACCAACAAAGCCTCGTACTGTTAAATTAACTTGTATTATAATGTAAAGCATGAGATAGGTAATTGTGTTAATTAAATAAACGTAAGACTTAAATGTGGCAACATCACTCTGGTTGTTGTATAAAATAAAGAAAATTACAAGATACGTTTTAAACATGTCATGTAGCGCCCTTTATCAAGCTAAGCAAAAGCAATAAGTGAACCGGTCACATACTATCCAGCTTTTGTTGCGTTAAATCGAACCTATGAGTGGAGCGAATGAGGGTAAAGCAATGTTCTTGTGTTGACGTCTCCCAGATAAATAACTGGTTGATGGCTTCTAATTTATACCTCGTTGCAGATGGACCATCTGGATTCGGAACTGCATTATCATAGTCATCCGTGCAGACCAGGAGTTTAGCGCAAGTTTATAACGAATGATCTGGGACGATCTTTTGTGGATCAATAATTCATAACTAGTATGTATATGAAGAAAGACGATAACATTTCACAAACGCACACGCCTGAATTTATGGAATTAAATATGTGTTAATGGTCCAAAACGCTTTGTGAACTACATTTTGTTATCTTACATCAGTACATAGGACTGTCAGCGAGGATCCCGGCAGCTCACCTGAACTCTTTCAAACTACCCGAACGGTGGGTCATCGCTGTCGGCAGGAATGCATCTTGTGACACGCTGGCCTTGACATTCGCTGATTGGACGGTGCTCATGGTTGATGGAGGAACAGGACGCCGCAGGTTTACTTGCTTTAATATCTTCAAACTATACGATAGTGCCGGGGCTGTGGTGAATCACAAAATGAAATGGAATTGATCAGTTCAATGCAGTTCAATCATATAAGTGATTCGACAAAGTGTTCCAGTTAGTCAGGTATCTAGTAGGATAGTATTTGATTTCTAGTGGTGGAAATTGGGTTTTATATTTCCTTGCTGAAGTGATGGGTATTCTGTGTACTTAATAGTTTTATATTAATATGTGTCGGTGGTTTTCAATGTCCAGCCTATTGGTTTAAACATAGGTTTCGCTAATGCATCTCTTGTTAAACTTTGGTTTTCGGAGTTTGTTCACATAAATCAATAACTTGGGACAAGAACATTTATTACCTATGCAAGTGATCAATGAATAATTTGTTAACTGAACGTTTATTACTAATAAATATAAATAACCCGATTGTATTTTTTATTCATTGAAGTTAACATTTTATTCCATAAGCAGGTGTATACTTTGACTTTGACTCTGGTCTGCGACAACTTATAGTTGGATTTCAACCAATATTTAATTGAGTCGGGGGAGAAATATTACAAAAAACTGCTACTTTGATCAATGACACACAACAAACATTAATACACTGTAATATGTTTTCAGGCATCATCGATGCGTTGTTCTGAACCGATATGACATCGATAGGAGTACCTCTCAGTTGCTTCTGTCTGATAAGCACCAGTCTCGTCTCCTTGCGGCTTACCTATATGCCATCCAGGTTTGTAACCACGTGATTGCACCAGGCAGTGAACATTCAGTGCCGTGAGGCTGCTGGTATTGTCATACTTATTTTAGTAGATGTTTCACACATAATCTTCGCATCTTGAGCTGCGTAACTCAGGGAATATATGCCCAGATAAATCCTTATTTCTGACTCTTTATAATGTGTTTATTCTCCAAACCATTTTTGGTTCAGCTGAAGACGCGGACCAGTAATCTGGGGTGACTAATGTTTCTTAGTTTGGTAGAAGGCAGCACTGTGTAGGACCCTTATTTAATAGCACACAACCAATAACCAAATGACATAATATGTAAATGATGACTTTGCAAACTAAAAGATTACCCAATAATAATCGAATCCATCATACTTAGCTGGGATTAAGTGTTCTTACCATAAAGTATCAACTAGGTACAAGTGTCACGTAGAAGCATTTTTATTCAACAAGAAACGAAATAACAACACAATGTTGTGCAGCTTACTACTTAGTGAATCTTTATTCAAGATCAAAAAAGTATTGTGATATTTATCATAACAATATACGTTGATAGTTTTAAAACCAATATAATGTGTAGAAAAAGACACTTTTGTGTAAGTCATTTGTTAAATATTTAAGACATTGTTTACTAAAAAAAATTACCGTTCTGCTTTGCAGCGTGGTGCAACTGTTATATTACCCATCATGGTGCCGGGCAATGCCACCACAATGCAGCCGCCCAAGCATGCTGCAACGGTCGGACCACAGACGGGGTTAGTCTCCACATATGACGGCATTATGTTTGATGTGGCAACTCACTTTGGCTGCAACAAGAGTTCAATAGGAAAGCGTTCCCCATCCGCAATGTCGTATTCATTATGCCGCCACAAAGTCACAGCCATTCAGACGACGGCAGCATGTTCCGGAGTGCAGACTCCAGACTCGGCCATCTCCTGTGATGCCCACGCCCCAAATGTGGCATTGGCCAACGCAAGATTCGCACCAGTTCACCTTGAAGACGCTCTGTACACAAGAGACGCATTCTGGGCCTTGCCTGAAGCTGGTGACTGATCCTGGTGAGAGCTTAACGTGGAGCTTAGGTGTGCAGCGTTTACTGTGGCTCAGTGGGAACCAGGTTGTTGTACGACGTTGCAGGACTAGCTTGAGTTCGTCAGCGAGCAGTCGGTTATTCTCCGCAGCGGAACAACTGAACAAGTGGAACTGTTGGGATACGACCATGAAGCAATGCATTCTGGATCTAATTGCCAATAGCTCTGGGCTGCTGAACGATTCTATATCGGCGTCTTACAGCCGCTGGTTGGATGCATTGGATGAGACTGGCTACATGTTTCCACAATTCAGTCACTTGTTCAACGAAGAATGTGAAAATGTGATATTGCATGCAGTAGATCATTCTGTGCCCGTCTCACGTCAACACTTAGGTCCAGGTTTATACACCCCTGTTACTAATCTCGACTCCGTGACAAAGCTTTACAATGACACATGTCATCGTCAAAATGTAACGTTGCCTAAGCACGTAGATGTCAACTTTGCACAACCGTGGACACAGTTTGATGATGTGCTTCTCTTAGTAATTTTCAACAACCCGCATTATGATGCGATTCCATACTTTGAAACACTGTACCGGCCATTCTTCCCTAATATTCTATACTGTGGTCCAGACACAATCGATGCGAATCGATATCCACGTGTTAATCGATTCACATTTTCTTTCATTTCCTATGGAAGTAATCCTGTCGGTCATGTGCACGGTGCTTTTACTCAAAAGTGCATGACGATGGCTTTGCAGATAGACTACGCCGTCCAGGGCTATTTAGTAGCATCAGACGATCTGCTTCTTGTTGTGCATACGCTGTCAAAACTTTCGAGGAAAGCGGTGTGGTTTGTGCCGCACGTTCAGATTGGTGAAATCAGCAAACTTACCGAGTACAAACGAGGCGTGTGTGGGCTGCCAGCACCAGTGTGGCACAAGTGGAACTGGTGGGCGATGTACCAGAATGCAACGACCAATGCTCTAGCAGAGATTGCGAGCAGAAGAAGCTCATCTACACTCATGAACGCCTGTTACCAGCGCTTATTGTCTGAGAATGGAGCGATAGAACGTGCAAATGGCGCTTTCTCCGACATATATTACATTCCAAGCCAATTTTCGCAAGACTTCATAGAACTTGCTGACCTATTTCTGCACCATAAGGTGTTAATAGAAATTGCCGTTCAAACAATAGTACGATGCTTGGTAGCATCAAAGGACGTACAACCACTCATCGGAAAGGAACGGTGGGGCAAAATGAAAATGGAGCCATGGAAGTATGTTAAGACAAATTCCCTGGGTGGGGACAGCTATAGCCATCCCATCAAATGGGGATTTCTGGCACGTGGCGGCCCAACTGAATTGATTAAGTTGTATTGCACCAAAGTTCTGCCATATTTACATGACCGTTCTGCGAGGAAACTCGATTAAAATGTTGATGTTGTTGCTCTCCCTTTACTCCTGAAGTCCGGAGTGAGGCTGACATCAATATTGGTCGTTCAAGTCTGGAGTGAGGCTGACATCAATATTGGTCGTTCAAGTCCGGAGTGAGGCTGACATCAATACTGGTCTTCGATTGTTGTTTTCCTTCTTCTTTCGTCACTGTTTCCATTTCACTGCCATCTCCACCACTCGTATCCACTCCCACATCTCTCGCTCTGTTTCTCCAATCCCCTCCTCTCCCGCCATGACCTGGCGCCAATCGCATTCTGCCGTATCGTGAGACCGCCACCACATATCGGACGAGTAAAGTAACATACGTGTGGTGCTAAAAGCAACGATAATGTCGTGCTCTGCAACGCGTGTGATGCAAATGTTCTCGTGCGTGCAGACCAGAACGTAACGTCTGAAACTTACATAAAGACTTTCGTATAGGCTACCTTATTCGGCAACATTTATGTGGACCTGCAGGATATACAGATGACATTATTCTACAATGTCGTACCAGTTTTTACTATGTCGTACCAGTTTTGGTTTGAGAAAGATGACTGAGTTGTGTAAAAAATATGCCGAACTACATGATGTGTTGGTGTAATGGGTCAAATCGTAAAATATTGGCGTACAACAAAAAGGATACTGATCCACATGTTGAAGTAAATTGCACGAATGTTTCTACACGTGAGTAAAGTATCCATCTGGGAAATGAACTTAACATAAGTGAGTTATATTTTTACTTATTCCACAGTCAGTTTACCTTTTTCTTCCCGACACGTTTTGACTGCTATCAGCAATCTTCTTCAGACGACTACCGCTAGATGGCGAAACGGTAGCCAAATTTGTAGACTGTAGAACAAGAGGCATCAACGAAGCGATATGGAAAAGAAAAAACAAAGATAGCATGAATCGAGATGAAGGCCGATATCGACTCTCAAATATCTACGTCTGCATAAAATGACTAATGTGTCGCCATTTAGCGGTAGTCGTATGAAGAAGATTGCTGATAGCAGTCGAAACGTCAAGAAAAAGATAAACTGACTGTGATATAAGTAACAATATTTCACATTTGAAACATCCATTCTGATGAACATCTTCAGTCATGTACTTAGCACAACCAGTAAGTATGAAATGGTGTTTCATTGTATCAATACATTTAATTGTAGTGTTAATAAATTGGTAGCAAAAACACATTGTTTCATCAATATTGTTGTGCATTGTACTGTTCTCAACTTTGGACAATGTGGCAGGAAAGTGGTAACAAGATGTGAATGCTTGGCATAATGTTTTATGCAAGGTATGAAAACTATGGTTCGCACAGAGATTTAATAACCTTTAGATCTCTGTTTAGTCTTTAGGTTTATAAAGCTGTATATAATAGTAGTTTTGTCAGATAACATGGTGGTTAATTATATTGCAAATGAAATGACATTTCTCTATATGTACATCATGGACAAGAATGTAAAACACATTATGTCCTAATAACGTAACGCATCATGAACTACTGTGTATGACTCTGAGCGCTATTAAGTAAACAGGTACATACATGCGGCATGCCAATGTAAATGCTACATACCATGATTACTCAAATATAATTCGTGAATTGGTAGTAATGGAGGATTAGTGGCGCTATCTTAAGAAGGAAGAATGTGATGCTGTTATGTTGCACCTCAGCACAACGTAGTATTTTTCTAACAGCGGTTTCTTTTACGCAACTTTGTCATCCGTTCATTGTACAACATTAATTACCATAATGTCATGTACAATATTGTGGATTTCGAGTCCGAAAACATGGTATATAATAAATTGTCAATTTTAGAAGATGTTATCAGTTATGGCTCGCGAATATCAATGCATCCACACTTTTGTCAGAATTGTTATGTCGGCGGCACAAAGTCGAACAGATAACGTATGAAGCTCAAAGTGAAACAACAGTCATGCTTTTGGGGCCCTGCACCTGAAAGAGATAACAAAACCTAACCACATGCAACTACATTCAAGGATTCACTCAGAATGGGTTCTAGAAGTGGGAGATTCATTTCTTTGGTTCACTGAGGACTGACATGTTAACCAGCGTGATCAATAAACGCATGCGCAGTTACATAAAATCGGGTTGTTAGGCTCTAAGCTGACATAGAAAGTAGAATCCCATTGACAGCAATTTGGTGGGCGGCCGACTACCTTGAAATCCAACTAACCGCGCATTGGTCTGCGCGTCGTAGTCGTAACCTGAAATCAACACAACAGTTATACTGTCAATTGAAACTAGTCCTTTATGCCAATGAGAAACACAAATGATACATGTTTTTTGTAAAAGAACATTAAGAAGAAATGAAAACAGTGTACATTTAACGTACTACAAGAGGAGCCCCCCCCCGTGCTCAACATGTCGCTAAAAAAATCGGAACTTCTAAGATTTTAAGATAGCAAACCTGATTTTTTGCAAGGGGACCGTTTCACTGAGACTAAGAGTTCATACGAAAAATCTATCATAACACAAAATCCATCATAGATTTTTAAGAGCGTTTTCAAAATGCGTTTCACTAAGACGCCCATAACATCCATCATAAGCTAATGTCGTAACGATCGAAATTTCCATCGTAAGGTCCACAGCGTGCACAATTGGGCAACATAAATAGAAAGGTTGTTCAAAAGTGGCTGATAATACGAGCTATCGAAAACTGTTCAACTACATTTGACTTATTTGCTCACTGGGTAAAAAAAAATGTAATTTTAAAAAAGAAGACGCCGTTCACAGAGGACACTATTTCTGTGACACACCGGCAAGGTGTTGTTTTGACAAATGAAGTGTTGACAGTTTTCAGTAACTCGTGGTGAGCGCCAACAACCTCAACCGACGTTTCGTCATCGAGTATACCAATATGAACGTTAGAGGTGTATACATTGTGGTTGGCCACAGGTAAAAAAATTGCTCAAACATTATGGTAGTATGTAATACAAATTTATTGTAGTATTACTATTAGGTAATGTATGTATTTATGTACATTGTTCTCTTCTCTTGTTAAATTAGTTAAGTATTTTTGTTTATGTATATTCACAAACGTCCTTGATAAAGGTATCTCTAGTGGGCTGTTAATAAGCGTTTTATCTGATCACTTATTAACTAACGGAAGAATGTTTCCACGAACAACGAAAACGGAGAAAAACATTAAAGTGAGGAGAATCACATATGAAAACATTCTTACATTTAAAGATGAACAGTCAAAGGTATCATGATAATGTTTTACTTAGAAGTGATAACATTGAAAATATATACAACTGTATCATATAGTGCTATAAATAGTAAAACATATAAACATTACATAAACAATTATGATAATAGGATATAATTTAAAATGTAGACAATTATATCATATGGTGCTATAAATAAGTCAAACTAGAAACATTATATAAACAATTATGATGATAGGATAAAATAAAACAAATTGACAATTATAATAGAAAGAATAACACAGATGAAACTAAAATGTGCTGTGAAGGGTACATTTAAAAACAAAAAAGCTCTGAAAAAATTTCCGCACTCCCAGGCGGGGTGCTACGAACACCGTGGAAGAGTGTATCCGATTCATTGGCCAGTGACACATATTCTGACCACTCTGTTTATCTGACAAATGTGTTCAAGTGTGATGACAGTGCTATACTTTGATATATTCACTTCAAATATAGGTAAATATTTACAATTGTGTGTGTTTTACTGTTTAGTTATTTAATCTAACTTGCCATTTAGGTAGGGGTATTTAATTCCGGGGGGGGGGTATTTCTGGAGAGATTTTGTCCGCACACCAGAAGTGATACCGCGCTACCGATGTTGTATTGCAAACCTGTCATACCCTTTTCAGCAAGTAAAATAAATGGACGTACATTTGCAGTCACTGGTTCCCGGTATATTTTATGGTACGACTGAACCACGACATCAATCCTTATTTGTTGCCTTAGGCTAGATGTGTTTTTATATTGAAAATTAACTTGAAAATGAATAGTCCTTTGATGTAATTTCAAATATGGTCACGAAATAGTATGATATATTCTTCCTTTAACATTTTCTGTTTTTTGAAGAGGATATGAGCGTGCTTGACATTTATGTAATGTTATTTTTTTAATATATTTTTTCGAAGTGTTATTATTCTGTTACATTCATGAAACAAATACATCATACCATAACTTATGTACGACAACATTAATTAATTATAAAAGCTTAAAGTTATGTATATGTTTTAGTTTGCTTAAAATGCAAAAAAGTTATGTAGTGTTGCATATTTTAATGTGGCTGTCAGATATTAGACCGTGAAGCAATAAGAGCAAAATTGTTAGCCATATTTATGATGATTTTGGACGTACATTGATGTTGTTGTTGTTTGTCACTTTGAACATAATGACTCTACTGTTAGATGTTAAGAGACAATCCTTTTATTTCATCCACATTCAGATACATTAGTTCAATTATACATTGATGTGATGGTTCACATGATTTCATAAGCACCAACATACAACATTGCATTGAAAACGTTGTATCATCGGCATACCTAGCATACTTACACATACGCCTAGCCTCTGGTAAATAATTAATGTACATTATAAAACAATGTGAACACTTGTGGCGCAACTGTTTTGAAAATCTACACTTAAACAATATGTCATTTGTTCATAATACAAAATAATATAAAACACTTATATTGCGCTACAATTCTGGGGGACCAAAGCTTGGCAGCGCACCAAAACAAAAGGGGTTAAACAGTTTCTAATCGATAAGCAGTTTCAGCTGTAAACAGTTGGATTGGTACGCTGGGGAGCTATGGAGGATAAGCAAGTTTAAGCAGGTTGGTGCTTAGTTTACGGCGAAATGTTGTTATAGTTCCAACAAATTTAACATAACAGAAATGAGTTCCACAGAGTCGGTGCGGCAACTGAAAAAGCTCTTAACACTGGGAATGAAAAGTACTCGACAAAACTTGGTCCTTTGATAGGAGTGGGTTTTATAAATGCGCTCGGTGAGGAGCTGGTATCGATGGGTGTTGTCGTATCGGAGGCAGGTTTCTCCTGTGGAGATCACGTTTCAGTTCACTCGGTTGCCGGTTGGTGGTATAGAAATAGTATTAGTAGCTTGCAAACAGGATATCCTATTAAGGTATCATATATAGGTTTGTTGTACGCATATCCACATAGTCAGTAATTGATACCGTGTGCTCTACTGACGTCGTAATCGTCCGTTTGGTCGACGAAAACAAATAGCTTGCCCAGGGGTATATGTGATGGGTAACTGATACGTTGTTCTCTGTAACAAAGCTAGTCATTATGCACTTTTCTTCAGCGGAAATGGGTGTGTGATTGACGACTAGCTATTAACATATGTGGTGACATTTCATTGAACCCTCCTGTACCTTATACAACCGAACACCACCTTCTGTGAGACAACATGTATACTTTTATACATTGTGAACTTTCGCATTTATTGGGACACGTGCTTTGATAAATTCCACATGTGGGGCGCGGTAACGTATCAGTTAGAACGTCGGGCTCTCAATCGAGAAAACCCCGATTCGAATCCGCTTGTTGCTGTTTCGAAGCTTTGGCAATTTTGTTCATCCCACGTTGTCAGAGTTCACTCAGCTGTACAAATGAGTACCTTGCTACACAAACAAACCGTGGCTGAATGTTTGCCATAGAAGTCGAGATGACGTTCGAATGAAAAGTTCTGCCAGGGGATGTAAAGTGTAAAACTCTTTGGACAGTCCCAGTGATTGGATACCGAGCTATATATGTTCGTACAATTACCTTTGGTTGTGGGTAGATATAAACACATTCCATTCGCAATTATAGAAGTAACTGTGATCTTTGGACAGTCCCAGTGATTGGATACCGAGCTATATATGTTTGTACCATTACCTTTGGTTGTGGGTAGATATAAACAAATTCCATTCACAATTATAGAAGTAACTCTGATCTTTGGACAGTCCCAGTGATTAGATACCGAGCTATATATATTTTTGTACCATTACCTTTGGTTGTGGGTAGATATAAACACATTCCATTCACAATTATAGAAATAACTGTGATCTTTGGACAGTCCCAGTGATTGGATACCGAGCTATATATGTTTGTACCATTACCTTTGGTTGTGGGTAGATATAAACACATTCCATTCACAATTATATAAGTAACTGTGATCTTTGGACAGTCCCAGTGATTGTATACCGAGCTATATATGTTCGTACCATTACCTTTGGTTGTGGGTAGATATAAACACATTCCATTCACAATTATAGAAGTAACTGTGATCTTTGGACAGTCCCAGTGATTGGATACCGAGCTATATATGTTTGTACCATTACCTTTGGTTGTGGGTAGATATAAACACATTCCATTCACAATTATAGAAGTAACTCTGATCTTTGGACAGTCCCAGTGATTAGATACCGAGCTATATATGTTTGTGCCATTACCTTTGGTTGTGGGTAGATATAAACACATTCCATTCACAATTATAGAAGTAACTCTGATCTTTGGACAGTCCCAGTGATTAGATACCGAGCTATATATGTTTGTACCATTACCTTTGGTTGTGGGTAGATATAAACACATTCCATTCACAGTTATAGAAGTAACTGTGATCTTTGGACAGTCCCAGTGATTGGATACCGAGCTATATATGTTTGTACCATTACCTTTGGTTGTGGGTAGATATAAACACATTCCATTCACAATTATAGAAGTAACTGTGATCTTTGGACAGTCCCAGTGATTGGATACCGAGCTATATATGTTTGTACCATTACCTTTGGTTGTGGGTAGATATAAACACATTCCATTCACAATTATAGAAGTAACTCTGATCTTTGGACAGTCCCAGTGATTAGATACCGAGCTATATATGTTTGTGCCATTACCTTTGGTTGTGGGTAGATATAAACACATTCCATTCACAATTATAGAAGTAACTCTGATCTTTGGACAGTCCCAGTGATTAGATACCGAGCTATATATGTTTGTACCATTACCTTTGGTTGTGGGTAGATATAAACACATTCCATTCACAGTTATAGAAGTAACTGTGATCTTTGGACAGTCCCAGTGATTGGATACCGAGCTATATATGTTTGTACCATTACCTTTGGTTGTGGGTAGATATAAACACATTCCATTCACAATTATAGAAGTAACTGTGATCTTTGGACAGTCCCAGTGATAAGATACCGAACTATATATGTTTGTACCATTACCTTTGGTTGTGGGTAGATATAAACACATTCCATTCACAATTATAGAAGTAACTGTGATCTTTGGACAGTCCCAGTGATTGGATACCGAGCTATATATGTTTGTACCATTACCTTTGGTTGTAGGTAGATATAAACACATTCCATTCACAATTATAGAAGTAACTGTGATCTTTGGACAGTCCCAGTGATTGGATACCGAGCTATATATGTTTGTACCATTACCTTTGGTTGTGGGTAGATATAAACACATTCCATTCACAATTATAGAAGTAACTCTTATCTTTGGACAGTCCCAGTGATTAGATACCGAGCTATATATGTTTGTACCATTACCTTTGGTTGTGGGTAGATATAAACACATTCCATTCATAATTATAGAAGTAACTGTGATCTTTGGACAGTCCCAGTGATTGGATACCGAGCTATATATGTTTGTACCATTATCTTTGGTTGTGGGTAGATATAAACACATTCCATTCACAATTATAGAAGTAACTCTGATCTTTGGACAGTCCCAGTGATTGGATACCGAGCTATATATGTTTGTACCATTACCTTTGGTTGTGGGTAGATATAAACACATTCCATTCACAATTATAGAAGTAACTCTGATCTTTGGACAGTCCCAGTGATTAGATACCGAGCTATATATGTTTGTACCATTACCTTTGGTTGTGGGTAGATATAAGCACATTCCATTCACAATTATAGAAGTAACTCTGATCTTTGGACAGTCCCAGTGATTGGATACCGAGCTGTATATGTGTGTACCATTACCTTTGGTTGTGGGTAGATATAAACACATTCCATTCACAATTATAGAAGTAACTCTGATCTTTGGACAGTCCCAGTGATTGGATACCGAGCTATATATGTTTGTACCATTACCTTTGGTTGTGGGTAGATATAAACACATTCCATTCACAATTATATAAGTAACTGTGATCTTTGGACAGTCCCAGTGATTGGATACCGAGCTATATATGTTTGTACCATTACCTTTGGTTGTGGGTAGATATAAACACATTCCATTCACAATTATAGAAGTAACTCTGATCTTTGGACAGTTCCAGTGATTGGATACCGAGCTATATATGTTTGTACAATTACCTTTGGTTGTGCGTAGATATAAACACATTCCATTCACAATTATATAAGTAACTGTGATCTTTGGACAGTCCCAGTGATTGGATACCGAGCTATATATGTTTGTACCATTACCTTTGGTTGTGGGTAGATATAAACACATTCCATTCACAATTATAGAAGTAACTGTGATATTTGGACAGTCCCAGTGATTAGATACCGAGCTATATATGTTTGTTCCATTACCTTTGGTTGTGGGTAGATATAAACACATTCCATTCACAATTATATAAGTAACTGTGATCTTTGGACAGTCCCAGTGATTAGATACCGAGCTATATATGTTTGTACCATTACCTTTGTTTGTGGGTAGATATAAACACATTCCATTCACAATTATAGAAGTAACTGTGATCTTTGGACAGTCCCAGTGATTAGATACCGAGCTATATATGTTTGTACCATTACCTTTGGTTGTGGGTAGATATAAACACATTCCATTCACAATTATAGAAGTAACTGAGATCTTTGTTAGACCACATACCAGAGACGCCAACATCACCTTGGTCACTATGACGCAATTAAGAGGCCATTGCAGTTAGACTGTATTATGTTAATTAATTATATTATTAATGAAAGAACTTTGGATTATATATAATTTTGATCAATAAATGATATACAGAATTATTATAAATATCACTTTCAAAACACACAATATTGTAACACAAAAACTTAAATATAACGTCAACACTTCGAATCGATAACCAGTGTGACGCGATCAGGACTGGTGTAATGTGAAGATGATCGAATGTTGTACCATTTGTAGCTGGTATAAAATCGTCCTTTGACACGAAACAACACCGCATTAACGTCGTCCAGCTTAGATGTTACTAGAGCTTGGACGATGGTTTTACACGCATTGACGATTGTATCTTGGCGATGTTGTACAGCTGGGAATAAGGCGCTTGACACTTGCGAGCAACTTGCAACGACATACCTAAGTCACACCAACATGTTTATTTCCGCAAGTCATATGAAAGCACAGTGAAATAAAGCATATTCACCAGTGTGACAAAACAGAAAAATATATATTTGTTTTTATCAATCTGACAATCCACACAAATCCGTAAACCAACTAATAAAAACGGCCATATAAACAATGTAAAAAAATATTTAATGTTTTCAGAGCAGTTCATGAATAAACGGCAAACGTGGACAGCAAGAAAACACATTTGGCAATTTGCAAAATCAGCTACCCTGATTATGAGCATCTATGAACACTTCGTACATAAAGTATTTTTGTAGTGCTACGTAAGTACCAAATGACGCATAACAATAGGCACTACCACTAGTCAGGTAGGTTAGAAACTTGATAGGGACACACATTTGTTATGGTGCTTCCTTGTGTAACCATATTAAGTTTTTTGATAGGAGTCAGCAAGTTTATGCCTTGTGGAAACGCATGTGCTGTTTTACCGTATTTCACCGTATTTTAACTCAATATATAAAGTATTTTTTCTTATGTTACTTTTACATGACAAAGGCTTGTTTAAAATTACAATAATCAGCATACTTTTATGCATGACATAGAACACAAAAACATATTTAATTGGCTATATATTATTCATCTGTGCCTCAACTGGTTCTCTGGTAATGTACTTCACATACAATAAACATATGTATATAGGGACACATCTAACCGTTGACGGTGACTAATATTCCTAATAGTCCAGCAGACAAGTTCGAGTTTTAGGTTGGACCACGTTTTGTCGTGTACAGTTGTTCCTGTTGATTAAGTAAGAATAGATTGCGCGCTGTCTGAAACGGCCGGGCAGTTAATGTTGCTAATGTAACTAGTCTGTATAACCGGGCAAGCATATCATAATCAATATGAGATAGTGTCGGGTTTTCGCGAAATGTGTATGTACGCTAGAAAGAAAACAGGGGATAGCAACTAATATTTTAACAACATTTAACAAGGAAGCCGTTGCTTTATCGAGAGTGTAACAATTGTTCATCTATTGAGACATTTGTCTATTTTGGTTTTAAACTTATTCACACTGTTAGCTTTTATACAGCCAGTAGATAATTTGTTGTTCCACGCATTTATCGTTCTCTATGACAGTGAATGCTTTCTGATATCGAATATACACTGTTCCTTCAATAACATGACTTCGTGTCCTCTATGTCTTCTATTTTACTAAACTAAGACAAAATACTTCTATCAATATTTTCAAAACTTATATTTCATCTCCTTTTTCTTGTGATGTTTAGTCACATTTCTAGTTGCTTTTCAGAACTCTAAGTCTCTAAGTTCTGGACTCAGCTTAGTTCCTCTCCTGTGTACTAATTGTAAGGTATCAATGTCCTTCTTGCGATATGGCTTCCAAGCTTGTATACAATATTCTAAATGAAGCCAAACAATTGCATAATAAGATGTTTTTATATGTTATAGTTATCCTAATCAATCCAGTAATTTGATTACACTTTGAAGCTGCAATCTCACCATGCTCTGATATGTTCATGTCAACACTATTATTCCTAAGTCCTTTTATCTGATTCCAGAACGAAGATACCTTAATAATGTCTTAATAACGTCTAAACGAACGTTACTCAATAACACCGGAGGTTAGGATATCAAATAATGTGTTGTTCTTTTTTTCTTTAATGATTATGAAAATAGTGTTAGTATTTTTCTTTCAATCTTATGAATGGTTGAATAACGAGAGGACACGAAATGACATTACTATGTAATAGTTGGTTGGATATAGGCAAGTTAATTTTCAAGAGCGTGATAAATGAATGGAATTATCTACTGACTATGAAAATGCTAGTAACGTGAATATTGTTTAGACACAAAATAGATATTCCATATGGGAAGGTTCCATGTTGGCGTTTGAATGAACAGGATGCATCGGGACATCGGTGGCTCGCCGCGAAGTGCCAACGATACGAGTACGTGACCAAAATACAGTATATCGACTTATCACGGCCGTTCGATACTATCCGTCGAAAGAAAATCCTAGACGTTTTGCATTCATTCATCGATACAGACAACGTCCGAATCATACGGCTTCTACTATCGGAGACGAATATCACCGTCAGGATTGACGACGCCATGTCTGCCGGCAATCGGCACTCGACAAGGGACTCGTTGTCGCTGGTACTCTTCATCGTGTACCTCGAAGCAGACCTACAGATACTGCACGGATGTCTTCCAAGCCGACCATCAGCCGACCACAACATACCCAATGAGGCAACACACGCTGATGACGCCGACTTTATCTCAACTGACCATGACTACGCGAATCAATGAGATCGCACCAACAACACTGGGAGATTCCACAGGTATCTAATTAACAGGAAACCATTTGTCGAATTTAATGAAGCCTTACAAATATCAAATGGTTATGTTCGCAATAAATAATAATAATAATAATTATAAAAAGTTGTTTTTATTATAATAATGATAATAAACGTAACAATTATAGGAATTAGTAAAAACGATAAAGATGATAATAATAATAAAAAAAATTAAATCGTAACATGCATAAAATAAACACCAGAAGTGATATTGTTCTACTGATATTTGTAGTCCCACACAATTGTTCACGACCAAGAGCCAATGTCAAAATTGTAAAAAAAATTGTCAGCAAGCAACATACCTGGAAGTATATATGCAGCCACTGGTTCATGGTCTACTTTATGTTAAGACTCATACATGGAAGTATATGTGCGGCCACTGGTTCCTGGTCTACTTTATGTTACGACTCATACCTGGAAGTATATATGCAGCCACTGGTTCCTGGTCTACTTTATGTTACGACTCATACCTGGAAGTATATATGCAGCCACTGGTTCCTGGTCTACTTTATGTTACGACTCATACCTGGAAGTATATATGCAGCCACTGGTTCCTGGTCTACTTTATGTTACGACTCATACAATGACGTTCATCCATATTTGATGTCTTAGGCTAGATGTGTTTGTACATTAAAATGAACTTGAAAATGAATAGTCCTATTACTTATTAGTTACTCAATGGAGTGGGACTAAGTACAAATGATTCAGCGCACATCCACACTTTGAGTGGGACAAATCCACTTTTCATCGGGTCGATCTGTACTGTAGTAAGTATTACCACCCCTGGCTAACGACGATGTATCAAACCCTGAGACAGACGATTCGATTTCTCTCCTTGGAATTCCGACATGCTTTACGACCGATACTATACAGACAGTGGGATAGATGAGATTCCCATCATGTACGATAGAGGGTGTGTGACGAACGGAGCCGTTACAGTATATATATATATATATATATATATATATATATATATATATATATATATATATATATATATATATATATATATATATATATATATATATAGGATGTGCGTGTTGTATTCAATGTGTTTGTGTCTTTATTCGACATTAGTTGATGGTCAGTCATTGTTATTACATTTTGGGCCCGCATGTTATTACAAAATGGGCACCCCTGAAATGATTACAAAATGGGCCTCATGTTATTACAAAATGGGTTCATCGGTTTATTACAAAATGGACCTCCTGTTAATAATAATAACAACACATTTTATTTCATATAGCGCCAGATCCAATGTTATATTGTTCATGGCGCTTTACAACATGTACAAGACAATTGTAAGTAGTTTTTTAAAATTGCTAAAATAATAATTATTATAACCATTTCTACAACCTGTAATTATAACCATTTGTACAACCTGTATAAAATAGATATCTACAACCTGAATAAAGTTATTACAAAATGGTTCGTTATTACAAAATGGGCCTGCTTTTATTACAAAATGGGTCGTAACACACGTGTGTAGAAAAAATCGCGCGGCCGCAACGAATACACAACTCGGCTGCCAGATTGATTCTGCGTCGTCCACGTAGCGACAGTGCCAGGCCTCTGTTACAAGAACTTCACTGGCTGCCCGTGGCGTACAGAGTCGTTTTCGAGATACTGGTACTTACATGCAAAGCCACGCACGACGAAGCGCCAGTGTATCTCTGTGAACGCGTGCGCCCATATCAAGCGGCAAGAGCACTGCGCTCTGCCAGCAGTAACAGTTTGGAAGTGAAACGCATTCGTATCAAGGTGGGAACGGCTCGTTCGCAGTGGCTGCGGGGTCCCTGTTACCTAACTTTATTAAAACCTGTCACACTCTCGCCAGCTTCAAATGTCGACACATTTCTTTCGTATCGCATATTAGCGTATATTCCAGATGAAAATTGTCCTCTACTCATATCAATTTAATTATGACTATTCCAGTAATCTGATTCATGACATTTAACATTATTTTACCAATAACAGTTATCACTTAAATATTATTATAAACATATTTTACTAAATTATTAAATTATTTATTATCATTAATATTATTTTTTAGTAACATTGCTATACAATTATTGTGTCATATTAATTTTATACTAATTTTCATTACTAGCAGCTAATATTATATTTATTTTGTTATTTCTTTATTTAGTAATTCTAAGCTGTATTTATGTTAAATATTTCTTATTATACATCCATCCATATTTGGTCCTGCACAAAATTATCCACATTTATTATTACATCAAATTTGTAATTATTATTACTGTACAAAATTACCCACATTATTATACAAAATTATGCATATTAAACATAACACAAACTGGAGGGTAATATGTTGTATATAAATATAATTCAGGGGGTCTCTCTTACATAAGTTGCCTTTATCTCTGCGTCCCAGCTGTCACACGCGTAATGTGCCATCTCATTTGTCATGTGCTGACGGAATCACAACTTTGTCTTGTCGATGCCAATCTTCACGAAGTACACCAACCATATTTACAACGAGAACCTTCAAACCAGAAGATGGCAAATGTCAATCCAAGCACAAGAGGGGAACTTTAACCCTAGCCTAGGTCAGAGTGACCTGTGATAAACTTCCACGATGTACATAGATTAGAGTTATTCATGAGAGTGCTTTTAAAAAATCATAACATTACCAATAATTATCACACAAATGTGACTGAGGTATCATTTTGTTGCTAAAAGACTCTATTATAATAAAATGATAAAAACTACAGCACAAAATCTTATCAAGAGGATATTACTATTTGAATTTCATTTTTTTTAAAGCAACAATTTAAATTTCCACCCTGCCACCAGGTAATTACTGAGTGGCTGTCTGTCCCTATGTCCATTTGGAAAAATGCAGTCAAACATACAAAATAAAACTAAAATGAATCCAATATGTTGAGAACTTTTACTTTTATGATTTTTTTCAACACCGGACTATGGCCTGAAATCACGTTAGCAACTTGCTGATATTTACATCAAAAAACAAAAAGCTTGCAACATCATTCTAACTGTCTGAACTAGTATAATAATATGATTTACTAATGCTGTCATGCAATTTGCCAAAATATTGACGTGAACGTAAAAGTGAACTGATCGTCTCATGATTTCTCTGTGTTCTGTTGTTATTTCTGTAAACTATTGCTGGAAGTTACTGAATGTCAAAATGTAAATTTTATTATCTGATGAAAATTTCAAACACCTAACAACCACTGATCTGCTTTCTCTTATGAATGAATGCGTGTGTTTCAATGCAAGGAGCATAGTATATAAGAAAAACGAATTAAACATTATGATAAAAGATATTAACCCTCACATAACTGGGATAACTGAATCATGGGCCGACAAAGACATATCAGATGCTGAATTAGGACTGACAGGATATGTAATGTTTAGGAGAGATCGAACATGAAGAAAAGGAGAGGGAGTTATTTTGATATTAAAGAATCTATTCAGGCTTACGAAATAAAATTAGAAAGGGAAGCAAATTGCAATGAAGCTGTTTGGTGCAATAGTTACAGGAAATTCAACATTAACTATTGGATTAGTTTACCGAAGTCCAAACATAAACGAAGAGGATCACACAAAAATACAAAACCCTATTAAGGAAGTGAGTAAAGGGGAATGTATCATAATGGGAGATTTTATACACAAAACAAAGTGAGATACTAGTGATGGAAATGAAAATCGTTACTACAGAGTGATACTAAAGTCAGCCGGAACCCATTTCGCACTAGTAGTGCGTGTTGAATTTGGCCCAGTGGTCACTCCTAGGGTTAATAATGATTGGATTTGATGCAGCCTGTCGCAACAACATGGTCTTATTTTGTATATGTTTTGAGCGACAAGACTTGTTGGCAAGTGACAAACTAGCAAGTCTAGTTTCAAGTCAATGACCTCCAAGTCCATGTCAAGTCTCATGTCATATCTCTGAATTCCAAGTCAACTCCCAAGTAATGAAAATGAGTGACTCAAATGGCATAATGGTGGGGTGTTCACATGTTTCGGCGAATGGTGGCATTATGGCCCCACCTTTTATGTTACTAAAGTATATAGAGTAGGAATTTTAGCAAGTAGTGTATTCCAATGCTGCAGTGTATGCAACTAGGCATTGTGTCGAGTATTGTCAGTGATGGGTTGATGTTTTAATGTGCTGGTGGCGATGACATGAATTGTCTTGTGTTGTAGGAATATTACTACATGTACGGTATTGCTATATAGAAATGTGGGCTTTGGGAACATTGTGTCCAGGCGGCTTTGTGTGAGGCTCAGCCACAGGCTTGGCATATGTTACAGGGTCCACATTTCATGTTCTTAATTGGAATAGTATGACATTAGGCAAACCCTTAATAAACGTCATTCGTTTGGCCTTTTCATATCTTTACATCTGGCTTGCGTTGTTGATTGCATAAATGCATTTATGGCAAAATTAAATGAATAAAGATATCACACCTGACTCGAATCAGCCCTGAACGCGGTGAAATCTCGTTTGACTATTATTACTGGTGTGTAAGGCAGAAACAAGACTCCTCCACTTCTGTCAGCCAGGCCCCAGCTGAGGTGCATTTCCTGTAATACTGTTCTCTTCCATGTTGTTTTTGGTTGTTTTCATTTTCCTTTGGGGGTCCATCTCAAGGCTGTTTTGGTTATATTGTCATCATCCTTTGATGAAATGTTTGACTGTGGCAGCAACGATCTATGCAGAGACTTACCCATGGCAGCAATATCTGTATTTCCTTCTTCAGGTCGACATTTGCCTTCTTGTCAGCAAGACCCTTCTCCAGGCAAGCTGAAACAAGACCACAAGATTTCAGTGAGAAACAATTTCAGCAAAACTACCTTCAAAGAGATGGTCGGCATGGAAACAGTACTTTCAATGAGGTGGTTCCTTGGAAACACTATCTTCCATTAGTTGGTCGGCATGGAAACACTTCCTTCAATGAGGTGGTCGGCACAGAAACACTTCCTCAATGAGGTGGTAGGCACAGAAACTCTTCCTTCAATGAGGTGGTCGGCACAGAAGCACTTCCTTCAATGAGGTGGTCGGCACAGAAACACTTCCTTCAATGAGGTGGTAGGCACAGAAACACTTCCTTCAATGAGGTGGTTGGCACAGAAGCACTTCCTTCAATGAGGTGGTCGGCACAGAAACACTTCCTTCAATGAGGTGGTTGGCACAGAAACACTTCCTTCATTGAGGTGGTAGGCATAGAAACACTTCCTCAATGTCCTTCACCATGTAGTCAGCAAACTTATCAATGTGACCGGACTCTTTGAAACGACACCACATTCAGTTCTCCACTGTCACATACAGATTCAACATCAGTGTTTGGCAGCAGAGATTTACAATCGGACAGGGACCTAGCACTCAACCTAACCCTAAACTTCAATTTACATTTCTGTATGAATGAGAAATGTCATCTCAATAAGCCTTGCAAACACTGTCCAAGCTAAAACTACACTACTACACAGGTAGGCAGTCAGCCTTCAGTATCAACGCAGTTTGTATAATTAACTGTTACAATGCTGCGACAATACAAAACAAGGATTCTGTTATGTTACACTGCTATACACACCAGAAAAAATCCAAACCTTTGTAGAACAGAATAGAATATAGTTTTAATGTAAACGTTTTCCTTTTTTCAACAATTACAATGGGGAAAAATTATATTCCAGCTATTATATTATATATAATTATATTCTGGCGGGCGGGCGGGCGGGCGGGCGGGCGGGCGGGCGGGCGGGCGGGCGGGCGGGCGGGCGGGCGGGCGGGCGGGCGGGCGGGCGGGCGGGCGGGCGGGCGGGCGGGCGGGCGGGCGGGCGGGCGGGCGGGCGGGCGGGCGGGCGGGCGGGCGGGCGGGCGGGCGGGCGGGCGGGCGGGCGGGCGGGCGGGCGGGCGGGCGGGCGGGCGGGCGGGCGGGCGGGCGGGCGGGCGGGCGGGCGGGCGGGCGGGCGGGCGGGCGGGCGGGCGGGCGGGCGGGCGGGCGGGCGGGCGGGCGGGCGGGCGGGCGGGCGGGCGGGCGGGCGGGCGGGCGGGCGGGCGGGCGGGCGGGCGGGCGGGCGGTCGGGCGGGCGTACAGATGTTACGATGGTGGAGCCAGTAGCATTACTGAAAGTAGAGACACAAGGGTAGTTTAGAATGGAAGTGCGCCTCAGATAGTGAAGTGCCTTCAGCCTTCTGTTTTTCATAATGGTGATGAATCTAGTCGGAGAAAAGGTGTCTGAAGATGAGAAATTAAGAATATACTGTATGTTAACGACTTTGCAGTGGTGTCCGATAGCAAGCAGGAACTCTTGAAAACTATATATGTACATGGGTTGGGAACAATATGGGTATATGGGTTGGGAACATTATGGGTATGTGGGTTGGGAACACTATGGGTATATGGGTTGGGAACACAATGTGTATATGAGTTGGGAACATTATGGGTATATGGGTTGGGAATATTATGGGTATATGGGTTGGGAACACTATGGGTATATGGATTGGGAACATTATTGGTATATGGGTTGGGAAAACCATATAATATATATAGTATATACATATATAAACACACACACACACACACACACACACACACATATATATATATATATATATATATATATATATATATATATATATATATATATATATATATATATATATATATACATGGGTATATTTAAAATGTTTAACATGTGTATTTAGACAATTTGTATTTGCTCTGTACGAATAACTGCACATAGATGTGTGACATTGTTACCTGCATGTCACTGTAAGAATAACTGCATATATATATATATATATATATATATATATATATATATATATATATATATATATATATATATATATATATATATATATGTGACACTGTTACCAGCTGTAAGAATAACTGTCCATAGATATGTGACATTGTCACCAGCAAGTCACTGTTAGCGTTCTTTGTTATTAGATAGCGCTTCTTTTCTGACAGCCATAAACATCACTGTAGGAAATAAGTTGAATCAAATTATATATATATATATATATATATATATATATATGAACGATTCTGATCGAATACACATGTACTGCGGAAAAGAACGCGTTAGTTATAGTTACAAGGCCCTATCACGGATGACAATTCATTACGGATGTTTAAGATAACAACATCTATCTCGTCGTTATAAACAGCTGTGCAATATTAGCATTTGTCTTCTTTATAATGGTTTTCTTAAACACATGCACAAACGCAAGATAACATCGAATTCGACAGCTGAACAATACTAGCAGATGCCTGGGGTTTACTGGACCACACACACGTCACAGACAGCTGAACAATACTAGCAGGTGTCTGGGGTTTACTGGACCACACAAACGTCACAGACAGCTGAACAGTACTAGCAGGTGTCTGGGGCTTACTGAACCACACAAACGTCACAGACAGCTGAACAATACTAGCAGGTGTCTGGGGTTTACTGGACCACAAAAAAACATCAGAGACAGCTGAACAGTACTAGCAGGTGTCTGGGGCTTACTGGACCACACAAACGTCACATACAGCTTAACAGTATTAGGAGGTGTCCGGGGATTACTGGACCACAAAAAAACATCAGAGACAGCTGAACAGTACTAGCAGGTGTCTGGGGTTTACCGGACCACACAAACGTCACAGACAGCTGAACAATACTAGCAGGTGTCTGGGGTTTACTGGACCACACAAACATCAGAGACAGCTAAACAATACTAGCAGGTGTCTGGGGTTTACTGGACCAAACAAACATCAGAGACAGCTTAACAATACTAGCAGGAGTCTGGGGTTCACTGGACCACACAAACGTCACAGACAGCTGAACAATACTAGCAGGTGTCTGGGGTTTACTGGACCACACAAACGTCACAGACAGCTGAACAGTACTAGCAGGTGTCTGGGGTTTACTGGACCACACAAACGTCACAGACAGCTGAACAGTACTAGCAGGTGTCTGGGGTTTACTGGACCACACAAACGTCACAGACAGCTGAACAATACTAGCAGGTGTCTGGGGTTTACTGGACCCACAAACGTCAAAGACAGCTGAACAATACTAGCAGGCGTCTGGGGCTTACTGGACCACACAAACGTCACAGACAGCTGAACAGTACTAGCAGGCGTCTGGGGCTTACTGGACCACACAAACGTCACAGACAGCTGAACAGTACTAGCAGGCGTCTGGGGCTTACTGGACCACACAAACGTCACAGACAGCTGAACAGTACTAGCAGGTGTCTGGGGTTTACTAGACCACACAAACGTCACAGAAAGCTGAACAATACTAGCAGGTGTCCGGGGTTTTCTGAACCACACAAACGTCACAGACAGCTGAACAATACTAGCAGGTGTCTGGGGTTTACTGGACCACAAAAAAACATCAGAGACAGCTGAACAGTACTAGCAGGTGTCTGGGGCTTACTGGACCACACAAACGTCACAGACAGCTGAACAATACTAGCAGGTGTCTGGGGTTTACTGGACCACAAAAAAACATCAGAGACAGCTGAACAGTACTAGCAGGTGTCTGGGGCTTACTGGACCACACAAACGTCACAAACAGCTGAACAATACTAGCAGGTGTCTGGGGTTTACTGGACCACACAAACGTCACAGACAGCTGAACAGTACTAGCAGGTGTCTGGGGCTTACTGAACCACACAAACGTCACAGACAGCTGAACAATACTAGCAGGTGTCTGGGGTTTACTGGACCACAAAAAAACATCAGAGACAGCTGAACAGTACTAGCAGGTGTCTGGGGCTTACTGGACCACACAAACGTCACATACAGCTTAACAGTATTAGGAGGTGTCCGGGGATTACTGGACCACAAAAAAACATCAGAGACAGCTGAACAGTACTAGCAGGTGTCTGGGGTTTACTGGACCACACAAACGTCACAGACAGCTGAACAATACTAGCAGGTGTCTGGGGTTTACTGGACCACACAAACGTCACAGACAGCTGAACAGTACTAGCAGGTGTCTGGGGTTTACTGGACCACACAAACGTCACAGAGAGCTGAACAATGCTAGCAGGTGTCTGGGGTTTACTGGACCACACAAACGTCACAGAAAGCTGGACAATACTAGCAGGTGTACGGGGTTTTCTGAACCACACAAACGTCACAGACAGCTGAACAGACAGCTGAACAATACTAGCAGGTGTCTGGGGTTTACTGGACCACACAAACGTCACAGACAGCTGAACAGTACTAGCAGGTGTCTGGGGTTTACTGGACCACAAAAACGTCACAGACAGCTGAACAATACTAGCAGGTGTCTGGGGTTTACTGGATCACGCAAACGTCACAGACAGCTGTACAATACTAGCAGGTGTCTGAGGCTTACTGGACCACACAAAAATCATAGACAGCTGAACAGTACTAGCAGGTGTCTGGGGTTTACTGGACCACACAAACGTCACAGACAGCTGTACAATACTAGCAGGTGTCTGGGGTTTACTAGACCACACAAACGTCACAGACAGCTGAACAGTACTAGCAGGTGTCTGGGGTTTACTGGACCACACAAACGTCACAGACAGCTGAACAGTACTAGCAGGTGTCTGGGGTTTACTGGACCACACAAACGTCACATACAGCTGAACAGTACTAGCAGGTGTCTGGGGTTTACTGGACCACACAAACGTCACAGAGAGCTGAACAATACTAGCAGGTGTCTGGGGTTTACTGGACCACACAAACGTCACAGACAGCTGAACAATACTAGCAGGTGTCTGGGGTTTACTGGACCACACAAACGTCACAGACAGCTGAACAATACTAGCAGGTGTCTGGGGTTTACTGGACCACACAAACGTCACAGACAGCTGAACAATACTAGCAGGTGTGTGGGGTTCACTGGACCACACAACCGGGTTCTTATTCAAATCGAACAACAAATGAACATTCACTTTCTAAAGAAGGTCAAACTTCGGTCACGGACCAACTGTCGGGAAAAAGCAACTTCACATCACATCGGACATCGGCAGTATCGGTTATCGCATTTGTTGTACATTCTGTGAAATAAAACGGTTTGAAATTAAATATTATACACATGGCACTCGGTAGTTATGTTCGTTCATACAGTGATAAAACAACTAGTGCCAAAAACAAATTAATGCAGGTCTGCCAGACTGCGTAGTACATGAAACGAACTTGTTCCAAATATTGTTTACTATCTTTATAAAACTGAATCGACTATATTACAAAGCTGTAAGGGCAGCCGAACGTCAGTCCGGCTGAAGATAACTAGTTGGACGCACGTGTTTCACCTCCGCCAAGTGTCACCTCCTCCGCTAGGCGGCGCTACTCGTCCACGGTTCCAGTCATCTTACGATCCGCCTTCGATTCTGAAACAACGCACAACCGTAGTGAGGAAATCACTGAGATACATCAAAGTTAAAAGACGATCAGCGCGATTTCAACTGGGCTCTTTGCATTGTTTGTTTGATAAAAACTAGTTAACCTTTAATTACTTATGAGTGTTGTTTGATTAAAAGTTGCAAGAGTAAAGAGACAATTAGATGCCTTGCCTAAACATTGACGTCTTAACATTTGTGATTTCCACCTCAAATTAGCTATTAGATGGTTATAATTATACTAGAATAAAATAGTAAACGACAAGGTAAAATTCCAAGAAACACAAAACATATATTTGTTTCCAAAACATCTATTTTACAATTATGCCGTTTAATGAAAGCAAGTAATGAAAAGATTATCAAGACAACAACGGCTTTCAGTAATATTGCATACAGGTGACAGGTTATAACAAAAGGTAAGGCAATAGTTGTTGTCGTGTTTTAGCTACACAAAAGTTAATATATATATATATATATATATATATATATATATATATATATATATATATATATATATATATATATATATATATATATCCTCACCTATCCTCTTCGGGCCCAGTGGCCCATAAGGCCGAATATATATATATTATATATCCCCAGGCAGTTCTGACCATATATTACGCAACAACATGTTGTTTCAAAAACTAAGGGTAACCTGCTTACACTTGCCCTGCAGCTACGATCAAAACCTGCAATGATCTGTCCATTGCCTTAAGATCATCTGAAACCATAGCTACTTTCTGCAAAATAATTAAATATGCATTTTTTTCGAAAGTGCATTTTCACCCTAAATACTGAACGATACCTCGATCTGACTTTTTCAAGTTCCTGTTTATGATGTCATATTTACGACCATCATCATCATCACCGTCAGCATCATCACCATCATCTCAATACCATCATCACCACCATCATCATTATTATCATCAACACCATCATCATCACATATATCAATGTTTAATATTTAGTATATATTGCTTTGTGTACCACCATGTATACAGTTATATTCTAAGGTGTTGCACAAAAGTATATTATGATCATCGACGTCGTTGTTGTCGTAATCATCAGTGTAATCATCGTCATCATAATCAAATACTCCATCGTGGATACCACCATCGCCATCATCATCATCTTCACCAATATTTATATCAAATGGCATCTGATGGCAAGGCTCATGACAGTGAACGTCCGCCGCCCACACCAACTCGGTACAGTTTCCCATCGAGGCGAGTCACTCGAGACAGTGCTCAATGTCGAGTACCTCATGACAGTGGACGTCCGCCCGCCCACACCAACTCGGTACAGTTTGCCATCGAGGCGAGTCACTCGAGACAGTGCTCAGTGTCGAGTAGCTCATGACAGTGGACGTCCGCCGCCCACACCAACTCGGTACAGTTTGCCATCGAGGCGAGTCACTCGAGACAGTGCTCAGTGTCGAGTACCTCATGACAGTGGACGTCCGCCGCCCACACCAACTCGGTACAGTTTGCCATCGAGGCGAGTCACTCGAGACAGTGCTCAGTGTCGAGTAGCTCATGACAGTGGACGTCCGCCGCCCACACCAACTCGGTACAGTTTGCCATCGAGGCGAGTCACTCGAGACAGTGCTCAGTGTCGAGTAGCTCATGACAGTGGACGTCCGCCGCCCACACCAACTCGGTACAGTTTCCCATCGAGGCGAGTCACTCGAGACAGTGCTCAGTGTCGAGTAGCTCGGGTCACAGGCTCAAGGCGACGGTGCGTGCTCTGCAGACGTGAAACATCGAACAGATGTCGCGGTCGGGAGATTCACCTCGCTATAGAGTATATAGAAAGACGTTGGACGTCCGCGCAGCATGAAGGCGCGCTTGTATAAGGTTGCGGTCCAGTCAATGATGACCCATGACTGTGAAGGCTGGTACTTTGACGAGACCGCTCAAAGAACGTTGAACGGAACCAGCGCCTGAATGTCCGCAGTCATCACCGGCCGTTCTGCCCACGAAGAAGCGTCATCACCATCATTCGACGTCGTGGAAGCCGTAAAGACCCGCAGATGGAGGTAGCTTGGCCACGATCTAAGAATGAACGAAGATCGTCTCGTGAGCCGAGCCCTACTAGCAACATCTGCGCAACGCCCGCCGTACGTCCCAGGCTCGCTACTAGCGGAACTCGACCGTCCGATTGCCGAAAGTCTAGCGAACTTTCCAGCTGAACCCCATCAATTCCGTGCTGAATGGAGGAGTGCAGCCCGAGACTAGGCTGTTCCCTCTGGGAGACAAGCCACGTTGTTACGTTATGTTATGATCACATCTCTAGAAACATTGGTAACTAAATTTTTGTGGACAACATTTGGATGCACTCTTTGTTTGTTCTGGAGAACCGGCGCGGTCTCTGTGTTACGGTCTCTGTGTTACAGTCTCTGTGTTACGGTCTCTGTGTTACGGTCTCTGTGTTAGGGTGTACTTTCTTGTATTATTTTCTAGTCTGTCATTGTATGCTGTAATTCTTGCTTGTCATTTTACGCTGTATTGTTGTGTGTCACGCTGTAGGTTCTTGTGTGTATATTTGTGCACCGTCGTCGACAACAATATGTGAATGCTTATTCTCAAACAGAATAATCACTACCTCCATACTTTCACACGATCTTCGTATTTCACGCACTCGTTAAGTGCCCCAGTTAAACGTTTCCGCCAGCCCCCCACGTTGATAATCCGGCACTCTCGATACAAATAATTGCCCATTACACTGCGGTTAACCGCACAAATAAACAACCTGAAAAGACATTCAAACACCGCTGAACAAAGCGGCCGTCGTCTGAGATTGATATTCGAGTCAGCTACTGGGCAGTCGCCAATCGTTTTGCGTCACTGTATTTTTTGAAGCCCATAACAATCCTCACGCATTTCTCGCGGTTTCCGCAGATCTACGTAGTGTAGGATTTCTAGCGGCTGGGTGGCGTCCCGCGTTTCAACAACATGCATACTTCC
>OY759261.1:40371995-40414495 GCA_963662155.1 Lamellibrachia columna | reverse complement strand
CGTCACCGACCTCTGTATAGAGTTGTCTTCAGCCACAACAACAAGACTCTACAAACAGGTGAACACGAGATGGTTTAACTCCACTGTCGTCGTCACCGACCTTTGTATAGAGTTGTCTTCAGTCACAACAACAAGACTCCTACAAACAGGTGAACACGAGATGGTTTATCTCCACTGTCGTCGTCACCGACCTCTGTATAGAGTTGTCTTCAGCCACAACGACAATACTCCTACAAACAGGTGAACACGAGATGGTTTATCTCCACTGTTGTCGTCACCGACCTCTGTATAGAGTTGTCTTCAGCCACAACAACAAGACTCGTACAAACATGTGAACATGAGCCTCAGTTTTTGTCGAATCGAGCGGTGAAGAACCATGCACAGAAAACTATTCATGGACGAATTACAGCGGACCAACCAAAATGCTAAAACACTAAACCCAACGTGTTCATCGTGTAACATGTAAAGAATAATCGTATACACACAAAATGGCACTGAAAGAGCCAGAGCTACAAAGCAAATGACATTGGACGTTTCTGGCAGAGCGCATCGCCTTTGGAGTCACAATTCCTAATTCGTCGGCGTCTCCGCTGATCGACTGCACCTGCGCCGAGACTATACTGTCAGTTCGGACGACAACGAGGAAAATTCCCTCACTCGCGTAGGCGAGAACCGGTTCCGGACAAACTAACGAGACTAGGTACAACACTAACACCAACGCAGAAACGCCTATGTTGTGTGCCTCGAATGTAAACCAGCAAATGACTGTATTCCACGTCGGGCTAAGAATTAACCCTGAAGTAGCAACAGCGGCGCCGAAGATCCACGTGGAGACTATGATTCCGTAGTAGCGATTTCTAGAGAGCAACTGCTTGTATCTAAGCGGCTTCGATACCGATACCATTTTAGAGAAGGCCACCCAAACTTGGATGTGCATCGAAGCGAAGCCGAACATCAACAAGCATACCATGTTTATCTTGGGAAGAGAGAGAGAGAGAGAGAGAGGGAGGAGAGAGAGAGAGAGAGAGAGAGAGAGAGAGAGAGAGAGAGAGAGAGAGAGAGAGAGAGAGAGAGAGAGAGAGAGAGAGAGAGAGCGATATCATGAAGAGAACAGTGCGGTGTTCGCGTAGTTCTGCATATTTCATGAGATCAGTGATGAGTAGAGAGTTCATGGTGATACGTAAGATAATTATTGTAACGATTACGCTTGTTTTCACGTCGCGGTATTCGAATGAATCCATGATAAAAAGAATATGTCACCGCGCGTCCGAACTCTCCAAAATAAGTAAGTCCGTATGTTCGATTCAGTGACCACAAAGTTGAGGTTACGAACTGAACGTTGAATTTTAAATAAAAAACGCACATTATTGAATTCCGTTCAATTATTAACGTCAACGTGTTAACATGTCATGCAATAAACTTAATCCAATACAACTCACAGTGTCTAGCTGGCAGAAATAGACGCTTCTTATCCGTTGACAACCTCTGTCCAACAGCAAGATATCATGGTCAGTAATGATCACGAGAAAACTGTTCGAATCGCGTGTCCAGCGATAATGATATAATCAGCTTAATGACGTTACGCCAAAGCTATCGGAAATGCTATCCTGTGCCAATGGCTTCAACGATGTCAATATTTGGACATAAAAAGTCAATCTTCGTCATAACTAACCGGCTAAGTATTGAAGTAAATTGCACGATGTTGTGCATCGAATGTTGTGAACTAGAGAAGACTTCGTTGTTAGCGTCGAACTGTTGTTGTCGCTGTCGCGTCGTCGCAATGAGAGCGGAGACGGACAGTGGCGTCTTATTAATACTGTCAATGCAGTCATGTGATCCATCGCATGTATCAACTTCGTCAGTTAGCTACTTGCTGGAAGGTGATATGCATTAGAAAAGTGGTCTCTCTCGCCCATTAGTGATTGCTAACATATTGTTATATTGTACCTCAGTCACTTCCTGAGCCGTACACACAATGGCACGTCGTTAAACTGTAAAGTACTAAAAGTGACTACCATCTATCAGCGCCCTCTGCATATTCGCTGGCTACTTTAACTGCCAACACACGGTGTTCTAGACTGAGTTTTATCAACGATCTGACAGTGTTGTTGAACTCACAGAAACCAGATACCTTCCACTCGAAGCCAGACCTCGTCTCATTTGGTCACAACAGAAGAACCAATACCATAAAGACGTTTCAGTGAAAAGGTTCCCACGGTGATCTCAACCCTCAGTAACAGTGGTCACGTCAAGGAAGAGCGCTTCGTCATAACGGATTGATACTGTGCGCAGCAGCAGCAGCAGCGGCGGCGGCGGCGGCGGCAGCACTATTCCACACACATACGATTTCATCGGTTCATCCTGTATCGATACGTTTATTAGTAGTTTTGTGACGTCAGCAACGTTGATACCAAGTGTATAATACATTAGTCGAACTTGCCATACGTTGTATTATTTTGAACAGTTGTTTCATGTTCTGGTTGTAAAGACATCTGCATCTACGGATAGAACATTCCAAAGTTTAAATCTGTCTACTCAAGTCGCTGCTGCTCCGTGAATCTTGCACCTATATACACCTTCACATTGGGTTAACATGACGTCACCAAACCACTGGGCAACATTGCAGGCCTGTCATGTCCTAATCAAATGTTGATAATACGCAACTTCATCGTCACATCGCATCTTATAGAAACTTTGTTTCAAAATCTACTTAAATGAAAGAACGAAAGAATCATTATTTTATCGTTAAGTGCATTACTTGTATTACTTGTCCTATTACAAATAAAACTACATAATACTGAAAAAATACAGTCCACAATAGTTACTGTTCGCATGTGACAAATTGTAGTAAGTAGTAACTTACGTTCAAAACTAATTAGAATTTTCACAGTCAATTTAACGAAACCCACATCAATAAATGTATATCGATAATAAAAATATAAATAATTATTTATCAAATACATAACTGTTCAGTATTTTAGCTTTCTAATTTGTTTTGAAAAGATGTATTCGAACATCATACACGTGTACGTGCCAGCCTGAGTGCCGGTGGTGGGTCTCACTTGTCCATGTACTTGGAGAAGGTCGCCTTAGCCGCGGTAGTCGTGTGTCTGTCCGCTCGAAGGCGGCCGGTTGGAAGCGGCGGTCGTCCCCGAAGGCGTAACACAGCCAGAAGGTGACCACGAGTCGGCGGGTCGATCGCGTTGTCCTCGTACGAAGGAGTCAGCTAGTCAACGGCCTGCACGGCCGGGTAGAGCGACACCTGCAAGACGGGGCCAGTGTCGTAATAATAGCAGTTTCTTCCCGTCTTGTTCATCATCTTCGCCACCCCGTCTTGTTCATATTCTCCATCATCCCGTCTTGTTCATTGTCTCCGTCACCCCGACTTGTTCATCGTCTCCGTCACTCAATCTTGTTCGTCGTATCTGTCACCCCGTCTTGTTCATTGTCTCCGACACCCCGTCTTGTTCATCATCTCCGTCACCCCGTCTTGTTCGGCGTCTCCCTCACCCGTCTTGTTCATCGTCTCCGTCACTCAAACTTGTTCGTTGCATGCGTCACCCAGTCTTGTTCATTGTCTCCGTCACCCCGTCTTGTTCATTGTCTCTGTCACCCAGTCTTGTTTGTCAACTATGTCACCCCGTCTTGTTCATCCTCTCCGCCACCCCGTCTTGTTCATCATCTCCGTAACCCCGTCTTGTTTGTCATCTCCGCCACCCCGTCTTGTTCATATTCTCCGTCACCCCGTCTTGTTCATTGTCTCCGTCACCCCGTCTTGTTCATTGTCTCTGTCACCCAGTCTTATTTGTCATCTATGTCACCCCGTCTTGTTCATCCTCTCCGTCACCCCGTCTTGTTCATCATCTCCGTCACCCCGTCTTGTTCATATTCTCCGTCACCCCGTCTTGTTCATTGTCTCCGTCACCCCGACTTGTTCATCGTCTCCGTCACTCAATATTGTTCGCCGTATCTGTGTATGGTGTGGTGTGTGTGTGTGTGTGTGTGTGTGTGTGTGTGTGTGTGTGTGTGTGTTTGTGTGTGTGGTGTGTGTGTGTGTGTGTGTGTGTGTGTGTGTGTGTGTGTGTGTGTGTTTGTGTGTGGTGTGTGTGGTGTGTGTGTGGTGTGTGTGTGTGGTGTGTGTGTGGTGTGTGTGTGTGTGTGTTTGTGTGTGTGTGTGTGTGTGTGTGTGTGTGTGTGTGTTTGTGTGTGGTGTGTGTGTGGTGTGTGTGTGGTGTGTGGTGTGTGTGGTGTGTGGTGTGTGGTGTGTGGTGTGTGTGTGTGTGTGTGTGTGTGTGTGTGTGTGTGTGTGTGTGTGTGTGTGTGTGTGTGTGTGTGTGGTGTTTTGCGTGTGCGTGTGCGTGTGCGTGTGCGTGTGACAAGGTGCGGGAACACTGCCACATCACGGGGAGGTTCCGTAACGACGCTCACATTGCTTGGAATCTCCTGCTGAGGCTTAATCCTAAGACGACTATGTTCCCGGCAGAATCACTTGTATCCCCAACAACATGGATGAGTACATCTCCTTCTCTCTTCGGCAGCTGCGCTCCAATGATGAAGTTCAATTCTTGCTGGCCTCACCCAGCAAGCTGTTAGCTGCGGTTCCAGCGACCGCGCCGGACGCCTTTAGAATCACGCGACAGTACAAGCCAGACGAAGAGAAGCTGACGCTTCTTTAGCGCAACGGCGTCTATCCCTACGAGTTCGTGGACAGCTGGGAGCCGCCCTCCCGCCACAAGACGAGTTCATGGACAGCTGGGAGCCGCCTTCCCGCCACAAGACGAGTTCCATAGCAAACTCTCGGACGAGAACATCACAGAAGCCGACAACGAGCATGACCAAAATGTTTGGGCTGCATTCGGTTTATTATGATCTCTATCTTCGCACAGCCGTGCTCTTGCTCGCTGACGTCTTTGACTCATTTCGAAGCAGTCCAGTATGGATTGAATCAGGCGCAATACTGTATATAGTACACGTGAGCATTTAGTGGCGTGAATGTGATAGACTTGACACGGAAGAAGCACGAAGCCCGCACCACTGGCTACTGCCAAACCGCGCACTGCTTGTTGGGCCGAACGACTGCGGAAAAACGAACCTAATTATTGGTATGCTCCTTCAGCCTGGCTGGATTAGGTGGGAGAAGCTGTACATCGTGGCTCCGAGCTCCGACCAGTCGGTCTATGCTCTTCTACAAGAGTTTGTTGAACAAACGGTCCGCGAGACGATGGAAGAGCTCCTGGATGTATGTAGTCCCGATAAGTCCTCAGACATCGCACTTGCTGCCATCGAGGACACTGTTAGTTTCACTGAGGACCTCGATGATGCTATTCTCTGGCGTGGACGTCACCGCCGTGTGGCGAGTACACCGAGTCTGGTGCCCTGGCGACAGAGACAACGAGAACCTGGTGATACTATTCTCTGGCGTGGACGTCACCGCCGTGTGGCGAGTACACCGAGTCTGGTGCCCTGGCGACAGAGACAACGAGAACCTGGTGATACTATTCTCTGGCGTGGACGTCACCGCCGTGTGGCGAGTACACCGAGTCTGGTGCTCTGGCGACAGAGACAACGTGAACCTGGTGATACTATTCTCTGGCGTGGACGTCACCGCCGTGTGGCGAGTACACCGAGTCTGGTGCTCTGGCGACAGAGACAACGTGAACCTGGTGATACTATTCTGTGGCGTGGACGTCACCGCCGTGTGGCGAGTACACCGAGTCTGGTGCTCTGGCGACTGCCGCTCGAAGAGTTTCAGAGATTCTTTCGAGTCAGCCCCAGTTTCGTTCTGCTGGATCTTTCCGAACGAGCGTACAGCGATCAATACCGACGCGGCTCCGACGATTGTTACGAACCCCGTAATTTTATTGGAACTTTCGGAGAACTTCATTTGAACTTTCAGGAAGGATGTATTGATGCAATGCTCAAAAGATACATACATACAAGCAGTTATAGATCGGCATATATCGGTGGAAAAAAAACGCTTCAACAACGTTTTATACGCTAAACGACTAGGACAACAAGAGGCAACTGTTGCTTTCGAGCAAGAGTTTAGTCCACTATTACAACCCGCTCGAGAAGCCGCAGTGTAATGCGCTGGACACTCTTCCATACGATCTTGTAGCGGCGCTTCCTGACGCGACTGAAGTGGTTCCATCGGCTCCACCTCCATCGTACGCAGCATACTCCAAAGATGAACTTGAATAACAAATTAGCCTGAGCCAGGAAACTGCGTTTAACATTGCCAAAGAAGGACCCTCGGACGGATGGCTTCAGTGGATGCGCCAGAACAAGTCTTCATACACTGGAAAGAAGTAACAAGACGCCTGGCTTCTCTACGTCTGCCGGACGGTTACTAGTAACATATGAAGGCTTCAATGAGGAGGTTGGGAGCGCGACGGGAAGCGGGCTCGCTGCTCGCAGTGTCGATGACAGTGGACGCCCTACGAAGAAGACTAAGGTTGTTACAATCGAACTGTCCAACGACCCCGCGGAGCTTGTTTGTCGACTAGAGACCCCGGCTGCGTCCGCCGCCGCCGGAAACACCTCTGTAGAGCTCCGCCACGAAGCCTCAGGCATCTTAGACAGACTTCTTGAGGGCGACCACATTGATCGTGGACTATTTAAAGAACTGTCGTCTTGCTTCGAATGAAGATGGAATTCCTACTGCCTATTCTCCAAACCATCGCGGCCAACTCGAAACCGTTTCTAGAAGTTGCCATCACTTTGTCTTCACCACCCGCAGCGGCGCTACACCCCAGAACAGACTACTTTGTCTTCGCCACCCGCAGCGGCGCTACACCCCCGAACAGACTACTTTGTCTTCACCACCCGCAGCGGCGCTACACCCCCGAACAGACTGCTTTGTCTTCGCCACCCGCAGCGGCGCTACACCCCCGAACAGACTACTTTGTCTTCGCCACCCGCAGCGGCGCTACACCCCCGAACAGACTACTTTGTCTTCGCCACCCGCAGCGGCGCTACACCCCCGAACAGACTACTTTGTCTTCGCCACCCGCAGCGGCGCTACACCCCCGAACAGACTACTTTGTCTTCGCCACCCGCAGCGGCGCTACACCCCCGAACAGACTACTTTGTCTTCGCCACCCGCAGCGGCGCTACACCCCCGAACAGACTACTTTGTCTTCGCCACCCGCAGCGGCGCTACACCCCCGAACATACTACTTTGTCTTCACCACCCGCAGCGGCGCTACACCCCCGAACAGACTGCTTTGTCTTCGCCACCCGCAGCGGCGCTACACCCCCGAACAGAATATTTTGTCTTCACCACCCGCAGCGGCGCTACACCCCCGAACAGACTACTTTGTCTTCGCCACCCGCAGCGGCGCTACACCCCCGAACAGACTACTTTGTCTTCGCCACCCGCAGCGGCGCTACACCCCCGAACAGACTGCTTTGTCTTCGCCACCCGCAGCGGCGCTACACCCCCGAACAGAATACTTTGTCTTCGCCACCCGCAGCGGCGCTACACCCCCGAACAGACTACTTTGTCTTCACCACCCGCAGCGGCGCTACACCCCCGAACAGACTACTTTGAGACTTTCTTCAACCAACCGATCACCGCCGGCGCAGACAGGAAGCTGGAGATGTTCCTCGTCGGCCTCCTCACACCACACAGCTGGCCCAACATTACACGTCACACAGCTGGCCCAACATTACACACCACACAGCTGGCCCAACATTACACGTCACACAGCTGGCCCAACATTACACACCACACAGCTGGCCCAACATTACACGTCACACAGCTGGCCCAACATTATCGGCAGCGGAACAACTGGCAGCGGAGCAAACAACAGCTTCGTGGTTAGCACCGATGGTGGAAGCACCTTCACGACGGTGCGACTCCCCGAAGGCGTCTACGGGCTAGAAGCCATACAGAAAATACAACGCCAGCTGGGCTCACTCATCGGGGCCGCCGCCGTCAGTATTATACATAATCTTGCAACTCTCAAAGCAGTCCTCCAGATCAAAGAACCAGACATTCAGGTAGACATGGGTGCGAGCCCGCTCCGAACAGTGCTAGGCTGGTCTGAGACCGCAGTCGGGGAGACGGTGCTCATATAGGGCCGCCACGAGGCCCCCAATATTGTGCAAATATTTCCGGTCAAAGAAGTCCTCGTGCCATGCGATGCCGTGGATGGGAACTACATTTCAACGTCCGCCACGACCGACCGAGCGAACAAAGGATACGTCCTCGGCAGCTTCTACCCAGACGTGCCGTCAAGATATGTGATGATTAATATAGTTTAATTGTGTATTAATCAGGGGTGGGATGTTTGCCTATTTGGCACACTCTCATAGTCACGTGATTGCGTACACCAATAGGCGCGCAGCATAGGTCTACTTAAGCTCGGTTTTGGCGCCAAGTCGACCCTTTCAATTTCACAGCTGCAGCGTACAGTCTTCTTCAGTATATGGCTCACAGCGTTTTTCTAATTTGCGGTTATTCTTCCGATGGCGTATGATTCGCAAATCTAGTATATCTTCGGCTTTCCGGAATCGTATGTACCAGGAACCCTCGAATGAGAACGTCTGGTTGACTACTTGCTTGACGAGCCAACCTTGGCTGACGCGGTGTGGGCACGCGCCCTCGAGTGCACAGCCACGTGCTCGGAGCCATGTTTCTTTTGTAACGGTGACGAAGACGACAGTGACGATGAATCACTTTGCGAGACACAGGCTATTCCAGTGTCCAGAGCGACTAATTTCCACCGGCCGAAATGACGGACCCTGAAGTCGAAGCCGAAGCGACGCTGCTGGAATGAGCCATCGCGCAGAAGGTCACGTCCAGAAAGGTCGACTTCCTCGTCAAAGACGGTTTTAACTCCACGGAGGCAGTGGCGCTGCTGGACAGAGACGACCTGCCCCAGTACAAAATTCCGCGCGGACAACAGAAACTCCTGCTGAAAGCGCTACGGCTTCGGCAGGTGGACCCGCCCGCACCGAACATGGCCGCGGCAGCCACGAGCGGCAACGAAACGGCGAGGCAACAATCGGCGACCGACGGCGGACAGGCAGGCGACCGACGACATCTACGCCCGTTTGATGACGGACCATCTGCGGTCCCTACAAACAGTCGACCACGCGAACAATGGCAGTGCCACGCAAGGGACAATGCCGTTCCTTCCAACGACCGCGGGCGATCGGCCACGCGGCATGGCATCGATAGCCAGATTTTTGATGACAATGCCGGGAACGTGGTTGGACCACTTGCTGTCTGCAGCAACTGGTAGGTCATCATGTAGCCATTATGATGCTGTCGATTTTATCGGGAAAGACGTGGTGGAGGAAGAGGTTGTTGCGGGGACTCATAACGGTAAACAAATTGTGGTTAAGTCTGGAGTTAACCCCAAACTAGAGTCCAGTACCCTATCGAAGTGGTTTATCGCAAATCTAGCCATACTTTACAAACTACTAGGGGAGGGAAAATTGATCGACCAGGGGTTCATTGATTACTTGTCATACACTACAAAAATATACGAACTGACACAGCGGTACGAAAATGTGTCGGTATATTTTTATGACAGGGAATAGCGCTAACTGCAGGCCACCCACAACTTTCGTTGGGGAACTGACATTCCCCACTTGCATACAATGCAATTGACCCCTTGTGCCCCCCCCCCGCAACAACGTCCGGCCTCCTGCCTTTGTCCACACTATGTCTGCCCAGCGTTTTACGTCTACGGGCCCAGCAACAGCAGATGGTAGGGTCGTCTGCAAAATGTTCAATACACACCGTGGCTGTGGCTGTACGGACTGTAAGTTTGTACACTCCTGTTTGTACAAGGGATACTATCAATACACACCGTGGCCGTGGTTGTACGGACTGTAAGTTTGTACACTCCTGTTTGTACAAGGGATGCTCTCAATACACACCGTGGCCGTGGTTGTACGGACTGTAAGTTTGTACACTCCTGTTTGTACAAGGGATGCTCCCAATACACACCGTGGCCGTGGTTGTACGGACTGTAAGTTTGTACACTCCTGTTTGTACAAGGGATGCTCTCAATACACACCGTGGCTGTGGCTGTACGGACTGTAAGTTTGTACACTCCTGTTTGTACAAGGGATGCTCTCAATACACACCGTGGCCGTGGTTGTACGGACTGTAAGTTTGTACACTCCTGTTTGTACAAGGGATGCTCTCAATACACACCGTGGCTGTGGTTGTACGGGCTGTAAGTTTGTACACTCCTGTTTGTACAAGGGATGCTCTCAATACACACCGTGGCCGTGGCTGTACGGACTGTATGTTTGTACACTCCTGTTTGTACAAGGGATGCTCTCAATACACACCGTGGCCGTGGCTGTACGGACTGTAAGTTTGTACACTCATGTTTGTACAAGGGATGCTCTCAATACACACCGTGGCCGTGGCTGTACGAACTGTAAGTTTGTACACTCATGTTTGTACAAGGGATGCTCTCAATACACACCGTGGCTGTGGCTGTACGGACTGTAAGTTTGTACACTCTTGTTTGTACAAGGGATGCTCTCAATACACACCGTGGCCGTGGCTATAAGGACTGTACGTTTGTACATTCCTGTTCGTACAAGGGATGCTCTCAACACACACACCATGGCTGTGGCTGTACAGACTGTGAGTTTGTACACTCCTGTTCGTACAAGGGATGCTCTCAACACACACCGTGGCTGTGGCTGTACGGACTGTACGTTTGTGCACTACTGTTCGTACAACGGATGCTCTCAACACACGCACATCGTGGCTGTGGCTGTACAGACTGTAAGTTTATACACTCCTGTTCGTACAAGGGATGCTCTCAATACACACCGTGGCTGTAGCTGTACGGACTGTACGCTTGTGCACTCCTGTTCGTACAAGGGATGCTCTCAACACACAATATGGCATGGAAAAGGATGTATATTTCAATCCACTCAACTTGAAAAGGGTATATTTGTGATAGATGATTTTGATTGTTGCGAATTTGTCGGACGATGGATGCAGAGATGACGGAAATGGATAATTAACAGCGCGATACTGGACCAATGTACAGCTGAAATGTTGCTATTTAACATGATGCCCATATACCTCCATAATAACAAATTCTACATTACGGTCCGAACCGACACAACGCCTCCTTGTATGTCAATTTTGTGCGAAGTGGTTGAAGTGACCCATCCCAATTCAAAACTGCACATTTTAATAAATATATAACAAAAAATTAATGGCGTCAACCAGTATATGTGAACAATTCACAACAAGACCTCTATCGAGAACAAGTCTGACGCGTAACAGCTTGCATATATATATTTTTTCCAAGTGATCTAAACATCAGTAGAAACTTGCCTAGTAGACGTCAATTCTCCGACGTGATATAGGCGTCAAAACAAAGACGTCTAATACACGTCAATTCTCTGCCGTGACATAGACATTAATAGAAAGACGTCTAAAATACGTCGTTTTACGTCATTCTTAGACGTCGTCAACACGACCAAAATACGACCGCTAAAAGACGCCTAAAAGACGTCGTGTGCCCACTGGGTACATTGAAATGTCTAGAATGTTTCTTTGATGTTGGTGGATTTTGTCTAAGATGTGGCTCAATATCAGCTGCTATTTAGCTGTAACAAGGGGTGCTCACTGCTCGCCAACCTGTAACGCCATTCAGTCATAATTTCTTATTCTTAACTCAAACAGAAACGCTTGCCTGCTTAGCCGTTTGCTGTCTTCGCAATTGTTACCGACACCTGTCCGCAGTCATTAATGAATAGCTGTATCTACTCACTTGTCGGACTCGACCAGTAGGTCCTTGCCTTCCTGTCATCCTTTTCGCACAATGTTATAGTTCGGGGATTAACCCAATAGGCCGTCCTATCTCCACCTGGGGTTCCTCCTCCGTCTCTACGGGCACGAGATCCAGCACGGAGGCCTCTCGTCCATCGGAGCCAGTCTAACCTACAGGAAAGCCGAACCACATGCACACATTACTTTCACACCTTCACACGGAACACTAGCTGTCAGTACCTTTGTAACTACAGTACTGTATTCAACTGTTTTAAAATTGGGTGTTATGTTGTTTTAATTTTTGTAGAATCTATGCATACGAATAGCAATAGTTAAACCCACCCGTAATGTCATGTATGTTACGTAACTTGGCTCTTGTTCATCAGCCAGCGCAGCCCGTGCAGATCTTTCTGCTTGCGGCGCATCAATCTTACAAGGTGACACATGTAAGCTACAAGTTAGCAGGTATACCGTAATAGCAACAACGTTAACCAATTAAAACAGCACCAGTCAAAACAGAAATAAAACAGTTCTTATAGATATAATGCGCAACATCACAATACTTAAAAGTGAATCGTAATTATACTGGTTGTAATTCAGGATCCCGTACTTCAGCATAGCAAGTAAAGGCTAAATATTAACAACGTTAAACATGTCCAAACGTGTGACATTGGTTAATTACTGTATCTTATGACCCGTGATACCTCTGAGGTCAGAAGTATGAGACGTCACCATCCCGTTGTCGGCGACGTCACTGTTGTCGTATTGTCAAATTAAAACAGAAACCATTTTGGAATGACTCGCGAGACAAATCAGCTACAGTTATACATACGTCTAGTTGGGTGTCCGTTTAGTTGACCAGGACGGATTCACTCCCTCGTTGGATGCCCCCGGATCCCCATTCTTTATGATGTGTTAAATTCCGTGTTAAAATACGCGGCTTATCATTGAACTGTTTTCCTTCATGACTGTACGGGTGTACAGTGTCGGGTAGCCACGGGTAGCCACGGGTAGCCGCAGGGTCAACTGACGGGATTGATGTGCACACAGTTTGACATAGAGTAATGGCCATTAAAACAGCATACCAAAAGTGGCTACGCAAGCATTGGTCCTATTGCACCAGAAACAGGAAATTCCAAAATTAACCATTTAATACGTCAAAACGCGGATTGTTTCTCAGCACGGGGTGAGCGAAACGGCGCTTGTAACACAAATGCATTACGCATCAAAACACATGGCCCACCCATATGCCAGAAAGCGTATCGCATGCCTTTAACCAAACGTGCAATTGTTGACCAGATGCTTAGAGAAATGCTACACGATGAGATTATTCGCCCTAGCAATTCTGCATATAGCAGCCCGATTTTACTTGTTCCGAAGAAAGATGGTGATTCACGTTTATGTGTTGATTATCGCAAGTTGAATGCTGTCACCGAACATGACGCATACCCCTTGCCGATAATACAAGACATATTCGATTTAGTTGGAGGTAGTTCCATCTACTCCACACTCGATTTAAAGTCCTCCTATTGGCAGATGCCTGTAGCAGAGGCCGATATACACAAAACTGCTTTCAGGTGCCACGCCGGCCATTTTGAATTTACCAAAGTGCCATTCGGCCTCAAATCGACTCCAAATTTCTTCCAGAAAGAAATGAATACAATCTTGGCTGATTTAATCGGTAGTGTGTTTTTGTGTATATCGATGACATTTTAGTTTTCAGCAAAAATGAGACGGATCATATTCGTCATTTACAACTCGTTTTTGACAGACTAAGAAATGCGGGGCTCAAACTAAAACCAACTAAATGTGCGTTTGGTTTGCCGGAGGTTAAATTGTTAGGTTACGTTCTTAATGCAGACGGTATTAAAACAGACCCAGACAAAGTAGCAGTAATTGCTAATCTCTTACCACCGACTACGGTTAAGGAAACACGGTCCTTTTTAGGAATGTGTAATTACTATCGAAATTCCTTACCAAATTATGCGACAGTGGCAGAACCTTTAATCGCCCTGACGCGGGGGAATGTCAGATTTACCTGGGATGACCACAAACAAACCGCCTTCGCCTGCACATGTGATGGCAGCGCCTGATTTAAACAGACCGTACACATTATATACCGATGCTTGCGACTACGCTATCAGTGGGATATTGGTTCAGGAATCAGTTGACGGCATCGAGAAAGTTATACAGTATGTGAGTCACACGTTGTTACCCACAAAACGCAAGTGGGCGACAATAGAGAAAGAAGCATTTGCGGTCGTTTTTTCAATCCTGAAGTTACGTCCATACTTGTATGGCGCTCAGTTTAACGTCTACACAGATCACAAACCCTTACTAAGTCTGTTCACAAAAGCTTTTAACAACACCAAAATACAAAGGTGGGGTGTGTTACTAGCCGATTATGGAACGACAATTTCTTATCGCACTGGCCGTAATAACATCAGAACCGATATGTTGTCACGAATAAGACAAAATGACCACAGTGACTGCCGTGTTTGATATTGATGACGTGGACGATCGAGACACGATAACAACTGATGACGACATTTCTGATCTCCTGCCCTTAATCCACGACGGACTAGACCTCCACGCAGTCGCTTTAGCACAACACAAAGAGTTCCCGGAGTTATGGTTAGCTGCGGATACCGATGATGACTATGACATTGTTAACGGTGTATTGTACAGTGTGAGACCTCCTTACATACACGCCCCGTCGTATCACCGATTGATTCTCCCAACTGCCTACCGCCAGACAGTTATAGACCGGGCCCACAAAGAATGTGGCCACCAGGGTCATTGGAAGACTGTACGACGTCTTACGGAAGCATATGTATGGCCAGGAATGCGTAAACACGTTCAACAACGGTTACGTCAATGTGCCCTATGCTTGACACACAATCGCCATCCTCAGCGTCACCCCATAGGACAAATGCATTTTGGTTCATACCCCATGGAGTTCGTCGCCGCCGACCTCATTGGCCCGTTTATCGAGTCTCATAATGGCAACAATTACATTCTCACCATAATCGATTTCTGTACCGGTTGGGCCGAGGCCATACCGATTCCCACCAAATCTAACCAAGCAGTTTGGGACGCGTTTTCAAACGGGTTCATCTGCCGTCATGGCGTTTGCCGTGTTCTTTTGACAGACCATGGAGTTGAGTTTACAGCTTTAGCTTTCGAACGCTATCTAAGCCAGATAGGTATTGAACATCGCATGTCCACCCCGGCACATCCTCAATCTAATGGTAAAATCGAAAGATTCAACAGGACTCTTAAACAAATGATCCAGAAGGCTGTAAACAATCAACCCTCCCGATGGGAAGAGGTGTTAAATGATGTTCTATTGGCATATCGTGCGTCCGTTTCGACGACTACTGGTTACACGCCGCATTTTTTAATGACAGGCAGACATTTACGAATGCCTATGCAGAAGGCATTACGCGCTTCCAATGAAAACGAATTTGGGAATCGGTTGGACACGCTAGCTACAGCGTTAAAGATAGCTCGATCTATGACAGAAGACAGTCGTAAACATAACAGAGACAGATTAGCTCAGAAAGCTAAGGCACACGATATTTCGCCCGGCGATTCAGTAATGATTAAATCCGAAGAACGTTTAACATTAACTGCCAGGTGGAATCCTAGATGGACCGTCACACGAGTCCGAGGCCCTGTTATTTATGTCCACAATCAGCAGACGGGAAAGTCAAAAGTTCTCAATGCGGAGAAAGTCAGAATAGTAGACCCGAATCAAAACTGGGACACATGCAATCCTCGACCCGTACGTAAACAAGCCCGGCCGGCCCAACCACGCCGTACGAGGTCAGACACACCCCGTGACGCTCGGGATATCCCGTTGATCCCAACGGGTCGTCTAATTACCATCTGGGACAAAATGGCCACACTACACAATGCGTTACAGCACCAGACACCCCCCATCTGGATGACCCAGATAGTCGCGACCAGCCGTCTCGTTATCGTCTGGGCCACAACGAGGACAGGAGCCATCCTCTGAGACAATCACGTGTGACAACACACACAACGCCAAGTAAACATGGACCCGCACGCTAAGGAGGTTGTCCCGACGCGGACAGCTGGCTGCAGACCAGTCTGACGATGAACTCGAGGCGGACCTTGAAATTAAACACCTCAGAAAACGGAAGACCGAGGCGCCCACATAATTCTTGCAGAAACGCGCTAGGCAAGAATGCATTGCTTTAGTCATGGCCTTTACACAGTAATCACATACACACACCTATACATAAATTATTATATTACATACCGCATGAAAGAAAATAATCACACACACGTATACAACTATTCAGAAACAAACCTTATACTGCTCCACTGGTTGAACACACATCAGTTTGCCCTAAAATCAGACGAGTAGAAAGACAAATACTTATACTAATGACTGAACCGATTAGGGCGCATACCTGTCATTCAGTAACAAGACACCGACACACGCGTCAACCTACCCTATGACACTATACCACCACCCCGATGCTCCGATTGAACGTTCGCGACGTAACACGCAGACTTACGCGGGTGAATAGTGACGGTCTTATTGTACTCGGTGGATCGGACACAAAGCGATTTGTAGCAAATTGGCAAGCTATGGGCGAAGTAAAGAACATACAATTAGATAAATTGTCCGATGATTTAGTGGGTGACACGATTATATGGGGTAGCTACCCAGGCCATGTATCCTGGACTGTTGCAATATTTCTGATATTATGTCTCGTTGCCGTGGTTGTCTACGTGGTAATACTGTTGTACAAGAAACAGGAAATTACGGCGCCTACCTTGTGTATGAAACGGTCAATTCGTTCAGAAATTAGCGTGGAAAGTCCCGCTACAGTTTCGCATGTGACACAAACAGGCGACGCCACTGCAACCGTCAGTCTACCTGACGCGTGGCGATCAGCCCCAGTTGATGAGAACTGAACAGGTCGAGCACGTGCTCAAATTCGCTAATTGTAAGCATTTAATTTTTTAAGACGAAGTGCTGTGCTTTGGCACACTCATTGCGCATTTTTATCTCAAATCTAGGTGGCCACAGTAGTAATTATATACCTTTTTCTTATGTAGTTTGTTCAGCATCCTTTTTACGGTTGCTAAGTTTGACTAGGTCGCATAACATACCTATTCATGTTTTATCTTTACGCCCAGGCCAACGCTTGATGGAACAGCATCTTTATGATGACTGAGTGAAGCGTACGTATCTGTATTACGTAGAGAGTTGGAATTGCATTTAAATATACTTTTGATTTTTGTAAGTACCGATGGTTTCTTCAGTACCGACTATATCCACGGATAGCTTAAAAATTGCGGACACAATTGCACAACTGATGGGATGCAAAGGTCACTCTACCACGATACGGTAGACCAAATCGAAATGACCAGTGTTCAACTGTGTTGACAGCTGACCCTCCCTTATCAGTATTTCGTGTTTGTGTTAAAAATAAACTATCCGGACGTTTGTTTTTAACAGAAATGGGTTGGGAGGAATGTAAGGTTTGGTCAGCCTAACATTGTAAGAACAGAGATAGTGGTCATTGCAGACATATTTAATCACTAATTTAACGTTAGCATAAAGAAACCCCAGGTTGATACAACTTATGTAAGGCAAGCTATAGTTTCTGGCCAGTTTGCAGCTTTGCTTATTATTTAGTATACACAGTAGGGAGGGGTAGAGTCGCCCCGACTGTAATAATAACTGGACTGTCAAACGGGAGAAATGTTTACCCGATTTAGAATGCAGCCCATAAGAAACTAGTTTAGTTGGCAACTGACCGTCCCCAAGGACACAAGAAGGTCTCCCAGTCCTGGGGGTTCAGAAGGTGACCCGATACCTTGCATACGACGGTCATTTCCAGCATGTACGGGGATGACGGTTGTATATGGACATCGGCCAATAACGGCTTTCTCGGTTTCCTAAAATGGTTAACCGCGCCTCCACTGGGGCGGGGTTCTTCTGAAATCTCTGGTATAAAGAGGCCAGAAATAGACTCATAAAACAACGGGTGCGCGCAATCTAAATTATCACGCACCTCTTTAAATTTGGACTCAAAATTATCGGCAAGGATGGGCCACGCCGGCCCATACCTACCTTACCATTAGAAAACTAAATTTATTGAAGACTTTTAAATGTTAAATGGGAGAAACAAGAACAATGGTAGAGAGACCAGTCTATGTTGTACGATCAACACTTCTGCGTTAATAAAATCTTGCGAACCTGGAAGATGGGTTCCCGGCTTATTATACTGATCTGATCGTCTGCGGTATTATCAGTAAGCAGCTAGACGATCTGGCGAGCGACAAAGACAACTACTACACAACTGTGAGTATTCTCGACGAATGCACGCGCCCTTAAGAGAAGCGAGAATCTTACACCCTGACGGTCGAGGGCCGATCGCCTGCCCTGTTTCTCCGAGCGTCGGGTGCTATCGCCCTGACAAGCAACCGCGACGGCTTTGTGAGTACGGCGAAGACAGGGGACCGTCTCAACGGCGGGGGCCTTCTCCACTGCGACAACCATTCACACATCGTGTCGGCTTCGCCTTTCTTGCGAGCACTGATAACGATCAACGATTCGGTGGTCGCGCCTAATTGCTGCTGCGACGTCTGCGTTTGTCTGGAAAGGAGGACGAAGCATTGGATAGGCCTATCTATTGATGATATAGGACTATTTAGTAGGTTGGATATTTTTAATTTGCGGCTACAAAGTCGACTATACACACATGTTTGTATTTATGGCACTTTTCGTTATGTTCACTATGTCAATATTATTATTTTATTCACAATGACTTCTCGGTCCGGCGTCCGGCGGCCGCGTCCGGCTTTCATATACTCAACCGTGAGATGTATATGCCACTGATTATATAAGAACATTTATTAGGATGGATGTTTTTAATTTGTGTTGACAGAGTCGAATATATATGACAAAGCAAGTAATAAGTATCAAACTCTAGGCCCGCGCAGGGCACTAATACATAATAACACATATAATACAAAATACTTCTTTCTGTCAATCAAAGAAGTACTTTAGCATTGAAATATTATTACTTTGGGGAGTTGTTGGCAATCACTTTATGTTTATAATTTGTGTATCTTTATAGACTACATATTATATACCTAAATTGGATATTATAGAAAGCCAGACCACACCTATCATGTACTTGCTGAGGTTCGACATAATTATTTATTCAATTTGACTGCTCCAAGCATTTGCACATGACAAAGCAAGTAATAAGTTTGTTTTAAAGAAACCAGTCTAAAAGATATGCTGCTACAGCTTCCTCTGTCTCCAGCGTGTAGCTCGTCTTAACTGTTATCATCTCGTTGTTTACTTCTCCCTATATTCACCTGGCACACTGTCGGTGTCTGTCCCGCTCCAGTCTGGCGGCTCTTCCTCTGTTGCCAGCGTGTAGCTCGTCTTAACTGTTATCATCTCGTTGTTTACTTCTCCCTATATTCACCTGGCACACTGTCGGTGTCTGTCCCGCTCCAGTCTGGCGGCTCTTCCTCTGTTGCCAGCGTGTAGCTCGTCTTAACTGTTATCATCTCGTTGTTTACTTCCCCCTATATTCACCCTGGCACACTGTCGGTGTCTGTCCCGCTCCAGTCTGGCGGCTCTTCCTCTGTTGCCAGCGTGTAGCTCGTCTTAACTGTTATCATCTCGTTGTTTACTTCCCCCTATATTCACCTGGCACACTGTCGGTGTCTGTCCCGCTCCAGTCTGGCGGCTCTTCCTCTGTTGCCAGCGTGTAGCTCGTCTTAACTGTTATCATCTCGTTGTTTACTTCTCCCTATATTCACCTGGCACACTGTCGGTGTCTGTCCCGCTCCAGTCTGGCTGCTCTTCCTCTGTCTCCAGCGTGTAGCTCGTCTTAACTGTTATCATCTCGTTGTTTACTTCTCCCTATATTCACCCTGGCACACTGTCGGTGTCTGTCCCGCTCCAGTCTGGCGGCTCTTCCTCTGTTGCCAGCGGGTAGCTCGTCTTAACTGTTATCATCTCGTTGTTTACTTCTCCCTATATTCACCCTGGCACACTGTCGGTGTCTCTCCCGCTCCAGTCTGGCTGCTCTTCTCTCTGCATCTGTCGCATAAAGGCTTTTCCCACCCATCTTCGGTTTAGCGATACGTCAAAAGCCCTAATCATGAAAACCGCTGTCATCTGAAATATGTACATGTTTCTTCACGCAAGTAGAATGGATAAAACTCCAGAAATGGTTTTGGAAGAGAAATAAAGTATTATTTACAAGTTTTATTAAGCATGCAGCTTGGCATATTTAGGGGTACTGAGCTATGGCTCCCTTTCGGATAATATATTTTGCTATACCAAATTTGAATCATCATCAATAGTTGGCTAGGGCCGGAGCATAGATGAGCCGTTAAAATTACATATTATGTGAAAAAAGTTTATATGGAGTTGTGGAAAGTGATAGTGTATGGGGTATGTTGATTCATTGGAAATTTGCATTTAAAATATAGACGATCACAGAATGCAACTTTAAATCCGCGCGCGCCGCCGTCCTCGGTTTGCATCAGCAGTTGTTGTTGTTGTTGTTGTTGACCGCCGTCGTTCGCGCTGTCGCCGCTACTAAACGTCCACGCGGTCGCATATAGGTCGGTATCGATCCAAGCATTGCGCTGTACTGAAAAATCGCGACAAATATAAAAAACGCGCACCTAGTAAACACGTGGTAACCAAACCAGTGCCCGAGGCACTTCTAATTCTACTTGGTTGATCAGCATTGTCCATAAGTCTGTATTTTTACTCCGGTGTGTGTGTGTGTCTATGTGTGCGCGCGCGCGTGCGTGTGTGTGATTTATACCTACAATGTTGTAATTTTTCAGTTTTTAACGATGTCGATGGCTGTGCCTGTGTGGCTGTGGGTCTGACTGCGGATTCACCACGCTTCGATCACATATTTTATTTCCTTGCAAATGGGTTCTGCCACACGTCCGTTACCAATACATTTAGAGCCAGTATGCAGCGATCTGCAAATAAGTTTCGTTTGAGAGGTATGTGCAGTCATTGATATTTGATTTAGCTGACTTACGCAGATTGTTTTCATAGCGGAGGATCTGAAATAGAGTTGAGCTGTGCTCAGTCACAGGAGTCCGTGCTTTAGTTCCATCATTCAATATGATCCCAGGCATATTTATGTTACAAAAATGTTGCATCTTAGCGCATTTTGAGGGCCAAATAGCGCCCTGGTATGTGCCATGGAACTAAAGCACTGAGGTATCAAATTTAGGCAAAACTATAGTTATAATGGCGAAATCGAGGTACACAAGTCCCCTATAATTTGTAGTCGCCTTGACTATTGCAAGTCACTGCTAAACAATGTTTCTAAAAAGGACTTGGCTAAGCTCGAAGGAGTACATAATTGTTCGGCATGTGTTGTAATCAAAGCCCCTCGTTTCTCAACATCACTTCCTCTACTTAAACAGCTCCACTGCCTTCTGGTTGTGTATCGAGCCAAATTAGCTACCATTATGTATTGTGCCCTTTCTACACAACAACCACTCTACTTGGTTAGTTTCTTGCATTTTTCAGATATCCCTAGGAATCTAAGATCATCTGTGCCACAACAACTTTTTGTGCCCAAAACTGATATTGACATTGACAAATGTGCTTTCTCTGCATGGCAGCATGGGTCATATTGAGTCATGCAAGTTTCCCAGTTAGAAAATAAACAGACAAAACAAGCACCATCGTACGATGAATCTATATATTTCATCCAGTATAGTAATTATACAATGATTATTTCCTAAGTAAAAAAAATTTAGCAACCAAATGTTTTGTCTAAGTACTGAAACATTCGGTTATCTATTTCCACTTCTGCACATACGACTTCTGTGCCAACCTGATATTTCAACAACAAAAGGTTTCATTACAGCACCAACGAGCTCAGATTCCTGGGGACGCAGGCGCATTAAATTCATTATATTATCATTATCACGTACCACACTGATCTATGAAATAATAATTAGCAATTATTTGTAGAACGTTCATCTGCATGTAGAGCTTATCAATTTATGAACGACAATTTGCACACAAGTATTGGGACAAGCATTCTTCATGTTATTTGTCTCCAGTAGTTAAAAATATATTTTGAATATTTATATAATATTCACTAATTAATGGATAGTGTGTGTTGCAGGGGGAAAGTTGTGTTTTGTGGCAAAAGGAGGTCTGCGGTTGGTGCTGCGCAGCCGTGCTGAGATCGAGGAACTGGAGGTCACCTACTACTGGACTACGATGGCAAAAGATGTGATATATTGGGTAAGTTAAACATACTATCTTTACAAATGTAATTGGAGCACAAATTGCCATAACAGCATGAGTAATATGTTAAACCTGTGTAGTGTTACAGAGACTATGCCACTATGTCATAACTTTATTGTACTTTGCTAGTGCTGGTGAAACTATTACATCATCGGGTAATGACGTCAACAATTTAGCATTGTGATTATTTTTTTCAGACTTTCAGCGATTAAACTCGCATTCTGTGTTGTATAATTTGTATAGTGAATTTATCAAAATGTCTTCTGATTCATTCTTTCAGTGATTAAACTCGCATTCTGTGTTGCATAATATTTATAGTGAATTTAACAAAATGTCTTCTGATTCTTTTCCATTTCACATTGTAGGTGAAAACGTGCCAGCACATGCACAAAATGAAGACTGTGGCCCCCGAGCTTCAGCCCATCAAAACAGATGGTACCTGGGATGTAGTAGGTATCGACCTGATGGGGCCTTACTTCGAAACAGAACGGGGCAGTAAATACATTTTCACTGCGACTGATTTGTTTTCCAAGTTTGTCTTTGCAAGGCCAATTAAGGTACTAATAGCACTGCACAGTTCTGTTTGGCTTTCAATCATATTGTGTGTCCACTCCTATATGCACAGTTTATTACCGACCTTCACACATCCATTTATGGACATGGTAAATGACACTATAGGCTAACTTTGTTATCAGCCCTCACTGTAACCAATTAAACTGACTTTCTTCAAATACTATTGCATTTATATTTTATGCATTATGTAGTCTCTTTTCTGCGGTACTGTACATTTGACAGTGTTAACATTGATGCTGTTTTGGGCAATATTATATAGCTTCCTGGCTTCCCTTGGACGAATGCTTTATATGTGGATTACAGTATATGTATCTGTCATGGCAAATGTACAATAATGTTCAGTGATGAATTCTGATTGACAATGACAGAGCAAAGCTGCAGGGGATGTCAGTGCTGCTATCATTGACCTCTTCTATTCCTATGGGCCGCCACAACGTGTCCTGAGCGACCAAGGTCGTGAATTCATAAATGAGGTATGGCACAAATACACAACTGAATTTGCTTTCAGCCCAATTACATTGTTTTCATTTCAAGTAAAATTGAATCCACAATTTATCATTGCCGATTAGAACAACGGGATGACTTATTATATGTGAAACTACATTATGTTGGATTGATGCATTATAAAAAAAAGTGTGTAAATGGATTTTTGGAGGTGCGAGAAAAAAAATTTTGATTCTAAAAAATTAAGTTATGTTTTCTTATTGTATGCATAGGGGGATATTTTCCATAAAGTGTTCAAGTTTAATATGCATTATTTTTGTTGTAACTGTTACTTAAAGTCATGCCTGATTTTCATCGCTCTTAGTGGGAGCAATCCATGGTAAAATTTTCGTTAGCCTGACTAATTCCGGCTTGAGAGGCAAGACACAATTTTTACTAAATGTACACTATAACTCGTATAATTATAAGGAGTGCAGCCAGGAGCCTTAAGATCTTACACAAAAATAATTATCATTCGTTAAAACAAAAGTAGTGTTGTCAAATTGCTTTTACGTATACATTTTAGGAATTGCAGTCACATTTATATTTATACATCAAACTAAGTGCTACGTATCTCTATAAATGATATTTGATCTATTTTTAGGGCAGGCCGCGTTCCAGCGAAGTATGCACGACATTGTGCAGCACTGAGGGGACAACGCCTTAGACTATTGACCGATTATGCTGCCCTTGCCTCTGCGTGTCCTGGGGTAAGATACCAAACAATGCTATTGAGATATGTTATAGTGAAACATTTGCTCTTGAAATATATGGTACATTTTCTCTTGTGCAGGTGGGCCACCTCGTCCAGTATTTGCCAAAATTGCCACCTCACAGCTATTTCTTGTGCTCATATTTTTTCTGTTTATTAAAAATAAATTAACAAATAAAAAAGTTGCGAAAGCATCACTAAAGTAAATAGCAGGTCGTGTATGCATTAGATACCTTATCCAATCTATCAGTGTATATGGGCTTGCCTTGGACATCATGCACTTTGAAGGGTCAGAACAAAAGTGAGGTTGACAAATGGTCAAATTCTAAAGTTTTTATTTCAGTTTCCTTTTAACTTCAATGGAAAACACTATTTTGAAGTTAGGATCGTTGTGCTTTATTTGTTCTATCTATACCTTCCTTTCTTTTTAATAACCTTTCGGTTATGATGCATTGCTTATAGATGGTATTTATTAAATAATTTATTGCTGACACATTTCACGTTTTAGGTTGTGGAAACACTGCTCATACAGGCAAAGAGGGCATGTGAGACAACAATCATAACAGGGTTGTACTCCACCGAAACCCTGTATCTGGTGCCAGACAATTTGAGGAAATTGTCATCTCTGTAAGTTACAAGAATAAGGGTAATTTATCTAATTATAGGTGGATACATTTATGTACAAGATATGGCAGTTGCTACTTTTTTAACTCTGTACATCATGTGTTACGAACACCTAGATTATGAAGCTTTTAAGGTGTAAGCCTATGTGAATAGCCTATTTGAATTTCATATTCAAAATAAAGAAGGTCCACGAACGGATTAAAAAATCTGCATGTCATTGACACATTGCTAACTTCAAGTAACAAATTCACAAAGCAACACACTTACAATACAGGTGTTATTCTAACAGTATTCCTTGAAGACTACTGGGTCAATTTAAATAATGCAAATGGGAAATAGTGCAGTCGGTGAAAATTGTATGTTTCTTCTGTATTAGGCTGTGCAGGATTTCTCATTATAATAATAATAACATTTATTTTGTTCAGCGCCACATCCAATATTGTTCACAGCGCTTTACAGTTGCAGTATATGTGTTATTCATTCCATTGCAGCGCATCGTACAAGAGGCTCGTTGTCGAACCATTTCTGTTTGGTCAAACACTTCAAGCCCTTGGCCTGAAAGAAGAACACGCCAATGCAATCGTTGGTTAGCCGGATGTGACACTGTTGATTGCACTAAGCCTCGTTATGTTAATTTGTTGTCATTTGTATTCGCTGCCGATTGTGTTGACTTAGCAGATCCACTCTTTGATTGAGTCGTCTTATAAATAATGTTATGTAAGACTTCAAATTGTTGCACTGGTGTGCATGAATAAACTGTGTGACAATTGATTTGACGTTTACTTCTACTCAAATAATGCACTCACAATCTAGGATAAATATGATCAATGCTAAACATGTATCATTGGGCATAATAATACAATTATTACTATTATATTTATGAAAGCCATTTAAATAAATTGTACCCATTCATTCATGACTCAAACATACACATATTCTCTCCCAATTCATTACTGTGTGATATAAATGGGGTATTGTCAATATTTAGGATCCTAAGCCTGTTGGTCTACTCACTCCAAACTGAATATGCAGCTGCCATGGCATTTTTAACATACAACTATGCGGCAACACAATTTCTGTGTATAAAATATGCAGTACACAACACCATAACGCTGAATGCCAATACCATACAATACCCATTAACATGTTTGACAAATTCGATCCAGTCAATCAAAAATACAAGGACAACTAAAAAATTAACAAGCACAATTGCACGGTGGATCTATAGATTTCACCCAGTATAGTAATTATACACTAATTATATCCTTAGTAAATTAATTATCTGATGCATGCAACATACAACGCTTAATTGAACTTAACTTTGCACAATCGTGCATAATTACAGTTATCAACTTATAATGAACACGAACTATACAACAGGAAATAACAGTCATTCCCATATTCTTAAATGTAGGCTAATTGCAGTGACATTATGATTAGCCCCAACTATTCATGCATAAAAATCAATCAACCAATTCACTATTATTAATCCTAAAAGGATAGTTATTTTACAGCTCATGATCTCATTAAAAAAATCTAATATATATATATATATATATATATATCATGTAAAAAACATATTAAGATGTGAAAATAGTCGTATGTATTTTTTTTATTAATACAATTTAATGCATTCATGTATACATGTATAATAAATTAGTATCAAAAGCAAGCTTTACATTCAACTGGCAACATATAACAGTTAAATATTTCAGACCAAACGTTTTGTTTATGTAGCCTACTGGATATATCGCCTACTGAAATATTAATTTTGGTTTATTTGTTTCCTCTCGTGCATTTCAGCACAGGTCATAAGTCAAGAACTACCAAATATTTCAGCGACCAAATATTTCGTGTAAGTAACGAAACATTCAGTTATCTATTTCCGGTCGTGCGCATACGAGTTCTGCGCCGACCAGATATTTCAACGACGCGATTTTTCGTTACAGCGCGTAGTGTTCAGCGGCGAGCGACTCGGCTGCCGCGCGACCCAAACCAAACGCCGCCGAGGCTGCTCCGCTGTTGCTGGTTTGGTTCAAGGGATTCGGCTTGATGGCGCCGTTGGTGATGGCTAGCGTCGTGGCTTCGATCGGTTTTTGAACGGAATCGGTTTGTAGGTTTTTCTGCGTATCTAACTAGATGACGGCCGTTCGAACCGCTGGGTTTATAAACGAAGGTTCGCCGGCGTTGGTGCTCTCGACTCGAGCCGTCGAAATCCCCCAAAAAATCTCTAAACTATCGTATAAACGACGGGTTGATGTTGGCGTAGTATCCGGCGTTGACACAGTTAGCCGCCGCGGTCAGGTTGGCGTAGATGTGGTCTGTTTCAGCCGCCACCGCGAACAGTTGTTCTTGAAGCGAGTCTACGTCGGGTAGCTGGCGGTTGTTGAGACCGGCGTCCAATCGTTCGTATCGGGACCCAGCACTCGCAGCAGGCACTTTAAGTGCTCCAACAGCGTAGAGTAGGTGTTCATCTCGGCCGTAATTGTGACGTTGTCGTTAAAGGCGCACACGTCGTTGAATGAGACGAGATTCTGGGAGTAGTTGTACAGCGCGTTGTACAATTCGCCACAGTGCGGCGACGCGCCGTCGATGGCCTCTCGTTGAGGCGCTACGGAGGGCGCGACACTTTGGTTATAATAACAAAAGACCAAACAGAGCAACGTTGGCTGGACGATCGCGTTGTTGGAGACGACATAGTTGTATAGGATGGCAACGTTTATAGTCAGGCATTCGTCGGATTCGGTCTTTAGCATTTGGTCGATGCGGCGACGGTGTCCGGCGGCGACTCCCTACACCCGAATAGGTTCACGCAGGTGGTTTGGCTCGAGTCGCCGCCAACGTATTGTACGTTGAACGACAGCGACACCAAATAGTTGCCCTGGATTATTAGTCATTCGCACAAACTGAGCAGTTGTTGGTGTAGTCAGGCGTGGAAACCAATCAAAGTCGTCCGCCGGGTTTAAATGTCGTACGTGGATGGAAACACTAAACAACGACAAGCAGTCGGCCAATTCGGAGACGGCGAACGGTTGAACGCGATCAAGCGTTGGCGTCGAGTGGATACACGAGGACGCGCGAAGTTTGTTAGGCGAACGTCGATGCTGCGGAATTTGAGTAGGACGTCGCCGCAGGCGTCCAAAGCGGCGGTGCCCACTTTGTGTAGAGTCGTCACTACGCACAAACTATTCACTACGTTGGTCAAGTAGGCATAATAGTTTGAGTAGACGACGCGCTCCGTTGCGTCACAACTAAAGTCTATGGATTGACGGACGGCGGCTCGTCGAAGGGGGTGCGGCGCCGTCGTACGTCAGCACGTCGAGAACGTTTTTGAGGCGCTCCGCGTAGACGTCGGGCAGACAGCGGTGCTGCTGAGGCGCGGCGTAGGCCTCGACGCTCGCGGTTAGTTGTCGTAGCACGGGCGCGGTCAGTTCCCGGGTGCCGGCCGACTCTAACAGACCGAGCAGGACGTCCTGATTGACGTATGCTTCGCAGCGTTTACAGTAACAGAATCCGGCATACGCGAAGCATTGCAAGAGGAGGCAGTCGGCCATCCACGTGGCGCTCGGCGGCTCCATATTCGCGGCCAGCGTCGACAGCCCGTAGCTTCTTAAAAATAATACACACGGTGGTACGTCAGTCGTCGCTCGGCGTGATTGTGTACAACATGTCCATCGTATTGTTGACGCGCCGGGCGACGTAATCGTCTTGGAAATTTTGCGCGGTCTCGTGGGTTTGTACGACGTCGGCGAGAGATTCGTCGCCCGCGAGCGAGTGGGTCGCCGTCTCGAGAGCGCGCTGTAAAGCGTCGTCGCTTCCTGCGTTGATCGCGTCGTCCGCGTCGTAGTGTCGATGGGCGATCAGTATCGCGAGAACGCGCTCGACGCATCCAACAATGTGCGGCGTCAACTGCTGTTGTTGTGCGTCACCAAACAGTTCCCGTACGGCGTTCACGGGTACGACAATATTAAAACACGTGAGGTGTTTTGACATTGGCTCAACGACGGTACAAAAAAGCTCGTTGAGGTTGTTATAAAAAGAAGTTGTTGGAGCGCACGACGTCAAGCGTGGATTCGGCGGCAGCGCCGTCACCCACCGCGCTCGAGTTCGAGACGCTGCGGCACCGCCCCAGGCTCCCCGTCGTCTCCCGGCTCGAGGCGTAGATTCTGTGCGCTCACCGCCGTCGTTCACAACATGTCAACGATGACTTTTTAAGTTGACTCGAATTTTATTTATATGTGGTGTCGCGTTTTCGCTTGTTGGAGTAGAGGTACGGTTGGGAACGCAGCAGCGAGCCGCCGCCTCGTCTAGGCTTCGGTAAAGTCGAACTCTCTCTCTCTTTATCTAATTTGAAGAAGAAGTAGTAGAAGACGCGGTACCCATCGTGGTTAACACTTGGCTGGGGCGTCCGATCAACAGCGTCGTTTGACGGGTTTCCGTTTTGTCGAGAATCTCTACGAGAGTAATACCGACTGTCGGGGTCGGGACGTCCAAAAATCCATCGTTGTGGATTTGAGCGAGTCCACTAGACGAACGGTGTTGCCCGAAGCGGCGGCCATTGGCGTCGGCGGCTGCGACTAGACGGAACTTCCGAGATCGTTGTTGTTAACGTCCAACGCGGTCGGCGTCTCGTAGTCGACGCCCGCGCTATGTAGCCGCTTCGAAAAATCGATCAAACAAACGCATTTTAATATGGTGGGTATTTTTTTTTACTACGGCTCCGAATTGAACGACGGTGCGCGCTTTGAGGTTGTTGACGGGCGTCGAACTACGCTAGACGGCGTGAACCACCGCGCTACAAAGTCGTACGGCGAGTCGTACGACTCGGCGTCGAGGCGCTCGCATCGCCCCATATTCCAGACGACATCCAGCGCGCGGACAATTATATAGTTGTGTGTGTAGGCACACAGTGAGAAGTATGTGTCTCTTAGTGTCATGAGTGTATCAATACTGACTAGTAGTTTATGAGTCGATCTCGCCAAGCAATTCCGGAGACCATGTGCACAAATCACTTCCGTTTCCGGTTGCGCACAGCCTTCTGGGTAGCGCGAGCGCCCCCTGGCGGCTGTGCAGCACCTCGTGACGACTATAGCGAACCATAGTTGTGACCCTTACCCGGTGTCGACGGTGAACCCTGACCCTGAGAGATGCACGTGCTAACAGGATCGTGAATAACTTAGATCAAAGGGTCTGTTAACAGGGGTCATTAACAGGGTCGTTAATAGGGATCAAAGGACCTAACGAGGAGACGAGAAACGAACAAAACACGGTATCGTACGAGAGCACACGTTTTTTTATTGAACAACACAAGCAGCATGATGATACAACATGGGTAGCGTGTGATATCGCTACAACTATGATGATGATGACGATGAGGCGACTTGTGGATGTTGACCATCACACCAGAGGTCGCGAGCTTAGGAGTGTCTCCACTTCGCCAGAGGCTCGAGGGTGATGATGAGTTGACTTGTGGATGTGTACCATCACGCCAGAGGTCGTGAGCTTAGGGGTGGTGTGTCCACCTCGCCAGAGGCTCAATCGATGTACGATGGGCGATAGTACAGTCTACCTTGTCGCATCTGTTTAAGCCAATCAAACACGCGGCAATCGTTAGCTACTAGATCGGTGCCGAACACGTTTATAAAAGTTCTCATCGGAAAGCCGTTACAACGAAGCAATACAAAAGCTACACAATATTGTCCACAAACGTTAGACAGAGGACTCTGAAGTCTCTTGCTATTATGAGTCCACTCGGAACAATGTTCGTTCATAAAGGTGCGGAACACCGCGTGACGTGGCGGCAGGCCGTACGAGCAGAAGTAATCGCCACGTCCGTCGGAAGCCAGGTACAGCGCTATCCAATGCTCGTCCGGTTCGTCACTGTCGTCGGTGTTGCACACGAAGGCCGCAGGTAGAACGCCGTCTATCGTCGTAGGCAGTCCGTCTTTGGGTACGACACCGCGAAATATCGATCTGGTGCACGGGTCCATCTCCAGTAGTCGGGCGATCTGTAGGGTGTCAATCTCAGTAGTCGTAGATGACGTTGCGGCTCTTGTCGATTTCCGGACGGACTTGAATTCGGCGTAGGCGATGACGTTCACAGTGGTCGGCAGTGCGTTGCGGAAATGAAGTTCTATGCGCAGGTTGCCCTTTTGTACCAGATGGAAGCAGGGACCATCGCACTGGTCGGGGGTCAGGTCAAAACCGAAGGTGTAGCCGTGCCGGAAGTCGCTGCGAGTCAGGACGTTCCACTCGTCCTGCCAAAACTTACCGGTCGAGGTGAACAGGCTCATGTAGCTCCTGATGAAGAGGTCGTCTTCGAAATTGGGCTGGAACGGTTTGGAGGGTATCTGTCGTCCGTCCACGTACACTGCTTGGAAGCTTATGGCGTTTTTCTTGGCGTGAAACGGATTCTTGTCGTACGCACCGTTGTACGCATCGTTATCGATGCAGCACTGCACCAGACGTTTCGGCAGGGTGCCGAAGAACAGGTTCTCGTGCGTGTGCGACCGAGCGCACGCGGGAATGGAGTACACCTTGCAGTCGACGGACCGCATCGGATACTTGACCTTGCCTTGATGTGGCCCATCTGTACGTTCGGGTTCAGGGTGGCCTTCTTTGCAAACAAGGTGGCATTGACTATGGTTATTCTGTAATCGGGGTTGTTCCCACCAGCCATGAGCGCAAACGCAGACTTACTGCGCACCAGTCGTATATTGACATCGACGCCGTTTATCAGGAATTTATCTTGCAGAAACAGATCCACATGTCGACCACTCGACTCCGTACGATGTTCTCTCGTCGAGCCACGAACCCTGCGTTAGCCACGGGGCCGTCCACTATCTCGACGGCATCCATGTGAGTGGCCGTGTCCTTGTGCCACAGCTGACCCGTTAGCTGCGTGACCTTGGCATCGGTGCCGTAACTCAGCAGCGTCTCGATGTAGGCACGATACGCGTACGTGTTGGTCGAAGGGGTCACGAGCGTACCGTTCAGGTAGACGTCGACTTGACTGAACAGCGAATGTAGCCAGTTGTTCACTGGTCCCACGGGGTCGATCAAGTCGAGATCGTCCCCATTGGCTCGCGTTACCTTCACCTGCACGTGTAGCATCGTGTTGGCGAGATCCAGGTAATCGTCTCCCGATCCGGGTATCAGGAATTCTATCGGTCCACCCGAGTCCAGAGAGGCCATGGGCTGATGTTCCACTACATGACTGTCGACGATGCTTTTTGAGTCGGGGGTACGGTAAAGAGATCCAGCTCGCTCTTGACCCCCTCGCACGACTGTCTATGTACGAAAGCCATCGTCGTTGTCGAATATGTCGGCCTCACGTTTCTTGGACGTCTGTCTCTTGCGCTGTCTCGTTGCTGTAGTGCCTCCTTTCTTCGCAGGCGCGCGTTTTATACGTTTACGCGGTCGCACGCCAGGGATCACAAGGCCACGCAACATGGTCTTACCAGCGTCCGTGACGCGTCGTTTGGCTGCCGTTTATATGTTCTGTCCAGATAAGACGTCGCCAGCGATGCGCACGCCGGTCTTCAACGCTCCTCTACCCAACGCCACGGCACCTCTCTTGATGAGTGGCATGGCGCTACGTAGCAGACCTCCGAACAGACTACCTAGTCCATGACCCCGCTGGTACGGGGCACCGGCGAAGTAGGGCAGCGCACCACCTGCCTGACGAGCGTAATATTCGTTGTAATTCATCGTCAGAACAGTCCGGTCCTGCGCCGTCGAAAATGAAGTGTCACCGTCACTCTACCGTACTCGAATGGTACGCGCCGTCCGGTGTCGTCTCTTATATCTATCTCGATCGAGTGGAAGTGCAATTACATCAGGGGCACGTAGTGAATGTTAGTGAACCGATCAGATACCGTGGCACCGTGACATCCGCTAATCGGGAGAGCTCGCAACAAAAGCGCGAGACTGTCACCCACTATGCGAGACTCCACGACGTCCGTGTACACGTAGATGGTATCGAACCCGCGCGTCATGCTCACCACGTCGTCAGCTTCGATATGGAAGGGGTACGATTTATCGGAAGTCTGGTTAGGTGGTAAAACCACGCTGGTCGATGGGTGAACGTACTCGCGTGTGCTCTCTGCTTCTGCTGCTACTACTACCGGCGGACTGGCGATGACCGACCTACGGAATCCTAACATGGGTCTCATTGCAATATGGTACGGTATGGTGAACACGGTGTTCGATGTCATGTGCAACGTCATTTTTTGAGTGACGGAACTGTAGCTCATTTGAGCCCGTGCTTTATCCGTCCACATACTGTACAGTCCCTTGTTGACATGGTACATCAATGCCACCGAATCGTTGTAATACCCAGAGGATAACTTCGTACTCGGAATTCGACCCGTAGTACCGTTCTCACTGAGGAAGAACCAGACATCTTCCTCTGTAACGTTGTACCAGGTATGCGGGTACTGCATCTCTGCCAACCCGCACTCCCACTCGCCAGTCAGATCGATACGTTGAGGCAAGTCCGTGACGTAATGGGCCAACGTGTTGTCGGGATGCAACTTCATGGAAGCGTTGCTAGGCAGCGTCATGTAGAAATCAGTCGCCATTGCGTCTCAAAGTAGGATTGGGCAGTAGGTAACACAACGAACTACTCAACAGTGCCGTCCACAGATTAGGATTCTCGTGACCTGTCGTCAGGTTGTAAATGCTTATCAGGATGACCGTGTAAAAGACGACGACCTGACACAGAAACACTAACTCCTCTTTGGGACACACGGTACCGAACAGATGCCACGGAGTGCTGACTTTCTCGCTCGGTGCATCAGTCCTCTCCTCTGCGTCTTCTTCGTCTTCGTCTATGGTGGTGGTGAAGTCCTGTGTTGTCGTCTCGGCTGTCATAGCTGCATTGAAGCGACGCCAGACGGACGGCTAGTCTTTATAGTGGATGAGGGCCTTGGTATCGATCCAGCTGTTGAATTTGGAGGGATAGCCGTACCATTTCACCAAAGCCTCTTGCTGCGGTGGGGGGTGTTGTTGTACGACAGCACCAAGTCTTGCAGGACGTCGATGTATCGCCACGTCTGATGTTTCGTGAAGTTTCGCCACATGCGCGTCTTCAACGTACGATTGAATCGTTCGACGATGCTCGCCTTCTTCTCCGCATTGTGAGTGAAGTGACGGATGCCGTACTTCTTCAACAGAGCCTGGACGCCTTTATTCAGAAATTCGAGTCTTTGATCTGTCTGCAACGTCTTTGGCCAGCCTTTGGTGAACGTGGTTTCCAGCGCCGCTACCAATGACGCCGCGGACTTGTTCTTCTGCGGAACGCACCAGGCCACTTTCGTGAAGACATCGATCACCGTGAGTAGAAAGGTCATACCGTCGTTGTAATTTTTCAACGTCGACAGGTCGACGAGATCGGCCTGCCACTGCTGTCGTGGACCTCCTACGATGACGCGTCGTCTGCAGAAATGACGTTTCGCTGGTTTGTATAGGGTATAGGCGTCCTGTTCCGACAACCATTGTTCGACTATTTTCCTTGGCACGCGCGTGACCCGTCGCAAGGCGTCGACTCCGCCGTAACTTGACACCCGTTTCGGATCGAAGTAGATCCTCTTTAGTTCTGTAATCCTAGCCGCCATTAAAATAAATCCGATGAGTTGACAGTGGTGGTGGTGGCGTTGACTCCGCAGCACGATTCGGGACGAGTGACGAGGAGTAGGCTGACATACACCAGAACACCCACTACCACACCCACAACGACGACGACGAACGACGGACAGTCTAGTGAAACCATATCAGGAATAGTACGTCTGGTATGATATATCGGGCAATAGTGTCAGCGATCAAGTAAAGTCCACTGCAAAGTACCACAACGATGACGGAACGGTACGCGTCCTGTGGATCGGTCGGCATAACAAACACTGTGCTATGGACACGGACCGCACCTCCTTAAAAGTCTTCCCAACCAGCCAATGACGCCGCAGCTTTGCGTGGGCGTTCAGCGGGCGGGGTGGGCATGGAATGTTCCATCTGACTCCGTCGACGAGCGAGGGGTGTCCAACTGAGTGATCTTCGTGCACTACCAGCAGCAGCACGAGGAGTAGCCGGTGCTCGACGAGAAGAAGTGGCCGTCGTCACCTGCCGTATGTAGGCTCTCCTGGCATCGTTACCTACCAACTCCATGGCTGCCAACCTGTTGGATCGGTCTTTCTCTTACGCAACAGATCATTCACGAAATCCACCACGTTACTTCCGGCAACCGGCACACCCTCGTGGATAAGTTCGCCACGAGCGGTCCACGCGACATCTCTTTTGAGATGTTCCACCAAACGTCTGGCTTTGGGCTGCATGGTCTTGGGTACGGTATCCACTACGTCGGTCTCTATTCCATTACTAGGCGCTCCTACTGCTCCCTCCGGCACCACCGCCACCACCGCCCCAGGCCCCGACACTGCTGATGACATCAACTCGTTCACCGTGACCACGCGTGCCGGTTCCTTGACGTGTTTATCGGACAAGACGTTGTATCGCTGCAATACCTGATTATACAGTGTTACCTTGGTCCTATCGTCAAGGTCGTTTCTATCGAGGATGGTCTTCATCTCGTCATCAAGGGCTTGCACCTTCTTACCTAGGGTATAAGTTGGAGATGGGGGTGGTGGATTTGAACGAAGTGTGTCCAACAGTCGCGGGTCCACCAAGGCCATCTTGTGTGCGTGTTCCATCTCTCTTTACTTCTTGAGCAGTACCTCGCGAAGCAAGGGTAGACAGACCGAACTTGCTACGGTGCTAGGAAGGCCGATAGGAAGCCTCCGCTCTGACCCTCACCAACCTGCTGTTATAGTAAGATGCGTCTCCTCCTGGCGGCTGGCGCTCGTCTCTGAGACAACTCGCGTAATTTCGTTCTGTATTACTCAAACGTACTCAAACGTCGCCTCTGTAAATCGGATAATGTAATGTTCTTTTATAGTATGTTGTCGGTCAGTGCACACAGCAGATCGGCGTCGGCGTTAGCGATGATGGCTCTTCTCAGTTTGGTGGTCTTGTATCTGTTCAGAGCCTGTATACACAAAATGTGTCTCTTCACCAGGTCAGACATGGTGCGAATGAAGAGACGATCAACGTACTCGAACCTTTTATACCTTCGGCAAGTACACGTACTGAAAACCGTCGTTGGGAAAGATGGTTGTGCGTAGGCGCATGTCCTCGGGCGTGTCCTGTTTGAGATCGACCAATAGATAACCGTACGGTACCGACGTGGCATCTTTAAAGGCCTCTTGCACGAACTTCACGCATCCTGGATACATCTGACGCGCCAAGTGTGCCATCTGCGTTGCGTCACGTGGATTCTTGAACACCAACACGTACTGAGAGTTCAGACTGATGGTACGACTTTCCTTATTTTTAGGGAAAAGGTTCTGTACGAGATACAACACGGACGTGTTCCTGTGATGACTTTTTTTAGTGAACAAGGTCGTGACCCGTTCGTCTGTTTCCACCTTGAGATCGTCTATGATGATGAGGTTCCTCGTTGCCGAATCGAACATGCTCGCGTTCGGTAACCCTTCCTCGAACCGCACGTCGACTAAGTCCATCGTTGCGTAGGCCTCTTGCCATTCTCCGTAACACCACGTGATCCGTTCAGGGGGTGGATCGATCATCACAGCAGCGTGACGTAGCATACGCGTCACGAAAGTACTTTTACTGCATCCCGTCGGTCCGGCGACGATGCACGTGAAAGGATGTTTCCACCGTGCATCCATGATCGCGTGTGAACGACGATCAGCGTGCATCGTCTTTTCAACACGTCCACCGGACCCGTGCTCAGTCCATCCTCATGCACCACGCGTTTGACGTAAAAGTAGGTGAGGGCCGCTCGTTCCTGCACGTACGTCAACACGATCGAGTGACGAACCCGGAACCCACGGTTATTTCCACTTCCGCTCTGACGGTTGGTGAGTACCACTAGGAACGCGTCCTTGTCGATGGCGTTGTGACGTTTGCTCAGTCCTTTGGTGTTGTACTTATCGGTGGCTCCGAAATAATAGTACGTCTTGCTACACAACCCCACTAACCCGTCACCGGACCACACGACCTTGAACAGACCCGGTGTCCTCTTGTCGAATGCTCTGCGCGCATTACAGCACGCCTCGACACCGGTCCACGTGTGATCGGCGAGTCGACAGCGCACGTAGTCGTTCCGATGTTCATCACAACATTCGGACGGGAGCCATTATGATCGATGTCTGAATTCATTTTCTAGTAGCGCCGGGGTCACGAGGGCATCGACGGACTCACCAGCCAAGGCCAAATAGGCACTATCTGTATCCATCTCGCAGTACTGGAACAGAGGGCGCTCCAGGTATCTGTTGGTGAAGTCGTAATAGAACTGCAACATGCGCATCTTGGCGTACTGTAGAACGAAGAATCCTACGTGTACGGGCAGGGCGTACGTGACGGTTTTCTTATTCATCTCTATCTCGTACGCATCGTCAACGACGATGTCGAGTTGTCGGAACCGTCTATAGTTGACCATGAGCGATGCCGCCTTCTCTGTACAGTAGTTGACGTCACAATGTCGGTCCACGTTGGTGATGGTCTTTCCGTAATCCGAGTTCCCCAGCAACTTCATGGTGTCCGCGATGATGGCCTTGTGTGCGTGGACGTCTCCCTCGCGCCGGGCTGTGGACACTGCATCACCGAACCGTCGGAAGCACAGAATCGGATCGTACTCGATGACTTGGTAGACGTGCGTCACCTCGAGGCCGTGGTCCATATACCATCGCAGCAGAGGCGTAGCGAGCAATATCTTGTCGCCTCGATAACTGCGTACGAGCATGCGCCTCGGAGTCGACATGATGTTGTGCTCTTCGGTGTATCGGCGCATGAACGGTCCGAGATCGTCGCGTGTCAGACGGATGTTCTTGAATACGGGCTGCATCTCGGCAAACTGTTCGCGCAATGCTTCCGGTACGCAAATGTCACACTCGATCATGCCGAACACTGTTCCGGCACGCACGTCGCTCAGGAGCTGTTGCGACGTCATCGTCCACCGCGCGTGTCGGCGTCGGGGAAATGCAGCATTCGGACACCTTTTTACAGCTGGGTCTCGTCTCATCTTTTTCCACTCTCATTCCCACAGCTCGATGACCTGGACAATGTGACGTAGGTAGGCGGTGTTCTTTTGAGTATCGGCAAGTAATTGGGTCATGGGTGTCCCGTTGACGGCGTTCACCTCTGTACCAGTGCACGGGTGACCATGGAGAAAACATCCGTGGAACTGATAAGCCGTGTTCGTCTCACTGCACCAGCCGTCTACCGGAAGTTTGCATATTATCTTCTCTCGCCCGTTGATCTGATGTCGAATGGCGCGTCCCGTGCGTTCGGATTCCTAAGTCAACCATTCCGCAGCCATCTTTCCGTACAGCTGCGCTGATTCGGGGCGGAAGTCGTTCTCTTCCCGTCGTCGCGTGTACCATCCCATAGGTATGTCTTGCATGAGTGACCATAGGTACAGCGCGTTCGCATCGTATCCGACGATCGACCGACACGGACGAGCAGCCTTTCCGTATTGGTTCTGACATAGCGTGGTGACCCCTTTCTCTTGATAGCGGTGAAAAACGATCGAAGGCCCACCAATCACGTTATCTTTGACGAGATGATGAAGATCTTTATTCTTCTCGTTGAAGATGGTAAAGTAGGTCTTCTCAGGAAGGTCGTTGAACAGATACAGCAAGGTCTGACCAGGTACGCTGATGCCTTGTTTGAACATGTCTATACCACGTTGCTGGTAGAAGGCAAACTGTCTGTCTAAGGCCTGTGGAAAGGGAACCACGTCCCTATTGTTGTACCACACGAAAAAGTCTCGCAAAGTCGTCATGTCGTTATGCCGCCAGGCCTCTTGAAAACTGGCGTAATCCTCGTCGGAGATACCTTCGTTCTTCAGTTGACTGAAGAAACCCTCTTTCGGTGGAAGAGTGGTATCGTCGAGCCTCTCCAGACAGTCCATGTACTCGTACGGGAAATGACCTTTCGTCACCTCGCATCCGTACGCTCTGAGATACTTGTCGTAGCTGAACCCAGGGGCTATGTAGTTGGTCATGTCTAGGAATTTCAGCTGATCCGTCGACAGACACATGAAAGTGTTGTTGCGTTTGATGACGAAAAATTACCCGATGCCATCGTTCTCTTCTTCTTTCTTTTTGTCCTCGTTTTTCGTCTCTTCGTGCTCGTCTTGTTCCTCTGTCTTTGACGTGGACAGGAAGTAGGGTATGAGGAACTGTTTGATAGCATTGAGATCATATTTACCCGAATTGAACCCAATGACGGGTAATTGATGCATCCATCCATACAGTTGTCCCATCAGCGTTTTGTATGGATTGGTTGCTGGTCGGGATTTCTTGTGGTGGCTGTTCGTGCAGCGTCCTCCCGCTCGTTCCAGTTCGTCAGTGCTTCCGCGAGTTGTTCTAACACATTCTCGTATGAGTATTTGATGTTGTTGTACGCGGCGTCACTCATCACTCGCAATATATCCATCATGTTGCTCACCAACTTGTTGGTGTCTCCATCCGTGACGAGACATGTCACTTGCTCGTGCCCGGGTACGTTGGATGCCACGCTGGCACTCAGCGGGACGTGACGTGCAACCCACATTTCGTACACTAAGAAGACATACGGACCTTACGTGATGCTGTAGATCGTCCCATCTCCCGAACGTTGCATCGCATTTACACGCGTATTTCGTTCTCTTTGCGTGGACACTAGGTGGCACCGCTGCTGGTGGCGCTACTGAATACGAGTGCTGATTCACCGACGGTGTCGAATAACTCTCTACGTGACGTCGTAGCTCGGCATACGTGTCGCGTACCAGTCCGCTGTGACGACATAGATGACGTTTCATTGTGGCGTACGCGTCTACAACTGACATAAAGCGGCCCCTCAGTTCATCTATATAGTGCGTGTGGTGGTGGGGGTGGTGGATGATGTGTTACTAAGGTGTATTGTCAGACGTTAATGGGTGTACGTGCGTGCGTGCGGGTGTGTGTGTGTACTGGCTACTATGTCCACTATCTATGGCTACTATGTACACTATCAATGGCTACGGGTTCTCTTTCAACTATGTAGGGGGAGGGGAACACCACTGACAACACGTACCAAACATTTTATGACTTTTTTATTAACAATAATGTGGTATGTCATATATACATATATATATATATATATATATACACGGATAGACTTATATAAATACGATGACAACATGATGGTTTGTGGGATGTTTACGTCCTCGAGAGTGACCACTAGCTTACGATCGTTTATCGACACGCCAGTGGCTAGTTTTATGGATAACTTGTGGGCTGTTACACCGCGACAGAAGTTACATGATGATGATGATGTACTATATAAGTCATTATGTATATATATATATATATATATATATATATATATATATATATATATAAATAAACCGAGGTGTCTCTCTCTCTCTCTCTCTATATATATATATATATATATATATACCATACCACACCTACACCACACCACGAAAGCACTGTTTCAAAGGTGTCATGCAGGAAAATAATGGTTATGTTTGACTAAATACCGTACAATTGTACAGGTTACTACAGGGTTATACTAGTTGTAACGATGGTCAATAATAATAATGTTCTGGTGACGTTGCAACGCTGATCAATAATAATATTCTGGTGACGACATCATATACGAACTGATGGTCGACAATAATTGTGCACGATCCCGAACGTCTGCCGGCACCACGGGCGCCTCGTCATTCTACATAAAAGAAATAATACTAATGTTCACCTACGGTTACTACTAATACTAATGTTCATCTACAGTGGTTATGATAATGCTAATGTTCATATCCAGTGGTTATAATGTTCATCTACATGGTTATACTCATACTACTATTGTACAGCCTATGCTAATGTCTACAGCCCCGGATTGGTGGCAATTATCTGCTGTTTCAGTTCTTCTTGCCATTCCGACGACAGTATGGTCGCCATAATGTCGTGACATGTCGTCATTTCATCGACCGACAGGTGCGATCGACGACATGTGTATGCGATCAAATTGGCCACGACTTCCTCAATTATTTCGTTACACACCTCTGGTTCCATCTCCTCCATGCTGTCCCTCTGGCTTGTTGACGGTTCCGCGTGGTCGGGAAGGTAGACGGGGGCTGGACGGTCTGGGATGTATACAGGCGTAGCGTCGTCGTCCGACGGTAGCAGGACGGTTGCGTCGGGGAACACGTACAGCGTGGTTGGCGACCTCTCCTCGCAATCCATCTGCGTCAGTGGAGGTGACGCGGGACTGAACGTAAACACTTTTGGCGTTGCGCCGCCTGGTCCTCCGTATCCGAGTCCGACACGCATGGGGATGACAGCGGTAATGTCGGTGGCGGCGAGTGGTAGTCCGGGGATGATGGAGGTGAGACTGCCGGTGGTGTCGGTGACGAACTGCCTCGGCGTTTCTTCACCACCACCCGTCTGGTGTCGCCACCCTCCATCTCTGCGTGTCCTCGTTTGTGCGCCACATACGCACTGCGTATTTGCCGCAGGCCGTCACTGATAATCTATTGGACAGAAAGACTAGTTCATAGGAGTGTCAGTATCGACATGCATATTTGCGTATTGTCTGGCTAGACTATTTCTAACCATATCCTTCTCATCGAACCGCCAATGCGTATCCCCACACCTTGCTGTGATGTCTATAGCTAACCAACGCAGAATGTGCAAGACCACCCCGGACCATGGTACGTAACACTCGTCGTCGTCTGTGAAATTCAATATGCGAACCACCTCAGCAGACGCATATCGGACACAGGCGACATCTAGCGCGACATAGAAATTATGTTCGTTCGTCATGGCTTCCGACCGATCACGTATCCTATCTATACCACTCACCGTCCCCTCCATATCGGCGCTGTCGTCACTACTTATAGATATAACATCGGGCTGTGACGTACTGTCCTCCGCCTCGTCATCTGTTATTACAATGAGTGATGGTGGTGAACAACTAGACACCGAGGAGGAGAATAGTATGTCAGGGCTATTACTGCGTAACCATTCCGTTACCTTCTCTCTCGCATCGGTCTCTGTCCCCTCATTACTTGTGCCAGGCGTGACGTCACTGCAAACCGTGACGTCACTGCTGTGTTGCTGTCGGCGGTGTTGCTGCGGGCGGTGTTGCTGCGGACGGTGTTGGTGCAGACGATGTTGTTGTCGGCGGTGTTGCTATCGGCTGTGTTGTTGCGAGCGGTGTTGGTGCGGGCAATGTTGAAGCCGGCCGTGTTGCCGTCGGCGGTGTTAGTTCCGGCGGTGCTAGAGTCGGCTGTGTTGGTGTCGGTGATTGTGCAGGTGGTGTTGGTGCCGGCGGTATTCGGTGCTGTTGGTGTCAGTGTTGTTAGTAATGACGGTGTTGGTGCCGGTAGTTTTTGTATTGATAGTGTTGGTGTCGGTGTTGTTGTTAGTGTGGATGTTGGTTTCGGCGGTGCTGGTGCAGGTTGTGTTCTTGGTGTGGATGTTTGTGCAGGCGGTGTTGATGTCGGCGGTGCTGGTGTCAGCGGTGCTGGTGCAGGCGGTGTTCTTCTTGTCGGTGTTAGCGGTGCTTGTGTTGGCGATCCCGTCAAATAACATACTTTATGAATAGCCCGGTGTAGATCTATTCCTAATACAGATAGTTGGGAAGTATGATTCGCAGGAACGAAACGGCTATAAAGATAGTCAGACATAGCAGGGCGGGATGGTAATTATGTTAGAGTAAAATAATACTCTCGCTCTTTGGTGGTTGCTTGTCTATAACAATACTAATGAGTGACGGCTTCAAACCATAATCGTGTTTAGATACCATCTTCAAATATATATGTCCCATTTCTTTGCCGCGAAAGTCTGACTGACAAGTAACAGCGCAAGAGTCGTCCCAGTTAGTTTTCTCTACGTGGCCAACACAATTCGTGGCGCATTTTATTATATAATCGATCCCGCGATGCATTGCAACATCTGTCTGTGAACCCCGGGTGGAGGGGGGGAGCACGT
>OY759261.1:40089495-40366995 GCA_963662155.1 Lamellibrachia columna | reverse complement strand
TTATGACGGCACGATCGCAGTACTACTGGTGGCAACATCCAACGTATCTACCAGATCGTAAACACACTACATGGTCGAGATGGAGGCCGGCCGCTACGCAACACAAGCTTCGCTTGCTGCGAGATTTCAGATTAGCTTCTCTAAGAAGATCCATGCGTTGTGCTGCAATACGACTCAGCCGCCAATCGATGACGTGGCGAAAAACATCACTGCACTTTTAGTGTGTTTCGAAGTTGCGTCACCGACAGACGTGAAGAATATAATTTTATGTGAGCTCGACCCGTTGCCAACGTCTGTCCTTCAACAGCACATTAATGCTCTATGTCCAGATTCTGGGCGCATACATAAGTAGCTCATTAAACTCGATGGTGACGCCGATTGGCTGCTGGCACTTCATCCGGTAACGCCTACAGAAATACAACTGGAGTCGCACGTGCAAGTCGTTAAATTTAGAATTTGCACTGAGAGAAAAACAGTTTGCCTGTATCCAGAACATTACTAATGGACGTCATGTGATGGGAATACTTCCAACAGGGCACGGAGAAACCCTCATATACACAATTCTCCCTCGTGTACTTGATATGTTACCCGGCAATATCGGCTGGCACACGTTGACATGGTGTAGCCTTTTATTTACTATTGGTCATCGGAAGAAAGTGTAGACACGACGGGCTTTGGACTTGGTGCGGTTCACCCGAAACTGAGCGGTAGCACTATTAACACGGGTAAGACATTGTATTGATTTCAGTTTCATACATATAGCATATATGGCTGACTATTACGGTAACGCAGATTTCTCATGTCGCTCATGGTTCATGTTTGCATTGCAATCAACTTAATTAGTTCTAAAAAAGGCACCTGAAAACAGGTGAAAATAAGTGTGATTTGGGGCTCTTATCCCTTGTTTTTTGTAAAGCATTATTTTAATAAATTGATTATATTTTGTACAATTAAATCAAACTTGCATACACCTATATTACTTCCTAATTAGCTTACCTATATTACCTATATATGGTACACCCATTTGGTATTGCAGTTACTAATATAATATGGTATTGATGTAGTTCTCAGCCAAAGATAGACCCCTCATAAATGTAACGTGAATACCCGAAATAGCAAATTTTTCCTCTCTGTACTTTGTTTCTTGTATGTAAACATAACCACTTATTTTCTCACACTGACTGATATATGGGTCAATCCGTGTCAAATAAACCAATTATCAGGAAATTTAAAAGTTGATGCCTCAGAATTTGCTTAAATTTTAACCGATGATTAATAGCTATGTCTGAGAGAAGAGCACTTCAGCAAAAGAAATAAGCATTTACATGCAAATTGTGTATGTTATGTGAAAGTGTCCAAAAACGCACCCACAAATGGACAATGGCCTGAACTTGCAACTAGTACACGTTTTTGCTGACCAGAGAAAAGCACTTATTTATGGCTTCAAGGGCATTAAATTTGCAGAAACTTAACTGTCAGTTTTTTTAAAATGTATCTCATCTGCTGAATGCACCTCACTTTGCGACTTCAATTCTAATTTTATTTATTATTATTTTTTTTTCAGTTCAGATTCACATTTGTTCCTAAAGTGTAGAAATAAAAGTTAGATTAATCAAATGTGCCTTTTTTGTCGTTCTTTGGTGTGCGCCATTTTTGCATATAACGCATATGTAATTGTAATTGAAACAGGACTAGTGTAATTCAAATGAAATGTAATTGATTTGATTTTGTGTAATTGTATGCAGCCTGGGCCATGTTTATAATATATATTATAAAACTATTAACATGGTATTATAAACACGCACGCACTGTATATGCATGACAGCTGCATAGTGAATTTGTACTTGCCCAGTGACAAAAGCAACTACTGTGTCAATAGTTTTTGTCTGCTTATTGACATTATACTTCAGTCAGCAGCCTAGATGCCGATATATTATTTTAATAGCATCTTCTGAATATGACAAATTTTACTTTTCAGAGACAAGGGAAAGGGTGAAACAGGGGGACTTTCCAGTTATGCTTACCGAGTCCCAAAGCATTGTTTGCAGGACAGTGGAGGGCCATCATATCAGAAGAACGTTTTCAGGAGAGACTACATACAATTGTAGTTGATGAGGCTCACTGCATTACCGAATGGTAATTGAAACTTTCATAATAATATCAGCAGTATCATACTACCATTTTTTTGAACCACAATGTATTAACAAAAACACTGACTATACAATTCCTCATTGTTTTTCATACATTAATAATTAAGTTTACATTATTTTAATTTACATTCTTTACAATGTTCATTACATTGATATAAATACTAAATGGGATATTATTGTCATTGTAGAAAACTTTAGTTCCACAACTTACTGTTAAAAGCAGATACAAAATATTAAGGGTGGCCCATGTATAGACACATTCCAAACTTGGCATTGCGTTTGTGCACATGAATGTGTATCATTTGTGTTGCTTATTAACATCGATGCGAAATTGCACTGAGAACTTGATTTTCAATTAAAATCATTCACAAATCATAACCCCTGTAAAAGTCTGATTTTAACTGTACTTGATTGATTAGATGTGTACTGTGTATATGTATGTTAGGGAGGAAATGGTGGTAACGAGTGGATGCTATACACCTTCCTCCCTGTGCAATGCTACATAGACAATTATGAAAAAAGCATAACAATAACAATTATGGCAAGTATTACTTCATAACAAGATCTGTTTTTAATAATTTAATTCATGTATGCCAACAACTTAACATATTGGGCACTTGTTATGTTGTACACACATAAAATATGATAAATTATGATGCTCTGATGTAAATCAATACACATGAATAATAATAATGCTCAACATGCCTAATTAAATCAGAAAAAACAATGGATCAGTATTGTCTTACACAAAACAACAACAATGTAGCAACTAGAATCCAACTCACAATTGTCATGCCCCAACAATACACAAAATACAGTTCAGTTACCTATGCCATCCCCTAGTCATTTTACTATGCCAATGCTAACAACAACAGCTAATTTAAAACATGTCATTAACTTGAAAATTCTACGACTGTGACAAGGTTGCTTTTAAAGTAGCCAATTATTAATGGTGGCCAATTTGTGCATGTGTACAATATGATTTTTGTTTGATTAAATTACATTATAAACATGTTTTGGTTGTCTACTGTCTGCAACACCTATAAGTTTCAATCAGTCAGATCTTGTTTGGGCTGATTGTGCACATTTGTAAATTTATCACACTTGGACCTGTGACAATGAACAATATTGATATCCATCAATATTGATATTCATGTTATATAATGTAACGATGGATACTAGAACTAGACAAGTTTGAGTAACTTCCTATAACCATACCTTGTAGTAAATAGTGCATACGGTAATAACTACTAATTTAATTATTTTACATTCCTGTTATTGTAGGGCCAGTGACTTCCGTGAAAATTAGGTGCTGCAACAGTTACTCCAGCCAAGAGGATCGACATTGCATGACAGCTTCACTAGAAATTTTGGCATGTCTAGATCAGCCAAATATTGTATATCAGGCTGTGAAATCCACACATTACACATGCATGGATTTACGAAACAGCGAACTGTGAATATGTGTACACTTAGCTGACAATGTCATATAGACTTATGCACTTTGCTGCAATTAGCCTATAACGTCCTGTGAACATTGACATGGATTGGATATGTGAAACAGTGAACTGTGAATATTGCTGCATTGTACTATTATTATGGTCTTCCTTATAGTTCCTTTCATGACGGGCTGATGCTAACTTTGGGTATTGTATTTTTCCATGTCTTTATATCAGCCTACAGTGAACAATAAATAAACATTACTTCATGTTGAAGTACAGGATATTACTTCATGACACGGTGAAATATGAATATTGATGTACTGGGCCTCCAGTGTACTGTAAACCAGTTTTGACATTGGATTATAAATATTGTTGCATTATGCATGCAGAAAATTACAAAGCTCTCATAATATATAATAAATTGTTTTTTCAAAAAATTAATTTCATATGCAAGAATATATTGGTGTTCTTTATAATTTTAAAGTAAACACTACAGATTCTACATATTTTGCCCGTCGTGTATCTGGTTTGTTGATGTTTTAATATGTAGTGTGTGAATTGTAATATCCGCAATCGGTTTAATTAAAAAGTGCATATTTTTGTTGAAATCATCAAAATAATTGACTTTAGTTGTTCATTCTTGGTGGCTGTGCTGATTCTGCCTCATGACAGGAATGCAGACTCATTTGTTCCGGCAGGCAACTTTGCACTTTGCAGCAGTGATATTCCAGTGACATTTTAGCTATACATTAAATGATTTGATTATATAGTTGCTGATGTTTTATAAACAAACTTATTCTACCTATTTCTTTAACTAATTAAATTTTAAGCACTTTATTTATTTTAGTCATTTAATTATTCCTTTTACCTGTTTTAGCTAATTTTAATGTATTTTACTTATATATGTACAACTCTAGAGCCTTTGAGCAGGTGTTTCACCCAGATACATGGCATGTTATAAATGTTTAATAATAATAAATCTGGTAGGGCTCAAAATAGTGGATATCCAAAATGGTAAACTCTGTGCGAGTCAACGCCGATCATGGGCATGACTTCCATCCTCTCGCCGATTACATAATAAAATTATGAAATTTTACCAAAGGTGAACATTTTTATTTTTCAGCATTTCGATTTTTACTAAGTAATTTAATTGTGGAGTTGTAGTGGATACAAGGTAGGCTTGAATTTTCGCAGAATGAACTTGAAAAAAGACAAGCTAAAAAATCTATTTGAGGAGGCATCTTTAATTATACATAATTCAGTCTCCAAAAGATCACATTGTAGTAGAGTTAATTGTGTACACCATTTGTCCAGTACATTTGTAAACACCACTGTCGTGCATAATTATTTATGGCTAAATTAGGTAATTTATCAATGTACATATGTCAATGGAGGTCAAATAATCAGGTTACTGTAAGGTTAGTGTTGGTCAACAATTACACCCCCTATTGACATGATAGCACCACAATCCATATTTAATTAAAAATAAATAGATCATTAACACACATAATTCAGTAACACGTAAGGTCAATAATGGGTATTAAGGTCAATGTGTAAATACATTCTACCTTACACTCCTCGCTCAACTTACTGATCTCATGTCATACATTATTACTTAATTAGGGCATTTTTAACATAAATTGGTCAACGGTCATTGTAGGTCAAGTAAGTAGGTCATTGCAAGGTCATGTCAAGTTCACTCATTATTAGGTCTTATAAGGTCTTAAAACGATTTATTCCACCTCAATATCTTCATTAGTACGCATTATGCCGTTTGCCCTTACATTCAGTGGCAGTACAAACATCCAGATCACAAGAAATGGACTCTATTCCTAGTGTAAAAAATGCCCCTTTTTATGACACTAAAAAACTTCGCAAATAATAAATATAAAAAAAAAGGGTTATACACTGCACAACATACTTTATCACACCGAAGTGTTTAAATAATTTGAAAATGTTTGCGTCCGTCTCCATTTGACACGCATCCTGTCTAAAAAAGACTGCGAAGCGAACTATTGAGAAAACTCAGATAATAAGGTACGACCAGAACTGGTCACAAGATCACGAAAATGCGCCAATACTGATTACACAGATTACTTCAGATTGATGACGTCTTAATTTTTGCGTATACCAGTGGTGCCATCTGACGACGGTAACAGTCAAAACATGCTTCTGTTGCCAGACGATATTCTCGGCGGATTCACGAAGCTGAGAGAGAGAGTCGGATAAGCGAGACTAGTTACACGCATGATTAATGCGTCGCTCTCCACTGCTGTAGGTCCACAGTCGATAAAGCACGCCGTTGTGACACCAATACTTAAGAAACGAGGCGCTGATGCCAATGTGCGCTCTAATTTCTCTTAGTATCTAACATCTCATTTGTGGCGAAGACAACGGAGCATTTCGTCTCAAGACAGCTGCAACGTTTCATGGACGATAATGGCATACTGGGAGTCTACCAGAGTGCTTACTGACCACGTCAAAGTGCTGAGACAGCACTCTTGCATATATATAATGATGTGGCACAATCGACTGATGTAATTTATCTCTTTGTCTTGTAACATGACAACATTCGTCTCTCGAATAAAAAAGTTTCAGAATGTTTTTCGGAAGTAATTTGTATTTCACCTTGTACATTGTGATAGCCGTCTTATACTCAATGTTATCAAAAAACTTCATAACATTAAGGTTAACAAACAAGTTGTTGGTATGGTCTTGAGCTTTTGCTCCAAATATAATTCGTATAACTCTTTTTTGTAAAAAAAATATGGGCCATAAGTTATGTAGAACAGAACAGTAGTCAATATAAGGCATAAAAAGTGAAACGTATAACAAAGACCGTGACTTGACATCTAGTAAGCATCGGGATTTGTAAATTATCGATGTTGCTTTTGCTAACTTGGATTTAACCAATCGAATTTGTGTTTTCCAGGATAGCTTATCATCGATGATTACACCCAGGAATTTTTGTTTATACACTCGTTCTATGTCCTCTTGATTAATGGTTATACATATGCCAGGTACATTTCTCTTTTTTCCAAATATCATGAAACTGGTTTTGTTGACATTAAGGGACAGTTTCTTCACTGCAAACCAATTTTGTAATTTCACCAGTTCCTGATTGGCTACTGTGCTAAGCATATTTGGGTCATCAACACAATTGAATATATTGGTGTCGTCAACAAATAAAATAAAGTTTTTTTCTAAATCAGAAACATTGCATAAGTCATGGATATAAATCAAAATAGTTTTGGCCCGAGTATTGATCCTTGCGGTACTCCACATAGCATGTTTAGAAGATTAGACTTGACATTATCAATACAAACAAATTGTGACCTTTTATCAAGGTAACTGCTTAACCAGTTATATACAACACCACGTATGCCACACGTTTTCATTTTTTTCAACAGTAAATTATTTACCAACAAGGCCATGGAAGATGATCTGGTTTTTCTAAAACCACACTGATTTTCATCCAATATTTCATTAAGCTCAATAAAATTGTTTAACCTGAAGTCAACATTTTTTTCTAGAATTTTTTTTAAATTGTGGTGAAAGTGACACAGGTCTGTAGTTGGAAAACACGTGTTTACTTCTAGATTTGAATAATGGAATTACTTTGACACTTTCATTTTGTCTGGAAATGCACCGGATTCAAATTATCTATTACAGATCTGAGTCAAAGGCTTTACAATATAAAAATAAATTCTTTTACAATGTACATGTCAATACCATAATTATCAGTTGAATATTTCCCTTTAAAGTTGTTTACAACTCTTAGTACTTCTTGCTCATCAGTGGCATGGAGAAACATAGATGCATTCGGTTTGACGTGCATGTAGTCATACATAATTTGGTTGATTAAACACAAACAATAGGAGACGCCGCCAGTATATAGATGTGTTCTTTCATTGATATTAATGTTGACTTATTAGTGATGTTTGATGTCTGGTTGATTAAACGCATAAATTATGGCTAATTATGTACAGCTAAAATAATCTCAAGGACAATACAGGCATAATTGTTAGCTGTCAGACGAAACGTTTATAGCTGAAAAAAATCATAATGTAAAGTATAGGCAAGTTTGATTTAATTAGTTTTTATGCGCTAATGTTAGTAAGTCATTTGGAGGTTTATTCGATGTATTAAGCCTAGATTAGCAACAGAAAAACAGGTTTCTAAAAGTCTATAGTTAAACCACCCAAATGGATATGGACAAATTCCATATGGTGCCTAAGATTGATGGTACTGTGTAGACGCTTCAGTCTTCCCTTTAATCTTGACATTTGCTAAATTGCTCTGACCCAAGGGTCAACGTAATTGGGGAACCGAGAAGGAGCCCTGGGAACCCTGGATTTGGCACAGCTCCAAGAGTTCAAAAGTTCAACTTGCAAAACTGAGCAAGGAAGACTGGCAGACTTCATTGTCCAGTGGTTGAGAGGGTGGGTGGATTTAACAAGTTGACCAATAGTAAAGCGTACTGGGTATTTAAGCAATCACAGCGCCTCTAGTGACGGCGTCTGATTTTGGAAAAACTGGGAGTATAAATACCACGGAGGAGCATTTACAAGGGGGCGGCAAGACTATTTTAAATTCACACTTAGAGATTTAACAAGAGATTTAACAAGATTGCCATCTCGAACAACAAGTTCCAGATGGCAAGTGGACAAGGAAGCCATTGGCTTATCGAGAGTCCAACAATTTTCTCATCTATGTGTAGCCCGCCCTTATCAGATATCTGTCAATTCTATTTTTAAACATATTCACACTACTAGCATTAACACAATCATTTGGCAGTTTGTTCCATTCATTTATCACCCTCTGTGAGAAAGAGTACTTTCTCATGTCCAACCTACACTGCTCCTTAACTAATGCTGCTTTGTGTCCTCTGGTTCTACTGCCTTCTTTAAGTTTGAAGAACATATTCCTATCAACATCCTCATAACCGTTCACTATTTTAAACACTTCTATTTGGTCTCCTCTTAGTCTCCTGGTCTCTAGTGTTGTCAAACCACATTGTAATAAGCGACTTTCGTAACTAAGGTCTCTTAATTCTGGAATCATCTTAGTTGCTCTTCGTTGTATTCTTTCTAGCTTATCTATGTCTTTTTTACGATATGGCCTCCATGCTTGAATACAATATTCCAAATGTGGTCTAACTATTGCTTTGTACAGGGGTACAATTAGATGTTTCTCCTTATACGTGATAGTTCTCCTAATTAGCCCTAGAATTTGATTTCCTTTCGAAGCAGCAATCCCACATTGATCTGAAACTTTCATGTCAGCATTAAATGTTACTCCTAAATCCTTTTCTTGTGTGGTTCTACCTAGTACAGCATCCCCCATTTTATATTCCTCGTCCATATTTCCATGTCCTATGTGTATACATTTACACTTCCCAAAATTGAATAACATTTGCCATTTTTCTGACCATTTAACTATTTTTTCTAGATCATCCTGTAAACTTTGTTTATCTGTATCATTAGTAACCTTTCTGAATGCTTTTGTGTCATCTGCAAATTTGAGTACTTTGCTAGATATGTCATCCTCCAAATCATTTATATATATTAAAAACAGTATAGGGCCTAACACTGATCCCTGTGGTACCCCACTCAAAACAGATTTCCAGTTTGAAATCTTACCATCTACTATTACCCTCTGTCTTCTGTGTGTAAGCCACTTTTCTATCCAGTTGATTACATTACTTTAGGTGTGTAGTCATGCTGAATTTTAGGCATCCAAATTTTCAGTAAGGGTGGTCCTGGCGGGCCATACCTGCTTTAGCATTAGAATTAAAAATTTCCGGTCAGAATTTTCTTGTCAAATCTTCTAGACTTTAAGAGTCTGTATACATTTTAAGTGATGTTTACATTCACTACTTTTCTTCACGGTTTACAGTGATATATATCTTCACTGTTATTTTTATGTGTCATCGTGAGTGATTATATTGCTACTATGTACGTAGCCGTCTGATGTACAAGATTAAAATCGTTTCGAACCTGGAGAACAATGCGTTGACTACACGTCTGTAGTACTCTATGTACTCATTGGTCGAGTGAGTACAAATTCAATTATAAATCTCGACCTGGCGAGTGAAAAAACGACGGACAATCAAAATATCTTTCGTTGTGAGAAATGCCTCCTGGACCATTGCGTGCGGCCCCGAAGAAGACAAGAAGAGGGAGGCATGTATCTTACATCGACGAGTGGCGCCAGCGATTTTTTTCGATGTACACTGACTCGTGAACGCACTGACTTTACAACGTACATTGGCAAGTCGCACGCACCAGATATTTTTTTTTGGCGTACACGGACGAACGTATTTTAAAACGTACGTTCACGACGATTACCAGCGACGATCTATTAGAGAGGTATGTGTCTTTCGAACTTATAATTGTGATGTTTCATTACCCTATTGACGCTATGCGGAACGAAACATTCCTTCATTCACATTTCTCATTGGACGAACACGAACAGTGATTTTTTTTATTTACGTTAATTGGTTTACGAACATTTCAAAATGGATGCGGCACAATTTCAAAACTATACATTAGGACTGGCACAACAAGAAGCCGAAAGATGACACATTCGAACACAACGCCAACAAATTCGAGATTTAATATATCAGACACAAACGTGCGATGGTTCTACGACAGCCGCTGTTCGAAATTGGATCCGAGAGGATACGTTGGCTTTCAACCAGGTTGGTGCGGACAGTATTATAGAAATTGCAACTAAAACTGTTTCCGGACCTTTGCGATTTGAAATTTAGCGATATATCGAGGGACTAATCGCTGCAAATCAAGTCGCAAGAGCAGCTATTCTTTGGGCCGATTTGCGTAACCATATTTCCGCCCAGTTTCTCAACCCAGATGAATCTGCTGTGTTACGTGATGAACTGGAAAAAATTCGTCAATCTGTGTACGAACCAACTGCCCAGTATGCTCGACGATTTCGAGATATCGCTGATGTGGCATATCCTACGGCACACCGCAACGCAACACCGACCAGGAACGTCTCCTGATTAAAGCTTTCGCTAGAGGATTGAAATCCAACGAACTAGCACGAAAACTCGTCGAGCAGTCGCCTGCTACGATAGAAGCGGCATTCGTAGACGTCACACGATTCTGTGAGCGACAAGATGCTTACACACGCCTCGGACGGGACGAGCAGCCGATGGAAGTTGGCATGATGGGGAAGCCGGCCTCCGATTCCACTCAGCCATTAATCAAAATGGTTGATTCCCTTTCGTCGACAGTGGATAAGCTGGCCACGAAAATCGCCAAGATCGAAGCGCGCAGCCCTGCCTCCCGCGATGCGTCCACTCACGCGACTAACGACCGTCGTAACGGGACCCCTGTCAACACGAACACCCGCCGTGTTCCCCGAGACGACACCCGCACAAGACGCCAGCTGCTTTGCTTCAACTGCGACAAGCCGGAAACTATGCTAGGGAATGTCATCGCCGTTATTCACAACGCAGGTTGTCGGAAAACGGGCATTCGTCTTAGATCATAAAGGTCAGGTAAGCGGGCGGCCTACGGTCAACCTTATTCTATCTGGTATCAAGGTGACTGCCCTTGTTGACACAGGCGCCTCTTGTACTCTTCTAAGACGAGACATTTTTGACCTTATTGTAAGGAAAACGCATCGTGCATGTTTACTAGAGCATTCACTAGAGCGAAATGGTAATTGTTCAACAGGTGCCTTGCGTATCAAAACACATGGGCTTCCGATTTGTCAGAAAGCGTATCGTATGCCTTTAAGTAAGAGAAAGGTAGTCGAAGAAATGATTAAGGAAATGCTAGATGATGACATTATATGCCCAAGTAATTCGGCGTATTCTAGCCCTATTTTGCTTGTACGAAAGAAAGACGGCGAGTCTCGTCTGTGTGTTGATTGCCGCATACTAAATGAGGTAACCCATAAAGATGCTTACCCGTTGCCACACATTCAATAAATCTTTGATTTAGTAGGCGGGAGAACGATTTACTCAACGTTAGATTTAAAGGCAGGTTATTATCAAATGCCCGTGGCCGAGGAAGATAAACATAAAACTGCTTTCCGATGCCATTTAGGTCATTATGCCTTTAACAAGGTCCCGTTTGGTCTTCAATCAGCTCCAAATTTCTTTCAAAGAGAAATGAATAAGATCTTGGCTGATTTGATTGGCAAGTGTGTCTTTGTATACATCGACGATATTCTGGTGTATAGCAAAACTGAACACGATCATATCAAACACTTGCAACTCGCCTTTGACAAACTTAGGGATGCCGGACTTAAACTTAAGCCGACAAAATGTGCATTTGCTTTACCAGAAGTAAAACTGTTAGGCTATGTTCTTAATGCTGACGGAATTACAACAGATCCGGATAAAGTTGACGTCATCGCTAAACTGAACCCACCGACTACAATCAAAGAAGTTAGATCGATGCTTGGCATGTGTAATTACTACAGGAACAGCCGACCAAATTATGCGACAGTAGCTGAACCATTAATTGCTTTGACACGTCAAAACGTTAGATTTTCGTGGGACGACGACAAACAAGCAGCGTTTGACGAATTGAAACGGTTACGTCATCACATGTGATGGCGGCTCCTGACATGAATCGACCGTACCGATTTTATACCGATGCATGTCAACATGCGATTGGAGGGATACTGGTCCAGGAAACTGATGACGGGGTAGAGAAAGTAATCCAGTACGTTAGTCATACTTTGTCTAACACACAACGTAAATGGGCGACGATCGAGAAGGAAGCATATGCCGTTGTATTCTGTATTGAGAAATTACGAGCATACTTGTTTGGGTCTCAGTTTCATGTGTACACCGACCATAAACCTTTGTTGAGTCTTTTCACGAAAGCGTTGAATAACACGAAAATACAAAGATGGGGCATTCTTCTAGCTGAATTTGGAGCAACAGTGTCTTATCGATCCGGTCGACACAACATTCGCGCTGATATGTTATCTCGTATAAAACATACCAAGAATAACAATGTTGCTGTGATAGACACAGAAGATATTTTTGACCCGGAACTTATGACCAATGGCGATGACATAACGGACATACTGCCACTACTCCATGACGGACTAGATTTGAAAGCAGTAGCACAGGATCAACGCCGCGAATTTCCTGAATTATGGCAATTAGCCAAAACCGATGATGACTATGAGATTTTAAACGGTGTTTTATACAGTCTGAAATCCCCCAACCTACACACGCCTTTATATCCTCGTTTAGTCCTCCCTACGGGCTATCGCGAAGCTGTCATTTCACGCGCACATCAAGAATGTGGCCATTTGTCTGTCTGGAAGACTGTACGTCGAATAACAGAAGCATATGTGTGGATAGGTTTACGTAAAGATGTCCGAGCACAATTATGTAAATGCGCAGTTTGTCTAACAAATAACCGACATTTTCAAAGCCATGCTATGGGAGACATGCCAATTGCATCATACCCCATCCAAATTATAGGTGCCGATTTAATCGGACCGCTAGTGGAGTCACCCACAGGGAACCGCTACATTCTTACAATCATTGATTTTTGTACCGGTTGGGCCGAAGCTTTTCCTTTACCTAACAAAACTAACGAAAGTGTTTGGAACGCCTTTGCAAACGGATTCATATGCCGTCATGGCGTACCGGAAGCGATTATTACAGACAATGCGAAAGAATTTACAGCTTTTGAATTCGAACGATATCTCAGTCAAATCGGAATTGAACACCGCACAACAACCCCAGTACATCCACAATCAAATGGCAAAATTGAGAGATTCAATAAATCTATTAAAGAACTGATTCAGTAGGCGCCCTACTTGCGTACCACAACCACCGGTTATACACCGTGTTTCTTGATGACTGGCAGACACATTCGTATGCCTCTACAAAAGGCACTTCGCATTTCTAATGACCAAACCTTTGGTAATCGACTTGATGAATTAGCTCGAGCTTTGAAAATAGCTCGTGCCATGACTGAAGACAGTCGTAAACACAACAGAGAAAGGTTAGCCAGGAGAGCTAACGCCCGTCAAATTTCACCTGGAGATTCGGTGATTATTAAATCAGAAGCGAGAGTGACTTTAACTTCTAGGTGGGACCCACACTGGACAGTAACCCGAGTAAGGGGTCCAGTTATTTCTCTCCACCACCAACAGACAGGGAAAACCAAAGTGCTAAACGCAGAAAAATGTCGAATCGTTAACCCCGAAAAAAATTGGGACTCGTGCAATCCGCGTCCAATTCGTCATCAGGTTCCTAGCACTACTCGCAGACGACTTGCTGCCCATACTGAGAGTAACGACAGACCGATGAACGTTGACACTGGCCCTCATTAAATTCGAGACGGTCCCTCTGTGCAGCCTGGTCAGGTCACACGTAAACGACTTAAGCGACGTAAGCGAGAACGCAGCTTATCATCCAGCGACGGATATGACCCGCCCCGCGATGACAGACAGCCGAACCCCAGGCTTACCCGACCCCCGACGGACAGATCGCTCCGCCCCAAGACACGGTCTGTAACTGCTCGCGAAGCAGCGGCCAGATTCGACAGTGCCAGTGAGTCATTATCGAAGACGAAGTATTTCAGAAAGCGACGCGACTTAGCGCCGACTGAGACAGAAATAAAGCGACAGGAATGCGCAGGTATAGCGCTCTGTGTGTATTTCACATACTGATGGCAATTGCAAAGTCGACTGAATACGTCCATGTGGACGTACGTTTTATAAACCGTATTATCTGCTTAACAGATTCCTTGTAACAGGCGGTGATGAAATCACATTGTAACTTTGCTGTTACCGGTCTCTCTTAACCGTCTCCCGTCAGGACCTTCTACCTACTTCATTCAGCAGTCAGCCCTGACGTGATGTCGAATAAGACAACTCATACACGTTGGTGTATTATCCAGGTCCGACCTACAGCGTAGGCTTTTATTGTTACATAGATTACAGCGATACTGACACATACAGATACAATTGCAAGTTGTCGATCATCTCCCTTGGTACCGGGAGATGAGAGATTCCGTGAGATTCTACTAAGTAGACAAACTAGCCTCTATTTATAGTGAAGTGGGAAACACGGGTATGCTTCCCATCACGTACGCCAGTCACGCTCTTCACGTAGACCCTTCTCTATTGAAATGTCTAAATAAAATATATGTTGTGCACCTCCATTGTCGGAGAAGCTAATCTGGGAATTCGTAGTACTCGTAATTCAAGTCTCATCTATAGGTATGACATCCGTACCGCTGGTCAATGCACCATTAATCACCTTTCCCTGGTTCGACGATCTGTCGTGTCGGCGAGTGTTCAATAGAGCATTGAGACTCAGCATGATTCAGCGATACGTATTGATGTGTCTACATAAATTATATAAATGGTGTGCACTCCTGTTAGAATTCATATATTGTTCTGCTTTTCATATATACACGGTCTGCTCTTTACAACATGGCGACATGGGTAGTTATCATTACGATAGCAACGCCGACCGAAATCGCTTTAAAATACAACGTTTCAAATTGGTGACTGACGACTTGACTCCACGACGTAGCAAACGCGACAACTAAGGCTACGAGTATACGTATCGCTGAAATTAAGAAGACATTGTCCATCCCGATATACAGTGCACGGTATAATGGGGATTACTCGGCATGTTCGATCAACTAGCGTATTATAACTTCGGTAAACCAAATGCTTTCAGTAATTAGCTAAAACCCATGATCAGCTAGTGAAGTTTCATGAGAATATTATTGGTTTACAAGCGAAACACAAAAGGCATAGTTAGAATTAGGTTTTCTAACAAAGGATTTGTTTAAACAGACAGGAATTAATGCGTATTCTGACTTTCGCTAGTCTCCAATGGTACTTTTCCAATGTGGGAAACGTATCCGGGACATGTACCCTGTACTGTAGCAATTGTTATATTGTGGTTTTTTTTCGCGATGGTTGTAATGTTTTATAAGAGTACTGTGTCGACACCGAAATTGTGTCACAAATGGACAGAGAATCCATGTCGTAACGTGAAAGATCATGTCGAAACCGCTAGCTGTTAAATATGTCGACATATTTATTGTAGCACATGAATTGATTTGTGTGGATTGTTGATGTATTCTTGCTTTTATCCTAGCATTGTGTGAAGCATCATTTTATGATTGTTTATGTAGCTTTTATATACAACTGTGTATTATTGATACGCACGGGATTATATGCCAACGGACATTGATTTGTTTAATCGGCGCTAGTATCAGTGCTGCATAGTAGAACGTATATTCTACATGATCATTTGCGTTTGTTCAGTGTCTATGTATTTACTGGTACATTGTAACATGATTATCGATGTTTTGGTCTAGTACTTAGTATGATGCATGTATGTACCGACGTTTGTTTTCCGGTACCTTGTAAAATGCACATGACTACCGATGCTGTATTCTTGGTACATTGTATGGTACATGTATAAGTAGTAACGTTTATTTTTCTCGCATGTCAAAGACATATTGTCTGTTTTAGTGACGGTATACTCTTCATTGTATTCAACAACGTCGTTGTTTAGACGCACGGTAGCAAAATCAAACTGACCTTTCCTTTAAGTTTTGTTTTAAATTCTTGTGTTAAAAACAACATGTTGTTTTGAAAAAAAAAGTGTGGGAGGAATGTAAAGTATAGGCCAGTTTGATTTAATTAGTTTTTATGCGCTAATGTTAGTAAGTCATTTGGAGGTTTATTCGATGTATTAAGCCTAGATTAGTAACAGAAAAACAGGTTTCTAAAAGTTTATAGTTAAACCACCCAAGTGGATATGGACAAAATCCATATGGTGCCTAAGATTGATGGCACTGTGTAGACGCTTCAGTCTTCCCTTTAATCTTGACATTTGCTAAATTGCTCTGACTCGAGGGTCAACGTAATTGGGGAACCGAGAAGGAGCCCTGGGAACCCTGGATTTGGCACAGCTCCAAGAGTTCAAAAGTTCAACTTGCAAAACTGGGCAAGGAAGACTGGCAGACGTCATTGTCCAGTGGTTGAGAGGGTGGGTGGATTTTACAAGTTGACCAATAGAAAAGCGTATTGGGTATTTATGCAATCACAGCGCCTCTAGTGACGGCGTCTGATTTTGGAAAACTGGGAGTATAAATACCCCGGAGGAGCATTTACAAGGGGACGGCAAGACTATTTTAAATTCACACTTAGGTGTGTAGTCATGCTGAATTTTAGACATCAACATTTTCAGTAAGGGTGGTCCTGGCGGGCCATACCTGCTTTAGGATTATAATTCAAAATTTCCGTTCAGAATTTTCTTGTCAAATCTTCTAGACTTTAAGAGTCTGTATACATTTTGAGTGATGTTTACATTCACTACTTTTCTTTACGGTTTACAGTGATAGATGTCTTCACTGTTATTTTTATTTGTCATCGTGAGTGATTATATTGCTACTATGTACGTAGCCGTCTGATGTACAAGATTAAAATCGTTTCGAACCTGGAGAACAATGCGTTGACTACACTTCTGTAGTACTCTATGTACTCATTGGTTGAGTGAGTACAAATTCAATTATAAATCTCGACCTGGCGAGTGAAAAAACGGCGGACAATCAAAATATCTTTCGTTGTGAGATATGCCTCCTGGACCATTGCGTGCGGCCCCGAAGAAGACAAGAAGAGGGAGGCATGTATCTTACAATATGTGATGAAAAGTTTTCAGGATAGTGCACTTGCTATATGCGGGAGCTATTTGTGGTTTGGGTACTACTCAAAAAGTTTCGCTCGGGTAACAATCCGAACCACAATCCTCAAATATACTGTTTATGTCCTCCCCCACCGCTATAAGGCCCGTGTCACAAGAGGCCACCTCCTCAACATATGCTACCTCCTCACCATAGGCCACTTTGCCATGCAGCAAATAAGGCCTTCCCATGATAAGTCCCGAAAGGTAATCCCCCTCTTGTAAGGGCATCACACATTTGTAGAAGGGATGGGTTAAAAAGAGAGGGACTACTGCAATATATATTATTTTATTACACGAGTTGTATATGCATACATGCAAGTGTGCATTCGTGCCTGTGTGCATGCGTTCAATAGTCCTAGTAAAGGGCAAAACAACAATAGCTATTATGTTGACTGAAATGGTGTTCAAACACGATGATATGGACAAGAAAATATTGTAAATAACAATGAGTGACTAGGTATGCTGATAATAGAAATGTATCTCAATAGGGTCTATTATTTACTAATCACTATCTGGGATACAAACATCTTAGACTTAGCTCATGATTACATGACACATGTAATACAGCGAACACTGTTGGAACGATGTTAATATGTTTTGCTGCATCGTAGACGTTGGCTTAAAATACAGATATGCGCAATGGCTGATATTTCTACTTTGTCTAATTAATGACAACATATCTTCGTTTAATAAATATTGTTTATTTTCCTGTGTCCCGTAAACTACTTACGATTTTAGCCATTTTAGAAAATAAATTAGATGTGAAATTAATAACACATGGTATTGACATCAAAAAAGAAGTGTCGTGGCGAAATCCTGGTTAGTTCAATTTTCTTGGCTCCTGTGAAGTAGGCCAAGGAGCAAGTAGCCGCTTCTCGACTGTAATGTATTTGGGGTCGTTACATCACACGACCTAAGTTCTGGTTAGTAATTATATAATATTCATGAACAGTAACTCGCGTATTTCGAAAGCGTTTTATCGGGAAGAGAAATTCCCGTTAGTAACAATCCATGCTAAGCTAATGTATAATTGTAATCAACGAAATAAAGCTGAGTCAGACATAAATGTTTTGAAATACGTCGGTACATAAGACATAATGGCAAAATTTTATGATTGTAACAATGCTTTAAATTCATGTCAAGTAATTATGGATTTATTTTCTAATAACACGCAATCATAAATTTGCAAGCTAATGACGTTTGACAACTAAAGACATTCGACCGTGTCAGAAGTTGGTGCCTGCGACCGGGAATCGTGCATTTTAAATCAGACATGCCCACTGTTGAGATTTATCCTGAATGTGTTGTTATGAGGAGAACAAGTGCACATGTGTGCCAAATCTGAGCTCGAAATATCAAAGTACTGTTTTGAGCGCCTACTTCAGTCACAGGCCTACTGGTGGCATGGTCTCACGGAAAATATATAATAGTACAGTTGTACTTGTTCTGTCCATTTTTTCAAGATGTTCATGTAATACCAATCTCGCGTTCTTAAACGTCATGTAACATTTTAACATCAATGATTTGACAGCAACATACCGACAAGTCTGCTCGAAAAATAGAATCACATTAAATTCGAATCAATTCTGATGATTGCAAGGCAGTGCCGGGACGAACTATTGTCATGCATGCCCCCGGACCCCCCATTATCAAGGTGGGCCTTACCAATGTTTGCTTCCTACGGGTGGGTGTGCGTGTGCGTGCACGTATGCAAGCATGCGTGGATGGATGCATGTGCATCAATGCGGAACCTCAGCACCCCTCTTTTTTAGGGTCTGAATCTGTCCATGAATTTAATTAAAACGTGTTGTTGCAAATAAAACTGCTAAAATGACATTAAAATGCTCATTATAACAACAAGCCTATGAACTGGCATTCCTGTCTCAAATCCAATATGAAAGGGCTGGTTGGTACCCCAGTTGTAAGGGGACACAAGTGGCTTCCGTTTTGAGATAGTGCACTTCCGGCCCCCACGTTGTGACACCATGATACGTCCAATGTACCTATTTATTATAAGACAACCCATTCCCAATGAAGACGTGACGTAACTTTATCGTCACTTTTTGGGTAGTTGCGGACTCCCTATAATGCAACATGATATTCGTGACGACGCGACGTGATTGGACATCGCATTGCAACGTAAACCGTTTGACGTCGATGTCAATGCGACATTTCAAAGACGTCTCTTGGAGCCCCCACTCGCCACATTCTTTATTGGGATGGGTATTAGTATTGTCACATTTTAATGCTAGTTTCTATAAATAATATAAATGTTTTCTTGTGTGCGATATGGGAAAGTAGGGAGGAGTGGGCGACAGGGAGGAGTGGGCGACAGGGAGGAGTGGGCGACAGCGAGGAGTGGGCCACATAGAGGGGTGGGCCCCAGGGAGGAGTGGGTCTTATGGAGGAGTGGGTCACAGGGAGGAGGCCACATGGAGGAATGGGCCACATAGATGCGTGGGCCACAGGGAGGAATGGGCCACATAGATGCGTGGGCCACAGGAAGGAGTGGGCCACAGGGAGTAGTGGGCAACAGGGAGGAGTGGGCCACATAGAAGCGTGGGCCACATAGAGGTGTGGGCCACAGGGTGGAGTGGATAACTGGAAGGAGTGGGCCACAGGGAGGAGTGGGTCACATGGAGGAGTGGGCCACAGGGAGGAGTGGGCCACTGGGAAGATTGTGCAACAGGGATAAGTAGGCCACAGGGAGGAGTGGGCCACGTGGAGGAGTGGACCACATGGAGGACCACAGGGGGTGTGGACCACAGGGGGAGTGGGCCACAGGGAGGAGTGGACCACAGGTAGGTGTGAACCACAGGAGGAGTGGACCACAGGGAGGAGTGGACGACAGGGAGGAGTGGACGACAGGAGGAGTGAACCACATGGAGTGGACGACAGGAGTGAACCACACCGAGGAGTAGACCACAGGGAGGAGTGGACCACAGGGAGGAGTGGACCACAGGGAGGAGTGGTCCACCATGGAGGAGTGGATCAGAGGAGGAGTGGGCCACAGGGAGGAGTTTGTCACGGGGGAGTGGGCCACAGGGGGAGTGGGCAACAGGGAGGAGTGGGACACAGGGAGGAGTTTGTCACAGGGGGAGTGGGCCACAGGGAGGAGTTTGTCACAGGGGGAGTGGGCCACAGGGAGGAGTGGATCAGAGGGGGAGTGGGCCACAGGGAGGAGTTTGTCACAGGTGGAGTGGGCAAAAGGGAGGAGTGGGCCACAGGGGGAGTGGGCCACAGGGAGAGTGGGCAACATGAAGGAGTTGGCCACAGGGAGAAGTGAGCCATGTAACTATTCTCCACATGTAACTGCTGGGAATCTTCAAAGTTCAGGTCACATGAATCACTGGGGCCATCCCCACACAATGCACCTACTGTGGAAATCGTCAGAGCGGGAATTACTGGGTACTTGAATAGTGAATGAACGTCACATTTTTACGTGGAAAATAAAATTATCACATATTGATGTGATTATTCTCTAAAGATCAACGATCTAAACAAAATAAATGGCCTACTTTCATAAGCAAGTATGATGACATGATTATCATGTTACAAGCAGTTGTTAGATTTCATGTAGAAAATAGGTTATCTTGGATTATCCAAAACGCACACACGCACGCACGCACGCACGCACACACGCACGCACGAAAACACGAAGTATTGTACTAGACATATGCCAATGTTTTTATATATGGGGGTCAACATTATTTGAAGGGATTCATTATATATATCGGGGGTACATAATGTATATATATAATGACCGTGGGTACCCAAAATGGAGATGTGACATCGGCACATCACATCCGTTCTCAGGAAACTATGCAGGCTTTGAGTCCATCGCCACATAGAATACAAGATCCTGTCTCATACTTGCCGTGCCATCCAACACCAAGCCCCGGGATTCTTGCCGTGCCATCCAACACCAAGCCCCGGGATTCTTGCCGTGCCATCCAACACCAAGCACCGAGATTCAGCAACGCCGTAGGCTGTGTTAATGTTTTTTAATATTTATTTATTATAATTGTTTTACCATAACAAGCATTAAGCATGTCTAATTTTTGCTGTATATTATCGCCTTTTATTCATACATAATTTTGGCTGTATATATTATCGCCTTTTATTCACGTCTAGACTATTATTATTAGTTATTATTATTTATTATTATTATGATCACCGCATAAGTGATTGTTGTCTTGTGTCAAAGTTGCACTCGGGAATGTGATTAATGCAATTAACCGCTGACTTTTGATTAAAGGGAAACACAAATCAAGTACTTGGGCGTATGCACCTATAAGTGTTACACAAGTATAAAAAAAATTTTTTTTAAACAAAATTAATAATATGAAAGTGGTTTTTTTAGGAAAACTTTGTTGAGCACACAGCATGTTAATTTCATGGACCGCACCATACAGTTAGATAACCCAACGCAAAATTCGGTCACCAAATCAAAATATATCTATTCCTATGCTTGCTAATAGGATATGGCCATGCTCTTTGCATCCAAAATGATTCTGTTGGTTCTGTTTGTACCGACATAACTAAATATGTCATGCGTAGTTTAGGTTACTTGAGTTAAATGGGAAGTGGATGGTTGACCTCAAAATAGGTAGGAGGTAGACTCTCAAAATACGTGGGAAGTTGGCCTCCCAAAGCAGGTTGGACTAAGGTTGAGACCCTTACAACACACCGCTCTAGTGCATTTCTTGGCCTTCACCATGTCATGCATGAATGATATTTCCACCAGTTGGGATGTTGACTTGCTCTTAAACATACAAACTACAGTAACATTACTGGTGTTTTCTATGTTAAGTTATAGTACATGTTCTTAGAAATCTACGTGACATCGCATGTAAAACTTTAGCATGTCTTCTTTGAAATAACATCTAAAAACATATAAGTAGCGTAGTCACTAATGGTGGCCAGTAGACAGTTTCAGCTATAAGTTTTTCACTCTCAACGTATCTCAATACTTAACGTATAGCGTATAACTTGAAATTATCTTATTTGTTGCCATGATGCAGTTTCACCTGTAAGTTTGTCGCTGGGAACTTGCCCATTACGCGCTAGTGTGAGGGGAGGTAGGGAGTGGGAGGTTGGTCCTAAAAAATGGTGGGAGGTGGGAAGTGGATTCTCAAAAATAGGTGGGAGGTGGGATTGGTGGGTGGTGTCTAAAATGGCTCAGAGGTGGGAGGTTAACTCCAGTATGAATATGCATAGGCATTTTGGTGGTGACATTCTCAGTATACCGTAGGCGTATTAATATTTGGCGAAATCTGGTAATTTTGAGGGTAAGCGCGTTTGCGACATGATTAAAAGAGAATGAAGTAAGTGATTTTCACCAAACTGTTCAGACCATTGGAAACACATTGCCAGTGGATGTCATGAAGTTTTAGAATGTGTGATGGTCACATATGTTCTTTCAATCATGCAACGTTAACATTTGTCACCAATGGGGAAAATAACTGTGGTCTTCACCCTTCCATTGTCTGTATAATGTTTCACCAAGCTCTGTACATATACAGTGCTGCTGCTGTTTGAACGCAGGTGCGGGAAACGCGATATGTAGGCCAGACGTCAACGTCCTCTTAATTATATACTTGATATGCATTATACAAAATAAAATATGTTGGAAATCTACCACTGTCTTACATGGCAATGTGTCATGTTTACAAGCAGTAAATACATATGTTGGGAATATAACACTGTCTTGCATGGCAATGTGTCATGTTTACAAGCAGTAAATATGTATGTTGGGAATCTATCACTGTCATATATGGCAATGTGTCATGTTTACAATGTTTACAAGCAGTAAATACGTATGTTGGGAATCTACCACTGTCATATATGGCAATGTGTCATGTTTACAATATTTACAAGCAGTAAATACATATGTTGCGAATCTACCACTGTCATATATGGCAATGTGTCATGTTTACAACATTTACAAGCGGTAAATGCGTATGTTGGGAATCTACCACTGTCATATATGGCAATGTGTCATGTTTACAATGTTTCAAAGCAGTAAATACGTATATGTTGGGAATCTACCACTGTCATATATGGCAATGTGTCGTGTTTACAAGCAGTACATACGTATGTTGGGAATATAACACTGTTATAGAAGGCAATGTGTCATGTTTACAAGCAGTAAATACGTATGTTGGGAATCTACCACTGTCATATATGGCAATGTGTCATGTTTACAATGTTTACAAGCAGTAAATACGTATGTTGGGAATCTAACACTGTCATAGAAGGCAATGCGTCATGTCGCAATATTTTGCAGTATGTCTAGCTTTTTGGAAATTCACAATGTATTAATAAATTTGTATCATGACAGTTGCGCGAAACACACTTCATGTGTTCAGTTAAAATAAAACATTTGTTCAAAAATGTTGTCTATGGTGTAATAATTTTAGTCAACTATTTATACGTTATACATTGTTGCTTAACCAAATTGCTAATTACGTTCCAGTCTTTACCACCTCCTATTTATCAGCCACATATGTCACTCAGTGTCACTTTTTTAGTTATTGTGCACAACCTTCTTGACACACAGGCACGCACGCACGCACGCACGCATGCACACAGTTCAGTGCAGCTGAGTTTGTTGTCCAGTACTAGGGAAACTTGAGATCCAGCTAGCTTACAGAGATTTAATGCAATTGTGTGGGCCCTATGAACCTGAATGTCTCCACCTGGACGAATGACTGCCATTTTCTTCTAAGTTGTGGTGTTGCCATAACTCTTCAAGGTTTCCAGGTTCCCATTCTTTTTTGAGTGTTTTTCTTCAGCCTCTTCTTTATATAACGTCACTTGAGAAAGCAGTGCAAGTGGTGTTGTTGCCACAACTCGTCTACGTTGCCCAGTTCCCTGCTTTCTCGAGTGCTTTGCTTCAGTTTGTTCTTGATATAGCAGTCCCACAATGTGTCCAACCTATTGACATTCAGCAGACGTTGTAATATGTAAAATATGATTACATCAATTGAATAGTCACTCAATTTGGTCCTGACAAATTTTCATATTAGCATATGTACAATGACCATCCAACACTTAAGTTTCACAACCGGGTCAGAATCAGGAACCCCTTGTAGTGTTGTTGTATGTAGGCATCCCACAAGATTTGACTTTGAGCTGTGTCGCAGACTTCCCATGTTTGACAGTGATGGTGGTTGGCCAAGAACTATGCGTGATTTCCATGTTGTGACTGACACAACATGTACAGTCGAGAGAACAAACACAGTTCACCTTCACTGAAGCCACCTGATGCTGGCTGCGACATCGGTCATCCTTAATAGTGCAACACTGTTCTTAAGCATTGTGAGAGTCATTGGCTTCTCACACAGGACAAGTACATTCTGCACAAATGCGTCACATCTCGCTTGCACAATTATATGATTTATATCTAGTATTTGCAAGGCCTGGACTGGCATCCACCTTGAGTAGTGTGTACTTCTACCAGATCATGTTTCTGACATGGACTGGCATCCACCTTGAGTAGTATGTACTTCTACCAGATCATGTTTCTGACATGGACTGGCATCCACCTTGAGTAGTGTGTACTTCTACCAGATCATGTTTCTGACATGGACTGGCATCCACCTTGAGTAGTGTGTACTTCTACCAGATCATGTTTCTGACATGGACTGGCATCCACCATGAGTAGTATGTACTTCTACCAGATCATGTTTCTGACATGGACTGGCATCCACCTTGAGTAGTGTGTACTTCTACTAGATCATGTTTCTGATATGGACTGGCATCCACCTTGAGTAGTATGTACTTCTACCAGATCATGTTTCTGACATGGACTGGCATCCACCTTGAGTAGTGTGTACTTCTACTAGATCATGTTTCTGATATGGACTGGCATCCACCTTGAGTAGTGTATACTTCTACTGGATCATGTTTCTGATATGGACTGGCAAACGTCTGAAAGAGCACTCCAGAGAAAGATAATATGATGACTGCATCAACCGCCAAAGGCTTCAGTACATCAGTGTAAGAAAAAGTACAACAACTGGGGCTGAAAAGAAGAAGAGGGGACCAAGAAGGTCCAAGAAGTGAGTTCCGGAGGAGCCCGACATACCAGTTGATCAGACAGTCTCCGATTTCGACGATGAAGGACCTCTAGAAAAAACTGTCAAGTCAGAAAAAGAAGTTGGAGTGAGAGACTTTGTCTTAGCACATACGTATCAAGAAAAGTCCACCAAACAATGCATTACGTGGCAGGGAACGTGTTTGCAGTGGACTGAAAGGACACCCAAGTTGATTCCTACAGAGAATCACGGAAGATGGCCAACAAGTTCGTCCACCCAGTGGTGGAGGATATATCATCTGTATCAAAATGGCAAATTGTAATGTGTCTTCCCGAACCATCTGTAAAGGGTGGCACCAAACAGTTTCCGGTTGATGTAAGACAATACAGTTGTCAGTAGACTACAAGATCTAGTGTGATTAGGCTTATAGTAGGTTAACACACATTGGCTGCACCGGTCCAGTGAGCTTGGTCTAATGTGTCACATGTATCAAACAACGATTGTGTTGCTATACGTTCCTATGAGTGATCACATACAGTTGTATTTCCTAAGTAAACAAGTACTAATATCTACAAATAAATTTACAGTTTTATTCATTTATTCATGTTCTCAAACTAGCCCACAGGTGGGGCACTTTGAGCGATATGAAGACCTTTGATATGATTTTGACTATGCAATGGCTAACAATTCATAAACAGGTTGATCATTTGTGAAGCAAGAGGTAATATAATGTGAACAATGGTTCAAGGTGTCCCCCACTCCCCTACATTTGTGAAGCAAGAGGTAGTACAATGTGAACAATGGTTCAAGTTGCCCCCTCTCCCCTACATTAGTAAACCACGAGGTAGTATAATGTGAACAATGGTTCAAGGTGCCCCCTCTCCCCTACATTTGTGAAGCAAGAGGTAGTACAATGTGAACAATGGTTCAAGGTGTCCCCCTCTCCCCTACATTTGTGAAGCAAGAGGTAGTACAATGTGAACAATGGTTCAAGGTGCCCCCCTCTCCCCTACATTTGTGAAGCAAGAGCTAGTATAATTTGAACACTGGTTCAAGGTGTCCCCTCTCCCCTACATTTGTAAAGCAAGAGGTAGTATAATGTGTGAACAATGGTTCAAGTTGCCCCCTCTCCCCTATATTTGTAAACCATGAGGTAGTGTAATGTGAACAATGGTTCAAGGTGCCCCCCTCTCCCCTACATTTGTGAAGCAAGGGGTACTATAATATGAACAATGGTTCAAGTTGCCCCCCTCTACTCTACATTTGTAAACCAAGAGGTAGTATAATATGAACAATGGTTCAAGTTGCCCCCCTCTCCCCTACATTTGTAAAGCAAGAGGTAGTATAATATGAACAATGGTTCAAATTGCCCCCTCTACTCTAGATTTGTAAAGCAAGAGGTAGTATAATATGAACAATGCTTCAAGTTGCCCCCCTCTCCCCTACATTAGTGAAGCGGTAGTATAATATGAACACTGGTTCAAAGTGCCCCCCTCCCCCTACCCCTCCACTCGTGAGTGGAAGTAGACAAACGTAATGTCTTACATAATAAAAATATATATATACAAAATATTAGACAAAATTATTATTTAGTTTACCTCCTACTGGTTGAGTTCAACAACTGCCTTTATGGACCTGAGGTCTATTGTATGGAGGTCGTTTTAAAGAGGGCCTAATTTGTAACAATCTGGTAACATATTTATCTCTAGGAGTTGAAGGCAAACGTTTTACAAAGATACACTGGATATATGAAAACACGGTGAGTTTTGGGTTCTCCACTATGCCCCTTGGGCCAAGGTAGCACCTGCATATTGACGGTCACCCATGGAATGGCTGTAGACTAAGTTACCAAATTAAATTGCTTGCAACAGTATTAGGCATCGGTTTACAGAGTCACTGACTGGTCATATTTAGAGAAGGGTCACACAAGAGTATTAGGTGCCTGTTACATGTTCAACCATCACATTTGGCCCAAAATCCATCATGATAAGACTTTTCAAGATATGACACGAAGTGTGGAATGCAGGCATTACCAGAGAGATACAACCCAGTAGTGGGCACAACACTGCCATGGTCTCATGGAGAATAAGGTCTTATTTCACGATGATATGGCTGTAGCTTTTATATTTAACATGCCTACCTACCATACAACACAGACTTGTAACACAACACTGCCATGGTCTCATGGAGAATAAGGTCTTATTTCACAATGATATGGCTGCAGCTTTTATATTTAACATGCCTACCTACCATACAACAAAGACTTGTAACACAACACTGCCATGGTCTCATGGAGAATCAGGTCTTATTTCACAATGATATGGCTGCAGATTTTATATTTAACATGTCTACCTACCATACAACAAAGACTTGTAATACAAGACACCAACAGTCTTGCATACATTACAATCTAAAAAACTGTTATTGTGCTAAAATCCTTGAGAGACCCAAGCTCAGCAGCACACGAAAACAAAACAGGTTAAGCAGTTCCTAAGCCGATTAGTCGCAAGTTGATTAGTTGTAAACAGTTGGATTGGTTCACCGAGGAGCTATGCAGAATATGCGATTTTAAAAAGGCAGGTTTTTAGTTTATTGTGAAATGTTATTATATTTCATACGGATTTAATGCTATACAGCAACCATGGAGCTCTAGTTCCGACATTTGTCTTAACCATGGGAATGAAAAATAGTTTAGAATTAGATGATCGAAGCTGTCTGGGTTGTCTTGTCTGGGCTATTAAAAATAATGCGATATCAGACGGGGCCATTGCAATGATTTAAGAAGTGGCACTATACATCTGCAAGTGTACATATCACATGCAGAGAAAAGTAAAATAACTTCAGTTTGGGATATTTTTACGGTGCCAATTCAACTTTGAACGTTTGGTGGTTGTGTTATCACAGTGTTTAGTAATTAGCTAATTTTTATCCACCTACGTCCTAATATCATATATTAAATATGATTTAATAAATAACTGCATAACCATTTGATTTCTGGTGTATTCAGCAAATAATGAGTTTATATAATTATTTTACTGGCATTATGTATGATTATTAGCTGTCCAAAAATAATTTTTTCTAAATGTGTGATTTTGTTGTGGCTGATTTAAAACGTGGAGACTCGTGCCCTGGAATGGCAGAGATACCAAATGGATATTTCAGCTGAGTGTTTATCAGAGAAGAACCAAGGATAAATCTGACAGCTTACGGTAGTTTACATTCACATTTCAAATGTGATAACATCAAATCAAATAAACAAGAGAGAGGATAATTAGTGTTGAAGTTGACAGGACCCCATAAACAACAAAAGTGAGCAATATATATATATATATATGGATTTATGTGTCATGTAATGGGTGCATAAAGGTGTTTATGTGGAATGACAGAGCAGGAAATGTGGGCACATGCGATATTAGGATATCCCTGTGGCAAGATGTTGAACCCACCCCGCACTGTCCCTTCATGCACATGTTCCCGAAAAAATACGAGCAAGGTGTGGTCTGGGGAGTATGTTGATCTGCATACCTTTCTCCCAGAAATCAACCTGACTCAGCAGGATTTCTCGTTAGCTGTCCGACCAGGGGTCCAAAGCTAAATTCAGATCCTTTTTACAGTGGTCCAGGGCTTTCCATATATACATATTTGTTTTTCTCCTGAAACCTGAAAATGCTTTTAGCGCACCTAAAATGCTCAAATACATCCACACAGTTAGAAATTTGGCAGAGGGTGGGGGTGGCTGGCAAGGGTATCGCGAGTCGTTCAGGGCACTGAGTAGTATGGAGGGGTGGTCGTGGGACAGTGTGAATTATGAACTGTAGCTAAGCGCTGCACAGCAACCACAACTCAGTGTGGCACCGCAAGGGGGTCCCACTTTCTCGGCAAGGGTGCCGCTAACAAATCCTCCGGCAACTGTTACGCGTACAATCTGTGTCAGCAGTGCAGCCGTAACCCCTGCCACTTCAGACAACAGTGCAGATGGTATGAGGGTAGCCAGTGATTAGATGGCCGAAATCGCAAACATGAAAATTCGCTTTTCCCCAGCGCTATATGCACAAACAATGAACAGGTCATACCATCGCCAGTTTCGCCAGAAGCTCTAAGTGAGGTATTGCAAGTTTATGATGTTGTTAGAAGTCAGCATCTTGTCAACGGGTTCTGTGCAGGTTTTGAAACTGGATGTCTAGGTGTGCCAGTGCAGAAAGATGAAGGTGTCAAAAACATGAGGTCCACTTTTTTTCCACAGGTAACTGATTTCAAACTCAAGAAAGAGTTAGCCCTGGGGAGAATTGTGGGCCCCTTTGACGTACCACCAACTAATCCTGCTTACAGGATTTCTCCACTGGGCGTCATACCTAAGAAAACGCCAGGGGAATTTTAGTGATACATAATTTGTTTCACCCAGAGGGGTCTTCAGTGAACGATTACGATTACGCAACAATTCAGGCTGTAATTTCCTTTATTAAGGAATCCGAATCAATAGTTTTTATGGCTAAAGTAGACACTGAGCCAGCTTTTCGCATCATTCCGGTGGCACCAAAGGAAGCACCAATGTTACTGATCGGGGGTGCGAGCGCATGTTCGATCTTTGAAATGTTCAGTACATCATTAGAATGGGTGGCAATGAACAAACTCGGCGTAACAAAAGTGGTACACGTAATTGATGACTTTCTGTTTATGGCAGATTCTCTGGAGAAATGTGAATGTGATATGAAGGCATTTATTGACCTATGTAAGCAAACTGGGGTTCCAATGGCACGAGGAAAGACTGTGGGTCCAGCGACAGCACTCCAATTTATGGGTATCACTTTGGATGCAGTGAGTATGGAGACTTGTTTACCCGGGGACAAACTAACACAATGATGATTGCTGCTGTAGTCATTTATGGAGAAGCAGAAAGTCACACTTAGAGAGATGCACTTTACCACACAAGACTGACCAGGCAAATGAAACTAGATATGTTAATATGACAAGATTTTCTGGCAGATTTTAATAGCAAAGCTTTATTCTTGAATGAGAACTTTACGACTGGGGACTACCTGCAATTGTTTACAGACGCTTCAGGCTATGGAGCAGTGTGTGGACCAAAGTGGTTTTTTTGGTAGGTGGCCCAGTTCATGGCTTACTCTAAATATTACTGTACTGGAGTCCAATTGTAGCAGTTGTGGAGTTATGGGGTGCTTCATGGGCTAACAGTAACGTCTGCTTCTTCACAGATAGCAAGGCCTTGGTCTCGATTATTAATAAGCAAATGTCCGGGGATGCGTATGCGATGGTTTGATTGGCTAATTTGATTTTGACATGCTTGCGCTGTAATGTTAACTTTACAGCTCGTCATGTGCCGGGTCGTGACAATACTTTAGCCGACAAACTGTCTCGTTTTCAGATCAACGACTTCTGGGCATTGGCTCCATGGGTCAACTGCGAACCAGTGAGAGTACCGTTCCACATCTCCCCAGCCGCCTTACGGACTCTGTAGAGCGACTCATGGCGTCCTTGGCACCCTCATCTAGAGTGCAGTATGAGCGGGCATGGCCGAAGCTGGTAGGGTTTTTCCAGTCATTCGGCATCGTCCCCACTTTGCCAGTGTCAGTCGCCATGATTATGCTTTTTGTGGCACATTTACATAATGCAGGTTTGGCACCAGCTTCCATTATTTCCACAGTCTCAACCATCTCTTTTTTTCATAAAGTGAACTCCCTGCTTGACCCAGCTAAGCACTGTATTATTTCCAGACTTCTAGCTGGGGCGCAGAATTTAGGAACAGTGTCGGATGTCCGACTTCCAGTTACGCTGCCAATACTTGCCCGACTCATTTGGGGGCTGCCACATGCATACTTCGCACTATAAATGTGTCATGTTGCATGCCATGATGGTTCTGGCTTTTAAGGCTTATTTGCGAATGGGTGAGATGGTCCCCCAATACAGCAGCTTAATACAAGGGTGCCTTCACTTTAGGGATGTAACACTGAATGGTGACATCATCACAGTTTCATTTAGACAATTTAAACCTAGTGGTAGACAGGGCCCTCAGTCTTTGCAGGTTAACGGACAGTGTGTCCTAGGCACATCTATTTACCCAGCCACATGGCTCAGAGTTAGGGGCTCAATGCATTCACCCTTATTTGTGTACACAGATGGCACTCCAATGCTGCCGATGGAGTTTGATATAATATTAAAGTGTCTGCTAGAATTCTGTGGGCTGAGTACTAAAGAGTTTAAGGGTCACAGTTTCAGTATTGGGGCGGCCACATCGGCAGCATTAAGGGGCTAGTCGGACACACAAATTAGAGTAGCAAGTAGATGGATATCGAATGCTTTCAGGAAGTACATTCGAATATCATAACAGCCGTAGATACAGGTCTCGTAAATATAGCAGGTAATCTGCATCTGTATGTACAGATCTCATAAGCATAGCAGGTAATCTGCAGCTGTACGCACAGGTCTCGTAAGTATAGCAGGTAATCTGTAGCTGTATGTACAGGCCTCGTAAGTATAGCAGGTAATCTGTAGCTGTATGTACAGGTCTCGTAAGTATAGCAGGTAATCTGTAGCTGTATGTACAGGTCTCGTAAGTATAGCAGGTAATCTGTAGCTGTATGTACAGGTCTCGTAAGTATAGCAGGTAATCTGTAGCTGTATGTACAGGTCTCGTAAGCATAGCAGGTAATCTGTAGCTGTATGTACAGGTCTCGCAAGTATAGCAGGTAATCTGTAGCTGTATGTACAGGTCTCGTAAGTATAGCAGGTAATCTGTAGCTGTATGTACAGGTCTCGTAAGCATAGCAGGTAATCTGCATCTGTATGTACAGGTCTCGTAAGTATAGCAGGTAATCTGTAGCTGTATGTACAGGTCTCGTAAGTATAGCAGGTATTCTGTAGCTGTATGTACAGGTCTCGTAAGTATAGCAGGTAATCTGTAGCTGTATGTACAGGTCTCGTAAGTATAGCAGGTAATCTGTAGCTGTATGTACAGGTCTCGTAAGTATAGCAGGTAATCCGCAGCTGTACGCACAGGTCTCGTAAGTATAGCAGGTAATCTGTAGCTGTATGTACAGGTCTCGTAAGTATAGCAGGTAATCTGTAGCTGTATGTACAGGTCTCGTAAGTATAGCAGGTAATCTGTAGCTGTATGTACAGGTCTCGTAAGTATAGCAGGTAATCTGTAGCTGTATGTACAGGTCTCGTAAGTATAGCAGGTAATCTGTAGCTGTATGTACAGCTCTCGTAAGTATAGCAGGTAATCTGTAGCTGTATGTACAGGTCTCGTAAGTATAGCAGGTAATCTGTAGCTGTATGTACAGCTCTCGTAAGTATAGCAAGTAATCTGCAGCTGTATGTACAGCTCTCGTAAGTATAGCAGGTATTCTGATAGATGTGGCATCGCTCACTGTTATACTAAATATGGTGGCTTGGTTGTTATATATGTTTGTGGTTCTGTGGATATGGCCGAGATTCTGACAGTGGTGGAGTCAATAGATATATCTTCAATGTCATAGTCATGTAAGTACCTTGAGTTGTGATGTGGCCGATACTCTGACAGTGGCGGAGTTGATAGCTAGTGTCCTAACTATCATAATGTTCCACAAGAGTGTAGCAGTATATATCAAGCCCCTTAAAAGGTATTCCTTTAAAACTAATGTAATGGTTGTATTGGGAGGTAGCCGATACTCTGATGGTGTCGGAGTCATTAGCTGTCTACTTAAACTGTGTACAATTTGCAGGGATGTACTTGGATGTACAGGCACTGTAGCTGCGGATCTGACAGTATTTAGTAGTTTCATCTTAATCTTATTGTATCAAACAAAATCCATACAAATGTAGAATTATATATCAGTGTATATAGTATATAGTCAATGGAGACTCTCACTAAGACATAGCATATGTCGCTAGTGTGAGAGCCACCTAACGTTTAAGGTAGAAACAATAAAAAATTATATTGGGAATCTAATTTAAAATGTGCTCACCTGCCTAGACATAATATAATAAAAAAATATAATATATGACAATACAGACGTGGCGCAGCAGCTACGCAACACTTGTCGAGTGAAAAAATATGCATATACATACATGTATACCTACAAACATTGTTATATAATTTGCAATTTCATATAGTGTAACATTGAAAAACATAATACTAGGCATTTGTTGTAGTTTCATGATTTTTTGTACGAGTTAATACTACAGCAATTTATGTATTTTGGAGGGTCACGCTTTTGGAAAAGTTTAATCTTGGTTGTGTAATTTGCATACATAACAATTTGGAATATGGCAATGTTTCGTATTTGTTTAAATAGCTTTGTTTTGCATAAATGAAGAACCCATGCAGACTATGCGTGCGTCATTTATCTTTAATTATATTCGGAGTGTCATTTAGGATACATACTAGATTTATTTTGAATGCTTCTCTTTGTATATTCATAGTTCGTTCTTAAAATTACAAAATTGTTTCTGTGCCTTCTATAATGGTTATGCGTTTCAAAAACATACATAAAGGACATGGCCTGAAAATACTCTGGCAAGTAGTTGTTTACATACTTACAGTGTTTGTTAGACTGTGTATTATGTGTAAATACCATTTGGGGCCGGCATGCTTATGATTATTTGTTGTTTACATACTTATAGTGTTTGTAGACTGTGTGCTATGTGTAAATACCATTTGGGGCCGGCATGCTTGTTATGATTGTTTGTAGTTTACATACTTATAGTGTTTGTAGACTGTGTGTTATGTGTAAATACCATTTGGGGCCGGCTTGTTATGATTATTTGTTGATGTACAGTCGCCCCTCGTTATTACACGTCCCGTTATTACGCGGATTCGGATATACTGCAGTCGGTTGTGGACCCCGATTTTCTGCCCCCAGGGGGAAATGCCAAAAGGACCTGCTTAAACCTACTTAGAATTATTTTATTTTTAATGTCTTGCTGAATATGTGATGAAAACAGTTAAACTCTGGTTTTGATTGTTTATTTTTAAAATCATACTTTTACGTGTCTGTTTTGTGTCATCCAGTAACTAACACGTTTTAAAACCTAATATTATGTACATACTACAAGGGTAGATTATTAAGGGTGCATTGGGTGTCTGAGAATGTGAAATTTAACAGTGTTTGACAGCACACTACCACTAGCCAACATACTGTCCCTAGATTATCATTACTTTGACAACAAAATTGTTCCATGGGAAGGTATTCGAATTCCACAAATTGTGTAGGGCCAAAGTCACATTGGAGTAACTATGACCCAAATATGTGTATGTTGTATACTGTCTAGCGACTATATATTATATAAGCTGATACCATACATACATAATTGATTATACAATAATAATAAGAAACAATATGGAGGGAACCAAGATGACCATAATCTGCTCAGACTGAGATGACTTCGGCCCGGTGCACGAAAACATGTTGTCGTGACACGTGGGACCTTCACATACATTCCATTCGCCAACATGGCGGTGTTATTGTAATGCTACATCACATTTCTACGGATTCTGAAATTGTGGTCCTTTTAAAACAAAGTCACACCATAATTAAACATGGGCCAAAGTCACCTGTTTAAATTTCTTAAAGCACAAATTGGGAATATGGCATTATAAATTTATATTTAGTTTACATCTTCATTGGATCTTAGATACTATTATTGTTCTTAGATCTTAGACTGTGAGTAAATGATGAGTCCAGCCCCTATGGCCTGGGCTGTTCTTGGTGTGTATGGTGGGAATCTACCATTCAGAATGTTGGTTAAAATGTTCAAGCACTTTTTCAGAACATTCACATTTAAAAGGATCAAATTCTCAGAATTGCTAGTAAAGGCCTGTAGCATTACAATAATACCATCATTTTGTTGAGTCTAACACGTATTGACATCCCAGGTTCCATGACAACTCAAATCACCCTAGCTTACGGTACTTAATAAAAAACCTAAAAATGCTCTTTGCTATTTTGGGTTATAAAAAGTGTTTACACTGCATCGCTTACAACCTTTAAATATGGGGCATGGCCACAGCACCCTCTAGTACTTGGCCACAGCACCCTCTAGTACTTGGCCACAGCACCCTCTAGTACTTGGCCACAGCACCCTCTAGTACTTGGCCACAGCACCCTCTAGTACATGGCCACAGCACCCTCTAGTACTTGGCCACAGCACCCTCTAGTACTTGGACCCCGTCTCCACTTGTACACTTTGTCATATAATCCATGGTCAGTTCCTAGAAACTGACACCCTCTAGTACTTGGACACCGTCTCCACTTGTACACTTTGTCATATAATCCATGGTCAGTTCCTAGAAACTGACACCCTCTAGTACTTGGACACTTTCTCCACTTGTACACTCTGTCATATAATCCATGGTCAGTTCCTAGAAACTGACATGTGCTGAAAATCTTTCTGACAAATGAGCAGCTTTAACTAATGTAAGCAATTGAAAGCAGAGAATGTCAGTAATAATTAATCAAACATTTTTCAGCTTCTGCAGAAGGCAACACTCCTGAAACTTCACAAGAAGTCGCGACCCGTCCACTGGAATATGGGGCAACCAAACTGGATGCTGATAATTCTTTCTCAAACTAACAGTTGACTTTTCTTGTTGTCAGGAAATGTTTTTGTATACATTTTTAAATTGTCGTCAGTAGTGGATGTACATTACTTCAGTGATGAATTCCACACAACCTCCCTATCGCCAAATCCTGCATACAACCCTGAATATAGTTTGTTTACAAGCAGTAAATACGTATGTTGGGAATCTACCACTGTCATATATGGCAATGGGTCATGTTTACAATGCTTAATTATCACATTTCATGGACTGCTGACTGGAGTCATTACATTTCACATGGTTTAATCATCTAGAGTCTAACAGTTACTCAGGCTGTACTGACTGAAGTCATTACACTTTAAATGGTTTAATTCCCGTAGAGTATAACAGTTACTCAGGATGCACTGATTGGAGTCAATACATTTCACATGGTTTAATCATCTAGAGTCTAACAGTTACTCAGGTTGCACTGACTGGAGTCATTACATTTCACATGGTTTAATTCCCGTAGAGTCTAACAGTTACTCAGGTTTTACTGAATGGAGTCATTACATTTTACATGGTTTAATTCTCTAGAGTCTAACAGTTACTCAGGTTGCACTGACTGGAGTCACTACATTTCACATGGTTTAATCATCTAGAGTCTAACAGTTACTCAGATTGCACTGACTGGAGTCATTACATTTCACATGGTTTAATTCCCGTATAGTCTAACAGTTACTCAGGTTTTACTGACTGGGGTCATTACATTTTACATGGTTTAATTCCCATAGAGTCTAACAGTTACTCAGGTTGCACTGACTGGAGTCATTACATTTCACATGGTGTAATTCTCTAGAGTCTAACAGTTACTCAGATTGTACTGACTGGAGTCATTACATTTCACATGGTGTAATCATCTAGAGTCTAACAGTTACTCAGGTTGTACTGACTGGAGTCATTACATTTCACATGGTTTAATTCCCGTAGAGTCTAACAGTTACTCAGGTTTTACTGACTGGAGTCACTACATTTCACATGGTTTAATTCTCTAGAGTCTAACAGTAACTCAGGTTGTACTGACTGGAGTCACTACATTTCACATGGTTTATTTATCTAGAGTCTAACAGTTACTCAGGTTGTACTGACTGGTGGGATTACATTTTACATGGTTTAATTCCCGTAGAGTCTAACACTTACTCAGGTTGTACTGACTGGAGTCACTACATTTCACATGGTTTAATTCTCTAGAGTCTAACAGTTACTCAGGTTGTACTGACTGGTGGCATTACATTTTACATGGTTTAATTCCCGTAGAGTCTAACAGTTACTCAGGTTGTACTGACTGGAGTCACTACATTTCACATGGTTTAATTCTATAGAGTCTAACAGTTACTCAGGTTGTACTGACTGGTGGCATTACATTTTATATGGTTTAATTCCCGTAGAGTCTAACAGTTCCTCAGGTTGTACTGACTGGAGTCATTACATTTTACATGGTTTAATTCCCGTAGAGTCTAACAGTTACTCAGGTTGTACTGACTGGAGTCATTACATTTTACATGGTTTAATTCCCGTAGAGTCTAACAGTTCCGCAGGTTGTACTGACTGGTGGCATTACATTTTACATGGTTTAATTCCCGTAGAGTCTAACAGTTACTCAGGTTGTAATGACTGGAGTCATTACATTTTATATGGTTTAATTCCAGTACAGTCTAACAGTTACTCAGGTTGCACTGACTGGAGTCATTACATTTTACATGGTTTAATTCTCTAGTCTAACAGTTACTCAGGTTGCACTGACTGGTGGCATTACATTTCACATGGTTTAATCCTCTAGAGTCAAACAGTTACTCAATTTGAACTGACTGGTGGCATTATATTTTACATGGTTTAATTATCTAGAGTCTAACAGTTACTCAGGTTGCACTGACTGGTAGCATTACATTTCACATGGTTTAATCCTCTAGAGTCAAACAGTTACTCAGGTTGTACTGACTGGAGTCACTACATTTCACAAGGTTTAATTTTCTAGAGTCTAACAGTTACTCAGGTTGTACTGACTGGTGGCATTACATTTCACGTGGTTTAATCCTCTAGAGTCAAACAGTTACTCAATTTGAACTGACTGGTGGCATTATATTTCACGTGGTGTAATCCTCTAGAGTCAAACACTTACTCAATTTGTATTGACTGGTGGCATTACATTTCACGTGGTTTAATCCTCTAGAGTCAAACAGTTACTCAGGTTGTACTGATTGGAGTCACTACATTTCACATGGTTTAATCCTCTAGAGTCTAACAGTTACTCAATTTGTACTGACTGGTGGCATTACATTTCATGTGGTTTAATCCTCAAGAGTCAAACAGTTTGTACTGACTGGAGTCACTACATTTCACATGGTTTAGTCCTCTAGAGTTTAACAGTTACTCAATTTGTACTGACTGGTGGCATTACATTTCACGTGTTTTAATCCTCTACAGTCTAACAGTTACTCAGGTTGCACTGACTGGAGTCACTACATTTCACATGGTTTAATCCTCTAGTCTAACAATTACTCAGGTTGTACTGACTGGTGTCATTACATTTCACATGGTTTAATTCTCTAGTCTAACAATTACTCAGGTTGTACTGACTGGTGTCATTACATTTCACATGGTTTAATTCTATAGAGTCTAACAGCTACTTAGGTTGTACTGACTGGTATCATTACATTTTACATGGTTTAATTCTCTGGAGTCTAACAGTTACTCTGGTTGTACTGACTGGTGTTTCACATTTCACATGGTTTAATCCTCTAGAGTCAAACAGTTTCTCAGGTTGTACTGACTGGAGTCATCATATTTCACATGGTTTAATCCTCAAGAGTCTAATAGTTACTCAGGTTGTATTACGTTACAGCGAGTTTTAAATAATATGCCGGAAACAGGTCCCATGCCAAAGCCTAAGACAAATGTAACTAGGCATGTCCATCACGTTAATTAATGTAAGATACTAGGCATTTACACAGGTCCCCTTTCGGTTATGTTGAAACAAAACAAATTGTGAAAACATTTTCCCGAGCTTCAGAATCAATATCGTTTTGACTTCGACCTCGCATGCTATCGCATGCTGTCCAAGTTCGTCCGGTTTTTGATTGGTAGCCAACGGTTTAGTTGGTAGGCCATGGTTGGTTCAGTTGTACCAACAAATAGCCAAAATATGTAATGATACCTTAGACATAATTGTTAGGCTGTTGCTATAGGTCCGGACCCGGACGTAGTACAAAATGGCTATTGGTCCAGCACTTCATGTGCGCATGCGCAATGAGAACCTGCTGGTAAAACATAGCAGCAGCTAAAGTTCCGTCACCGCCAGACAACGTATGAATGAGCCATGTTAGTACAGGTCCGGCACTAAAACATTACAACACTAACTGCCGCACATCTCACGTAGGCAATAATAAGGCTTATATGTCTTGGTCTTTGAAAGGTCGAGTATGTTTATTGCTATATTAGAACATCATTGTTGTCAATCATATATATGTTCAAGTGCAGTTATGTATAAAACCGTACTCACTGTCAATCATCGAAGTATGAAGATACACCTGCCTAAAGATGTCTCTAATACTTTTGAGATCGTTGAAGAAGAGAAGAGGCCTATCCTAGCTATATTTTTCAAATAATGATGTATCATTACTTTGTCAAATTTGAGCGTATCAGATAATATTCCAATGCTTAGCACCTGGTTTATTAATGATCTGTTGACCGTCTGAATGCGCACATTATACACTGTATGCCGCTGGGTATATGTGCATACACTCACTGCACATACAAAGTGAAAACAGTGCCAGACCAATAGCTGTACAGTTGTGCTTACGGGTCCGGAGCGTTAGCCACTTCATAATTTTGTCATCACTGTCGGAAGAATTTTCTAAATTCCATGACATGACGGATGCTTGTTAGATTATGGATGGACTGTTCATTCAATTTTTGGGGGCGGGTTCAATTAAAAAAAAATGTGTTAGCCACATTTGTGTGGAACCACATGCATACGTGTGTATGACTATCTCCGCGCCTGACTGTCATGCAACTTTTCAAAGTCGCTTGCATCAGAAATGCACTGCCGTACAGTTGCCACATTTGCTGTAGCCCACTTTATAACGTCATCAGCCTCTAGGTAGCGCTTTCAACTCGGCAAATTCAACTTACAAATTCGAAAGTTGATGACTTAGAGTACATAATTGTTTGCGCTAACAATATACTTTACTCTCCGACATCTTTAAGAGGTAACAAGAAATATTTACCATTTTGTTATCATTAATATACTCTAACTGTAAAAGTTTGAAGTTTGGCACAAGTAAATCTCAGTACAAATCCAACATGTCTGCCAAATGTCGTTAAAATCGGAGTGCGTCAATAAAAGTTTGGCCTTTTTTGGTTGATTTCTTATGGAATGCCCCAATGCAATGGTCAACATTTTATGTTATGACAGCGTACGGCAAGGTAAGGAAATATGATATAAATGTGGAATTATGGACACTATATGCAGACATCTGCCTGCCTACCAGCATGCCTGGCTGCCTGCCTGTCTGTCTGCATGTTCCTCCGTCCGTCACTAGCACGAGGGCCGTAAACATTGTAGATGGATCCATGTCCAAAACTATTCACAATTAAAATATGTTTAGAGTGTGGTAAATGACCATTGTTCATTGAACAGTTAATGTCTCAGTACCTAATATAGTCCAGGAACATTAGGTCAAGAATGGATCCATCGTGGAAATAAATAGTAGAAAGCTAATTTGTTCAGCATCTTGCAAAATACCAGATTGAACAATATATCAAAAGTCTCCTAGCTTCCCATGTGCATTTGTCACAAAGAGGTTAGATGAATGAGAACTATTATAGATTGTAGATCACTGGGTTGAAATCACTTCCGTTCGTAAATTCCGCCGTCCAGTTAAATTAAATCTTGATAAAAATACTATTAGCCATAACAAATAAATGACAAACACGATTATTCAACTGAAAATCATCGCTCATTAGAGAAAGGGGTAATTTGGGGGTCAAAGGGATTTTTGTTTATTTTTTACACTGGTGTCATTGATGATAACAATTTAAAGCTGGTCATAAAATATCTGGTATGACGATATCTAGTGTGTGAAATATTCATACCCCGGTAGGTCAGATTTAAGGTCAAAATCTAATAGAAATAATGATGGGGCCAATGTATTCCCATATACATGAAATGTTAACGTGTGACAACTGGTTGGGCAATCTTTTCGGATGAATTAACTAAAAAAAAGCCGTTGCCATTTTTCTTACCAGTTTCTGTTACCTTGCTCTTATTTTTTTTAGTTTTACCCCATTCAGCACAAAGATTTGGCCTATATGAACACCCTACACCTGCCGCACATTAAGTATGCCCCTTTAACCATATTACATTTTATGCAAAACAACAACGCATGTCCAATGTAGAATTAAATAAGCCAAATTAATGACAATTTATTAATCACATACCAACAACCATGTATGTGTCCACTTTCAGTTTTACATTCGTTAGCACACAATCATAGTCCGTGCCAACATGCCGGCCCCAAAACCGTAATGACATACACTGCTAACAATTCTCTGACATCACGATGTTAGTTCATCTGTCCTTCAGCTTCCGCGTGCAATTAATAAGTATAGTATTACATTGGCTAGATATGACAATTCACCCAATATCGGTGGGGGTCATGCCGCCACAAGGTCACCTGAATTCCAGTGTTACAAACCCCCACCAATGGGGTCCATGCTCATATCACAAGGTTTCACCCTGACATACCCTTGTCAGAGAGTCACAGCCTTGCAACAGGCACTCCACTACTGTCAGAGTCTTAGCTATATCCTACTACCATGAACCTAGAAACCAACCCTATCATCACCATTCTATCAGACAGACATTAATTATAATGTTACAATAGTTAAGATAATAGGTAGATACTCCACCACTGTTAGAGACTCTGCTATATACCCACAATCCAACAATATTATTGCGAGTCCCTAATTTATCAAACAAATACATATTTAGATAGTATTATGACCAGGAGTAATGTGGATAGGTGTCACTATAACGCTGTACCAATTTAATATGGCTAAGGTGTCACATTGGTGTCTTAATGTTTATTTTTGGACAACAAATACACTCCCGGCTTACAGGGTCGGGAAAGTTTTTGGTCTGAAAATAATTACCAGCACCCACAGTGAAATGTAAATGACTCAAGGTGACCAGGAGTAATCCCACTGGGTGTCACAATAGCAAAACAAAACAATTAAAAATGGCTAATGGGGTACAATTAATGTGAGTCAGGGGTAGGGTGTTCATATATGATTGGATGTTAACCTCTTAACTTTAAATCTTACCTACCGGGACACACATTTTTACATTTCACACACTAGATATCGTCGTACTAAGTTGTTTTCAGCATGTCATCAACTTTAAATTAATTAATACCAACCACAATGTCATAGTGTAACAAATAAAAAATTACATTTTGACCTAAAATTGCACTTTTGTCTTTAATGAGCGATATTGTTCAGTGGAAACATTGTGCTTGTTATTTGTGGTTGATAGTTAATAGCTTTTGTCAAGATTTCAGGTTGTCGCAATGATTGAATGGCGCATGAAAGGGAGTGATTTCAACCCAATGGCCTACAGTCTACAATAGTTCCCATGTATCTAGCCTTGTTGGGACAAACATAATCAAACATTTGAGTGAAAGGGGAAGACAAAAGGGAGGCAAGCTTAGTCACCCATTAGTTGGCCATGCTGCTGTGTTGTGGTGCAACAGGTTACGTATGAAAACAATCAAACATTTGAGTGAAAGGGGAAGACAAAAGGGAGGTAATCTTAGTCACTCATTAGTTGGCCATGCTGCCGTGTTGTGGTGCAACAGGTTACGTATGAAAACAATCAAACATTTGAGTGAAAGGGGGAAGTCAAAAGGGAGGCAAGCTTAGTCACCCATTAGTTGGCCATGCTGCTGTGTTTTGGTGCAACAGGTTACGTATGAAAACAATTAAACATTTGAGTGAAAGGGGAAGACAAAAGGGAGGTAATCTTAGTCACTCATTAGTTGGCCATGCTGCCCTGTTGTGGTGCAACAGGTTACGTATGAAAACAATCAAACATTTGAGTGAAAGGGGGAAGTCAAAAGGGAGGCAAGCTTAGTCACTCATTAGTTGGCCATGCTGCCGTGTTGTGGTGCAACAGGTTACGTATGAAAACAATCAAACATTTGAGTGAAAGGGGGAAGACAAAAGGGAGGTAATCTTAGTCACTCATTAGTTGGCCATGCTACCGTGTAGTGGTGCAACAGGTTACGTATGAAAACAATCAAACATTTGAGTGAAAGAGGCGTGGCCCAATACCCCCCTAAATTCACCACTGGCCTCGGCTGATGTCCTACTTGAATATGATGTTCAACAGGTTACGTACAAACACAATCAAACATTTGAGTGAAAGGGGGCTGATGTCCTACTTGAATACGACATTCAACAGGATCAGTGCTGTAGTGTACTCGCCCTATATAATACACGGCCACTTGGGGATGTCACCCGGCACCGACAACTAGATGTGCACTTCTACGGTGATAACACTATGATGACGACACTCTGTCTCCTTCATGAACAGTGAACCAGAACAGAAACTGTACTCGCCCTATATAATACACGGCCACTTGGGGATGTCACCCGGCACCAACAACTAGATGTGCATTTCTACGGTGATAACACTATGATGACGACACTCTGTCTCCTTCATGAACAGTGAACCAGAACAGAAACTGTACTCGCTCTATATAATACACGGCCACTTGGAGATGTCATCCGACACCAACAACTAGATGTGCACTTCTACGGTGATAACACTATGATGACGACACTCTGTCTCCTTCATGAACAGTGAACCATAACAGAAACTGTACTCGCCCTATATAATACACGGCCACTTGGAGATGTCACCCGGCACCAACAACTAGATGTGCACTTCTACGGTGATAACGCTATGATGATGACACTCTGTCTCCTTCATGAACAGTGAACCAGAACAGAAACTGTACTCGCCCTATATAATACACGGCCACTTGGGGATGTCATCCGGCACCAACAACTAGATGTGCACTTCTACGGTGATAACACTATGATGACGACAATCTGTTTCCTTCGTGAAGAGTGAACCAGAACAGAAAGCGGAAAATGTGTCACGGCTCAAGAGAGAAAAAAGAAAAGATGGATGCGATTGTTTTGCATCAAAGCACGGATTATGCTCTCTAGATAGTATTACATGCAGTTATGGTTGGTGACCAAGAAATATAATAATCGCCGTCTGTCCATCCGTCCGTCCGTCCGTCCGTCCGTGATCTTAGTGCTTATTACGACCAAACACTAGGCATGACACAACAAGTGAATTCGGTATGACAAACCAGATACTTTCACTGGATAAATATTGGCAGAATCTATCGATTCCTCACCCAAGACTTAAAAAACCCTTGTTCATACATTTGTAACAACAAAGTTAGATTAATGCAATTCCCTTCTTCACGGTCTGCCCATGACTGAACTTACGAAAATGCAGCGCCTAAATAAATATTACCCCCTTCATGGGCAGATCCAGGCGGTGTCCACCAGATCCCCTTTATTGTAGTCATATTTTTTCATCAAGTCAGAATTAGTTGTCAAGACACCGCGAGGTGATACACTCCTGCACTTGTTCCACAGAAGACGACATTTCTAACATACAAACGTGTGACACTGCCACAAGTAACGCGAGGTGACACACTCCTGCACTTGTTCCACAGAAGACGACATTTCTAACATACAAACGTGTGACACTGCCACAAGTAACGCGAGGTGACACACTCCTGCACTTGTTCCACAGAAGACGACATTTCTAACATACAAGCGTGTGACACTGCCACAAGTAACTGCCATATGCAAGGTTACCCGATGCCAACGATATGCCACAATATGTAACAGTATTCAATCAGGAAAGCAGAAACGTTTAAAATGTCGGACCTTTGGCAATGAAATGTTGCAGTATGACGTGGATTTGAAAACGCGTAGGTATTTTGGTGATGACATTCTCAAAACACTGTAGGTGTATTTGGCAAAATATTTGGTGAAATCATATCATTTTGATTCCATTTGAGGGTAAGCGCGTTTGTGACATGATTAAAAGAGCATGAGGTAGTAATAATAATAATAATAATGTTTTATTCCAGGCAAGAGCAAATAATTATATATACATACTATGCAAGTAAAAAAACAACATAAATATACACACATGTTGAACATTAAAGGTACACGTTGTGAGAATAAAATATACATATATATATATATATATATATATATATATATATATATATATATATATATATATATATATATATATATATATATATATATACATACCTGTTGTGCAGTAAAAATATATGTAAAATAAGTTAGAATAATATATATATATATATTATAAGTAAACACATCATGAATTAAAAGCATACAATTGATCAATCCAATGTTTAATCATTGGACTTCGATAATAAATAAAAGTGTGAAAATAATTCACAAAAAGTATATTTTCGGACTTTTCTAACCAGCATAAAAGGCAAAATATTGACGAGCGAATGCGTTCGTTAAAGGATTTTACATTATTAGTAGCGAACATATGACTTGCACTACAACGGGGTGACAAGTTGTGTGAAATTATAAAATTGTAATAACCTTCAGACTGTTTTTTTAAATTACACCAAAGAAGATAAGAAGTTTTAAGGGTACTGTTGCATAGGTTAAATTATCTGGCTAAAACTTTTGTTCGCACATAAATGCATCTTTTCTGCCTGGCAATATATTTCGTCATCAGTAAGGTTATTGTTTATAATATGGCCAAGGTATTTACATTTCTCAGTGTGAGGAAGTGTATGATTGATAACAACAGGGTGACTATTTTTTTTCTTGTCCCTAGGTTTGTTGTCAATAACCATACAGAAAGATTAGTTGGCATTGTATGTTACTTCAAACATATTGCCGTACTCGGCCAGAAACATGTAGGTGAAAAAACACAAAGACCATCGGCATACATCATATGATTCATTATGGTTCCTGCATAAAGACAACCAATTTGTAGTTTATTCAAATGTACACTTAAGTCATCCATGTAAACTTTAAAAAGATGTGGAGTAAGTGATTTTCACCAAACTGTTCAGACCATTGGTAACATATTGCCAGTGGATGTCATGACGTTTTAGAATGTGCGATGGTCAAATGTTCTTTCAATCATGCAAAACGTTAATATTTGCCACCAATGGGAACAAGTGCTGCTGCTGTTTGAATGCAGGCGCGGGGAACGCGAGATGTAGGCCAGACATCAACTTCCTCTTAATTATATACTTGACATGCATTATACAAATAACGTATTATTCCCTCCAGCATCAATTGCCACCAATACAAAATTTCTTTGCAACAATAGTAGACATCGTCCAGTATATAAATGTGTTCCTTCATCTGTGTTAATGTTGACGTATTAGTGATGTTTCATGTGTGGTTGCGTAAACGTATAAATTACTGCTAATTAAGTACAGTTAAAATAATCTCAACGACAATACAAATTTTCTTAGATGAAACGCCATCATTGTCAGCTGTCAGACAAAACGTTTATTGTATTGTATGTGCTGAATGGTTTTCAGGATAATGTACTTCCTATATGCAGGAGATATTTGAGGTTTGTGTACCACTCACAGGGCTGGGTCCAATTATATAATTGTAATTGCAATTGTAATTGATTACAGCAAAATGTTGTAATTGTAATTGACTTCGGTTTTGAAATTCTCCTGTAATTGTAATTTAACTGTGTTGTGTAATTTCATCAATTACAATAAACTACAGTATTTTTTCTATAACAAACTACCAGAAAAAACTTAATTATAACCCACCATGCTGGCCTGCTCATATAATTAAAGGAATGTTCAGGTGTAACAAGTGCACCAACAGAATACCTCTGGCCTTCCTAAGCAATGTTTAATTGCAATCTGCCAGCAGACAGTTCACACCTGGCTTCCAAAGGGCTCCAAATATGCCAAAAGGCATCACCATTAGCTGTTTTCAAGGTATACCCCAATTGGTCACTGGTCTGCCTTTTCTTTGATTCTGTAATCTTCTATCAGTGAAGGGCCAGGTAGTGATTTCTGTTGATACAGTACTTAGATCATGTAATTAACGCTGCCCAAGTCAGTAAATAAGCTCAATTGCCAGTGAGCTACAACCCACAGGTTTATTAGGTAATATACTAATGGGGTTTGAAGCCAAGAGACTCATGGTAGGCAAAATAGGGTACAACCTCAAAACACAACTGCCAAGTAAATCAATCTGGGTATAACACAGTAGACAGAATGGGTTTATACTAAAGAGTATACATAAAACCCCTCGGGACGTATCTTGATGTGAACATTGCTAATGTACTGGTATGAATTATTTGTGGTTACATTTTATGAGTAGAATTGCTTTGAAATAGCTTAGTAGATTGGAGAGACTCATTAGGATTTCAAATGGTTGTGGCCTTTGTTTATAGTTATACTGTACTCCTTGTAATTAAACATTGATTAATGAACCAAGCAAACATTACATTATATTTATAAGGAACAATAGTATTTATTTAGCTAACTGTATATGAAATCATGAAGTCACGGTTCAAGAAAATGTACGCGTGCGTTCAATAGTCCCAGTAAAGGTCAAAACAACAATAACTATATGAAAACTGAAATGTTGTTCAAACATGATTATAGACAAGAAAAAATATTATAAATAACAATAAGTGGCTAGCTATGCTGATAATGCAAATGAAAACTATTAGGCTACAATACATGTATCTCAATAGGGCCTATTATTTACTACTCACTATCTGGGATACAAACATCTTAGCTCATGATTACATGTCAACTGTAATACAGCGTACACTGTTGGAATGATGTGAAGATGTGTTGCTGCATCGTGGACTTTGGTTTAAAATACAGATATGTGCAATGCTTGATATTTCTACTTTGTCTAATTAAAGACAGCATATATATCTTCTTTTTACTAAATATTGTTTATTTTCCTGTGTCCCGTAAGCTACTTACAATTTCTGCCATTTTGGAAAAGAAATTAGATATGAAATTGATAACACAAGGTATTGACACAAAAAAGAGAGTGTCGAGACGAAATTCAACTTTCTTGGCTCCTGTGAAGTAGGCCAAGGAGCAAGTAGCCGCTTCTCGACTGCAATGCATTTGGGGTCGTTGCTTTAACATCACACGTGTCTAGGTTCTGGTTAGTAATGATATATGTACAGCGACTCACGTATTTCAAAAGCGTTTTGTCAGGAAGATAAATTCCTGTTAGTAACAACCCATGCTAATGGATCATTGTATGCAACGAAATAAAACAGTATTATGTATCATAATGGACACCGAGTCAGACATAAATATTTAGAAATACTTTGGAATACAAGACGTAATGGCACAATGCTATGATTGTGACAGTGCTTTAAATTTACGTTAGGTAATTATGGATTACTTCACACACGGGCCAACTGCTGGCATGGTCTCCCGGAAAATATATATAGTACTTGTGCTGTCCATTTTGTTCAAGATATTCATGTAATACCAATATCGCATTCTTAAAATACCACGTAATATATTAACATAAATTCCCAACAGTTGAATCACATTGAATTCGAATCTGTGATGATGATTGCAAGGCAGTGTCGGGAAGAACTATTGTCACGCAAGCCCCCGGACCCCCATTATCAAGGTGGGCCTTACCAATGTTTGCTTCCTACGGGTGGGTGTGCGTGCGCATGCATGCGTGGGTGTGTGCGAATGCATTGGTGCGGAAACTGGGCACCCTCTTTTTCAGGGTCTGGATCTGCCCATGAATTTAATTAAAACGTATTGTTACAAATAAAACCGCTGAAATGACATTAAAATGTTCATTGTAACAACAATATCAAAGGGCTGGTTGGTACCTCAGTTGTAACACAAGTGACTCCCGTTTTGAGATAATGCACTTCCAGCCCCCACGTTGTGACACCATATTACGTTAAATGTATCAATTTATTATAAAATAAACCATTCCCAATAAAGACGTGATGTAAATTTACTGTCATCTTTTGGGCAGTCGCGGACTCCCTATAATGCAACGTGATATTCGCGTCATTTTAAGATTACTCCAGATCTCACCAAACCAAAACGTGATTGCGACATCACAGATAGGTGCTGTCTCAACCACATCAAACCAGAATGTGACTGCGACTTTACAGTTAGGTGTAGTCTCGACCACACCAAACCAGAACGTGATGGCGATGTCGCAGTTAGTTGTCGTGTAGATCTCACTAAACCGGAATGTGATTGGACGTTGCATTGCTATGTAAACTTTTTTACCGGCGATGAGATGTCACTGTGCGTCATGTTAATTGCCCCCACTCTCCACATGTCTGGTAAGTGATGTGACTGAGATGGAACACATGATGTATCAACTACGTAAATATGACGTCACATTCTATTGGGTTGGGTATTAGTATTGTCACATTTTAATGTTAATTGTTTTCATAAATAATATGTGTTATTTTTTGTTCTTTATTTTAAAAAGCGTTTTAATTCCAAATGTGTATATGTGTGATATGGTAAACTAAAGAGGAGTGTGCCACAAGCAGGAGTGGGCCGCAGGGAGGAGCGGGCCACAGGGAGGAGTGGGCCGCAGGGAGGAGTGGGCCACAGGGAGGAGTGGGCCACAGGGAGGAGTGGGCCATGGAAGTAGTGGATTATCCAAAACACACACGCGAGCACTCATGCATGCACGCATGCACACACACATGAAGTATTGCACTACACATGGCTCGACGATCACTATTTACGACTTCCCTCCACAGCAAATTGCTGCGTGAGGAGAAGAAAGACAACACAGTGAAATGAGCTTTCACCAAAGATGCAGAATCCACTGTATTATAGAGAAGAACGATAATATCAGCCAAACACGTATTCATGGATAAGACAATGTCGGTCACTGCTAGCACTTGTGCAACATACTATTGGTGTAGCACAGGAATGGAGCAGACCATGCTGGTACAGCAGACTATTAGTGCAGCAAACTATTGGTTCAGCATATTAATGCAGAAGGCTACTTATGTAGCAGACCATTGGGACATCAGACTACTGGTGCAGCAGACCATTGGGGCATCAGCCCATCGGTACAACAGACCACTGGTGCAGCAGACTACTGGTGCAGCAGCCCATCGGTACAACAGACCACTGGTGCAGCAGATCATTGGGGCATCATCCCATCGGTACAACAGACCACTGGTGCAGCATATGAATGCAGCAGGCCACTTGTGTAACAGGCCATTGTTGTAGCAGGCCACTTGTGTAGCAGGCCACTGGTGTAGCAGGCCACTGGTGTAGCAGGCCACTGGTGTAGCAGGCTACTGGTGTAGCAGGCTACTAGTGTAGCAGGCCACTGGTGTAGCAGGCTACTGGTGTAGCAGGCGACTGATGTAGCAGGATACTGATGCAACAGGCGACTGGTGTAGCAGGCTACTGGTGTAGCAGGCGACTGGTGTAGCAGGCTACTGGTGTAGCAGGCCACTTGTGTAGCAGGCCACTGGTGTAGCAGGCTACTGGTGCAGCAGGCCACTGGTGTAGCAGGCCACTGGTGTATCAGGGGCGTGGTGTAGCAGGCCACTGGTGTAGAAGGCTACTGGTGTAGCAGGCCACATGTGTAGAAGGCTACTGGTGTAGCAGGCCACTGGTGTAGCAGGCCACTGGTGTAGCAGGCTACTAGTGTAGCAGGTTACTGGTTAGCAGGTTACTGGTGTAGCAAGCTACTGGTGTAGCAGGCCACTGGTGCAGCAGGCTACTGGTGTAGCAGGTTACTGGTTAGCAGGTTACTGGTGTAGCAAGCTACTGGTGTAGCAGGCTACTGGTGTAGCAGGCCACTGGTGTAGCAAGGCAGTGGTGTAGCAGGGGAGTGGTGCAACAGAAGACAGGTGTGGCAGAAGATAGTTGAGACAAATCAATGATGCATGAGGCGACTGGTGCAAACAATGGCTGGTGCACATAACAGCTGGTGCACATAACAGCTGGTGCACATAACAGCTGGTGCACATAACAGCTGGTGCACATAACAGCTGGTGCACATAACAGCTGGTGCACATAACAGCTGGTGCAGCAGGCCAATGTTCAACACATTGTAGTATATTGGGTTTGTATGATGTCTTAGTAATTATTTTATTGAAACTGCCTATCGGATTTCCTGGATGATCAATGACAGAGACACAGACATAAGTAAACTAGGTTAGGCCAGACCAGAGACGGCAGTCAAGCTATTCCGAACGAAAGCTGTACAGGTCCAGGCAAGTCTTAGAGTAACCAGTCAGAGCTGGTTAGAAACCAGCACTGTGCGGGCTCAGTTAGCCTCAGAAGCTGGGCAAACATAGATGGGGACAGCCAAAGTTAACATTAGCCAGGGTGACTTGCTGGTTGACCAGCTCTGCAAGTGCGTGGCAAGCTTTAGCATAATTTACAGAGAACTGGCTGATTTACCAGAAGCGTTACATATAGAGGAATGACATCGATAGTAACGTGACTGGCACTGTGTATGATTATTAGCTGGCTGAAAATGTTTTTTCTCTAAATGTGTGATTTTGTTGTGGCTTATTTAAAACATGGCAACTCGTGTCCTGAAATGGCAAAGATCCCAGCTGAGTGTTTATAAGGGAGGAAACTCAAGTTCAGCATTCCAGAACCAAATACTACATTTATAAGGATAAATCAGACAGCTTACGGTAGCTTACATTAACATTTCAAATATGATAAAGTCATACCCAATAAACAAGACAGATCATAATTTGTGTTCAAATTGTGACACGGACACAACCCAGTAATGGGCACAACAGGGCCATGGTCTTGTGAAGGTCTTATTTCATGATATTATTGCTGCAACAAAGGTCTTTTACAATAACACACCTACCTGCCTTGTAACAAAGACTGACAACACAAGTTGCCAACAGTCTTGTAGACCAGTGAGGTGAGGGAGAGAAAGAGCAAGGGAGGCAAAGCATGATTGCTGAACAATATACGGATGCTACAACATGTAACATCTGATGCTCATGCATTGATAGTTTCACTACTACCAAGACGATGGAGCCTATATGAAACAATAACTTCGGAAATATCTTCACATTGTGGAAAATCACCCTGGTTCCTGAAGTTAACTTTGCTTGCTATGACCACGGTGGTTATGATGAAAGCGTAGTACAAATTGACAATACTATATTTAATGCACGTCATTTGATATGTTTGCCTATCATATTCATCATGTATGTAGCTACTAGCTGGACGTTTGATATCAGAAAGAACAATACTTCAGAAACATTTTAACATACCTCAGTGTCTTCAGTGTGGTCAACTTCAACAAGCTGTCAGCGAGGGCTTCACCGGTTGTTGGATCACTGAAGTCATTGCTGTCTAGGCTGTGAACATATTTGATATGGGTAAATGTATGAAGAACATATTTACAAGCAAGTTTAATAATATGAATTAGGCATTGACTTTAATGTTTAGTGCTCTTCTGTTCATATGTATATATGTCAATAAACAGCACGCAACAGTCTTGTCAACAACATGCAACCTGCAAAACCTTTAAGAAAAAATTATAATATATTTAACAATTATCTACAACTTTTTAAACGTGATCAAATGCCCCATGAAGAAATGTCTTGGCATGAAAATATTGGAAATCTTTTTCCGACAAAGTTACAAAATACATTCCTGGTACAAGTCTTGCAATTTTAGAACTGTTCTAAATGACATAAGAAAACATTTCTACCAACACATGATTTAATTGTTAATTGAATAAAAAATAACTGTTAATTTATTTTAATTGAAACATTTGGGAGGTTAATTTAATTTACCTGAGAAATGTGTGAGGTTATTTGTATTTAATATAACTGGATAATTTCTGAGTTAATTGTAATTTAATTAATTAACTTTTCAAGTTAATTGTCCCATGCCTGAAACATATACATACAGATTGTTATAGCTAAGTATCTTAATTACAGTCCAGTAAACTATATCTACCTGGATCTTTGTTTTAGGTAAATTACATGTACGTTGTGCAGTAACGGTTCTTGTCTTAAATATCCAAGTATGAAACTTATAAGTAAATAACAAAACTTCACATATATGTGGCAGCACAGACCTGGTGAAAAGTGACTTGTTCCTACAGTTTATATTAAAGTAATGTTATCATCAGCTTGATTTTCTATGTTCTTGCCTTTTGTTTCACCTTGTAAAGTATAGGCCAGTTTGATTTAATTAGTTAATGTTAGGAAGTCATTTGGAAGTTTATTCGATGTATTAAGCCTAGATTAGCAACAGAAAAGCAGGTTTCTAAAAGTTTATAGTTAAACCACCCAAGTGGATATGGACAAAATCCATATGGTGTTGAGAGGGTGGCTTGCCGCCCCCTTGTAAACGCTCCTCCGGGGTATTTATACTGCCAGTTTTCCAAAATCAGACGCTGTCACTAGAGGCGCTGTGATTGCTTAAATACCCAATACGCTTTACTATTGGTCAACTTGTTAAATCCACCCACCCTCTCAACCACTGGACTGGACTGAATAAACGAGAAAACATTGGCATCCCCATACTTCGAGTAAACGACCAACCAATAATTAATGATCGAGATAAAGCAAATGCCCATAACAACCAATTTAGCTCTGTATTTACCCAAGAAAAGCACCCCATCCCCCAAATAGCCCCCTCTACTTACCCCAACATCCCCCTTCTCGAAATTGGCATAGATGGCGTAATAAAGCAGCTGGAAAATCTAAACCAGAATAAAGCTACAGGCCCAGATGAACTCCCAGCTAGAGTCCTTAAAGAAACTGCAAAGCAGATAGCTCCCATCATCACCCAAATTTTCCAACAATCATACAACACAGGTAAACTTCCTAATGACTGGCTACAAGCATTAGTAACTCCTATACACAAAAAGAGCCATAAATCTGACCCAGCTAACTACAGACCCATATCACTAACCTGCATCCTCTGTAAAGTAATGGAACATATCATCCTAAGCAACATGTGGAAACACCTGCACAAGCATAACATCATTCTCCACTTCCAACACGGATTCCAGTCGGGACTGTCTTGTGAATCTCAACTCATTGAGACAGTCCACGACTGGATGACTGCTATGGACAACAAGACCCAAATTGATGCAATCCTGCTTGACTTTGCTAAAGCCTTCGACAAAGTGCCTCACCTACGTCTTCTATCAAAATTGACCTCCTACGGAATCACTGGAAACACTCAAAATTGGATCAAATCTTTTCTATCCAACCGCAAACAGAGAGTCTCAGTTAACGGTGCCCTGTCGGACATCACAGATGTCACATCTGGTGTCCCACAGGGTTCAGTTCTAGGACCTGTCCTCTTCTTACTCTACATAAATGACATAAATGGGAACATCAAATCTTCTATACACCTTTTTGCAGATGATAGTATTATATATCGTAAAATTTCTTCCAAAACCGACCATGAAATTCTCCAAACTGACCTTAGCCAACTCCAAACATGGTCAGACAAATGGCAAATGGAATTTAATGTATCTAAATGCGTCCACCTTCCAATACCAAACAAAACTAAACCCAACACACACAAGTACTCGCTTTCTGGCCAGCCATTATCCACCGTATCCAGCCACTCATACCTCGGAGTAAAATTGGATTCCAAATTAACCTGGACAAATCACGTCACTGACATAACTTCAAAATCTTCGAAATGTTTAGGCATGATTAAACGAACTCTTGGCCCATGTAAACCCGAAGTTAAGCAAACAGCGTACAACATGCTAATCCGGCCAAAACTTGAGTACTCTTCACCCATATGGAATCCCCACACCTTTTCACAAGTTAAAAGCCTTGAAAGAGTGCAACACTCTGCTGCCAGATTTGTTAAAAATGATTACAGACAGAACACAAATCCAGCAGATCTAATTACTGCCCTTGGATGGCCAACCCTCGAACGAAGGCGCATTATCAAACAAGCCACTACCTTCTACAAAATTCTAAACAACATTATTGAGATCACCCCCCCTCCGGGCCTACTAACTCGCTCTCGAACCCGTGGACAATACATAGCCCCCAAGTGTCGTATAAATGCAATGGTCTTTTCATTTTATCCCAGAGCCATTCGCATATGGAATATGATTCCATCAAAAATTACCAACATAAAAAACCCTAAATCATTTCAAGAAGCTATTATGGAACTCCCTTTCACCACACCTCCTCACCTAAACTGCCTTTAAAACACAGTGCTCAGCGTAAACTTATCCATGGTGTGGGTATGGAGACTGTCTATGTGTGCATGTGGCAAGGCAGCGACAGTATCCATACACACAACCAACCTATTAAAAATTTTCGTTAAACATCCTATACATAAAATAAATAAAACTATCAGATAAAAACCATTTCAGCAACATTAATGATACTAGTCTTTTAATCGAACGTACCACCCACAGCGCATGCGCACAGTCCACCACAAACTCCTGCGTTAGCCCAAGTTTGGGCTGTTTGGAGTAAACCACTTGAGAATTGAGACTTGAGACAATGACGTCTGCCAGTCTTCCTTTCCCAATTTTGCAAGTTAAACTTTTGAACTCTTGGAGCTGCGCCAAATCCAGGGCTCCTTCTCGGTTCTCCAATTACGTTGACCCTTGGGTCAGGGCAATTTAACAAATGTCAGGATTAAAGGGAAGGCTGAAGCGTCTAAACAGTACCATCAATCTTTGACACCATATGGATTTTGTCCATATCCACTTGGGTGGTTTAACTATAAACTTTTAGAAACCTGCTTTTCTGTTGCTAATCTAGGCTTAATACATCGAATAAACTTCCAAATGACTTACTAACATTAGCCCATAAAAACTAATTAAATCAAACTGGCATATACTTTACATTCTGAAGCCTCTTCCAATTAAATTACTCTGTTAAATTAAACTTATTTAATAAAATTACCATTTTCAAAGAAATACAATTAATTTAATCGACAACTGTCACTATGATAATTATATATTATATATATATATATAAATATATTATATTATATATTATATTATATATATATATATCTAAATATATAAATATATATATATATACATACATACATGCATGCACGCACGCACGCACGCACGCACGCACGCACGCACGCACACACACACACACACACACACACACATGTATAACAGTACATGAATGTCATGTTTCTACCCACATGAGCGATTGAATTCTGGTGAGCTGTGATATCGCTCTTGCTAGTCTTTGTGTTTCTCGCCCGGAGAGATGGCACCCACCCAAACTGTAACAAATATCAGCAATGCTACATAAATATAATATCTTAATGAATCAACTGACAAGACAACAACACTGCAGTGTGGACTAGACCAGTAAACACTTGGCTGACACAGGTTTCTCAGTGAAGTGACAGTTTACACATGATACACAAGTTATTGCTGACAAAGCATTTGCAATATTTTGACACATGGAATATAATATTACAAGAAAGTACTTATTATTATATCTTTTAGACAGAGTATGTGGTGGTTGATTCCAAGTACACCAAGTTAGGACAAATAGAAGATTCAATTTGGAATACATTATAAAAAAGTACATTTTACTATAATCCTTTAAAATTATACGTGGTAGTTGATTCCAAGTACACCAAGTGGCCTGATCAATTCATCATGTATAATTTAATAAACAAATTATATGTATGTTTGCTATCTGAAGTATTAGCATATATACCTTTTATTGGCATTATGTGTGAGTACATATATATCTTTATTCCGTGATATATATATATATATATATATATATATATATATATATATATATATATATGTAATGTGAGTTTAGTTTGTTTAATGTGATGACAAAGTGTCATACTAATTATTTAATTACTATGTAAACTAAGCGCTCACAGAATAAGGATGACACAATAAACTAAATAAAAAACTGAGGAACAGTGAACAGTGGATGTGAAGGTTTTAAATTGCTAATCAGGTCTAATGTATTGTAGTCTCTGAACTCATTATAGTACAATACAAATGTCTGCGTAACCTGTTATGCAGAATTTTAAAACACATTAGTGAAATCTATTACAGCCAGCAAACATTCGCTGTTGTAGTTGGTTTCTGTAGGCAAAAAAACACCTGTTAAAAAAATTTAAGTGCAACCCTACTACCGAAAGTGAGATTATCTATAAAAATTACAAAAACCAACTGACTCATGTAATCAGACAGTCAAGGAAAAATATTTTAAAGATAAATTTGATAATGATAAATTTGTTGCATTAACCGGTACACACTGCGCCAATAGACGGTCAACTATGATTTACGTGTATGGCTGTTTGTTGGTGACCCCGGTTCCCCGGGTCAAGGACGCTCTCGCTCTCCGGGTTTGATTGCGGTTGGTTGTGTTTTCGTGTTGTTCTACATTAAAAGTTCATGTTACACGATCATACTAGTGTCTGTTTGTAAGACTGGATATGCGATATCTTTCACCCTGGCGCTGTACAGACAAAAGGGAAATAGTGGACCATTTCAATAATTATTTTACCAAAATAGGTCATCGCCTTAATGTAAACTTAACACAAACAGGAAATGACCCAACACAATTTGTTTTTAAATGCATCAAGTTTTTCTGTACACCTACATATCCCGAGGAAATAATTAACACAGTAAAAAAGCAAATTCACAGAAACGAAGTGGTTTCAACATGTTGATCCATACATTATTAAACAAGTTATACCACAAATTGCAAATCAACTTGTCCACATTTTTAATAATTCACTTCTGACTGGCATTGTGCCCAGAAAACTAAAAACAACAAAGGCTATTGCCTTGTACAAAAGTGAAAACCCTGAACTATTCTCAAATTATAGACCAATTTCTATCCTTCCATGCCTCTCAAAAATACTGGAACACCTAATGTACAATAGGCTTTAATTTTTTTTAACAGAACACAACATAACATCAAAACAACAATATGGATTTAGAAAAAAATTATTCTACGTATATGGCACTAATTGATTTGGTTGATAAAATATCAAGTAACACTGACCATAAAAAATATAATATCATACATGTTAAGTTTCAGAAATGCCAATCCAGATTTATATGTAAATCGGAGGGTCTTGGAAAAATGGGGATTTATACATAAATCGGGTCTAAAAAAATCGAGGATTTATATGTAAATCGGGTAGTCTCGGAAAATCAGGGACTTGTATGTAAATCGGAAGGTCTAAGAGAATAAAATATTACAAAAAGAATACTTTCCATGACAGTAACAACCATGTTTTATTATCACCAATCACCAACAGTTCATATATGATACAAAAGCACATTATATATATATATGTTACAGTCAATTATTGTAATCAGTCATTTCGCGTAATGACTGACATGTTTAGGCATTACACGAAATGACTATTTCACTCAGGCATTTCGCGAAATGACTGAAAATTTCAGTCATTACGTGAAATGACTGGAAAAGAGGTGCAGTCATTTCGTATAATGACTGAGTGTTTTGCCCTGATTAATGACAACTGATGTGGGCAAACTTGCTGTTGTTTTTTCATTCATAATCATGATGTTTAACAATGTGTCTTTTATAGTAAATTTAACAATTGTTTGAACTTCCTTTTTAAATTAATTTGTTTGCACGGCTTAATGTGACAAATCATGACAGGACTTCTTGACTTTTGTTAGACAGTATTGACGGCTTTCATTTGTGCATTTTCTTTCATTTCGTGGACTTCCTGGCTTACATAAAGAGAGGAAGAATTTAACAGAGAAAGGATTAAGGCTTGCATTGGTATCCAATACAACTGTGGTGGATATTAACTCGAGGCTTCTTACTGAGAAAACCTTTAAATGGAATTAGCTATGTGGCTTCAATGTGCAGATCAATGAATGAAGGTGTGAAATGTCACCATTACCAAATCAAAATGAAACCACATTATGTTAGGCAAGCCACCAAAATTGCATATGTGGGGCTGTGGAGTAATTTCTATGACACAATTCTGGTATGATGTCATTACTGCATAATTACATGTTAGCTATGCCACATTTGGAAGATTATTTAACTATCTTTCCACCCATATCTCATTTATTATAGGTTGGAATATTTTCATTGATTAAATGGACTACTATCTACTCCACAAATTGTGAAACGTCTGGTCAATTTATCACACTTAAAATCAAGAAACAATGTTCAGCATAAGAAACTACAAATAAAAATTGGTTCTTACTTGCTGAGTATGTAGTATCAATGGCGTGACTTCAAAGATTCATTAGTTGCTGCAAGCTTGAGTTGTTCTATAGTATTGAAATATTCCACTTTGGGAATTAGATGTTTTTGACATATTTGAAACCTTTTGTAAAGTTCTTCCTTAAATTGTACATAATTATCCTGTGCCACTGTGATAGCTATGCCAAGAGGCGAGTGATTAACACCCACTTATTGTGTTCTTTTTTATAGGGAGAAGCAATGCACAACAGCCAATTGAGACAGTCACCATTGTTAGGCAGTTAGCATTCCCAGTTGGAGAATGGTGGGGTCATCCATTACCTGTCCATCAAATCAGAGAACACTAGTGAGATAGCTGTCAATCAAACTGTCAGGGGGAGGGTTAGAATCTTGTACCCCGAGAGGGATAAATTATTAGCAAAATGTTGCTATTTGCAAATACATAGCAAATATTTATTCACTTTGTTTATCTACTTGAGTAATGTGAATGTCTGAAGAATTGTGAAAGCTGACATTAATACACAATTAACATTGGAACAATATATAATGACAAAAGTACACTAATTGTTATTACACAGTATGATTGAAATGGCCACCAATGAAACTGTGTAATAATAGTGCCTTATTTCCAGTCAGTTCGCGTAATGACTGGAATTTTCAGTCATTTCGCGAAATGCGTCAGTAAAATGCATCAGTGAAACAGTCATTTCGCGTAATGTCTAAACATGTCAGTCATTACACGAAATGACTGATTACGCAGATTGACTGTAACATATATATATATATATTCACAAATAACTCATCAGCTCTAGACATCTGGCACAGAAGAATAACGCCCATGTCGATCTCACATAGAGCATGCAGGGTGACTTTACCAAGCATGTCAGGCACATATAGGCCTATAATTTATGAAAACCCTCACACATATATCACAAAACCACCAGAAAAGAATAACGTCCATGTCGATCTCACAGAGCATGCACAACAGACACAAGCCTACAAATTTACTGGAGATCCTTCACATAATCCCATGTCACAACTGTGGCCGACTTGAGAAGATCCTTCTCTGGCACAAAGGAATAGCAAGGATAGTCTGTGTTGATTTTGCATGACAGCAGCGCACACAGGGTGTCGTTGCCAAGTTGCGACCGAGAGTCAGTGTCGATCTTTCGACACATTGAGAACACATGCTCGCTGTCGGCGTTGCTGTGGGCGATGATGTGGCTTTCTGCAACGTAGAGTGACTGGCGGAACTTGCATGGCGAACAGTGTCGCTCTTGCCACCGTGCGCTACGTTTATGTGCGTATTGCACACTCTACAGTATGCAAACTGTCACTGTGGCATATAAACTGCAAGTCAGTTGCCCATTCCGACTTGTATTTTGCAACGTATTTCTTCTTCTACGCTGAACTAGCGCATGACGAATCAGACCCGTGCTTCGCCATACTATTGTTTCCGTGCAACAACATCGAATCAGACGCTTTATAACACTTGGCGCACAGAACATGGGAAAAACAGCTAATCGAAAACGGTATAAGGCGGTAAGCCCAGACACGTTTGGCGAGATGGAGAGCAAGAAATACGTCGTGATTACATTGCAAGCCCGAGCACGTTACAGAAACGGCCAGTCAGAACCGGTATTGACCGGTATTGACAACTTTCTGTTGACCCAGAAAAACATACTCGAGTCAGCCGGAAATAAAACCCAATTAGGTCATGCCGAGTTCGAAAAATAACATAGAAATAAAAGTGTTTAGGTTTCACTGAAAAACCAGAAGATTGGTTTTCCTTTTCGGGAGATTTGGTGGATTTCCAGGAGTCTCCCGGCAAATGCGTGAGACTTAACATATATGTAATAATATAGGTGTTTTTCTTGATCTCTCCAAGGCTTTCGATACAATAGATCATAACATTTTAATAAATAAACTTTAATGGCTACGGTATAAGAGGTACTGTCTGCAACTGGCTTAAAAACTATCTTAATAACAGAAGACAGTATGTGTCGTATAATAAAGCAGACTCAAAATATATGACAATTATATGTGGAGTTCCACAAGGATCTATATTAGGCCCATTACTCTTTATTTTATATATAAATAATATTGAAAATATATCAGATATCCTAAATCCTATACTCATCGAAGAGGTAAACATAGCAATTCAAACAAAAAATCTCAACATGGTTCCAAACCAATAAAACACCAAAAAGTAATTTTTTTTATATTCACACCAAAAGGGAAAAATACAATATCAACAGTGCCTTAATACAAGTAGATGGATACAAAATAAAGCATATCAAATTCACCAAATTCGTAGGAATATTCATAGATGAGCACTTAAGCTGGACAACACATATTGACAACCTATCAACAGTAGCACGGAATGTGGGAATGCTTAACAAATTAAAACATTTTCTCCCTATGTATATAATGAAAACTATTTATTGTTAATTGATCTTATCACATTTACAATATTGCACTCTATTATGGGAAAATTCATATTGTACAAACTTCAACAAACTAAGAATACTACAGAAGAAAGCTATTAGGATAATCACAAATTCTCATTACATCGCACACACTCCTCTATTCTCTATAACTATTAAAATTGGATGATCTATATAAACATCAACTAGGTATTTTTTATGTATAAAGCAGCAAATAACAAACTCCCAGATTCTATGTCAGCAATGCTTACGAAAATACAAAATATCCACAAACATAATATAAAAACCAAAATAGCTATTACCTAAGAACAAACAGCAGGAAATTTACAATAAATTATTCAGGACCAGTATTCTGGAATACATTATCTAGTAAATTACAACAGTTTGTATCCATTAACCAATTTAAAAATAAATTAAAAGATTTGTTACTTTCTAAATACCAATGACTTTACAGTAAACACTGCAAAAAAAAATTATATTGTACAAAACGTACTCTATATCTACATTTATTTTCACATGGTGGAGAAGACCATGTATTCATGTTCATGTAGTGTTTAATGTATTCATGGTTCATGCATTACTTAATGTGTTCATGTTCACATTTTTCTATGTATTCATGCACAATAATTAGTTAGGTTATTAGTGTATTATTTGTTCATAAAATTCTAATTACAATTTGTATGTTCATATTAAGCAACTTTTTTTATTGTTTACATTACATTGTATTTCACTTGCAATAATGTTGTTTAGTATATGTTTTTGGCTTAAGCCTAAGGAAACAAAATATGTTGCTTTATTGTTCTGGGTGGTCCTCGTCATAAGCCCCTCGGGGTTTCTAGAGGATCTCCTTGGTTGCTCCGCTATTTGTTTAATCAGTCATATTGTAAGTACGTTAAAATGTATGTGTAACCAAAATAAAGTTATTCGTTTATATATCAGACAAATGCCACTTTCTATAATATCACATTTGTATTGTAATGTTACTGGAAATGAGTTAGCAACAGAGCGGCAGCGGTCATAATTTGAATAGAACAGCCACTCATGCCCAATAAAGGTGATTGTAATTAGATTGTGAGTACTTACTTTAGTGAGTTGAAATCACCAATGTGGAATATGAACGTCATGGCTTGGAACTCCACTGGGCTTATATGCTGCAGTGAGAGATCAAGTTTCTTGTCATTTCCCATCACATAGCCTGATACTGAGGACCAGAGTTCTGGGCGTCGCGATTCAAACAACAGTAGCAGAATCAGAAGCACGCTCTGTTTATGGTCCTTTCCAGTTTTCTCACGCTCTCGCTGAACAACAAGCTCGAGTACACGTTCTGCGGTCATCTGTATTGGACAGCCCAGTGAGTCCAGGAATTCCTTGTTCATTTGGTCACCCACCAGTCCACAAAGAAACATGAGCACCAGGTCTAGCTGACCATCATTCGCTGATTTCATTATCATAGACTCTGCGTTCTCTCGGCTGGAGACCAATGCAACTGCACTGAACCACTCTTGGATCGTGAGATGTGTAAAGCTGTATACGCAGCTGTACTTCCTCACGACACTCTTTCTCTTCTCCTTTGTGAATGTTAACAGACCACATTCTATTGCAGCTTTCTCCAAGTGCAACGCCTCAATGTCTGTCTTTGAAAACATTACCTTTACTGGTGACTCTCCCATTCCGTCTCTTGCGAGTTTGGCATGACTGAGTAAGGGTTCCCTGAGCTGACCAACAACATCGTCTTCAACTTCTTTGTCTTTGAAGAGAGGATGGTGCTCATGTATCAAGTTTGTAACAGCCATGGTGTACAGCTGGGTGACTGTTTCTGGCAACTGTTCGCTGGTAGAGTTCTTCTTTGCCCGTACAATGCGACAGACAAGATCGCACTGTACAGGTATATAGCACAGCGACGCTATATTCATGTTTCCCGTGATGTGGTCTTCTATGCTTGTCTTTAAGTCTTTGTCACCTCTGCAGAACTTCGAGATATACTCAAAGATCTTGTCTTGTGTCAATCCATAAATTTCTGCAGTCTTATCAAAACAGCTGGTGTCTTTGGCGCTGCCTGGCCGCGATGTCACCAGTACGTCCGTGCGCCCAAGTGTCTTTCCTTGAATGATCGATGACAACAGTTTGCGCATGTCAACAACTTGTTTGGGTTCAAATTTATCCCTTATCAAATCAATCTCTCCGAATTCATCTGCGCCATCTAGGATCACAAGACAATTGCCAGGGTTGGCAGTCACGTCGTTGAAAAATTCAGCTGCAGCATCATCACTTGGTTTCAGGATTTCGTCATCATGAAGTTCGAAGAACAAATCTGTCAATGAAGACTGGCTGATGTGTGACAGGTCCCGTAAAACAAAGTAGAAGACGTGTCGATAGGTGGACATCAAAAGACCATTCACCCACTTATCAAGTATGTTCATAGTCAACATGGTCTTGCCAACCCCTGCTTTTCCAATTACCAACACTCTTCTTGGGATAGAGGCACCTTCTCGCTCAGGTAGGAATAAGTCGTTTACTTTAATTGGATGACATCTGTGAACATCCTCCTGCAGTTCAAGAAGGTCGTAGTGTGTCCGAGTCTCCAATCTGTTGTAGTTGTCTTTCTTGTCGTGGATGCGAAGATCAACGTACAGCTCATCTAAGTCCTTGACAGTGAAGTTTGCATCTTGTTTCTTTGTTAGATAATTTTCAATCCTGTGTTGTTGAGCAACCTTCAGACATTTCTCAAAATTCTCTAATTCATCTGAAAAGAAAAATAGGTAATAACACTGTCAACTGGTTAAGTTTTGTGTTCCTGGTGAAATCTTCAATGTCAACATTGGGTGACAGTGGCCATAAACATGTGTACAACATTGGCTGACAGTGACCATAAACATGTGCACAACATTGGGTGAGAGTGGCCATAAACACGTGCACAACATTGGGTGAGAGTGGACATAAACATGTGCACAACATTGGGTGACAGTGGCCATAAACATGTGCACAACATTGGGTGACAGTGGCCATAAACATGTGCACAACATTGGATGAGAGTGGCCATAAGCATGTGCAAAACATTGGGTGAGAGTGGCCATAAACATGTGCACAACATGAACAACAACATAATGTGACAACCCTACAAACCAAGGGAGACATTCAATGAAATATTATTTTGCTATTTTATGCCTTCACATAACTGTTTACTTTGTATCTATACATTTAAACATTGTGTACTTTGTATTTATGCATATAATGTGTGTGTGTGTGCGTGCGTGCATGCGTGTGTATATATATATATATATATATATATATACAAAATTGTGTTTTATATTCGTAAAATAATACAAAATAGATCATCAGGGGTATAGAAGCCGTGCCATATTCACTGTGCCCAGTCTCCCCTACACACACACACACGCACACGCGCACACACGCACACACACGCACACACACACACACACACACACACACACACACACACACACACACACACACACATATATATATATATATTCATTGTGCACACTGTCAACTGGTTAAGTTTTGTGTTCCTGGTGAACTCTTCAATGTCACCATTGGGTGACAGTGGCCATAAACATGTGCACAACATTGGGTGGCAGTGGCCATAAACATGTGCACAACATTGGGTTACAGTGGCCATAAACATGTGCAAAACATTGGGTGACAGTGGCCATAAACATATGCACAACATTGGCTGACAGTGGCCCTAAACATGTGCACAACATTGGCTGACAGTGGCCATAAACATGTGCACAACATTGGGTGACAGTGGCCATAAACATGTGCACAACATTGGTTGACAGTGGCCATAAACACTTGCACAACATTGGGTGACAGTGGCCATAAACATGTGCATAACATTGGGTGATAGTGGCCATAAACATGTGCACAACATTCCCCTACATATACACATGTATTCACTGTACCCAGTCTCCCCTATATATTTAGTTTGAATTTAATTAATATATGTATTCTTTTTATAATTAATAATATTTTAATAAGTTACGGTTGCATGTATGTAAAGTGCCTGAGAGCACTCTTTATTGATTGGGCGCAATATAAATACTTTTTATTTATTATAACATTATTATTGTTATTTTTATAGAAAAGTTTAATGCTGTTAAATGTTAGTAAAGCAAGCCCGTCTCTACACAAACTCTTGCTCTGGTAGAGCGTGTTGCGCTACTTCATTAGTTTTTCCCCAGTCAGTTTGTGGGAGGGTTCTGTATTCCGGACGGTCTCAACTGTATACATGTCTTATTTTTCTATGCAATCCCAGTTTCAACATATTAGCACATTTGTAAGATTGCACTCCGGTCAAACCACGAACAACCAGCTCATTTGTAAGTTGATTGCACTCCGGTCAAACCACAAACAATGTGAACCATACTGACATTGAAACATAACAACATCTTGTTTTACTTGTACATAATATTCTCTAAGTGCCATACCAGTTGCTTTATATTTTATGAATAGACAACTTCCTATTCATCAAACATGATAATGTGGGACCATCATTAGCATGTAGACTATGGATTGGTCAACTTAAAGTGAAACCAAAAGCATTGTTTTGGCCTTTGCACGTATAAGAGTGCCAAAAATCTAACCATTTGCAACTATAATCAAGAATATCACACAAGTGGTTTACTGGGAATCTTTTCTAGAAGTGCAAAATTCTGGTCTAATGTAATTTTTTGTGGAGGCTGACATGTTCATCAGTGTTTGCAATTTTTTACCAATCAGCAGCGATCAGCCCCTTAACCCCCAATGCAGCTATGACGTAGGCTGTGCATAACGCGTGTATTTTTTAACGTGGTTGAGATTACAGTTACATTTTTATTTGCTTTTATTTTGGATTTACGCAACAAACACTCTTACAATGCTGTACTGTGCAGCATTCAGATGTAAACATGATTCAGCGAGGTATAGAGTTTCAATTTCCTCTGGAAAAACAGACAGTAGTGAAGCAATGGATTCACAATTATGGGTGGTCTGGTTGGAAGCCCATTTTGAAGTCGTGTTTTGAAGTTGATATATTTTCATCAACTAATGGGTCAAGATCCTTCAAAACATCGCCGATGGAGAAAAACCTGAAGCCGACAATCTTCCAGCATGTATGTCAGCCGAAGGCTTCAACACAATGCAAGCACTCGATCAAGAACACAGTCAAATCGGAACACGAGGCGGTTAGTATACAATGAATGGATGGGCTATCTTGCCAAATAAGTTGATTTTAGACGCAAACAACATGTCCAAACTTATTGGCAAGTATGTGACTAAAATCGTCTACGTCTACGATCAGGCGTTTAAAGTTGGAGTTGTGGGAAACCTAGAACCTAGTCAGCACCCTTGACATAGGATTCTGATCAAATGTGGCGCTGCACATGCAAACAAGATTTTCTTTGTTAAACAAGGTATATTTAGTTAACCACTTGCGTGGTATTCTTGATTATAGTTGCAAATGGTTAGTTTTCAAGTACTCTTTTAGGTGCAAAGGCCCCAAAAATGCCTTTGGTTTCACTTTAATATCTCCATTGGAGCTATGCTGTGAAGGTTTGTGCAATGTGTGTTACCTGACATTAGGCCAACATTGGTCCAACAGAGGCATGTCAAATGGTGATTAGCCGCTTTAGCATCAATGTTGGTCCAGCAGTGGCAGACTAACTATTGATTATTCAATCAAACACCACCACTGGTCCAACGATTATCTCCAACGGAAGTTAATTGGTTTAACACCAATGCAGTTGACGCTGGCGTAACCGAATACCAAAACTACCTAGCATTAAGAATCATCTATATCATGAACAACATCTCAGTGCTAGAAAATGGGTCACTTGTTGATCCCTGAGTGGAATAATAAAACTGACACCATACCTTTCACCTGGGCTTCTCTTGCATCACACTCTTGGTTTTGACGTAGGACTTTTTCTGAAACCAAGTGCTTACTTATAGTCATATAATGGTCATTATTATCAACAGTTTAACATTGCTTCTGCAGTTCATTTAACCCACTGTGAATCTGGTTCAGCGATGTTAAAAGTGAGTGAATAATTAAATTAATTTGCGCAGTCGATTAAGGAAAAAATGTAATCAGTCGTTTAAACAAAACAGTGCATTTTTAAATTCATCAACATAATTAATTTTAATCATTAAAAAGTGAATAGCCGCCAGCCGACATTTACACACTTTACCTTGCGTATGGTTCGGTCAGACTAAACTAATTAAAACTGCCTCCTGAATTAATTTAGCCCTTGGCTAATCAGTTTCGGTGATGCTCAAATATATGTAGTGTGGTAATAGAGTGTGGATAATTTAAGTAATAAATGTAACTGGTTTAATAAACATCATTTAAACAATTGGTTTAATAAATGGGTGTGTAGGCCTGTTTATTCTTAATCATTTAAATAATTGGTTTAATAAACGGATGTGTAGGCCTGCTTATTCTAAATCATTTAAACAATTGGTTTAATAAGTGGGTGTAAAACTACTCCCTTGAACATGTTTGGACAAAAGCATTACAGAGACTGCACAATTATTTTAATTGGATAACTGATATGGAGTTGGGGGGGGGTTCGAATGCCCAAATTCTATAATTGTTTTAGCTTACAGTACAGTTCATCTAAATTAACATTACACTCCATGTTTGAATATTTACTAGCTCACACCCGTCCATGTAACAAAACGGGTGAAACCACATTTGAATATTTACTAGCTCACGCCCGTCCTTGTAACAAAACAGGTGAAACCACGTTTGAATATTTACTAGCTCACGCCTGTCCATGTAACAAAATGGGTGAAACCACATTTGAATCTTTACTAGCTCACGCCCGTCCTTGTAACAAAACGGGTGAAACCACGTTTGAATCTTTACTAGCTCATGCCCGTCCATGTCACAAAACGGGTCCACATTTGATGTTCAAGTAGGCTGCCATTATGGCGTTTCTTAGGATTCCTGCAAAATTTGTCCTACGATTTAATTTTGTTTTCAAATTTCACACCACATTTATCCTTTATTAACATACATGCTGTGTGTAATTCGATAAAATCACACAGCTTTTAAAAAAATGCACCCAAAGCAGATACCCCTCAATTTCGACCCAGCCAGGTGATTGATTTAGAAATGTTGGTACGCTGCCTTCAAATCAAAGATCTAATGTAGTAGTAAAGAAAACAATTTAAATTAATAGATAGATGGTGGGGTCAAGGTCAAACCATCTGAAGTCAGATCACAGTGCAATATTGCATTGGTGGCCTTGCTAACGTTTTGACTGCTTATCAGAAAATTGAACCTTCAAACATTCTGAAAACTGTTCACTGTAACTGCCATCATCTCATTGACATGCTGACCAAGTTTGGACAAAATCACATACATCCAGCTGTTTTATAAAAAAATCCCCATAAATCACTCCGCCTGCTAAATTCTGTAAAAAATACACTATTTCACAGCCAACAGCTCCTACAAACAAACCTGTGAATACGTCTGCTCAATTGCACTCATGTCACATCATATGAATGTCTTAATTTCACATATCATGATTTAATATGCCCTACATTCGTATCAAACAATAAACAGGAAGTTCAACTATGGTCTGACCTCATCTGGTGAGTGGCTCACATTCAATTCAGCTACTGTTTCCATCTATGTCCGACAGGAAGAAAAACAGTAAATAACCATCAACCCCCAAGGTTAGCATATAAATATAAAGATGATGGAGTGACGGTTACGCCATCTGGAGAGTGGCTCACACTCAATGCGGCCACAATTCGGCTAGTGTTTCCATCATTGTCCACCAGGAAGAAAAGCATCATAGTAAATAACTCTAAATAGCTGTCTTTGTGGCTTTCTAAATACATCGCCAATTGGTAGATCAGTGGCCACTGGTGCAAGAAGGCGAAGGTGCGTAGAAAGAGGTGCCAGGAGATACTGTCAGACTGTCCCCAAAGTTAGCATAGAAAGAGGCGCCAGGGAGGAGATACTGCCAGACTGTCCCCAAAGTTAGCGTAGAAAGAGGCGCCAGGAGATACTGCCAGACTGTCCCCAAAGTTAGCGTAGAAAGAGGTGCCAGGGAGGAGATACTGCCAGACTGTCCCCAAAGTTAGCGTAGAAAGAGGTGCCAGGGAGGAGATACTGCCAGACTGTCCCCAAAGTTAGCGTAGAAAGAGGTGCCAGGGAGGAGATACTGCCAGACTGTCCCCAAAGTTAGCGTAGAAAGAGGTGCCAGGGAGGAGATACTGCCAGACTGTCCCCAAAGTTAGCGTAGAAAGAGGTGCCAGGGAGGAGATACTGCCAGACTGTCCCCAAAGTTAGCGTAGAAAGAGGTGCCAGGGAGGAGATACTGCCAGACTGTCCCCAAAGTTAGCGTAATAATATATAAATTACTTAAGTATAAAATGCAATTTAACAGACGAATAAAACATCCTCTGAATAAATTCACCTTCAAATGTGAAGAGTTCTTGGTGATTCATTTATAGCAGGAGGCAGTATGAATATATTATATAATAAAACTAACATATTTTATTTTGTTGTCATATTACATATTTTCGAAAATGTTAAGAGACAAAATATCACTATGGTAACATGTTTGTATAAATTTCAGTTTAACCAACCGAGATAATATTAATTCATGTAGTATCTTAATGTCCTGTAAAACAGTCGTTCAGTTTGCCAATGAAAAATCATTGTGAATGCCAGTTGGCAATTGGGGATACTCATATTACCCACCTTCAAAAGTCTGTATTTCCCTTTTTTAGTGTTTAATTTTAATTAAGTCATGATAATATAATAAGTACATAGAGGGTGGATCCCTGTTGTTAATGTAGAGTGTGTCATCGTATGACATCACCTCACTTCACGATTACAGGTTACAAGTTACTATAATAAGTACATAGAGGGTGGATCCCTGTTGTTAATGTAGAGTGTGTCATCGTATGACATCACCTCACTTCATGATTACAAGTAACAAGTTAATATAATAAGTACATAGAGGGTGGATCCCTTTTGTTAATGTAGAGTGTGTCATCGTATGACATCACCTCACTTCATGATTACAAGTTACAAGTTAATATAATAAGTACATAGACGGTGGATCCCTTTTGTTAATGTAGAGTGTGTCATCGTATGACATCACCTCACTTCATGATTATAAGTTACAAGTTAATATAATAAGTACATAGAGGGTGGATCCCTTTTGTTAATGTAGAGTGTCTCATCATATGACATCACCTCACTTCACGATTACAAGTTACTATAATAAGTACATAGAGGGTGGATCCCTGTTGTTAATGTAGAGTGTGTCATCGTATTACATCACCTCACTTCATGATTACAAGTGACAAGTTAATATAAGTACATAGAGGGTGGATCGTTGTTGTTAATGTAGAGTGTGTCATCATATTACATCACCTCACTTCATGATTACAAGTGACAAGTTGATATAATAAGTACATAGAGGATGGATCCCCGTTGTTAAAGTACAGTGAGTCATCGTATGACATCACCTCACCTCATGGTTACAAGATACAAGTTAATATAATAAGTACATAGAGGATGGATCCCTGTTGTTAATGTAGAGTGTGTCATCGTATTACATCACCTCACTTCATGATTACAAGTTACAAGTTAATATAATAAGTACATAGAGGGTGGATCCCTGTTGTTAATGTAGAATGTGTCATCGTATTACATCACCTCACTTCATGATTACAAGTGACAAGTTAATATAATAAGTACATAGAGGGTGGATCCCTGTTGTTAATGTAGAATGTGTCATCGTATTACATCACCTCACTGTATGATTACAAGATACAAGTTAATATAATAAGTACATAGAGAGTGGATCCCTGTTGTTAATGTAGAGTGTGTCATTGTATTACATCACCTCACTTCATGATCACAAGATACAAGTTAATATAATAAGTACATAGAGAGTGGATCCCTGTTGTTAATGTAGAGTGTGTCATCGTATTACATCACTTATTACCGAATCAAAGGCTAACACAGACATAACAGATGCTGAATTAGGATTGACAGGATACTTAATGTTTAGGAAAGATCGCATAGGAAGAAGGGGAGGGGGAGTTATTGTATATGTTAAAGAATCTATTCAGGCTGATGAAATAAAATTAGAAAGGGAAGCAGATTGAGGATGAAGCTGTTTGGTGCAAAACAGTTTCAGGAAATAAAAAATTAACTATTGGATTAGTTTACCGAAGTCCAAACATAAACGAAGAGGATAACACAAAAATACAAAATGCTATAAAGGAAGTTAGTAAAGGGGAATGTATCATAATGGGATATTTTAACCATGGACACATACAAAAAGAGCACATTGGGTGAGGACAAACAATTTCTATTTTTAATTCAGGATAGCTTCCTTACTCAGCACGAGCTAGAACCAACCAGGGGAGATAATGTATTATTTAAAGTTTTTTCATCACAAAACGAATTAGTGGACAATGTAAAAATACATGAACCATTGGGTAACAGTGACCACAATCAAACACATTTTGACATCAATGTAAAATCAGAAAGTAAAAATAAAAAAACGTATAGGAGAAACTTCCATAAAGGTAACTATAAAGATATGAGAAAATACTTAACAAAGCTACATTGGAATGACATGCTGATGAATAAGACTGCAATTGAATGTTGGAATATTCTAAAATATGAAATTGAGAGTATCATCAATAAATTTGTTCCCTTGAAAAAAAACAAGGAAAATCGTCTAGAAAGAAACACATGTCAAAAGTAGCTATTAAAAAAAATAGTATTTAAGCAAACTATGTGGAGGGTTTATAGGCGTACCAGAAAGGATGAAGATTACGCAAATTACAAAGAGGCACTGAACCTAGCTACAACTGAAATTAGAAAATCTAAAAGAACCTTTGAACAAAAACTGGCAGGTAATAAAAAAAATTACAGCAAGAGTTTCTATGCTTATGTAAGGAGTAAACAGAAAGTTCGAGATAAGGTCGGACCACTGGAAAACAACAGGGGAAATATAATTTCAGACGGGTTTCAAATGGCAGTGGTCCTGAATGAGTATTTCAGCTCAGTTTTTACCACAGAAAATATCAGCTCACTTCCAGTTCCATTAAAAAAATTTGAGGGCAATAAATCAGAACATTTAGGGCAGTTATTTTTAACTCCTGAAAAGATAGCAAAGAAAATTAAGAAGATGAAAGATAATAAATCACCTAGAGTTGATGGGATACCACCAAAACTGCTTAAGGAAACTGTTGAGCAAACTAGTACACCACTTGTTTAACTTGTCACTAGAAGAAGGAATAGTTCCTTCATAATGGTAAGAAGCCAACATTACACCGCTATTTAAGAAGGGATCGAGTAACAAGCCAGAAAATTACAGACCAGTGAGTTTAACATCAGTTGTATGTAAATTACTCGGAACATTAATTAGAGACCACATGGTGACATTCCTTGTAAAACATAAATTAATAAATACATCTCAACATGGGTTCCTAAAAGCAAGGTCATGTCTAACCAATCTCTTATGTTTTTTGGAAGAAATTATAAAGTGGGTAGATGACGGGTCACCAGTCGATGTTGTCTACTTAGATTTTCAGAAAGCTTTCGATGAAGTGCCACATCAAAGATTGTTACATAAACTAAAAGCCCATGGTATAGGTAATGATGTAATCAACTGGACAGAAGAGTGGCTTACACACAGAAGACAGAGAGTAATAGTAGATGATGAGATTTCAAACTGGAAATCGGTTTTGAGTGGATTACCACAGGGATCAGTATTAGGCCCTATACTGTTTTTAATATATATATATATATATATATATATATATATATATATATATATATATATATATATATATAAATGATTTGGAAGATGACATATCTAGCAAAGTACTTAAATTTGCAGATGACACAAAAGTATTCAGAAAGGTTACTAATGATACAGATAAACAAAGCTGACAGGATGATCTAGATACATTAGTTAAATGGTCAGAAAAATGGCAAATGTTATTCAATTTTGGGAAGGGTAAATGCATACACATAGGGCATGGAAATATGGACGAGGAATATAAAATGGGGGATGCTGTACTAGGTAGAACCACACAAGAAAAGGACTTAGGAGTAACATTTAGTGCTGACATGAAAGTTTCAGAGCAATGTGGGATTGCTGCTTCGAAAGGAAATTAAATTCTAGGGCTAATTAGGAGAACTATCACGTATAAGGAGAAACAGCTAATTGTACCCCTGTACAAAGCAATAGTTAGACCACATTTGGAATATTGTATTCAAGAATGGAGGCCGTATCGTAAAAAGGACATAGACAAGCTAGAAAGAATACAACGAAGAGCAACTAAAATGATTCCAGAATTGAGAGACCTTAGTTATGAAAGCCGCTTATTACAATGTGGTTTGACAACACTAGAGACCAGGAGACTAAGAGGAGACCAAATAGAAGTGTTTAAAATAGTGAACGGTTATGAGGATGTTGATAGGAATATGTTCTTTAAACTTAAAGAAGGCAGTAGAACCAGAGGACACAAAGCAGCATTAGTTAAGGACCAGTGTTGGTTGGACATGAGAAAGTACTCTTTCTCACAGAGGGTGATAAATGAATGGAACAAACTGCCAAATGATTGTGTTAACGCTAGTAGTGTGAATATGTTTAAAAATAGAATTAACAGATATTTGATCAGGGCGGGCTACACATAGATGAGACAATTGTTGGACTCTCGATAAGCTAATGGCTCCCTTGTCCACTTGCCATCTGGAACTTGTTGTTTGGGATGGCAATCTTGTTAAATCTTGGTAAACCTCACTTCATGATTACAAGTTACAAGTTAATATAATAAGTACATAGAGGGTGGATCCCCATTGTTAATGTAGAGTGAGTTATCGTATGACATCACCTCACTTCATGATTACAAGTGACAAGTTAATATAATAAGTACATAGAGGGTGGATCCCCATTGTTAATGTAGAGTGTGTCATTGTATTACATCACCTCACTTCATTATTACAAGTGACAAGTTAATATAATAAGTACGTAGAGGGTGGATCCCCATTGTTAATGTAGAGTGTGTCATCATACGAGATCACCTCTCTTCATGATTACAAGTGACAAGTTAATATAATAAGTACATAGAGGGTGGATCCCCATTGTTAATGTACAGTGTGTCATCGTATGACATCACCTCACTTCATGGTTACAAGTGACAAGTTTATCAGGATGATTCAATGTTACTGACACCATTTATTACACTGAGGTTGCATAATTCCCTAATGTGGAGCTACACATTAACAAAAACATGTAAACATGTGCTCGTATTCAATAACCCTTACATATCCAGTTATCCGTCACATTCGCCAGTACTACATATAACTCAGGCATTAACGACATACATCATAAATAATAATTAATATACTGTCGTTATATGAATTGTAGCATAAGGCAAAATTGGTACGTAGTGGCAAACATTTAGGAAATCCTGTTATCTCCATTTGACTTATTACCATTTCACTCCCTTATTTATTGAGCTATGAATGCAAAGAAAAACAACTAAACTTATCCCAGGTTTGAAATAGCTGAGCTGTTAGCTTGATGTGTGTTGACACCATTGTGTACCTGAATATTAATAGGAGATTGAAAATAGTAATATTAGTTACTTTGTTCACATTCACATGAAATATTTATTAATTAACAAAACCTTATACGTTATCTGTTGACGAATAGCTCAGAACTGAGCATACGAGAAGCATGTGTTCAGTGTCTTCCAGATGGAAGCTGGTAGCAGTGGTATGACAATTTATTAAACAGATGCGCAATATTTTTACAAAGGTAAAAAAACTTGTAACACAGCCATTCATAGGTATAATAATAGTAAGATTTATGACAATAATATTATAAAATAACCTAATCTTTTTCAATTAAGGTAAGTTAACTTACCTTCCAAAGCCTGCCTTTCCAGTTTAGCTTTCTTCTGTTCTTCTGTTCACCAGAGTCAAGTGGAAAAGAAAAAGTTAATGCGGTGAGTGACATCGTATCATTTGGAGACTTTCATCATCCCAAGATACATATTAATGAAAATGCTTAAACTCAGTCAACATATCCTGTAAATATGATTTGTAAATATACACAAATAATTAATTGATCAATGTATAAATATTGTATAACAGAAACATAAACACGCATTACACATGAATAAACATAGGCAGCTACATAAAATATGTAAAGGCATTCAAACAACATCTTAACAACAAAACAAATGTTATTGTTATTTACTGACACAAATATACATTATTTTGAGTTGGGATGTTGACAATTGAATCAGAATGTAATGATACATCTATTAGAGATTGTTTGTTTTAGTAACGATGACACTTTGTATGTTAGGTGTGACCTAGCAGTATGAACCTTTATTGATGTGGGAATGTCAGTGTCTGCTTCACAAGGATGTCCACTACGTGACATCTAATGAATGTATCTGGTAACTTTAAAAAGTTTCATGTTAAACTAATCGATATGTAATTGATGTGCTGACTTGTTTCCAGAAGGAGATAATTTTTAATTAGGGTGCTGTGTTTGTCTCATTACAATCTAACTGAACTACCATCTCTTTCAGTGCCACACATAATTAACATTTACGCAAACCAGGGTTGGGTTTTTGACAGTCAGAAAGGTATTTCTGACGTGACAATGTCAGAAACTGTCAGAAACTAGTTTTTGACCGGTTTCTGACGTCAGAAACTGTCAGAAACCCGTCAGTAAGTGTTAGAATCTAATACATGCTATATAAATTTATGATTTTCTGCACTTGGTGTGATGAACCAGCATTCTATCACATTTGGGTGACATCTGGTGACCACAGAACTTGCGTCGAGCAACTGTTTTTTCCAGTACTTTCCACTTTAACAAAATGTTCCCACACAGCCTTAGCTGGTCTGCCACCCTTAAACACGGTGCACGCAGGGGTGCTACTAGCAGTGTTAAAGTCACTATTCAAAATGACAAAGTCTAAAAAATGTGGGTAATCAGTTTGCACTTCTTTCACATGTAACATCTCTATGTGAAGGTGTAGCAACAGGTGGCTGGCCAAGGTGTAACAACAGGTGGCTGGCCAAGGTGTAACAACAGGTGGCTGGCCAAGGTGTAACAACAGGTGGCTGGCCAAGGTGTAACAACAGGTGGCTGGCCAAGGTGTAACAACAGGTGGCTGGCCAAGGTGTAGCAACAGGTGGCTGGCCAAGGTGTAACAACAGGTGGCTGGCCAAGGTGTAACAACAGGTGGCTGGCCAAGGTGTAGCAACAGGTGGCTGGCCAAGGTGTAACAACAGGTGGCTGGCCAAGGTGTAACAACAGGTGGCTGGCCAAGGTGTAACAACAGGTGTTTGGCCAAGGTGTAACAACAGGTGGCTGGCCAAGGTGTAACAACAGGTGGCTGGCCAAGCAACTTGCTAAGTAGAAAGCATTGGGCCAATCAGCTTATACCTCCATCAAGCACAGACAGGTGCACATATGATAAAAACAAGCTCAGACAAATAGTTTTACAAAATGTAGTTGTAGCTCACTTGATAGTTCAGCCCAGTCCCTTGAAGTCATCTCCAATGTTATTACTGGTATATGCACCTATACCCACCCAACTTCTTTCATGCTTTCCCAATTGTGTTTGACACCTGTCCTGCTCTTTTAAAAGCTAGCTGCCAAATGAAACCATGCTACAACACTTACAAAGATCTGTTGTCATTTTTATCTGCTAAAAAAATTGGTAGAAAATGCAAACATAATAGACTGCACAGAGTAGAAGTTGCAATTGTAAACACAGAGTTTCTGACAGTTCCTGACATTTTGATGTCAGAAAGGTATTTCTGACGAGACAGTTGAAACCATGGTTTAAACCACGGTAGAAATCGTCTTGTCAGAAACCTGCAAACCCTGAAGCAAACATTCATTATTCGTATATGCGAACACAAAATGAATTTGATACTATACTATATCAACAACGGAATAGAAATGAGACTTAGAAAAACCTATGCTGCTTCAGGCCTTCCGCATTCAGGATATTTAACTGATAACATTTTAATAGGTATGGCAACTCATTAAACGAATACGCTGAATGTTTGCAAGTGCCGCAACACTTAGCATTATGTAACACTGTCATTCAAAGTTATAATAAGAATAAAACAATAAAGTAATAATAACAATGATAAAATATAAAAATAATAATAAAAACCGTTTGAACTTTTAAAAATTATTCAAATTAAATTATCTTCCAAAGCCTGTCTTTCCCGTTCAGCCTTCTTCTGTTCTTCTGTGGATCAGAGTCGAAATGAACAGAAACATATAAAATGGTGATTGACAACGTATTACTTTAAGGAAGCTTATTATCCAGACATATCAATAAAAAAAGGCTTCAATTTACTCAACTAAACCTGTGATTATTTTGTGTGGGAGGAACGCATTGTTTTAGTATAAACAACTAATTAATTGTGTGTAGAGGTGTTCAACACAACTCTACCCTGGTGGTGTGGATGTGTTCAACATAACTCTACCCTGGTGGTGTGCAGGTGTTCAACACAACTCTACCCTGGAGGTGTGGAGGTGATCAATGAAACTCTACCCTGGTGGTGTGAAGGTGTTCAACACATCTATAACGAGGTGGTGTGGAGGTGTTCAACACAACTCTACCCCTGGTGGTGTGGAGGTGTTCACACAACTCTACCCTGGAGGTGTGGAGGTGATCAATGAAACTCTACCCTGGTGGTGTGGAGGTGTTCAACACATCTATAACGAGGTGGTGTGGAGGTGTTCAACACAACTCTACCTTGGTGGTGTGGTGGTGTTCAACACAACTCTACCCCTGGTGGTGTGGAGGTGTTCAACACAACTCTACCCTGGTGGTATGGTGGTGTTCAACACAACTCTACCCTCGTGGTGTGGAGGTGTTCACACAACTCTATCCTCGTGGTGTGGAGGTGTTCAACACAACTCTACCCTGGTGGTGTGGAGGTGTTCAACACAACTCTACCCTGGTGGTGTGGTGGTGTTCAACACAACTCTACCCTGGTGGTGTGGAGGTGTTCAACACAACTCTACCCTGGTGGTGTGTAGGTGTTCAACATGATCACACAAGTTCAAGCTAGAACTGATTGAATTTGCAAAAAAACATGAATTTTTTTATATTTCACATACAAGTATTCATACTCAGGGTTCGAAATTAACTGGGACCCGTAAGTCCCCAGGCCCCTGGGTTCACTGCCAGACCCCCAATAGTTCAGAACCTTAGGGTCCAGCTGGCCCCTACAATTTGGCCAAAAAATTATGATATCGGTGTGTCTAGAAGGCCCAGCACATGTGGAAATGAATTATTGTGTAGTTGGTAAGGTAAAAGGGTAGATGACATTTAAAATACTGTAAATTAATACAACTGCCACTGGTATTTGTTGATCACAATACATTTGGATGACATTGTTATTTAAAATCCCTAATGCATACAGCTGTTGGAACATGGATCCCGATTAATTATCCAAACTGTCCAGTCTATGAATGGCAGCATCCACGGAGAGTGATCTTTAACCTTACACATGTCAACATTGTTCCGTTGTGATAATTCCTCTATATTTGAATATTGTCTATATGTCATTGTATAGCATCATCATACCAAATGTCAATAAACATAGACTGTAATGATTACAGACAATTGTGTCAACTTACTTGCTACAACTTCAACCTTTCTGTACATTTTTACTCAAACATCATAATTCAGTCTGATCAGTAAAAACTGAATGTAATAATTACAGACAATTGTTTCAACTAACCTGCTACAACTTCAACCTTTCTGGTTGTTGTTTCAAGGCCTCCTGAAATGACGATAAAATAAGGGTATACAACTAAATCAGATATCTTAACATCAACAACAGCTCAGGTTATTTAATATACTGAATATGCATTTGGGTCATTCGTGTCAAATCAACCAATTTTCAGGAAATAAAAAGATGATGTCTCAGAAGCTAGAACTTACTTAAATTATAACCAATGAATAAGTGGCTATGCTTGAGCATGTTTACAATAGAACTAGACATGTACCTGCAAATTGTGTCTTTAATGCCCTACAATAAGTGGCTGTGCTTGAGCACATTTACAACAGAACTAAACATGTACCTACAAATTGTGTCTGTAATGCCCTATGATGAGAACAAGGCGTAAGCGCCCAAAATCACAAACATTAATGAGACCTGTTTTCAGATGCCTCTAACTTGCTAAACTTACAAGTTACAGTTCTTTGATTTACTGCTTATGTAGACGTATTGGTACATATTATCTATGAAAAAATTAAGAATAATAGGGAAAAGGACAATGGGTATACCAGGTGCATGAAAATTGAAAGCGAAATTTTTTTTATTTCCAAATATGATTTCTGATTTCTGTATAGTTTCATTGTTGTGTTCTACTACAATGTCCAAATTGCTACCACAAATTGTCATGGATATTGGCAACACTATTTAGTTCAGTAGATATCTACTTACTATACTTTCAGAATAATTCAGCTTTAAAAAAGTGTTTATATAATTGTACAAATTTCAGCACCCAAAATGAGAAATTCATTACCACTTTTTAACCATGCGTTTATTAAGTAAAAAAAAAAAAAAATTCAGGATAGTGTTCTGTCTCATTTAATGTATATGAAAGTTCAAATATCACTGTTTTTTTTCCAAAACATGTTTATGATATTTGAGAAAAACATTCTGATGTTTTGACATAATAATTAAAGACGTTATAAAAATGGTATGTATTTGCTGAGCAGCATACATTAGATGATTAATGTTTCAGCTTCCTGCAATACACCTTGTATCGTATTTGTTTAGTGATATGGTTAGATCATCCATTAATATATTATAAAGATGTGGTGAGAGTATCCGTTCATGTCTCACACCATCCATAACACCAACATTTTAAGACAAATTGCATGCCAACCATACACACATAACCCGATTAGAAATACTAGAATACCAATATATTAGTAGTAGACATAAAAATAAAAGTGAATAAAACAAATTGTCATTAACATAATCATGCTTTTATATAATTAAGATGTATTCCTTTATGAAACAAACAAACTATATTGATTTGTCTTTTGCTAAGGAATAAGTGTATGGATATATTATTCATAGGTATTATAATTTAAATACCTAGCCAAAATATTTAATATAAATAATTATAATAAATGTAATTTATTTGTTTTGGGTTTTTCTCAAAATTAGATAAAATGGCAGTGGGTTTTTCATATTTACAAAAAAAATTTAAAATCATGAAACTTCACCAAATAAATATCTTTAAGTTTTATTAAGTTGGGAGTATTATGCAGTATTTCAACAACAACTTGTGAAGAAATGGCTTGTTTATCTTAAACACTTCTACCAAAACTACTCAAATTCAAAACAAACATTGAACAGCCACACCAGCTGCCTTAACAAAATGGAATTGCTCCGACTCGAAGAAGTTTTGATAAACACATACATAACGCTTAGCCTCTTTCATTTACATTAAACAGTCATAGTAAGATGTGGTTTGTGCTCACTAGATGGCACTATGCGTAACAATTATACAATATTATTCCACCAGATGGCGATACTAGGTGCATTAAGTACACAATTCAGCATGTTGTGTGTTGGGTACGGACCACAGTCTGAATCCATCCGCCATTACATCAAGTCCCTGAGAAAAATTAATTGTGCAGTTTGTGTGTATTTGTGAGAGCAGAAATTGTGTGAATGAGTGAGTGGAAATGATGTTTTTGTGCAAGCTAGCATCTGAGCTTTGAAATGATGCCATTTGTCAGTTGGTATACCTGTTGCATAAGGAATAGTGACCATTAGGCAGGATGTACTCATATTTTGGAAACTGGGGAATTTTATGGCAGAAATGCAGTGGTGTCATGCATTGAAACAATTTGTGCGGAAAGGAGGTATGTCATTTTCACGAATTTCACACACCAGGTGTCGTAGTGGGTATGTCATGTGCTGTGAAAGTTAAAAAAAAATGGCATGATAAATTTTCAATGTAGGCATAAGAACGTTATAATGGTCGCCATTGGGAAAACTGTCTGTGGTCTGTGCCCTGTTGATGGCTAAAAGCAATTAGAACAAGTGCCTGCAATAAGTTGTGTTAAAGGATAAACGACAATCACAGTATTTAACATCAGATAATATGTTTTTTTTTCACAATAAATATGGGCGATAATGTTACATAACATCCCTAAAGGATATAAATTGTGGAACTGTGACACGATTGAATTAAATAAACTGTCCAGTAAATGAACACTCAACTTAGCCTTCCTCAGCAGCATATTTACCACAAACGACAGCAACAACATATCATCTGAGTCGCGAGCTATACCCTAATATGCAGCAGTTTACAACAGATCAAGCTGTGTATAGAAGATTCTCCATGGCCATAACCCGCACAAAGCTACTGGTCCAGACAACATCCCAACACAACGTCTGAAGGAATTTCCACCAGAAATCATCCCAGCCACTAATCTGGCAGGCATCGCTGCACCTTGGCACAACACCAGATGGTTAGAAGAAAGCCTACATCACCACACATCACCAGTCCTGCAAACGATGGGAACTGGCTGACTGTCCAGCGGTGGGAGGCAAACTTTCCAATTAGGGACATCAACCTCGATGCATGTCAAGCAAACATTTTATTTGACCTTTTCACCCCAAAATTACACTTTTTTCTTTAATGAGCGATACTTTTCTGTGGAAAAATTGTGTACATCATTTGTAATGTTATGGCATCAAGCCATATACATGGTGAGGGAACACAGAAGTGATAAAGAAGTTTTTGCCAAGATGTCATGTTGTCGCAATGACTGGACGGCGGAATTTAAGAACGGAAGTGATTTCAACCCAATGGCCTACAGTCTATAATCGTTGTGACAAACGCACACAAAAAAACTAGGGGACTTTTGATATGTTGTTCAATATGGTATTTAGCAAATATTCTGAGAACAAATTAGCTTTGTACTATTTATTTCCATCTTGGGTCCATTTTTGACCTAATGCTCCAGGACTATTATTAATAATTTCATCCACAGAGAAGTGCAAAATGACTCAGGCTAACACAGTATCAATGTATATCACAAAAACCAAAAAACTATTTTAATTAGTTAAAGAGAATTTTTTTTTTCTTATTGTGTATTTTAAAAAAGGTACATTTCGCTACCATACATGGTGGGCGAATATAGAAGTGATAAAGCTATGCTGATTGTTACACTACCACCCAGGTGATAACCAACAATGGTCAGGTACATATAAGCCGAACATTTGTACATGCAGACCACTAGTTATGTCCAGTGTCACAGACAAGGGGATGAAGTTCACGGCCAATGTTCAATTAATTACATACATATGTTTGGTCCTTTGACACAATGTGGTGAATCTATGTTCAATCACCAAGCAACCACATGCCAAGTGCTGTCCAACGTCAGAGGCAAGGGAGATAAGCATAAACTCAATCATTACCTTTATGTAGACAGTCCAACACAGCCATGACAGTACGAAGCACCAGGAAGGTGACCACAATGGTTAGTAAAACCCCTGCAAAGACAAACACAAGATTTTATTCAATACATTGTATTCAAGCAACCAAACATAGTAATGGCTGCAGTAGCCTTGACATGATTTGTTTAATCACATACAAATGTTTGAAAGGAATAAACAAAAAGTTAATAACTTGTAGAAAATGTATTCCCTACATGAGTGTACATTTAATTACATTTGAGTCATTTGAAAATGTACAAGTAGAAAAACTCTGAATCACATACAATTCAAATGCCTACATTTATAAGGAATAAAGTACTGTTATTTACATTTGATATATTTGATACTGTTGATATATCCACACTTCCCAGGTTTATATCACATGAATGGAAGTGTCAAAGATTATCTCAAAACCACAGGTATATACTATATTAATAAGTAGTACTATATATATCTATGTTCAAAACGGATGTAAACTGAAAATGGGGTTAGTAGCATTTGAACAACTTAATTAGGAATACATGCATTTGGTATATCATGATGATTGTACGTAAGCCAAGTAGTAAGTAACACCAATGTCCTCAATCTCAACTGTGCCCACAACACAGTGTCATAACTTGACTAAGGAACCACTCTTTCTTAGGAAGTGACTTGGAATCTATCACTTAAACGTCAAAATATGGATATCAAACGAAGCTGTTTAATGTGGCTTTTTTTCGTGGCAGAAGCTATACCGAGTGCAAAAAATTTGGAAAGTGATTATGCCGACATGGAAGGGGAAAAGAGATACCAATGACCCATGGAAATGGAGAGGCATCACGTCACTGATCCATGCCTTGACATTGCTAGAACGGATACTCGATGCCAACATGAGGAATTTGATGCTGCTCTGTCATAACAAAAGGAAGCAAATGACAGGTCAGCCAATTTAGAAATGTTTGTATGATTGTATTTAAAGAAGCAAGTCCTATCATCTACAACAAAAGGAAGTATGAGCCAATACTATCACGTATACAGTGATAGATGGGAGCAAGTTACATAAACTAAAGTATAACTTGCTTCCTTTTGTCACGGCAGGGCATTATAATAATGGATAACAATAAAGGAAATAACCAGCTGGGATTTTGGAAAGGGATATGAATAGATGACGGATTATTTATGTGATTACCAGTAGACACATTGTCTGGAACGGCATTCGAAAACTAGCATTAACATTTGTGATGTGGATGGAGGTTGGAGAGGCATTGGCGAGAATGATGGAGGGAATATATATATGGAGCCAACAGCGGTGATGAGAGTTCAAAATTATTGTAATAAAGTGGAGTGGGAGTAGGCCAGTAGGCCCCAGACAGGGAAGTGTCTCGAACCCACTCCTTTTCATTATATTAATGTGTCTGGAATGGAAGCAGTGGAGAAGACGGTATATGCTGACGGCCTGGCGAAGGAAGCAGTGGAGAAGATGCTGTATGCTGACGGCCTTGCAAAGGAAGCAGTGGAGAAGACACTGTATGCTGACGGCCTTGCAAAGGAAGCAGTGGAGAAGATGCTGTATGCTGACGGCCTTGCAAAGGAAACAGTGGAGAAGACACTGTATGCTGATGGCCTTGCAAAGGAAGCAGTGGAGAAGATGCTGTATGCTGACGGCCTTGCAAAGGAAGCAGTGGAGAAGACACTGTATGCTGATGGCCTTGCAAAGGAAGCAGTGGAGAAGACACTGTATGCTGACGGCCTTGCAAAGGAAGCAGTGGAGAAGACACTGTATGCTGATGGCCTTGCAAAGGAAGCAGTGGAGAAGACACTGTATGCTGACGGCCTTGCAAAGGAAGCAGTGGAGAAGACACTGTATGCTGATGGCCTTGCAAAGGAAGCAGTGGAGAAGACACTGTATGCTGATGGCCTTGCAAAGGAAGCAGTGGAGAAGACATTGTATGCTGATGGCCTTGCAAAGGAAGCAGTGGAGAAGACACTGTATGCTGACGGCCTTGCAAAGGAAGCAGTGGAGAAGACACTGTATGCTGACGGCCTTGCAAAGGAAGCATTGGAGAAGATGCTGTATGCTGACAGCTTTGCAAAGGAAGCAGTGGAGAAGATGCTGTATGCTGACGGCCTTGCAAAGGAAGCAGTGGAGAAGACACTGTATGCTGATGGCCTTGCAAAGGAAGCAGTGGAGAAGACACTGTATGCTGACGGCCTTGCAAAGGAAGCAGTGGAGAAGATGCTGTATGCTGACGGTCTTGCAAAGGAAGCAGTGGAGAAGACATTGTATGCTGACAGCCTTGCAAAGGAAGCAGTGGAGAAGATGCTGTATGCTGACGGCCTTGCAAAGGAAGCAGTGGAGAAGATGATGTATGCTGACGGCCTTGCAAAGGAAGCAGTGGAGAAGACACTGTATGCTGATGGCCTTGCAAAGGAAGCAGTGGAGAAGATGCTGTATGCTGATGGCCTTGCAAAGGAAGCAGTGGAGAAGACAATGTATGCTGATGGCCTTGCAAAGGAAGCAGTGGAGAAGACACTGTATGCTGATGGCCTTGCAAAGGAAGCAGTGGAGAAGATGCTGTATGCTGACGGCCTTGCAAAGGAAGCAGTGGAGAAGATGCTGTATGCTGATGGCCTTGCAAAGGAAGCAGTGGAGAAGACACTGTATGCTGATGGCCTTGCAAAGGAAGCAGTGGAGAAGATGCTGTATGCTGACGGCCTTACAAAGGAAGCAGTGGAGAAGATGCTGTATGCTGATGGCCTTGCAAAGGAAGCAGTGGAGAAGACAATGTATGCTGATGGCCTTGCAAAGGAAGCAGTGGAGAAGATGCTGTATGCTGACTAATTTGCAAAGGAAGCAGTGGAGAAGACACTGTATGCTGACGGGCTTGCAAAGGAAGCAGTGGAGAAGACACTGTATGCTGACGGTCTTGCAAAGGAAGCAGTGGAGAAGATGCTGTATGCTGACGGTCTTGCAAAGGAAGCAGTGGAGAAGATGATGTATGCTGACGGCCTTGCAAAGGAAGCAGTGGTGAAGACACTGTATGCTGACGGCCTTGCAAAGGAAGCAGTGGAGAAGACACTGTATACTGATGGCCTTGCAAAGGAAGCAGTGGAGAAGACACTGTATGCTGATGGCCTTACAAAGGAAGCAGTGGAGAAGACACTGTATGCTGACGGCCTTGCAAAGGAAGCAGTGGAAAAGATGCTGTATGCTGACGGCCTTGCAAAGGAAGCAGTGGAGAAGATGCTGTATGCTGATGGCCTTGCAAAGGAAGCAGTGGAGAAGATGCTGTATGCTGACGGCCTAGCAAAGGAAGCAGTGGAGAAGACACTGTATGCTGACGGTCTTGCAAAGGAAGCAGTGGAGAAGATGCTGTATGCTGATGGCCTTGCAAAGGAAGCAGTGGAGAAGATGCTGTATGCTGACGGCCTTGCAAAAGAAGCAGTGGAGAAGATGCTGTATGCTGATGGCCTTGCAAAGGAAGCAGTGGAGAAGATGCTGTTTGCTGACGGTCTTGCAAAGGAAGCAGTGGAGAAGATGCTGTATGCTGACGGCCTTGCAAAGGAAGCAGTGGAGAAGACACTGTATGCTGATGGCCTTGCAAAGGAAGCAGTGGAGAAGACATTGTATGCTGACAGCCTTGCAAAGGAAGCAGTGGAGAAGATGCTGTATGCTGACGGCCTTGCAAAGGAAGCAGTGGAGAAGATGCTGTATGCTGACGGCCTTGCAAAGGAAGCAGTGAAGAAGACACTGTATGCTGATGGCCTTGCAAAGGAAGCAGTGGAGAAGACACTGTATGCTGACGGCCTTGCAAAGGAAGCAGTGGAGAAGACACTGTATGCTGATGGCCTTGCAAAGGAAGCAGTGGAGAAGATGCTGTATGCTGATGGCCTTGCAAAGGAAGCAGTGGAGAAGACAATGTATGCTGATGGCCTTGCAAAGGAAGCAGTGGAGAAGACACTGTATGCTGATGGCCTTGCAAAGGAAGCAGTAGAGAAGATGCTGTATGCTGATGGCCTTGCAAAGGAAGCAGTGGAGAAGACAATGTATGCTGATGGCCTTACAAAGGAAGCAGTGGAGAAGATGCTGTATGCTGACTAATTTGCAAAGGAAGCAGTGGAGAAGACACTGTATGCTGACGGGCTTGCAAAGGAAGCAGTGGAGAAGACACTGTATGCTGACGGTCTTGCAAAGGAAGCAGTGGAGAAGATGCTGTATGCTGATGGCCTTGCAAAGGAAGCAGTGGAGAAGATGATGTATGCTGACGGTCTTGCAAAGGAAGCAGTGGAGAAGATGATGTATGCTGACGGCCTTGCAAAGGAAGCAGTGGTGAAGACACTGTATGCTGACGGCCTTGCAAAGGAAGCAGTAGAGAAGATGCTGTATGCTGATGGCCTTGCAAAGGAAGCAGTGGAGAAGACAATGTATGCTGATGGCCTTGCAAAGGAAGCAGTGGAGAAGATGCTGTATGCTGACTAATTTGCAAAGGAAGCAGTGGAGAAGACACTGTATGCTGACGGGCTTGCAAAGGAAGCAGTGGAGAAGACACTGTATGCTGACGGTCTTGCAAAGGAAGCAGTGGAGAAGATGCTGTATGCTGATGGCCTTGCAAAGGAAGCAGTGGAGAAGATGATGTATGCTGACGGTCTTGCAAAGGAAGCAGTGGAGAAGATGATGTATGCTGACGGCCTTGCAAAGGAAGCAGTGGAGAAGACACTGTATGCTGATGGCCTTGCAAAGGAAGCAGTGGAGAAGACACTGTATGCTGACGGCCTAGCAAAGGAAGCAGTGGAGAAGACACTGTATGCTGATGGCCTTGCAAAGGAAGCAGTGGAGAAGACACTGTATGCTGACGGCCTAGCAAAGGAAGCAGTGGAGAAGATGCTGTATGCTGATGGCCTTGCAAAGGAAGCAGTGGAGAAGATGCTGTATGCTGACGGCCTTGCAAAGGAAGCAGTGGAGAAGATGCTGTCTGCTGATGGCCTTGCAAAGGAAGCAGTGGAGAAGATGCTGTTTGCTGACGGTCTTGCAAAGGAAGCAGTGGAGAAGATGCTGTATGCTGACGGCCTTGCAAAGGAAGCAGTGGAGAAGACACTGTATGCTGACGGCCTTGCAAAGGAAGCAGTGGAGAAGACACTGTATGCTGACGGCCTTGCAAAGGAAGCAGTGGAGAAGACACTGTATGCTGACGGCCTTGCAAAGGAAGCAGTGGAGAAGATGCTGTATGCTGACGGCCTTGCAAAGGAAGCAGTGGAGAAGACACTGTATGCTGACGGCCTTGCAAAGGAAGCAGTGGAGAAGATGCTGTATGCTGACGGCCTTACAAAGGAAGCAGTGGAGAAGATGCTGTATGCTGACGGTCTTGCAAATGAAGCAGTGGAGAAGATGCTGTATGCTGACAGCCTTGCAAAGAAAGCAGTGGAGAAGATGCTGTATGCTGACGGCCTTGCAAAGGAAGCAGTGGAGAAGACACTGTATGCTGACAGCCTTGCAAAGGAAGCAGTGGAGAAGATGCTGTATGCTGACGGCCTTGCAAAGGAAGCAGTGGAGAAGATGCTGTATGCTGACGGCCTTGCAAAGGAAGCAGTGGAGAAGACAATGTATGCTGATGGCCTTGCAAAGGAAGCAGTGGAGAAGACACTGTATGCTGATGGCCTTGCAAAGGAAGCAGTGGAGAAGATGCTGTATGCTGACGGCCTTGCAAAGGAAGCAGTGGAGAAGATGCTGTATGCTGATGGCCTTGCAAAGGAAGCAGTGGAGAAGACACTGTATGCTGATGGCCTTGCAAAGGAAGCAGTGGAGAAGATGCTGTATGCTGACGGCCTTGCAAAGGAAGCAGTGGAGAAGATGCTGTATGCTGATGGCCTTGCAAAGGAAGCAGTGGAGAAGACAATGTATGCTGATGGCCTTGCAAAGGAAGCAGTGGAGAAGATGCTGTATGCTGATGGCCTTGCAAAGGAAGCAGTGGAGAAGACAATGTATGCTGATGGCCTTGCAAAGGAAGCAGTGGAGAAGACACTGTATGCTGATGGCCTTGCAAAGGAAGCAGTGGAGAAGATGCTGTATGCTGACGGCCTTGCAAAGGAAGCAGTGGAGAAGATGCTGTATGCTGATGGCCTTGCAAAGGAAGCAGTGGAGAAGACACTGTATGCTGATGGCCTTGCAAAGGAAGCAGTGGAGAAGATGCTGTATGCTGACGGCCTTGCAAAGGAAGCAGTGGAGAAGATGCTGTATGCTGATGGCCTTGCAAAGGAAGCAGTGGAGAAGACAATGTATGCTGATGGCCTTGCAAAGGAAGCAGTGGAGAAGATGCTGTATGCTGACTAATTTGCAAAGGAAGCAGTGGAGAAGACACTGTATGCTGACGGGCTTGCAAAGGAAGCAGTGGAGAAGACACTGTATGCTGACGGTCTTGCAAAGGAAGCAGTGGAGAAGATGCTGTATGCTGACGGTCTTGCAAAGGAAGCAGTGGAGAAGATGATGTATGCTGACGGCCTTGCAAAGGAAGCAGTGGTGAAGACACTGTATGCTGACGGCCTTGCAAAGGAAGCAGTGGAGAAGACACTGTATACTGATGGCCTTGCAAAGGAAGCAGTGGAGAAGACACTGTATGCTGATGGCCTTACAAAGGAAGCAGTGGAGAAGACACTGTATGCTGACGGCCTTGCAAAGGAAGCAGTGGAAAAGATGCTGTATGCTGACGGCCTTGCAAAGGAAGCAGTGGAGAAGATGCTGTATGCTGATGGCCTTGCAAAGGAAGCAGTGGAGAAGATGCTGTATGCTGACGGCCTAGCAAAGGAAGCAGTGGAGAAGACACTGTATGCTGACGGTCTTGCAAAGGAAGCAGTGGAGAAGATGCTGTATGCTGATGGCCTTGCAAAGGAAGCAGTGGAGAAGATGCTGTATGCTGACGGCCTTGCAAAAGAAGCAGTGGAGAAGATGCTGTATGCTGATGGCCTTGCAAAGGAAGCAGTGGAGAAGATGCTGTTTGCTGACGGTCTTGCAAAGGAAGCAGTGGAGAAGATGCTGTATGCTGACGGCCTTGCAAAGGAAGCAGTGGAGAAGACACTGTATGCTGATGGCCTTGCAAAGGAAGCAGTGGAGAAGACATTGTATGCTGACAGCCTTGCAAAGGAAGCAGTGGAGAAGATGCTGTATGCTGACGGCCTTGCAAAGGAAGCAGTGGAGAAGATGCTGTATGCTGACGGCCTTGCAAAGGAAGCAGTGGAGAAGACACTGTATGCTGATGGCCTTGCAAAGGAAGCAGTGGAGAAGACACTGTATGCTGATGGCCTTGCAAAGGAAGCAGTGGAGAAGACACTGTATGCTGATGGCCTTGCAAAGGAAGCAGTGGAGAAGATGCTGTATGCTGATGGCCTTGCAAAGGAAGCAGTGGAGAAGACAATGTATGCTGATGGCCTTGCAAAGGAAGCAGTGGAGAAGACACTGTATGCTGATGGCCTTGCAAAGGAAGCAGTGGAGAAGATGCTGTATGCTGATGGCCTTGCAAAGGAAGCAGTGGAGAAGACAATGTATGCTGATGGCCTTGCAAAGGAAGCAGTGGAGAAGATGCTGTATGCTGACTAATTTGCAAAGGAAGCAGTGGAGAAGACACTGTATGCTGACGGGCTTGCAAAGGAAGCAGTGGAGAAGACACTGTATGCTGACGGTCTTGCAAAGGAAGCAGTGGAGAAGATGCTGTATGCTGATGGCCTTGCAAAGGAAGCAGTGGAGAAGATGATGTATGCTGACGGTCTTGCAAAGGAAGCAGTGGAGAAGATGATGTATGCTGACGGCCTTGCAAAGGAAGCAGTGGTGAAGACACTGTATGCTGACGGCCTTGCAAAGGAAGCAGTGGAGAAGACACTGTATACTGATGGCCTTGCAAAGGAAGCAGTGGAGAAGACACTGTATGCTGATGGCCTTGCAAAGGAAGCAGTGGAGAAGACACTGTATGCTGACGGCCTAGCAAAGGAAGCAGTGGAGAAGATGCTGTATGCTGATGGCCTTGCAAAGGAAGCAGTGGAGAAGATGCTGTATGCTGACGGCCTTGCAAAGGAAGCAGTGGAGAAGATGCTGTATGCTGATGGCCTTGCAAAGGAAGCAGTGGAGAAGATGCTGTTTGCTGACGGTCTTGCAAAGGAAGCAGTGGAGAAGATGCTGTATGCTGACGGCCTTGCAAAGGAAGCAGTGGAGAAGACATTGTATGCTGACGGCCTTGCAAAGGAAGCAGTGGAGAAGACACTGTATGCTGACGGCCTTGCAAAGGAAGCAGTGGAGAAGACACTGTATGCTGACGGCCTTGCAAAGGAAGCAGTGGAGAAGATGCTGTATGCTGACGGCCTTGCAAAGGAAGCAGTGGAGAAGACACTGTATGCTGACGGCCTTGCAAAGGAAGCAGTGGAGAAGATGCTGTATGCTGACGGCCTTGCAAAGGAAGCAGTGGAGAAGATGCTGTATGCTGACGGTCTTGCAAATGAAGCAGTGGAGAAGATGCTGTATGCTGACAGCCTTGCAAAGGAAGCAGTGGAGAAGATGCTGTATGCTGACGGCCTTGCAAAGGAAGCAGTGGAGAAGACACTGTATGCTGACAGCCTTGCAAAGGAAGCAGTGGAGAAGATGCTGTATGCTGACGGCCTAGCAAAGGAAGCAGAGGAGAAGATGCTGTATGCTGACGGCCTTGCAAAGGAAGCAGTGGAGAAGATGCTGTATGCTGACGGCCTTGCAAAGGAAGCAGTGGAGAAGACACTGTATGCTGACAGCCTTGCAAAGGAAGCAGTGGAGAAGATGCTGTATGCTGACGGCCTAGCAAAGGAAGCAGAGGAGAAGATGCTGTATGCTGACGGCCTAGCAAAGGAAGCAGTGGAGAAGATGCTGTATGCTGACGGCCTAGCAAAGGTGGGAGATAACAAGGACGAATTACAGAAGACATTGTAATAATTGGTTAACATCTTCATAAAACATGGCTTTTGAATGAATTACGAGAAGACCAAAGTAATGTGGACAGGTGAGTAGGAAGTGGACCTGCGGGTAGAAGTCGATGGAAAAACCATACACCTATTGGACAGTTTTGTATACTTGAGAGGAACCATGTGTGAGGATGGAGGAATTAGAAAGGACGTATAGATGAGGTAGCAAGTAGGAGAGGTATCATTGAGGAGGTTGGAAGGTAGTATGAGGGCCAGAAAGTTGAATAAACAGCTAAAGAGAAAGTGTTTAAAGCCTGTGTGGTGCCAACTTGGTTCGAATTGTTACTTGATCGAAACTTTGTGCATGTCAATAAAACCGCATTTAATTATCTCTGACAATACAAAGTATATAAACAAATGATTAATGCAATAAATATTTGTGCAATCATACGTTTGATGAGATCTTCTAAAATGATACGATTTTCCCCGATATGGGGCAAGTAGAAACAGTAAAGGGGGCATATTGTAACATAATAATAACTGCATTTGTGTGCACTATAACTTGGTAGATGCCCTACTGGCAGACCGTCCACAATTGTGAGAGCATTATCATGGTAGTTACAAAGCTTTTATTAATCACCGTCCGATTCACAACCCCTTGTCACGCAGAGTGGCATGTTTTGCATAATTACAATCTGCCCCAGTACCATCGTATTCACAACACATGTGGCCACATAAGACACCCTTAGAACACAGCTTGATGGACTATAAAACAAATAAACCATATATCCACATATACATACATACATATATATGGCAATAACTACGAAAGGAACCCTCAACAAGTAGGCATACCAAAAGTTTATCATATTATCGATTTTGTTTTCTACAGAATGACACAGTTTGTAACCTTGTAAATGGGTCTATGTGATACTATATGTAACATACTTTAAACAATTGATGCAAATGCTGCTACATTAAACAAATATTTGTATTAGTAGTTTTGTATGTAGGCTGTATTCCACAACTCAACCTTGTTGCAACTAGCCACAGTCAACACTCCGCAGAAGCCGAAAATGGCATTTACTTGTCTCAATACCATTGCTTTGCACTGCTTGTTTTCGCTTTGTTGTGAAAATTAACTGAAAAAGTTGTGCCACAAATTTATATTTCTTGAACAAAAGGAATTACATAAGCAGTATAATCAAATCATGAAAGGGGGATATATTAACTGTTTTTGTCACACTAACGTGCAACACCAGCGCACATATTTCAGTTTAACTTTCTAACTGTAGTTTTTGTATACTGCTAATTTGTTTTCCAGTTGAAGAAATGCACAATTATAATTATTTTGCTGTCAGTTTCAGCCGTATGCAATGATGACCCCTCCATATTCCCTGATTACAGGCGTTTTTAAGTTTTGCGCGTCAATGCAATAAGTCCAATAAGTGCCATACAAAGAAAATTGGTTTATTTTCGAAAATGGTCGCTAGGTGTCTCTATTTTGTCTTGTACTTATTGGATGTTACGTTTCAGACAGGTATGCCCCTTATGCAGTATGTCTAGCATTAATACAGAAACGTGTATTAGTTAGTGTAACATATAATATTTCAATGACTAGATATTGCGACTCTTAGCACCTAAACACATTAAGTCAATCAATTCAGTGTCAACTCGTTTTAATGATAAAACTGTTGCCAATGACAATTCTCGTCACCGTGTAACTGTGGTATGTTTACATGGCTAGGTCCTTTTCTTCTGCTTCAGTGGAATTGACAGGAATGTCGTCATCTGTTGCAAATCTAATTCAGTCGCTACTCCCCAAACAATCGACACATAAGTTGACTTAAACAATGTATCTAGGGACTCTATATATGTTCACTTACCTTGCACTTCACCGAAGAAGCTGCCATGTCCTTGTAGACGATTCTCGTGTTTCCGATGTTGTTCTAAACATTACAGTATTAACACAAATGCATGAAAACGTGTATCAAATACAGATTTGGTCAATTTCGCCACTAATAACAATTTATGTAGATTTATGTTTAACTTTAAAAAAAATTGCAACAATAATAACCATATAATGAATAGATGTTGAAAATGTTGAAACAATAATAACCATGCAATGATTAGATGTTGAAAATGTTGACACCTGCACAATAACAATCGACCAAATGTACATATCAACAAATTAAATACAATACAGCTCATTTATCAGTGCTACATGATCATTGGTTTCAATTGATGCATTAATATGATGACGTCACTGTGACATGACACCATGGCTAAGTGTACAGTTTTCTGGCCCAGCAGCATGGAGAGGAATACCTTGCCGTCTATTCCAGACTTAGCTGAGTCACTACCCCAAAACAATCAACACACAACTTGACATAGAATCATATATTTGGAAAATTATGTATTTTGTAATTTGTTCTTACCTTTCACTTCATCAAGGAGGTTTCCATGGGTTTCCAAGTGTTCCTCGTGCTTCCCAAGTTGCCCTAAAACGTCAACATAATTAACATGAATCTGTGGAATGCTTGTGTTGATTGGTTAATTTAAGTGAAATGACAAATAAATATACTTTCCATTAAGGCATTACATTACAATGTCGTGTTTTGGAAAATGATTTTCGGAGACAGGGGCTAATTGGTTAGAATTTTTACCTGATTGAAACTTTTTGAATGCCAACGAAACCGCATATGGTTTATCTCCGAAAACAGAAAGTATATAAATAAATTATTAATGCAATAAATATCTGTGCCATCATACGTTTGATGAGGTCTCCTAAAATGTTACGACTGATGAAAAAGATGTTACATTAAACAAATATTTGTATTAGTAGTTTTGTCTGTAGGCTGTGTACCACCACTTAACCTTGTTACAGATACCCCAATCAACATTCCACAGAAGCTGAAAGTTGCACTTAGTTGTCTCAATGCCATTACTTTGCACTGCTTGTTTTCGCTTTATGAAAATAAACTGAAAAAGTTGTGCCACATTGTGTATTTCATGAAAGAAAGGAATTATATCAGCAATATAATAAAATCATGAATAGGGGATATCTTAATTGTTTTTGTCGCACTAACGTGCAACACATTTCAGTTTACCTTTCTAACTCTAGTGTTTGTATACTGCTACTTTGTTTTCCAGTTGAAGAAATGCAAAATGAACATTGTTTTGCCTGTTAAGTGTTTCTTATATATATGGTGCTATTCAAATGACTGTTTTAGAAGCATCTGGCATTGCGCTGATGACAACAAATGTTACACCTTTACAAGCCCAACATTGGAATCATCATCCTCAACCTCATCAGGTGCTGTCTGATGACAACAAATGTTACACCTTTACAAGCCCAACATTGAAATCACCTCAACCTCATCAGGTGCTGTCTGATGACAACAAATGTTACACCTTTACAAGCCCAACATTGGAATCACCATCCTCAACCTCATCAGGTGCTGTCTGATGACAACAAATGTTACACCTTTACAAGCCCAACATTGGAATCACCATCCTCAACCTCATCAGGTGCTGTCTGATGACAACAAATGTTACACCTTTACAAGCCCAACATTGAAATCACCTCAACCTCATCAGGTGCTGTCTGATGACAACAAATGTTACACCTTTACAAGCCCAACATTGGAATCACCTCAACCTCATCAGGTGCTGTCTGATGACAACAAATGTTACACCTTTACAAGCCCAACATTGGAATCACCTCAACCTCATCAGGTGCTGTCTGATGACAACAAATGTTACACCTTTACAAGCCCAACATTGGAATCATCATCCTCAACCTCATCAGGTGCTGTCTGATGACAACAAATGTTACACCTTTACAAGCCCAACATTGGAATCATCATCCTCAACCTCATCAGGTGCTGGCTGATGACAACAAATGTTACACCTTTACAAGCCCAACATTGGAATCATCATCCTCAACCTCATCAGGTGCTGTCAGTTTTAGCCGTACGCAATGATGTCCCCTCCATATTCCCCGGTTACGGGTGTTTTTTTTATTATTTCTGCACGTCAATGCAATAAGTGCATTAACTGCCAAACAAAATTGGCTTATCTTTGAAAATGATCACTAGGTGCCTCTACTTTATCCTGCACTTGTTGGATTTTGCATTTGATACATGTAGGCACTACGTTCCATTATGCAATATGTCCATCATTAAGTAGAGACACGTATATCACCTACTGCCACATATAATCTTACAATGACTAGATGTTGCGACTCTTAGCACCTAAACAAGTTAAGACAATCAATTCAGTGTCAACTCATTTTAATTATAAAACTGTTGCCAATGACAATTCTCTTCACCATGTAACTGTGGTATGTTTCCATGGCTAGGTCCTTTTCTTCTGGTCTAGTGAAATGGACAGGAATATCTTGAAAATTATTGCAACTTTAGTTCAGTCGCTATTCCCTAAACAAGTTGACTTAAACCATGTATCTAGGGACACTTTATCTTTTCACTTACCTTGCACTTTGCCAAGGAAGCTGTCATGTCCTTGTAGACGATCTTCGTGTTTCCCATGTTGTCCTAAACATTACAATATTAATACAAATGCATAAAAATGTGCGTATTAAATATAGATTTCGTAAATTTTGCCTTTTATGTTAGCATTGTTTTGTAATAACAATTTATATTAATTTATGTTTCATTTTAGAAAATGTTGTAACAATAATAACCATGCAATGACTAGATGTTGACACAAGAACAATCCACCAAATATGCATATCAACAAATTAAATATAATACTTTTATTATCAGTGCTAGATTTTCATTAACTTAAATCAATTAATGTATTAATATGATGACGTGTTTTCAAATAAATGTTTTTTCTGGCCCAGCCTCGTGGACAGAAATACCTTGCTGTTTACACCAGTTAATGAAGTAACATGATGACGACCTGTCCAATAAATAAGTTTTTTTCTGGCCCAGCCACATGGACAGAAATACCTTGCCGTTTATACCAGGCTAAGCTGAGTCACCACTACTTTCCAGACAATCAATTCACAACTTTACATGAAAACTGGTATTTAGGGGAAATATGCCATTTTGTAATTTGTCTTACCTTTCACTTCATCAAAGAGGATGTCATGGGTTTCTAAGCGTTCCTCGAGCTTCCCAAGTTGTCCTAAAACATCAACACAATTAACACGAATGTAGGCGAATGCGTGCGTTGATTGGTTAATTTCAGTGAAAAGGGAAATTACTATACTTATCATTTTTAATCATTGATGCTCCAGCAGTTTGGCCAGTGAGGAGCACAAAACAAGTGTGTGCACTATTTTTTCTAATAGCTTCTTTTGTGTTTCTTTCTAGACTGTTTTCCTTGTCTTATTTCCTTGTTTTTGATACTTAACTCGTACACAAACAAGTGATAAGGAAGATCAACATTCAAATTGATCATTACAAACTTGAATTAGTTTTATTGACACAATCATCATTAAAGGAAACATCAAAAAGATGTCTTCAACGGTAAGTTAACAAAATTACATTGCAATAAAAGCCTTGTATTATGTAACTTTTGTGGCTTGCTGTCCTTCAATGAACTCAGAAGCAAATAAGTTTTTTTCAAAAATGTTCTTCATATAATCTTATTATGTTATATCAGCATCTAAAAACCGACAAGGCAACATGCGTTACCCAAGTGATGAAAACATCAGGTATCTAACTAGTTTGAGTTCATTTAATGGGAATCATCATGTCTTACGTCAAACAACTTTTCCTTACTTCAGAATAAAAAATATCAAAAACATAAGCTCTTAATTATATAAAAAATTATCATGTACATATAATGCGAATGCAAATGAATGCCAAAATAAATGCGATTCTCTAAAATTGTCTCTAAAATGTAGGATTACATATTTTCAACAATACAACAAAGTATATTTATTTCAGTGTACGTGTCAATGATTTGCGCATTACCAATGATGACCTGTCTCAGCAGATGCCAGAACAATCCGTTTTGCATCAACAATTTCGCCACCAGGTGGGTTTTTCCCATGAGGGCTTCCGAACAAAGTTTGTTCAGTTGGAAAAACAAAATCGCATTGACGAGTCACAAGCTTTACAAAAACATTGAACGTTGATGCAATATTTGAATAAGCAATGTAAGAGGTTTTTGAAAGATTGCGGAAAATTGTGACACATGTTCAATTATTTAAGCACGAAGTAGACTTATGTTCGTTACAATATATATATATATATTTAATATATATATATATATATATACATTATATATACATATAATATATATATATATATATATACATATAATACATAATATATATATATATACATACATATAATACATAATATATATACATGCCATTAAACTCTACAGTATCAAACAATATTAAGTTTAGCCGTTTTACCACTGGACTGAAGTAAGACTGCGACAAACATAGCGACCAGCCCGACAACAAGAGTGAGGAGAAGACAAATCGTCACTCGTGTGGATCCTGAAAAAGCAAAACACAACAATCACACTATTGATAATATTATGTAGATATATGTTATTTCGGAAGTTTTTAATTCAGAAAATTTTACCATATTTTTATTTCTCCAAAGAGCCCGAAATCTAAAAAATTTAATATTCTTAATGAAATATATTAAAGTATGTGTCAGGGTCCGGGGCGCAAACTAACGACAGTGTGGAATGACATCGTAATGGATGTGTGATAGTGTCACCAGGAGGGTAGGCTATGGCAAGGCGTGGCAAGTGAACAAGTATGCAAGTGGACAAGGAAGCCATTGACTTATCGAGGGTTTTTAATCTCTGTGTAATCCGCCCTCCTGAGATATGTGTCAACCTTGTTTTTAAACATATTCACGCTGCTAGCTGTTACACAATCTGTAGATAATTCGTTCCATTCATTGATTGTCCCCTGTGAGAACGAGTACTTCCTGATATCCAATATACACTAATTCTTTACTAATGTTACCTGATGTCCTCAAGTTCTATTATTTTTCTTAAGTGAGAAAAAAATAGTTCAATCAATATTGTCATACCCATTTAATATCTTAAAAACATCAATTTGATCTCCTCTTAACCTCCATGTCTCTAAGGTTGTTAAACCACATTCTTTCAGTCGTTCTTTATAACTAAGGTCTCTCAGTTCTGGAATCATTTTAGTTGCTCTCCTCTGTATTCTTACAAGCATATCTATATCCTTCTTACGATATGGTCTCCAAGCTTGTATACAGTACTTTAAATGAAGCCTAACTATTGCTTTATACAGAGGTATAATTAGTTTTTCTCCTTGCATGTTATATTTCTCCTAATCAACCAAAGAATTTGATTTCCCTTTGAAGCTGCAATACCACACTGATCTGAAACTTTCATATCAGCACTTATTGTTATTCCTAAGTCCTTTTCCTTTACAGTAGTACGCAGAACAATATCTCCAATTTTATAGTTTACATCCCAGTTCCCATGTCCTGTATGTAGGCATTTACACTTGCTAAAATTGAACAACATCTGCCATTTCTCAAACCATTTCACTAATCTGTCTAGATCATTTTGTAAATGTTGTTTATCACCATCATTGTTAACCCTTCTAAACACCTTTGTGTCATCTGCAGATTTCAGTACGTTGCTTGTTATATTATCGTCAAAGTCATTCATATATATATATATATATATATATATATATATATATATATATATATATATATATATATATATATATATATATATTAAGAATAATGAAGGTCCTAATACTGATCCTTATGGTATCCTACTCAAAACTGATTTGCAGTTTGAAACCTCCCCATCTATTACTACACGCTGTCTTTTGTCAGTCAGTCATTGTTCTATCCAGTCGATTATGCCATCCCCAATACCACGGGCTTTTAACTTATGTAGTAATCTTTGATGTGGCACTTTGTCAACAGCTTTCTGAAAATCTAACTATATAATACCTACTGGTGATCCATCGTCTAGCCACTTAATGATTTCTTCAAAAAAACATAACGTATTTGTTAAGCATGACCTCGCTTTTATGAATCCATGTTGAGATGGATTTAATAATGAATGCCTAACAAGAAAGTCCACCATATGGTCTTTGATTAACCTTTATTGGTATGATGTTTGCTTCTTTCCATTCAGCAGAACCAACCATGTTTTAATGACAAGTTGAACACTCTTGCAAGTGGTATACTATTTTGTTCTACTGTTTCCAATATTAGTTTTGAGACAAAGGCTGTCGATGCTTGTGCATTTAGTAGAATTTTTTTTTTATGTCGATTCTTGTGCATTAGTAAAATTCTTAATTCGTGTCATGCCTGAAATCAAATGCAGTCGCACGTGGACATGTCACCACCCTCCTCCCAGTTACTAGAACAAGTTGTGAGTTGAACCTGCTGGCTAAAACAGTTACACAGTTAGCAGTCATTGGGCACACACCAGGTGTGTCACTTATTGCTACCATCTAAGGTAGTAAAACAGTTACACAGTTAGTAGTCATTGGGTACACACCAGGTGTGTCACTTATTGCTACCATCTAAGGTAGTAAAACAGTTACACAGTTAGCAGTCATTGGGCACACACCAGGTGTGTCACTTATTGCTACCATCTAAGGTAGTAAAACAGTTACACAGTTAGTAGTCATTGGGTACACACCAGGTGTGTCACATATTGCTACCATCTAAGGTAGTAAAACAGTTACACAGTCAGCAGTCATTGGGCACACACCAGGTGTGTCACTTATTGCTACCATTTAAGGTAGTAAAACAGTTACACAGTCAGTAGTCATTGGGCACACACCAGGTGTGTCACATATTGCTACCATCTAAGGTAGTAAAACAGTTACACAGTCAGCAGTCATTGGGCACACACCAGGTGTGTCACTTAGTGCTACCATCTAAGGTAGTAAAACAGTTACACAGTTAGCAGTCATTGGGCACACACCAGGTGTGTCACTTATTGCTACCATCTAAGGTAGTAAAACAGTTACACAGTTAGTAGTCACTGGGCACACACCAGGTGTGTCACTTATTGCTACCATCTAAGGTAGTAAAACAGTTACACAGTCAGCAGTCATTGGGCACACACCAGGTGTGTCACTTATTGCTGCCATCTAAGGTAGTAAAACAGCTACACAGTTAGCAGTCTCTGGGCACACACCAGGTGTGTCACTTATTGCTACCATCTAAGGTAGTAAAACAGCTACACAGTTAGCAGTCATTGGGCACACACCAGGTGTGTCACTTATTGCTACCATCTAAGGTAGTAAAACAGTTACACAGTCAGCAGTCATTGGGCACACACCAGGTGTGTCACTTATTGCTACCATCTAAGGTAGTAAAACAGTTACACAGTTAGTAGTCACTGGGCACACACCAGGTGTGTCACTTATTGCTACCATCTAAGGTAGTAAAACAGTTACACAGTCAGTAGTCATTGGGCACACACCAGGTGTGTCACATATTGCTACCATCTAAGGTAGTAAAACAGTTACACAGTCAGCAGTCATTGGGCACACACCAGGTGTGTCACTTAGTGCTACCATCTAAGGTAGTAAAACAGTTACACAGTTAGTAGTCACTGGGCACACACCAGGTGTGTCACTTATTGCTACCATCTAAGGTAGTAAAACAGTTACACAGTCAGCAGTCATTGGGCACACACCAGGTGTGTCACTTATTGCTGCCATCTAAGGTAGTAAAACAGCTACACAGTTAGCAGTCTCTGGGCACACACCAGGTGTGTCACTTATTGCTACCATCTAAGGTAGTAAAACAGCTACACAGTTAGCAGTCACTGGGCACACACCAGGTGTGTCACTTATTGCTACCATCTAAGGTAGTAAAACAGCTACACAGTTAGCAGTCACTGGGCACACACCAGGTGTGTCACTTATTGCTACCATCTAAGGTAGTAAAACAGCTACACAGTTAGCAGTCATTGGGCACACACCAGGTGTGTCACTTATTGCTACCATCTAAGGTAGTAAAACAGTTACACAGTTAGTAGTCATTGGGCACACACCAGGTGTGTCACTTATTGCTACCATCTAAGGTAGTAAAACAGCTACACAGTTAGCAGTCACTGGGCACACACCAGGTGTGTCACTTATTGCTAAGGTAGTAAAACAGTTACACAGTTAGTAGTCACTGGGCACACACCAGGTGTGTCACTTATTGCTACCATCTAAGGTAGTAAAACAGTTACACAGTCAGTAGTCATTGGGCACACACCAGGTTTGTCACTTATTGCTACCATCTAAGGTAGTAAAACAGTTACACAGTCAGCAGTCATTGGGCACACACCAGGTGTGTCACTTATTGCTACCATCTAAGGTAGTAAAACAGTTACACAGTTAGCAGTCATTGGGCACACACCAGGTGTGTCACATATTGCTACCATTTAAGGTAGTAAAACAGTTACACAGTTAGTAGTCACTGGGCACACACCAGGTGTGTCACTTATTGCTACCATCTAAGGTAGTAAAACAGTTACACAGTCAGTAGTCATTGGGCACACACCAGGTGTGTCACTTATTGCTACCATCTAAGGTAGTAAAACAGTTACACAGTCAGTAGTCATTGGGCACACACCAGGTGTGTCACATATTGCTACCATCTAAGGTAGTAAAACAGTTACACAGTCAGCAGTCACTGGGCACACACCAGGTGTGTCACTTATTGCTACCATCTAAGGTAGTAAAACAGCTACACAGTTAGCAGTCACTGGGCACACACCAGGTGTGTCACTTATTGCTACCATCTAAGGTAGTAAAACAGCTACACAGTTAGCAGTCATTGGGCACACACCAGGTGTGTCACTTATTGCTACCATCTAAGGTAGTAAAACAGTTACACAGTTAGTAGTCATTGGGCACACACCAGGTGTGTCACTTATTGCTACCATCTAAGGTAGTAAAACAGCTACACAGTTAGCAGTCACTGGGCACACACCAGGTGTGTCACTTATTGCTAAGGTAGTAAAACAGTTACACAGTTAGTAGTCACTGGGCACACACCAGGTGTGTCACTTATTGCTACCATCTAAGGTAGTAAAACAGTTACACAGTTAGTAGTCATTGGGCACACACCAGGTGTGTCACTTATTGCTACCATCTAAGGTAGTAAAACAGTTACACAGTTAGTAGTCATTGGGCACACACCAGGTGTGTCACTTATTGCTACATCTAAGGCAGTAAAACAGTTACACAGTTAGCAGTCATTGGGCACACACCAGGTGTGTCACTTATTGCTACCATCTAAGGCAGTAAAACAGTTACACAGTTAGTAGTCATTGGGCACACACCAGGTGTGTCACATATTGCTACCATCTAAGGTAGTAAAACAGTTACACAGTTAGTAGTCATTGGGCACACACCAGGTGTGTCACTTATTGCTACCATCTAAGGTAGTAAAACAGTTACACAGTTAGTAGTCACTGGGCACACACCAGGTGTGTCACTTATTGCTACCATCTAAGGTAGTAAAACAGTTACACAGTTAGTAGTCATTGGGCACACACCAGGTGTGTCACTTATTGCTACCATCTAAGGTAGTAAAACAGCTACACAGTTAGTAGTCACTGGGCACACACCAGGTGTGTCACTTATTGCTACCATCTAAGGTAGTAAAACAGCTACACAGATAGTAGTCACTGGGCACTCACCAGGTGTGTCACTTATTGCTACCATCTAAGGTAGTAAAACAGCTACACAGTTAGTAGTCACTGGGCACACACCAGGTGTGTCACTTATTGCTACCATCTAAAGTAGTAAAACAGCTACACAGTTAGTAGTCACTGGGCACACACCAGGTGTGTCACTTATTGCTACCATCTAAGGTAGTAAAACAGCTACACAGTTAGCAGTCACTGGGCACACACCAGGTGTGTCACTTATTGCTACCATCTAAGGTAGTAAAACAGTTACACAGTCAGCAGTCATTGGGCACACACCAGGTGTGTCACTTATTGCTACCATCTAAGTTAGTAAAACAGCTACACAGTTAGTAGTCACTGGGCACACACCAGGTGTGTCACTTATTGCTACCATCTAAGGTAGTAAAACAGCTACACAGTTAGTAGTCACTGGGCACACACCAGATATGTCACTTATTGCTACCATCTAAGGTAGTAAAACAGTTACACAGTTAGTAGTCATTGGGCACACACCAGATTTGTCACTTACTGCTACCATCTAAGGTAGTAAAACAGCTACACAGTTAGTAGTCACTGGACACACACCAGATATGTCACTTATTGCTACCATCTAAGGTAGTAAAACCTTCTAAGAGCACAACCAGGTTCCCCCCTTAGATGGCACCGACATCTGTTTTGGCTAATGAACAATAGTTGCAGATACTTGCTGGAAACAATTAAGAAAGATCATTATGACCGTCATTAGACTGTTGTTATGTGACAGTGAGTGCATTACATCAATATCATGTTGAAGCCGGTGTGTGTAATGTTTGACCCAGATGTAAAACTACACAGGGATCAATATGATATAACAGTATATTGACCTCTGGGTCAATGTAAAGTGCATTACTATTAAATGTTTTAAGGTTATGAAGCAGGTCACCCCCTCCCAAAAACGAAGTTTAAAAAATGCATCAGCCAATATGTTTTTGTTGATGATTTGTGTATGATGGGAGAAAAAAGTTTGGTCAAAGTCAAACTCAGAACTATTCGATTTGAGCAGCTTTTTTGGCACAAATAAAACGTACAGCAAAATATAAACAAAAATAAAGGGAAATAATGGGAAAAGCCTGGACGGTGGTGTTTACATGGTCGGACGAAAAGACATTTAATTAATTAGAATGTCTGGAAGGTCTGGAAGGAGTATTTCAAGGAGCTACTAAACCAAAGGGAAAACAATGAATTAGAACTAAAAAGTGCAGTAGGACAAGTGAAGCTGGAGGAGATTGGGGATGCAGAGGTAGAGAGAGCAATGAAGAAGATGAAGAGAGATCAAGCGATAGGTATTTATGAAGTGCGAGTGGACATGCTGGTAATGGCTGAACGTGTTGGGGTTTCGTGGACAAGGCGATTGTTAAATACCTGCATGAGAGAGGGGAGGGTCCCAGAGGAGTGGCAGACAGGGCTGATAGTCCCTGAATGGAAATGAAAGGGAGATGATTACGAACCTGGAAAATACCGTATCACATTGCTGAGTCACGTTCTGGAGGTATTAGAGAGTATTCTGGATGGAAGGATAAGCAGGATAGTGGAGTGTGAAATGGAAGAAGAATATCAGAGGAATTCAGGGTGGACGTCGGCCTGACATAGGGGAGTGCCCTAAGCCAACTGTTATTCATTGCAGTAGTGGAGGTAACCAGCGGGAAGTGAGTAAAAGGGACATTCTCCACAAGTTGATGTATGCAGATGACCTGGCAGTAGTAGCGGACAGTGAGGCAGACCTTCAAGAATGGTTGATAGGTTGGAAGGAAATATTTGGTAAACATGGACTGAGGGTAAGTCTAGAGAAGATGGAGGTGCTTTGGGTCGGCTGCAGAAAAAAGATATAGACGTAAGACTGGATGGGAAGAAACTGAACCAGCTTTGTATATCTGGGTGGAGCGGTTTGCGGGGATGGCGGCACAGAGACTGAAATTCACTGTTGCGAGTGTATGCAGGAAAGTGGAAGCGGTGATGAGAGATTGACACATATTCATTTGTTTTGTGTTCGGTTTATATAATGTGGAGGAGTTTCCTAGAGCATTTCGTTTCAAATGCTTGTATGTATGACATAGCTGACATGGCCACTGATTTAACTTATTCAGGTGCCACCTTTGCTTAAGGTGGACCCAACATATTTGAAAGAGTCATTTTCTTCAAGGTTTGGACCATTCATTATGATGTTACTAGGGGTGTCTGGTTGGTACGGGAGGGCAAGAGATGATGGGGCCACCAGAGAAAAATCTGGATAGACAATATACAACAACAGACACATCAAGACTTAATGACCCTACTACGCACAGCAGAGGATAGACAACGAGCAATGTGTGTGAATGGCAACCTTACGACCTTACGACCGTCCCAGTCAAGGGATGAATGAAGTGAAGAAGTGAAATGTTGGGGTCAAAAGCTTATTTTCATTTCTGATATATGGCATCGTGGTTCATGATCCATTGAACAGTGCTGGATATAAAAATATTCAGAATGTAAACCATGGGCTCTCTTTTGCAAGACTAACTAACAAAGCATTTTGTCACCATTTTTCTCACCAGTTTCTGACAACTAGCTCTTTTTTAGTTTTACCCCTTTCGTCACAACGATTTAGCCTATTTGAACACCATACGCCTGCTTCACATTAACTGTACCAGAATATATAAGCATCACATCTTGAACAGAGGAGCACAAAAGTCATCATCAGTTATGTATCAGTTTAATGTGTCAATTCACGAAGGCAAATTTCCAGTAGTTGCAACAAATATCATTTTTTCTAGTGGAGTACGTAATGCATGATTAGCTATTTGTACTAAACAACCAAACCTAGAGTTACTGACAAGTATGTCATAAATGATTAGCTATTTGTACTAAACAACCAAACCTAGAGTTACTGACAAGTATGTCATAAATGATTAGCTATTTGTACTAAACAACCAATCCTAGAGTTACTGACAAGTATGTCATAAATGATTAGCTATTTGTACTAAACAACCAAACATAGAGTTACTGGCAAGTATGTCATAAATGATTAGCTATTTGTACTAAACAACCAAACATAGAGTTACTGGCAAGTATGTCATAAATGATTAGCTATTTGTAGTAAACAACCAAACCTAGAGTTATTGGCAAGTGTGTCATAAATGACTAGCTATTTGTAGTAAACAACCAAACCTAAAGTTACTGACAAGTATGTCATAAATGATTAGCTATTTGTAGTAAACAACCAAACCTAGAGTTACTGGCAAGTATGTCATAAATGATTAGCTATTTGTACTAAACAACCAATCCTAGGGTTACTGACAAGTATGTCATAAATGATTAGCTATTTGTACTAAACAACCAATCCTAGGGTTACTGACAAGTATGTCATAAATTATTAGCTATTTGTACTAAACAACCAAGCCTAGAGTTACTGGCAAGTATGTCATAAATTATTAGCTATTTGTACTAAACAACCAAACCTAGAGCTACTGGCAAGTGTGTCATAAATGCAAAGGTTGCATCACTTCATTGTCATTTTTAAAACAATATGCAGGAAGATTGGTGAGAAGCAGGAAGAGATGGGCAGGCCACTTGGTAAGAATGGATGCAAGCAAACTAGCAGAGAGCAGAGGTGGAAAAACATCAAGGACGCAGGAAAAGGGGAAGGCCACAGCTGAGATGGGAGGACTGCGTGAGGAGGGACATGAGAAGATCGGGGGAGGATGAAAGATGAAGAGAGGGGGCGGCCGTTAGAAAACACGCAGCACATGCCTACCTTGCAATGTCCGTTTGACTTCTTTAATCTCTGCCTGCAGACGATCCTCCAGTGCACGGTTAGATGCCACAATTTTCCGAATGATCTGAAAATACAACGTAACTAATGAAATGAGGCACATGTTGAAAATTTTAAATCAGAACCAGTAATAAGGAGCATAATTCAAAGTTCAACGTCAGTGTTTATGGTGGACTGGAAGCTCAGCAATAGAGCGAATAGTGTAATATCAACTAGTCCAGTAACATACAGGATATATTCTGAAAGGTCAAAATCAGGGTTGATGACCTTCAACATATCCTTAATGTTCAGCCCACGAATTGTTAATGTTCTGAATGTCACGAATATGTAATGATACAGTTTTTATGTTTACCCATGCCCCGGTATATGACAATAATATTGGGTAGACATGTGCGTTTGACTACTTTAGTAACATAGAACAAGTAATGTCCATAAAATGCAGCATCATTGGCATTGATATCAATAGCAATATAAAAAAATTCAATAATAACCTATATGGATAACCTGAAGGATAATACAAGCATTTGTTCTACTCAATAATGTTGGGATATAATTAGATATGTTACATGTTCCTACACTTGTATAAACATTAGACACACATTTTATATATTATGGTTATCACAATAAGGGGAGCATTAAACATAACAAAATAAACATTGCAGTTACATTGGGAAGATGGAAAACAATATTAACTTAACATACCGATATGATACTTCACTCATACTATGTGTGTACCAAACATTTTGTAAATTTTACTCTATTACTCTATACATATGATGTCGCACTTTATTGATAATATTACATTTGCGGTACTCTGAGAATGTATTTGCCTAATTACTGTTCGATAATTACCTTTCTGCGTCGTTTGTCTGCTGCAGAGAGTGCATGTCGCCAAGCCTGGCATTCTTGTGCCTTGAATGCTGCATCACTCACATCAATTGGAGTGGTCAGGATCTAACAAGGAGGGTTCAATACAGTACATCAAGAGATGAATGCTGCATCTCTCACATCAATTGGAGTGGTCAGGATCTAACAAGGAGGGTTCAATACAGTACATCAAGAGATGAATGCTGCGTCTCTCACATCAATTGGAGTGGTCAGGATCTAACAAGGAGGGTTCAATACAGTACATCAAGAGATGAATGCTGCGTCTCTCACATCAATTGGAGTGGTCAGGATCTAACAAGGAGGGTTCAATACAGTACATCAAGAGATGAATGCTGCATCTCTCACATCAATTGGAGTGGTCTGGATCTAACAAGGAGGGTTCAATACAGTACATCAAGAGATGAATGCTGTGTCTCTCACATCAATTGGAGTGGTCTGGATCTAACAAGGAGGGTTCAATACAGTACATCAAGAGATGAATGCTGCGTCTCTCACATCAATTGGAGTGGTCAGGATCTAACAAGGAGGGTTCAATACAGTACATCAAGAGATGAATGCTGCGTCTCTCACATCAATTGGAGTGGTCAGGATCTAACAAGGAGGGTTCAATACAGTACATCAAGAGATGAATGCTGCATCTCTCACATCAATTGGAGTGGTCTGGATCTAACAAGGAGGGTTCAATACAGTACATCAAGAGATGAATGCTGTGTCTCTCACATCAATTGAAGTGGTCAGGATCTAACAAGGAGGGTTCAATACAGTACATCAAGAGATGAATGCTCCATCTCTCACATCAATTGGAGTGGTCAGGATCTAACAAGGAGGGTTCAATACAGTACATCAAGAGATGAATGCTGCATCTCTCACATCAATTGGAGTGGTCTGGATCTAACAAGGTGGGTTCAATACACTACATCAAGAGATGAATGCTGCATCTCTCACATCAATTGGAGTGGTCTGGATCTAACAAGGTGGGTTCAATACAGTACATCAAGAGATGAATGCTGTGTCTCTCACATCAACTGGAGTGGTCTGGATCTAACAAGGAGGGTTCAATACAGTACATCAAGAGATGAATGCTGCGTCTCTCACATCAATTGGAGTGGTCAGGATCTAACAAGGAGGGTTCAATACAGTACATCAAGAGATGAATGCTGCATCTCTCACATCAATTGGAGTGGTCTGGATCTAACAAGGAGGGTTCAATACAGTACATCAAGAGATGAATGCTGTGTCTCTCACATCAATTGGAGTGGTCTGGATCTAACAAGGTGGGTTCAATACAGTACATCAAGAGATGAATGCTGTGTCTCTCACATCAATTGGAGTGGTCTGGATCTAACAAGGAGGGTTCAATACAGTACATCAAGAGATGAATGCTGTGTCTCTCACATCAACTGGAGTGGTCTGGATCTAACAAGGAGGGTTCAATACAGTACATCAAGAGATGAATGCTGCGTCTCTCACATCAATTGGAGTGGTCAGGATCTAACAAGGAGGGTTCAATACAGTACATCAAGAGATGAATGCTGCATCTCTCACATCAATTGGAGTGGTCTGGATCTAACAAGGAGGGTTCAATACAGTACATCAAGAGATGAATGCTGTGTCTCTCACATCAATTGGAGTGGTCAGGATCTAACAAGGAGGGTTCAATACAGTACATCAAGAGATGAATGCTGCGTCTCTCACATCAATTGGAGTGGTCAGGATCTAACAAGGAGGGTTCAATACAGTACATCAAGAGATGAATGCTGCATCTCTCACATCAATTGGAGTGGTCTGGATCTAACAAGGTGGGTTCAATACACTACATCAAGAGATGAATGCTGCATCTCTCACATCAATTGGAGTGGTCTGGATCTAACAAGGTGGGTTCAATACAGTACATCAAGAGATGAATGCTGTGTCTCTCACATCAATTGGAGTGGTCTAGATCTAACAAGGAGGGTTCAATACAGTACATCAAGAGATGAATGCTGTGTCTCTCACATCAATTGGAGTGGTCTGGATCTAACAAGGAGGGTTCAATACAGTACATCAAGAGATGAATGCTGTGTCTCTCACATCAACTGGAGTGGTCTGGATCTAACAAGGAGGGTTCAATACACTACATCAAGAGATGAATGCTGCATCTCTCACATCAATTGGAGTGGTCTGGATCTAACAAGGAGGGTTCAATACAGTACATCAAGAGATGAATGCTGTGTCTCTCACATCAATTGGAGTGGTCAGGATCTAACAAGGAGGGTTCAATACACTGCATCAAGAGATGAATGCTGCGTCCCTCACATCAATTGGAGTGGTATGGATCTAACAAGGTGGGTTCAATACAGTACATCAAGAGATGAATGCTGCGTCTCTCACATCAATTGGAGTGGTCTGGATCTAACAAGGAGGGTTCAATACACTGCATCAAGAGATGAATGCTGCGTCTCTCACATCAATTGGAGTGGTCAGGATCTAACAAGGAGGGTTCAATACAGATGCATAAAAAGAATATCAAACACGCACGCATGCATGCTCGCACACACAACACAAGTTCCATATAACAATGACACCCCATTTATTTTCAATACATGTAAATGTTACCTTATAGTTAGACCACATTTGGAATATTGTATTCAAGCATGGAGACCATATCGTAAAAAGGACATAGACAAGCTAGAAAGAATACAATGAAGAGCAACTAAAATGATTCCAGAATTGAGAGACCTTAGTTACGAAAGTCACTTATTACAATGTGGTTTGACAACACTAGAGACCAGGAGACTAAGAGGAGACGAAATAGAAGTGTTTAAAATAGTGAATGATTATGAAGATGTTGACAGGAATATGTTCTTCAAACTTAAAGAAGGCAGTAGAACCAGAGGACATAAAGTAGCATTAGTTAAGGGACAGTGTAGGTTGGACATGAGAAAGTACTCTTTCTCACAGAGGGTGATAAATGAATGGAACAAACTGTCAAATGATTGTGTTAACGCTAGTAGTGTGAATATGTTTAAAAATAGAATTGACAGATATTTGATAAGGGCGGGCTACACATAGATGAGAAAATTGTTGGACTCTCAATAAGCCAATGGCTTCCTTGTCCACTTCCCATCAGGAACTTGTTGTTTGTGATGGCAACCTAGTTACCCCTTGTTAAACCTAGTTACACCTTGTTAAACCTACCTGTTGCACTTGTTGTGCCGCCTGTTGGGCCACAGGGTCATTCAGCAGGTAACTGCTGTCCTGTAGTAAGTCAATCATATTCGTCATGTACGTTGACAGGTCAGCGGTCGTTACTTTCATGGTTGACGTGTGCATGACACAGTTTCGAACTTGTTGCACCTAAATGTGTTTGATAAAATAAAATCAGAACAGGCAATGACAAAACAAACCAAACACAATAATTAAATTAGTTACTGGATTTGTGTTTTGTGCTTGATGCACAGGCAATGTGGGGTCCGGCACCTTATCACCAAGCCACCACACCCCATCGAAAAGGTTTTTGGACAGTAATAAATTGAGAAACATAACATAAATGGAACTTACGCTACAAACATAGATGCCATATCTGAGGTAAAATACATGGACAAGCTGAACACAATAAAACCTACTCCATGATTGAGAGACCATACTTATGAAAATGCTTTAACACTGTCAATTGACAGCACCACCAAGAAAAGAAAGACAAAAAAATCAGTTGACAGCACCACCAAGGAAACAAGGACAAACTGTCAGCTGGCAGCACCACCTAGAGACAAAGGACAAACTGTCAGTTGACAGCACCACCAAGAGACCAAGCACAATCTGTCTGTTGACAGCACCACCTAGAGACAAAGGACAAACTGTCAGTTGACAGCACCACCAAGAGACCAAGCACAATCTGTCTGTTGACAGCACCACCTAGAGACAAAGGACAAACTGTCAATCGACAGCACCACTAACAGACCAAGCACAAACTGGGGTCCTGCATCCTATCCCCAAGCCACTACACCCCATCATAAGTTTTTGGACAGTGATAAATTGAGAAATATAACATAAATGGAAAATACATCACAAATATATCTGAGGGAAAACACATGGACAAGTTGAACACAATAGAACCTCTTCCATGATTGAGAGACCTATGAAAACACTTTAACACTGTCAATTGACAGCACCACCAAGAGACAAGGACACAAAAAAGAATTTGACAGCACCACAACGGGTCTGTTGACAGCACCACCAAGAAACGAAGGACAAACTTTCAGTTGGCAGCACCACCAAGAAGCCAATGACAAACTGTCAGTTGACAGCACCACCAAGAGACCAAACACAAACTGTCAGTAGACAGCACCACCAAGAGACAAAGGACAAACTGTCAGTAGACAGCACCACCAAGAGACAACGGACAAACTGTCAGTAGACAGCACCACCAAGAGACCAAACACAAACTGTCAGTAGACAGCACCACCAAGAGACAAAGGACAAACTGTCAGTAGACAGCACCACCAAGAGACCAAACACAAACTGTCAGTAGACACCACCACCAAGAGACAAAGGACAAACTGTCAGTAGACAGCACCACCAAGAGACAAAGGACAAACTGTCAGTAGACAGCACCACCAAGAGACCAAACACAAACTGTCAGTAGACAGCATCACCAAGAGACAAAGGACAAACTGTCAGTAGACAGCACCACCAAGAGACAAAGGACAAACTGTCAGTAGACAGCACCACCAAGAGACAAAGGACAAACTGTCAGTTGGCAGCATCACCAAGAAGCCAATGACAAACTGTCAGTTGACAGCATCACCAAGAGACAAAGAACAAACTGTCAGTAGACAGCACCACCAAGAGACAAAGGACAAACTGTCAGTTGGCAGCATCACCAAGAAGCCAATGACAAACTGTTAGTTGACAGCACCACCAAGAGACAAAGGACAAACTGTCAGTAGACAGCATCACCAAGAGACAAAGGACAAACTGTCAGTAGACAGCACCACCAAGAGACAAAGGACAAACTGTCAGTAGACAGCACCACCAAGAGACCAAACACAAACTGTCAGTAGACAGCATCACCAAGAGACAAAGGACAAACTGTCAGTAGATAGCACCACCAAGAGACAAAGGACAAACTGTCAGTAGACAGCACCACCAAGAGACAAAGGACAAACTGTCAGTTGGCAGCATCACCAAGAAGCCAATGACAAACTGTCAGTTGACAGCATCACCAAGAGACAAAGGACAAACTGTCAGTAGACAGCACCACCAAGAGACAAAGGACAAACTGTCAGTTGGCAGCATCACCAAGAAGCCAATGACAAACTGTTAGTTGACAGCACCACCGAGAGACAAAGGACAAACTGTCAGTAGACAGCACCACCAAGAGACAAAGGACAAACTGTCAGTTGACAGCACCACCAAGAGACCAAGCACAAACTGTCAGTTGACAGCACCACCAAGAGACAAAGGACAAGTTGACAGCATCACCAACGGACCAAGGACAAACTGTCAGTTGACCGCACCACCAACAGACCAAACACAAACATTCAGATGACAGCACCACCAAGAGTCTAAGGACAAACTTTCACTTGACAGCACCACCAACAGACCAAACACAAACTTTCAGTTGACAGCACCACCAAGTGACTAAGGACAAACTTTCAGTTGATAGCACCACAAACAAACCAAGGCCAGAAATGTGGATTTATGTTGACAGCTGTACTCTTGGGTGCCGATTAAGCGTCCCTATACGCGTATTTATTTGATGAAAAATGCCACCCTATACGCACCTTATTTGGCACTATACTATTATTAAATTTAAACATTTGTGCCAGCAAATTATGCAGGGTATAATTTTTAGGAGAGCAATCGCTCTCACTCCCTATTGCGAGTGCTAATCAATCATCTACAGAGCGGTTTACCGCTCGCGCTAAAATAACTTGCTCCCAACTGGAGTTGCATGTGGCTCCCTCTGACGGCTACGTTTTCATCCTTTTGAGCGACAGTCATGAATTTAGCGGGATCTCGTTCTTCTGAGGATCCTACATTTTGATCCCGAAGCGTTAGACCGTTTATTGCCATGATTAGATTAATCTTTCAGAATACTTAGTTCTCGGGAGCTCAACATGGTATATTACTAGTTAAAACGCCATTATCACCGCATAAACCGACCGCAAATGGCCGCCGTGCGCAGCGCCTCAAACCGGTCGTAACCATCTGCTGGCGGTTTCCCCTGAAACGGGCTTGCGTATCCAATTCAGTAAAACTTTAATGTCCATTTAAAACCGGAAAATTCATATTCAACAGAAAAAAATAAATTGCCACCCTATTATTATATAACCCTGTTATTTGGCCTATACGTTTACTTGGCACTCGAGAGTAGTAACTTGTTTAGTACATATTCGTTGTGCAGATGCGCTTAAATTTCCGGGACTCCAACATTGGACATTGGTCTACTTTACGATAATTGATCATTACTGTGTCAAACAATTCTGGTATGATGAGTGAGACAATGAAATAAACCGTGAAGGTAAATGTGTTTGTGCTCACAACTTCTAAACAAATATATAATCTTACCACGTGAGCTTTACTCGTGTCCAGGAAAGGGGTGAAATATTTGCAATTCTTCAGTAGCTGCAGTATGCCCGATGCATCAGTGTCATTAGGACTGACACTGGAAGGCTCCTGTTTGTTCATGAAAGCTTTGGCAATTTGCCATGGTTGAACAGGCCACTGACTGATGTCACAGTTGCCAAATGTCAGTCTGGTTGTTGTTGTGGCTCGCTCTGTCACGATGTCAGCCAGCCATCCGGAGCAAACACTGTTGGGACAGTTCATCACATAGTTGTTGGTGCTTCTGTTATACGTAATGTTTGTCGAAGGACATGGACCACTGCATTGTGTCCCTCCATACTTGAGGAGCAGCTGCTGGTGTAAGTCTTGCATCTTAACTTGGCAGAATGTTCTCATGGCTTCCATGGTGATGTGCACCGCACGCGTGGCCTTAACCCAGTTCAGGTATTCTGGATTATTTAACTGGCCAATCACCCCCGCAGCACCTCCTATGGGTGTTGCCATGGCAGTGTTTATAGTGTATCCTACAATAGACAACACAACAAATGTTACATGTGTCATATATGTTATGTGTTTATAGTGTATCCTACAATAGACAACACAACAAATGTTACATGTTTTATAAATTATATGTTATGTGTTGGGGCCTTATGCTTAGCTTCGTCAGATAACAGAGCGGCAAAAAAAAATATTGTGGCGAAAAACCTGACGAGATGATATTTCAAGTAATGTGACATAGAGCCTTCTTCGTGAAGAAGAAATATTTTTTATTTGACCCATAATACATTTCACATAATACATATATATCCATGTAAAATTATAATTTAAAATAATACAGGTGTATATGGTTATAAGTAAACATGGTATATATTAAGGTAAACAAACAAATAGGGTCAGGAGACTCCTCTAAGACTTTGATAGTCGCTGTCGAGGAGCCACCTTGCAAAATAAAATTAAACTAAATCAGTTTGTCAAACATATATAATATTTCCGAGAAGAGAAAATAAATACTATCATCTCTGATTGTGTTTGTGTGTGTGAATGTGTGCGTGCATGCGTGCGTGTGCTTGTTCGTGTGCATGTGCGTGATCGTGTATTACTATTCTCGCTTGATTATGTGTGTTTGCAGTCTAGGTGCCATTTAGTATAAGGTGACAGGTGGTTGTATTTTTTAATGTTGCATACATATATAGCAATTTTGCCTTGTTCATGAATCTTGATAATTTTGTAAACAAAATTTGCATACTGAGCAAATCCTTGTAAGCTGTGTGTATTAAGCTTTTCTTTTACTATAGTGGGAATATTATTAAGTAAAAATGGTAAATTATGCCGAAGGTTTTTTTTGCAAATTCGTGTTTAGTTTTATAAGTATATATTTCATTCTTGATTCGTGTATCATTTTTTCCAATACTTTTGAGATAGCTGGTAGAAGAGATATGGCTCTATAATTATACAATATTGTTGGCTCGCCTTTTTTTTTAAATTGGAATTACCTTAGCAATGTTTTATTTATCAGGGAATATTCCTGTGGTTAATACTTAATTTGTTAATAATGTTAAAGATTTAGTTATTGCAGGTTCAATTAATTTTAGTAGTTTGGTGGAAAAACCATCAAATCCATAACTATTTTTGTTGGGTACATTATTTATTATTATTTATTATTATTTATTATTCTCTTTACAGTATTTTCTTCAATTTTTTTAATGTAAAACAGAGTTTACTTTTTTATTTAGATAATACAAATGATCATGGAAGCCTTTATATTTAATATCGTTTGCCAGATGATTCCCTATATTAGTAAAACATTCATTAAATTTATTTGCAATTTCCAATTTATCTGTCATAATAGAATTTGATTCTTTAAAATATGTAGGAAATGATTTGTTAGTTTTACTTTTAGACAGGATTTCATTTATAGTTTTCCAAGTATTTTTTATGTCAAATTTGAACTGATTAAAACATGTTTCAAAATATGATTGCTTTGCTATACGAAAGCTCCCTTTCAATATAACATTGTATGTTTTAGATTGCTCAGTAACATTTCATGTTCTGGAGAATCAGGATTTGTTAATTTTATTTGTTTGTAAAGTTTATCTCTGTGTCGTATTGAGGCTAGCAAACCTTGATTTATCCATGTAGACTTTTTATGTTTATATTTATTAAATTTCACTAATTTAATCATCATATATTTAATTTTAGCTTGATTGATTTCATCTAGGATAATGTTATAGTTACGGTTTGTGTCAGCCGTTGGACTTACATCTAGTTTCTCATATATTTTAGAAGAGATTAAATCCTCTTTGACTTTTAACATTGCCTTTTTGTTTTGAATATTAATTTCTATGAATTTTGTAGAATGTTGTTTTTTTAGAGTAGTATCCATAATTATAAAATACGGTTGATGATCAGAGAATTTTTTTTTTGCTGTTTTCAGATTATGGGAATCATCATCTGAAAACAGCACAAATGCATACAGGTCTGCAACGACAGTGCTGCACGTTTCAAAGAGACCTCAATCAGTTTCGACACTCACGCCTGGGCGGGCGGGCGGGCGGGCGGGCGGGCGGGCGGGCGGGCGGGCGGGCGGGCGGGCGGGCGGGCGGGCGGGCGGGCGGGCGGGCGGGCGGGCGGGCGGGCGGGCGGGCGGGCGGGCGGGCGGGCGGGCGGGCGGGCGGGCGGGCGGGCGGGCGGGCGGGCGGGCGGGCGGGCGGGCATTAACTATGACCCCGCATATGGCCTGACAAACAGTGATTATGACCCATATAAATTTAACAAGTTTTATCAACACTGCCATCCAAGGAAAATATTGTTTAATATATGCGTATTCCGCCCTCCTGAGATATGTGTCAACCTTGTTTATAAACATATTTACGCTGCAAGGAGTTACACAATCTGTAGATAATTTGTTCCATTCATTGATTGTCCCCTGTGAGAACGATTACTTCCTGATATCCAATCTACATTGATCCTTTCCTAATGTTACCTTATGGCCTCTTGTTCTATTATGTTTCTTGAGTGAGAAAAAAATATTTCTGTAAAAATTTACATACCCATTCAATATCTTAAAAACTTCAATTTAATCGCGTCTCAACCACCTTGTCTCTAGAGGTGTTAAACCACATTCTTTCAGTCGTTCTTCATAACTAAGGTCTCTCAGTTCTGGAATCGTTTTAGTTGCTCTCCTCTGTATTCATTCAAGCATATCTATATCCTTCTTACGATATGGTCTCCAAACTTGTATGCAGTACTGTAAATGAGGCCTAACTATTGCTTTATACAGAGGTATAATTAGTTTGTTCTTCTTGTGTATTATATTTCGCCAATTCAACGGAAGAATTTGATTACCCTTTGAAGCTGCAGTACCACACTGCTCTGAAACTTTCATATCAGCACTTATTGTAACTCCTAAGTCCTTTTCTTTTACAGTAGTACCCAGAACAGTATCTCCCATTTTATAATTTACACCAAGTTCCCGTGTCCTGTATGTAGGCATTTACATTTCCCAAAATCCAAGTTCCCGTAATATTTTTCAGGGGTTGAAATATAATTTATAGCATCAGAGTATTATAATCATGTTATCTATTTTATTAGTCCACGAATAATTTGTTTACTGCCAACATTTTTATAAACATGCAAGTGCACCATTTAATAGTATATGTGCAGTGTAGTTGGAACTAAACCTGATATGGTTGTAATTTTTATAAGTGGAGAGGATGTGTCTTCTGACAACTTTTTCAAGTGTGTTTACTGTAGAGCCAGACAGTAACATTCCTTATATTCCAACAGTGGATTTAAGTCACAACATGGAAGAATTGGCTATTGATGAGGAAATGGTTAAGAAAAACTTGATAATTTTAATGTGCGTAAATGAGTAGGACCAAATGGTGTTCACCCTAGGTTGTTACAAGAATTATCTAATCATTTATGTAAACCACTAGCTAGGCTATTTAATAATTAACTTGCTGTCGTTGAACTACAAAAGGAATGTAAACAAGCACAGTGTCATTGTTAGTCATATGAAGAAAAATGAGCAACGGTTTGTGTTTATTAAAGGTTGTTTTACAGAACTCCAACTGTTAAATATTATGGACTCATGGACCAGAGCTTTATATAGAGGATGCCAGTCACTGAGATACATTAGTTTGGGTTTAATAAAGGTCATTCTACGGAACTCCAACTGTTAAATGTTATGGACTCGTGGACCAGAGCTTTATATAGAGGATGCCAGTCACTGAGATACATTAGTTTGGGTTTAATAAAGGTCATTCTACGGAACTCCAACTGTTAAATGTTATGGACTCGTGGACCAGAGCCATATATAGAGGATGCCAGTCACTGAGATACATTAGTTTGGGTTTAATAAAGGTCATTCTACGGAACTCCAACTGTTAAATGTTATGGACTCGTGGACCAGAGCCATATATAGAGGATGCCAGTCACTGAGATACATTAGTTTGGGTTTAATAAAGGTCATTCTACGGAACTCCAACTGTTAAATGTTATGGACTCGTGGACCAGAGCCTTAGATAGAGGATGCCAGTCACTGAGATACATTAGTTTGGGTTTAATAAAGGTCATTCTACGGAAGTCCAACTGTTAAATGTTATGGACTCGTGGACCAGAGCCTTAGATAGAGGATGCCAGTCACTGAGATACATTAGTTTGTGTTTAATAAAGGTCATTCTACGGAACTCCAACTGTTAAATGTTATGGACTCGTGGACCAGAGCCTTAGATAGAGGATGCCAGTCACTGAGATACATTAGTTTGGGTTTAATAAATGTCATTCTACGGAACTCCAACTGTTAAATGTTATGGACTCGTGGACCAGAGCCTTAGATAGAGGATGCCAGTCACTGAGATACATTAGTTTGGGTTTAATAAAGGTCATTCCACGGAACTCCAACTGTTAAATGTTATGGACTCGTGGACCAGAGCCTTAGATAGAGGATGCCAGTCACTGAGATACATTAGTTTGGGTTTAATAAAGGTCATTCCACGGAACTCCAACTGTTAAATGTTATGGACTCGTGGACCAGAGCCTTAGATAGAGGATGCCAGTCACTGAGATACATTAGTTTGGGTTTAATAAAGGTCATTCTACGGAACTCCAACTGTTAAATGTTATGGACTCGTGGACCAGAGCCTTAGATAGAGGATGCCAGTCACTGAGATACATTAGTTTGGGTTTAATAAAGGTCATTCTACGGAACTCCAACTGTTAAATGTTATGGACTCGTGGACCAGAGCCTTAGATAGAGGATGCCAGTCACTGAGATACATTAGTTTGGGTTTAATAAAGGTCATTCTACGGAACTCCAACTGTTAAATGTTATGGACTCGTGGACCAGAGCCTTAGATAGAGGATGCCAGTCACTGAGATACATTAGTTTGGTTTTAATAAAGGTCATTCTACGGAACTCCAACTGTTAAATGTTATGGACTCGTGGACCAGAGCCTTAGATAGAGGATGCCAGTCAATGAGATACATTAGTTTGGGTTTAATAAAGGTCATTCTACGGAACTCCAACTGTTAAATGTTATGGACTCGTGGACCAGAGCCTTAGATAGAGGATGCCAGTCACTGAGATACATTAGTTTGGGTTTAATAAAGGTCATTCTACGGAACTCCAACTGTTAAATGTTATGGACTCGTGGACCAGAGCCTTAGATAGAGGATGCCAGTCACTGAGATACATTAGTTTGGGTTTAATAAAGGTCATTCTACGGAACTCCAACTGTTAAATGTTATGGACTCGTGGACCAGAGCCTTAGATAGAGGATGCCAGTCACTGAGATACATTAGTTTGGGTTTAATAAAGGTCATTCTACGGAACTCCAACTGTTAAATGTTATGGACTCATGGACCAGAGCCATATATAGAGGTTGCCAGTCACTGAGATACATTAGTTTGGGTTGAATAAAGGTCATTCTACGGAACTCCAACTGTTAAATGTTATGGACTCGTGGACCAGAGCCTTATATAGAGGATGCCAGTCACTGAGATACATTAGTTTGGGTTGAATAAAGGTCATTCTATGAAAGTCGAACTGTTAAATGTTATGGACTCGTGGACCAGAGCCTTATATAGAGGATGCCAGTCACTGAGATACATTAGTTTGGGTTTAATAAAGGTCATTCTACGGAACTCCAACTGTTAAATGTTATGGACTCGTGGACCAGAGCCATATATAGAGGATGCCAGTCACTGAGATACATTAGTTTGGGTTGAATAAAGGTCATTCTACGGAACTCCAACTGTTAAATGTTATGGACTCGTGGACCAGAGCCTTAGATAGAGGATGCCAGTCACTGAGATACATTAGTTTGGGTTGAATAAAGGTCATTCTATGAAAGTCCAACTGTTAAATGTTATGGACTCGTGGACCAGAGCCTTATATAGAGGATGCCAGTCACTGAGATACATTAGTTTGGGTTTAATAAAGGCCATTCTATGGAACTCCAACTGTTAAATGTTATGGACTCGTGGACCAGAGCTTTAGATAGAGGATGCCAGTCACTGAGATACATTAGTTTGGGTTTAATAAAGGTCATTCTATGGAACTCCAACTGTTAAATGTTATCGACTGATGGATCAGATCTTCAGAGATGCCTGAGATTCATTATTGCTACATTATCGTCCAATGACAAACAATGTGTCAACGAGATGGGGAATAGGAAGATGACCACCTGAGGGCATCATATTTCACAGCTAATCTGGCCATGTTGATGATAGCGACACGGTACATTGACAGTTTGAGTGCTTCTTTATTTATTTGAGGTGTTTTCTTTGTGTGACCATACTGCGAAGGCCTAAGCATATTATTAGATTTGAAAGAGTTTTCCGGGTGTTGGTTTCATACAGTTTTTAATTGAAACAAATACATTCCAGTCACGTTTCACCAAACAACTGGTGGTCATCTTGAAAATGATGATTTTTATTAATTTTGTTATTGAAATTTTTTTTTTAAAGTAACCATCAGGATTGGATAATTGTTTTATTGTGGGCAAAATTAACATGATTACATTTACTTCACAGGATTGCCAATGGTAAGTTTAGTGGATGATTTCTGTATAGCACGTTGAAGTTGATGTTTTATTTTACTTCGTCATTCGATGAATTTTGCTTCACGATCTAAAAATGTATTAACTGTAACACAGCAATTTTGAAGGTAAACATATGGAAATGCCTACATACAGGACATGGGAATTTGGAGGTAAACTATAATATTGGAGATACATGTTCTAGTTATTACTGTAAAAGAAAAGGACGTAGGAATAACAATAAGTGCTGATATGAAAGTGTCATAACTGTGTTGTTTTGCAGCTTCTTTTTTGTTGATTAGGAGGAACATAACATACCAGGAAAAAAGCTCCATGAGACACATTTTTGGAACGTGCATCAAAGCGAGTTTGTCAAATTCGTGCTTAACAACGACGCCCTCGTTTGGTAATTTGATTGTTTTTTACAGTCAATTTTGATTCGGATTTCGACGTGAACAGCATCAGTTTTACCCACTGTGATACATTGTTGCTACATTATTGTCCGATGAGAAAAGTTGTGTCAACGAAATATTCTTTGGAAGACGCCAACCTGAGGGTGTCACGACACGATCCATTGACAATATGAGTGTTTATTTGCTTATTTGAGCAGTGTTTTGTTAGTATGAGCAAATTGCTAAGGCTTAATAACATATTTTTGAAAGAGTTTTGGTATCTTCCGCTTAGGCCTCAAACAACTGACATTTGTTTACCTTCAAAATTGCTATGTTACAGTTAATACATTTTTAGATCGTGAAGTAAAATTCATCGAATGTTTATCTACTGGCGACCCCTCGTCTATCCACTTAGTGATTTCTTCCAAAAAAACATAACACATTTATTAAGCACAACCTCGCTTTTAGGAATCCATGTTGAGATGAATTTAATAATTTATGCTTTGCAAGGAAGTCCACCATATGGTCTTTAATTAACCTTTCTAATAATTTACAAATCACTGACATTAAACTCACTGGTCTGTAATTCTATAATTTTTCGAACCCTTTTTAAAAATGGTATGATGTTTGCTTTTAATGACAAGTTGATCACTCTTGCAAGTGGTATACTGACTTGTTCTACTGTTTCCATTAGTAGTTTTAGAGGAATTCCATCCACTCCCGGTGATTTATTTTTCTTCATTGACTTCATTTTCTTAGCTACCATTTCTGGAGTTACAATTAACTTCCCTAAATATTCAGATTTAGCCTCCTGAAATTTACCATCTAGAACTGACTTCCCAAGACTCAGCTGTCTTGGGAAGTATTCAGCTATACAATTAATCAGCACACTTTACTAATGCCATACACAGTCAGTAGAGGGGAGATTGGATTGCTTTGGGAAATATACATCTATGGGTCACTCTCCAAAATTGTCCGACACTTCGTTTTTTCTTTATCGAAAATAGTATTATTACAAACCACTGGCTTTGTCTCCAAGAGTTCTTTAAGGAAATGTATACCTTTCCTACAGCCAAAACAAGGTTTCCCAAAAATATTTTGCATTTCAGAAAACTATTATTTTTAATTCAGTAATGACAATTCACCAGTTGAAGTAACTGATGTTAAAGTAAACTTTCAAGTGTGTTTCACAAACTATGATAGAGGCCCATACAATAGTTTCTCCTATCCAAACTTACTTTGTTTGTTACTGAACCCATTTTTATTGTTACGCCCGATACCAAGCTCCAGCACCAATATTTTAATGCCACAAATTAATGATTTTACTAAATTAACCCTTGTTTAGTAAGCAGAGTATAATAACATTTATGATTAGGTAGACAATATATTTTATATCATTGTCCTACATTTAGAAGCAGAATAAACATGAGTGTTGGAATAAAATATGGAAAACAACAACTTTGCTTTAAAATATTATCATATTGTTGTTACCCCCAGTACCAAGGTGTGGTGGTTGTTGTTACACCATGTGCCAAGGTGTGGTGGTTGTTGTTACACCATGTACCAAGATGTGGTGGTTGTTGTTACACCATGTACCAAGATGTGGTGGTTGTTGTTACACCATGTACCAAGGTATGGTGGTTGTTGTTACACCATGTACCAAGGTGTGGTGGTTGTTGTTACGCCATGTAACAGGGTGTGGTGGTTGTTGTTACACCATGCACCAAGGTGTGGTGGTTGTTGTTACACCATGTACCAAGGTGTGGTGGTTGTTGTTACACCATGTACCAAGGTGTGGTGGTTGTTGTTACACCATGTACCAAGGTATGGTGGTTGTTGTTACACCATGTACCAAGGTGTGGTGGTTGTTGTTACGCCATGTGCCAAGGTGTGGTGGTTGTTGTTATGCCATGTGCCAAGGTGTGGTGGTTGTTGTTACACCATGTACCAAGGTGTGGTGGTTGTTGTTACGCCATGTGCCAAGGTGTGGTGGTTGTTGTTACGCCATGTAACAGGGTGTGGTGGTTGTTGTTACACCATGTACCAAGGTGTGGTGATTGTTGTTACACCATGTACCAAGGTATGGTGGTTGTTGTTACACCATGTACCAAGGTGTGGTGGTTGTTGTTACACCATGTACCAAGGTGTGGTGATTGTTGTTACACCATGTACCAAGGTGTGGTGGTTGTCGGTACACCATGTACCAAGGTGTGGTGGTTGTTGTTACACCATGTACCAAGGTGTGGTGGTTGTCGTTACACCATGTACAAAGGTGTGGTGGTTGTTGTTACACCATGTACCAAGGTGTGGTGGTTGTTGTTACACCATGTACCAAGGTGTGGTGGTTGTTGTTACACCATGTACCAAGGTGTGGTGGTTGTTGTTACATCATGTACCAAGGTGTGGTGGTTGTTGTTACACCATGTACCAAGGTGTGGTGGTTGTCGTTACACCATGTACAAAGGTGTGGTGGTTGTTGTTACATCATGTACCAAGGTATGGTGGTTGTTGTTACACCATGTACCAAGGTGTGGTGATTGTTGTTACACCATGTACCAAGGTGTGGTGGTTGTCGGTACACCATGTACCAAGGTATGGTGGTTGTTGTTACACCATGTACCAAGGTGTGGTGGTTGTTGTTACACCATGTACCAAGGTGTGGTGGTTGTTGTTACACCATGTACCAAGGTGTGGTGGTTGTCGGTACACCATGTACCAAGGTGTGGTGGTTGTTGTTACACCATGTACCAAGGTGTGGTGGTTGTTGTTACACCATGTACCAAGGTGTGGTGGTTGTTGTTACACCATGTACCAAGGTGTGGTGGTTGTTGTTACACCATGTACCAAGGTGTGGTGGTTGTTGTTACACCATGTACCAAGGTGTGGTGGTTGTTGTTACACCATGTACCAAGGTGTGGTGGTTGTCGGTACACCATGTACCAAGGTGTGGTGGTTGTTGTTACACCATGTACCAAGGTGTGGTGGTTGTTGTTACACCATGTACCAAGGTGTGGTGATTGTTGTTACACCATGTACCAAGGTGTGGTGGTTGTTGTTACACCATGTACCAAGGTGTGGTGGTTGTTGTTACACCATGTACCAAGGCGTGGTGGTTGTTGTTACACCATGTACCAAGGTGTGGTGGTTGTTGTTACACCATGTACCAAGGTGTGGTGGTTGTTGTTACATCATGTACCAAGTTGTGGTGGTTGTTGTTACACCATGTACCAAGGTGTGGTGGTTGTTGTTACATCATGTACCAAGTTGTGGTGGTTGTTGTTACACCATGTACCAAGGTGTGGTGGTTGTTGTTACATCATGTACCAAGGTGTGGTGGTTGTTGTTACACCATGTGCCAAGGTGTGGTTGTTGTTGTTACACCATGTGCCAAGGTGTGGTGGTTGTTGTTACACCATGTACCAAGGTGTGGTGGTTGTTGTTACATCATGTACCAAGTTGTGGTGGTTGTTGTTACACCATGTACCAAGGTGTGGTGGTTGTTGTTACACCATGTACCAAGGTGTGGTGGTTGTTGTTACACCATGTGCCAAGGTGTGGTGGTTGTTGTTACACCATGTACCAAGGTGTGGTGGTTGTTGTTACACCATGTACCAAGGTGTGGTGGTTGTTGTTACATCATGTACCAAGTTGTGGTGGTTGTTGTTACACCATGTACCAAGGTGTGGTGGTTGTTGTTACACCATGTACCAAGTTGTGGTGGTTGTTGTTACACCATGTACCAAGGTGTGGTGGTTGTTGTTACACCATGTACCAAGTTGTGGTGGTTGTTGTTACACCATGTACCAAGGTGTGGTGGTTGTTGTTACATCATGTACCAAGGTGTGGTGGTTGTCGTTACACCATGTACCAAGGTGTGGTGGTTGTTGTTACACCATGTACTAAGTTGTGGTGGTTGTTGTTACACCATGTACCAAGTTGTGGTGGTTGTTGTTACATCATGTACCAAGGTGTGGTGGTTGTTGTTACACCATGTGCCAAGGTGTGGTTGTTGTTGTTACACCATGTGCCAAGGTGTGGTGGTTGTTGTTACACCATGTACCAAGGTGTGGTGGTTGTTGTTACATCATGTACCAAGTTGTGGTGGTTGTTGTTACACCATGTACCAAGGTGTGGTGGTTGTTGTTACACCATGTACCAAGGTGTGGTGGTTGTTGTTACACCATGTGCCAAGGTGTGGTGGTTGTTGTTACACCATGTACCAAGGTGTGGTGGTTGTTGTTACACCATGTACCAAGGTGTGGTGGTTGTTGTTACATCATGTACCAAGTTGTGGTGGTTGTTGTTACACCATGTACCAAGGTATGGTGGTTGTTGTTACACCATGTACCAAGTTGTGGTGGTTGTTGTTACACCATGTACCAAGGTGTGGTGGTTGTTGTTACACCATGTACCAAGTTGTGGTGGTTGTTGTTACACCATGTACCAAGGTGTGGTGGTTGTTGTTACATCATGTACCAAGGTGTGGTGGTTGTCGTTACACCATGTACCAAGGTGTGGTGGTTGTTGTTACACCATGTACTAAGTTGTGGTGGTTGTTGTTACACCATGTACCAAGTTGTGGTGGTTGTTGTTACATCATGTACCAAGGTGTGGTGGTTGTTGTTACATCATGTACCAAGGTGTGGTGGTTGTTGTTACATCATGTACCAAGGTGTGGTGGTTGTTGTTACATCATGTACCAAGGTGTGGTGGTTGTTGTTACACCATGTACCAAGGTGTGGTGGTTGTTGTTACATCATGTACCAAGGTGTGGTGGTTGTTGTTACACCATGTACCAAGGTATGGTGGTTGTTGTTACACCATGTACCAAGGTGTGGTGGTTGTTGTTACGCCATGTGCCAAGGTGTGGTGGTTGTTGTTATGCCATGTGCCAAGGTGTGGTGGTTGTTGTTACACCATGTACCAAGGTGTGGTGGTTGTTGTTACGCCATGTGCCAAGGTGTGGTGGTTGTTGTTACGCCATGTAACAGGGTGTGGTGGTTGTTGTTACACCATGTACCAAGGTGTGGTGATTGTTGTTACACCATGTACCAAGGTATGGTGGTTGTTGTTACACCATGTACCAAGGTGTGGTGGTTGTTGTTACACCATGTACCAAGGTGTGGTGATTGTTGTTACACCATGTACCAAGGTGTGGTGGTTGTCGGTACACCATGTACCAAGGTGTGGTGGTTGTTGTTACACCATGTACCAAGGTGTGGTGGTTGTCGTTACACCATGTACAAAGGTGTGGTGGTTGTTGTTACACCATGTACCAAGGTGTGGTGGTTGTTGTTACACCATGTACCAAGGTGTGGTGGTTGTTGTTACACCATGTACCAAGGTGTGGTGGTTGTTGTTACATCATGTACCAAGGTGTGGTGGTTGTTGTTACACCATGTACCAAGGTGTGGTGGTTGTCGTTACACCATGTACAAAGGTGTGGTGGTTGTTGTTACATCATGTACCAAGGTATGGTGGTTGTTGTTACACCATGTACCAAGGTGTGGTGATTGTTGTTACACCATGTACCAAGGTGTGGTGGTTGTTGTTACACCATGTACCAAGGTGTGGTGATTGTTGTTACACCATGTACCAAGGTGTGGTGGTTGTCGGTACACCATGTACCAAGGTATGGTGGTTGTTGTTACACCATGTACCAAGGTGTGGTGGTTGTTGTTACACCATGTACCAAGGTGTGGTGGTTGTTGTTACACCATGTACCAAGGTGTGGTGGTTGTCGGTACACCATGTACCAAGGTGTGGTGGTTGTTGTTACACCATGTACCAAGGTGTGGTGGTTGTTGTTACACCATGTACCAAGGTGTGGTGATTGTTGTTACACCATGTACCAAGGTGTGGTGGTTGTTGTTACACCATGTACCAAGGTGTGGTGGTTGTTGTTACACCATGTACCAAGGCGTGGTGGTTGTTGTTACACCATGTACCAAGGTGTGGTGGTTGTTGTTACACCATGTACCAAGGTGTGGTGGTTGTTGTTACATCATGTACCAAGTTGTGGTGGTTGTTGTTACACCATGTACCAAGGTGTGGTGGTTGTTGTTACATCATGTACCAAGTTGTGGTGGTTGTTGTTACACCATGTGCCAAGGTGTGGTGGTTGTTGTTACATCATGTACCAAGGTGTGGTGGTTGTTGTTACACCATGTGCCAAGGTGTGGTTGTTGTTGTTACACCATGTGCCAAGGTGTGGTGGTTGTTGTTACACCATGTACCAAGGTGTGGTGGTTGTTGTTACATCATGTACCAAGTTGTGGTGGTTGTTGTTACACCATGTACCAAGGTGTGGTGGTTGTTGTTACACCATGTACCAAGGTGTGGTGGTTGTTGTTACACCATGTGCCAAGGTGTGGTGGTTGTTGTTACACCATGTACCAAGGTGTGGTGGTTGTTGTTACACCATGTACCAAGGTGTGGTGGTTGTTGTTACATCATGTACCAAGTTGTGGTGGTTGTTGTTACACCATGTACCAAGGTGTGGTGGTTGTTGTTACACCATGTACCAAGTTGTGGTGGTTGTTGTTACACCATGTACCAAGGTGTGGTGGTTGTTGTTACATCATGTACCAAGTTGTGGTGGTTGTTGTTACACCATGTACCAAGGTGTGGTGGTTGTTGTTACATCATGTACCAAGGTGTGGTGGTTGTCGTTACACCATGTACCAAGGTGTGGTGGTTGTTGTTACACCATGTACCAAGTTGTGGTGGTTGTTGTTACACCATGTACCAAGGTGTGGTGGTTGTTGTTACATCATGTACCAAGTTGTGGTGGTTGTTGTTACACCATGTACCAAGGTGTGGTGGTTGTCGTTACATCATGTACCAAGTTGTGGTGGTTGTTGTTACACCATGTACCAAGTTGTGGTGGTTGTTGTTACACCATGTACCAAGGTGTGGTGGTTGTTGTTACACCATGTACCAAGTTGTGGTGGTTGTTGTTACACCATGTACCAAGGTGTGGTGGTTGTTGTTACATCATGTACCAAGGTGTGGTGGTTGTCGTTACACCATGTACCAAGGTGTGGTGGTTGTTGTTACACCATGTACTAAGTTGTGGTGGTTGTTGTTACACCATGTACCAAGTTGTGGTGGTTGTTGTTACATCATGTACCAAGGTGTGGTGGTTGTTGTTACATCATGTACCAAGGTGTGGTGGTTGTTGTTACATCATGTACCAAGGTGTGGTGGTTGTTGTTACATCATGTACCAAGGTGTGGTGGTTGTTGTTACACCATGTACCAAGGTGTGGTGGTTGTTGTTACATCATGTACCAAGGTGTGGTGGTTGTTGTTACACCATGTACCAAGGTGTGGTGGTTGTTGTTACACCATGTACCAAGGTGTGGTGGTTGTTGTTACATCATGTACCAAGGTGTGGTGGTTGTTGTTACATCATGTACCAAGGTGTGGTGGTTGTTGTTACATCATGTACCAAGGTGTGGTGGTTGTTGTTACACCATGTACAAAGGTATGGTGGTTGTTGTTACATCATGTACCAAGCTTTAATGTTGCACAGCTACAAATAAATTCTGACCAATTCGCTCAGAGGCGTCAGATGTAGAATGTTCAAAGCTACTGCAAGAAAAACAAGATCTATCAAAATGTCAGGGGGGAAGCAAAACGAGTTGAACAATGGCTACAAACAGATTATGTTAGTGACTCATGAGTTACCTACTGAATAATAGAAATAAGGAAATGTTTTACAAGGAATATATTCCTTGGAAAAGTATTTGACACAAAGAGCTCACAAAGATTCAGTACTCTATGATGCAAGAGGTCACATTGCAACGGGCCAAATGGATGCGTGGTAATAGCACTGAGTACAAAACTTCAAGAATGCACACCCCCCCACTATATAAAGGATAGTTCCTGTTGTAAGTGATGTTGCTGTGATGCCAACACCCATACAGTACAAGGAAATTATGATAGGTTGGTGAAGAAAACAATTAAACATCAAACATATCGGAAGTCACAACCCCAGACACGCATTTGTGAACTTAGTCGGGTGCAAAGAAACTAATCACTTCTAGTCAAAACGTGTACTACAGCGTGCAGTATAAATATATATTGCTGTCCTGCACAGTAAGCATCAGTTTGACATATATAGATTGCAAGGATACTTTGCTTTAAACACAGTTGTTACGTCAGTTACCTAGCTACGATGTTTATTGTTATGCCCGGTACCAAGTTTTAATGTTGTATAGCTAAAAGCGATGTGTCCCAATATCTCTGGACTATATTATCTACAAAACATCCCAAAGAAGTGCTGTATGGGAAAGTGTTATTTTAAAATTCCGTTCTAATTCAAATACTAGTTTGAATATACAACAGTACTGCGCCTGCACAAGCAATTTCTAATAGCATTCCTGGAACAGGGTCTCATTTTATGAATTCATAGATGGTCCCTTCAGAATTTAAATGTTTAGGCTATGTATTTTATCGGATTAAAGTTAAACAAAGATTGGAGAACACGAAAAAAATTGCACACCTTACCAGCAACATACATAGTCGGTAGTTGGGAGACTCAATTGTTTTGGAAGTATTCAGCTATGCCATCAATGGGCACATTTTACCAATGACATACATAGACAGTAGATGAGAGACTTGATTGTATTGGGAAGTATTCAGCTGTGCCATCAATGTGCACAATTTACCATTGACACACATAGTCGGTAGAGGGGAGACTCGACTGTATTGGGAAGTATTCAGAGATGCAATCAAGGTCTATACTTTACCATCGCCATACAGTCAGACGAGGGGAGATTCGAATGTCTTGTTACCTATTCATCTTTGCAATCAATGTGCACAATTTAATACTTGGGAAGTATTCAGCTATGCAATCAATGGGCACATTTTACCAATGACATACATTTTACCAATGACATACATTTTACCAATGACATACATGGTCATTAGATGGAAGACTCGATTGTCTTGGGAAGTACTGATTGTTGCAAACAATTTGCACATTTTACCACTGCCACACGTAGTCAGTAGTTGGGAGACTCGACTGCATTGGGGAGTATTCAGCTATGCAAATAATGTGTATACTTTACCAGTGCCATACATTGTCAGAAGAAGAGAGATTCGAATGTCTTGTGAAGTATTCAGCTATGCAATAAGTGGAAACACTTTACTAAGGACATACACAGACAGTAGATGAGAGACTCGATTATCTTGGGAAGTTTTCAGTTATGCAGTCAATGCAGGGGTGAGATTTAGCGGTCGCCCGGTCGCATGGCTACTCGACATATTTACAGAGCTGTAATATTTTAGACCCAGCAAAATACACAGAATGTTAATAAACATTTCAGAAGTATTGTCCTGGCTATATCGCATTTATGTTAACTACAAATCGTGTGTTTGTGAAATGTTGCCAAATTGTAGCCGAAGTGATATCAATAGGAAGCATTTATTGTATTTTTATCAACCACATCAACGCTCAACATGTAACTGAACGGTCATTCTACACTGAAATAATAACCGGTCATGTTAATACTTTTTTGTATATACTAGGAAAATGCCCATCCACAAGATGGGATAACGTAGTAGTTCATGCGTGACAGTTATAATAGCAATGTTTACCAAATGCCTCAGGCCAATATGCCATCAATATGCTCGAGATTGTTTTTTAGCTTTAAATTAAGTCAACCATATTACCAGAAACAACCGCATCACGCACGTGATGCAATACTCGATGCATGTTCAAAATGTTGAAAGTCGGGTGAATTTAGACCCAAGGATACTTGTGTTGGTTGTAGAATATGTGCTTTCTACTATCTTTCTATTGCGTATTGGCCCTCGGTCTGTGACCTCAAGCTAATACGTGGGTGCGTGCTTTCTACTATAATTAATATAAATAGCCAATATGGCGCTACATACTCTCAAACTGTTTACGTACTGAAGTATTCGCTGGGCGCGTGTGGTTTCTGCAATTGCTTGAGGTTAACATTTTACGTAGCAAACATTTGATTTACCATAAAAACCACTAAGAACCCTTGATATATGGGATATTTCGAAAAAATAAAGGTGTTACGTTTCATTCATGGGGTCGTAGATTAATCCCTGAAAGTTTGGCGCCCGAGGTGCAAGTCTTCTATGAGGAAAACATGAACATAACCACATACATACAAACATACGCTAGACTTGACTGTGTTGGGAAGTATTCAGCAATGCAATCAATGTGTATACTTTACAAGTGCCATACATAGTCATTAGAGGGGATTTTCCAATGTGTTGTGACCTATTCATATATTCAATCAATGTGCACACTTTAACAGTGATATACATATTGTGTAGAAGGGATACTCGATTGTCTAGGGAAGTATTCAGCTATGCCATCTATGTGCACATTTTACTATTGACACACAGTCAGTAGAGGGGAGACTCGACTGTCTTGAGAGGTATTCAGCTATGCAATCGATGGACACATTTTACCTATGACATACATAGACAGTAGATGGGAGACTTGATTTTCATATGACCTATTCATCTGTGCAATTAATGTGCACATTTTACTATTGCCACACATAGTCGATAAACGGGAGACATGACTGACTTGGGAAGTATTCAGCTACGCAATCGATGGACACATTTTACCTATGACATACATAGACAGTAGATGGGAGACTTGATTTTCATATGACCTATTCATCTGTGCAATTAATGTGCACATTTTACCATTGCCACACGTGGCGGTAGAGGGGAGACTCAACTGTCTTGGGAAGTATTCAGTTGATGCATTCAATGTGCACATTTTACCATTGACACACATAGTCGATAAACGGGAGACATGACTGACTTGGGAAGTATTCAGCTACGCAATCGATGGACACATTTTACCGATGAAATTTTACCAATGACATACTTAGTCATTAGATGGAAGACTCGATTATCTTGGGAAGTATTCATTGATGCAATCAATGTTCACATTTTACCATTGAAACACATAGTCGGTAGAGGGGAGACTCAACTGTCTTCGGAAGTATTCAGCTGTGCCATCAATGTGCACATTTTACCACTGCCTCACATAGTCGGTAGAGGGGAGACTCGAATGTGTTGTGAAATATTCAGCTATGCAATAAATGGAAACATTTTACCAATGACATACATAGTCAGCAGAGGGGAGACTTGACTGTTTGGGGAAGTATTCAGATATACAATCGATGGGCACATTTTACCATTGACATACATAGACAGTAGATTGGATACTTGGTTGTCATGTGACTTACTGATCTGTGCAATCCATGTGCACATTTCATACATAGGCAGTAGAGGGGAGACTCGACTGTATTCGGAAGTATTCAGAGGTGCAATCAATGTGTATATATATTACCAGTGCCATACATAGTCAGAGGGGAGATTCGAATGTATTGGGAAGTATTCAGCTATGCCATCAATGTGCACATTTTACCAATGACATACCAGGTAGGTAGACAGAAGACACAACTGTCTTGGGATGCATTCAGCTATACAATCAATCGGCATATTTTACCAATGACATTTTACAAATGATATATATTTTACCATTGACATACAGTCATTACTAGATGGGAGATTCAATTATCTTGGTAAGTATTCATTGATGCAAATCAAAGTGCACATTTTACCACTGCCACACATAGTCGGTAGAGGGAAGACGCGACTGTGTTGGGAAGTATTCAGCTATGCAATCAATGTGCCCATTTTACCACTGCGACACATTGTAGGTAGACGGGAGACTCGACTCTGTTGGAGAGCATTCAGCTATGCAACCAATGTATATACTTTTCCAGTGCCATACACAGTCTGAAGAGGAGAGATATGAATGCCTTGTGAAGTATTCAGCTATGCAATAAATGGACACATTTTTGGACACGGTTGAGAGATTTGATTGTCTTGGGAAGTATTCAGCTATGCTATCAGTGTGCACACTTTACCAGTGACATGCATAGTCGGTAGAGGGGAGACTTGATTGTCTTAGAAAGTATTCAGCTACATAATAAATAAGCACATTTTACCAATGACATGCATAGTTAGTAGAGGGGAGACTCAACTGTCTTGGGAAGTTTTGAGCTATGCAATCAATATGTACACTTTACAAGTGACATACCTGGTCGGAATCGCGGAGACTCAACCATCTTGGAAAGTATTCCACTATGCAATCAATGCGCACACTTTAACAGTAACATACATAGTCAGTTGAGGGGAGACTCAACTCTCTTGGGAAGTATTCAGCAAACAATGTGAAGTATTTTGCTATACTAAGAAGAAAAAGTTTAGGAGGAAACTAAGTGTCCCTGGGGAATGCCAGAGAACACTACCTGACTTCCGTCACTGAACCAGCTACTGCCTCAATGCAGAATCAAGTGATTGTGCAAAACTATGGGGCGCAGTTAGATGAACAATGTTCAATGGTGTTGATAACTATGCTCTTACCTGAACTGATTTTAGTGAATAAATAAGAAATGACAACAATGTCCAATTGTTGAACTTTGTGAAATGTACATTAGACTGTGATATTGGGTTGACGATAATGACAGCTGGAGGGGGCAATATTGTCGTGGCTACTGTGCCAAACATTGTGACAAAATTGAATGGTGGCGACACCTGATGGGAAAACCAAAACTCAACTAAATTAGTTGTATGTGGATTTAACAAGATTCATCCATGATATGCTTAACTAACCAATTCAGTAAAATTATGGGTGTCAAACCTAATTTACAAGACATGACCCCCTTTCAAACAAACCTGTGCATATTTAGCCAACAGAGGGAGGCAGATGCTCCAGTTGAGAGATATCAAATCTTGCGATTACCACAAGTGATAGGGCACGAGACTGACAACTGATATAATATATATATATATATATGTATATATATATATATTATATCAGTTGTCAGATATATATATATGTATATATATATATATATATATGTATATATATATATATATATATATATATATATATATATATATATACATATATATGTAGATCAACAAATAAATATTACCAACCTGAAACTGCCACTTTGTAGTGCCGAGTCGATTGTCTCCACCACGGATGGTGTCTTCAGTTCTTTGCAGAATAACACAATCGGCAATGTTCTACTCAAGTGACCACGAATGTGTGACACTCTCACACTGGGCGTAGAATCGGTGGTGTTCCCCTCAACAACGTGAAGGCTATTCTAAGGTCATCCTGCTTCTATACACTCACAAATATTCCACTGATGTTTTGACGACTGTCTCGCAGACTCACAAACTCTCGTTGGAATGTGACACTGGTGTCATCCACAACCACGTAAGATGTTTTATGTCACTGTCAATTGAAACAATCATCAACAGTCCACAGATGTGGTCATGACTGTTTCACAAACTCACAGAGGTCTCGTACAGAGTTGTTGCTATCATAAATTTTCACCTTTCTCATCAGTGATTTTGACTTGATCTCAGTCCCTGCAACAATGATACAAGCTATGAATAGCAATACAAGATTATTGCCAGTATATATGTCATGTTTTTTGGAAGAAAGTTGATAGACAAGGGATCACCAGTAGATATTATCTACTTAGATTTTCATAATTGACAAAGTGCCGCATCATCAGAAGAACTTCATTTATTTGGTCACACATCACATTACATCACATTATGAGCCATTCAGTAGACAATAAGTGCGTCTGAGGAGATCCTCTGGAAACCCCTTGGGGTTTTTGACAAGGAAAACCAAGGGTATAATTACACAGAAAAAACAAAACCAAAAAACTCTGGTTATTATTACATTAACCAAAGTAGCATATAAAATATATATAATGAATTGTTTAGAATATTGTTGAGAATGAGTCCTATAACAGTTTAAATACCAACATGTGATTTTTCTACCTTGAATTATTGAAGTAGTTATGCATTAAGATTATGGCCTATATTTGTAAAAATACTTATTAAATTGGTGCATTATTACCTTTTTGTCTGTACAGCAATTTCCATCTGATGTTATAAATGTATCATTGACAATAAAGATCAAAGATTACTACTTAAATAAAAGCTCATGGTATCGGGGATGGCGTAATCGACTGGATAGAGCAATGGCTGACTGACAGAAGACAGCATGTTGTAGTAGATTTTCTCACTAAAGAAAGTAGAAATAGAGGATGAGGTAACATTAGTGAAGGATCAGTGTATATTGGATATCAGGAAGATCTCATTCTCACTGACGACAATGAATGAATGGAACAAATTATCTACAGATTGTGTAACTGCTAGCAGCGTGAATAAGTTTAAAAACAAGTTTGACACATATCTCAGGAGAGCATGTTGGACTCTCAATAAGCCAATGGTTTCCTTGTCCACTTGCCATCTGGGCATTTGCCTTGAATGGCAATCATGTTAAAATTGTCTTGTTAAATAGATAGTGGGGCATACCATCTCAAATCAACCAAAATAAGAAAATCTTGTTGCACTCATATTTCTGGCCACTGGTCAATGTAACCACACCAGTCAAAACATAGGACTGTATCTAAAATAGTTAGAGTTATGAATATGTCAAATTGTGCAAAGTCTTTCATTTTTGCCAATTTTCTGAAATCATGAAGATTTCTTGTTCTACTTAAAATACCAAAAACAATTTGTGAAAGATGATGAGCTCAGCAATCAATATACATACATACACCACAACAAGATTGTTGTTAATTACTTAATTAATTAATAGAAAAAGATTAACTATTTTGCAGTTACCAAAACATTCACGCACGCACGCGAACACACAAGCATTTAATTTGTGTAGAACTAAAATTACATCAGTCCCGCCAGCGTATTCTTTCGCCAAACCTAAACTTCTACATAAATTCCATTGCACCCGCTGTTAAAAATTAATGACAAACACAATTCAACAACTGGTCTGAAACAATCTTTCCCAATCACGGAACCTCCCAAACGTTTGAATTAGAAAGGTGAGTGTCTTCAAAGGTTCAATAATGTATTAATGATGTTTTCTGTCAAGGTGGAAAAAAGAAGAGGGTGCAACAAAAGGTAAACGGGTGAGGGGAAGGGATGGACAGGTGGTAAGATTGTCGAGGATAACGAGAGGAGAGAAAAGGAGAAGACCGTGGATGAGAAGAAATGGTAGGAGAGAAAGATGTAGTGTCACAAGGGAAGGTGAGGACAGATGTAGTGTCACAAGGGAAGGTGAGGACAGATGCAGTGTCACAAGGGAAGGTGAGGACAGATGCAGTGTCACAAGGGAAGGTGAGGACAGATGTAGTGTCACAAGGGAAGGTGAGGACAGATGTAGTGTCACAAGGGAAGGTGAGGACAGATGTAGTGTCACAAGGGAAGGTGAGGACAGATGTAGTGTCACAAGGGAAGGTGAGGACAGATGTAGTGTCACAAGGGAAGGTGAGGACAGATGTAGTGTCACAAGGGAAGGTGAGGACAGATGTAGTGTCACAAGGGAAGGTGAGGACAGATGTAGTGTCACAAGGGAAGGTGAGGACAGATGTAGTGTCACAAGGGAAGGTGAGGAAAGTCCGGATGTTCCTGGGGGATTCTACCATTAGGAAACTAGATAAAGTTGTGAACAGAGGAGAGGACATCATGGTATGCCTACCAGGGGCAAAAATAGAGGATGTAGCCGAGAAGGCAGGACAAGTCATGTGTGGGGGCACGGAAGGTGCTGTTCTTGTGTATGCGGGAACTAACAATGCTGAGAAGGAGGGAACGTCAGCCATCACTGGTAATTACAGGAGGTTGGTCAGGTCACTTAAAGAGGCACGGACTGCAGAGATTGTGTTGTCGGGGATATTACCAGTAATGTGAGGCAGGGGTCAGGAGTATGGGAACTATAGGAGGATAGCGATCAATACACAAGTACAGAAAGTATGTATGGAGGAGGGAGGTTTCATAGACGCGTTGTGGGAGATGACTTTTTCATGAGAGATGGGCTTCATCTGGCTGGGAAGGGTGCTGCAGTTCTTGGGTGTGTTTGTCAGGGTTTTTTTCGACGAGGGCATATGTACTGTAAATTATTTAAACAAGATGCGCAGGGGGAACTGACAGAGAAAACTCAAAGGAGTACTACTACAAATACACATCCAAAGAAATGTTCACCAACAATTTCAGACAATGAACTTAAATGTGTATGCTTAAATGCCAGGAGCATAGCTTATAAAAAAGCGAGTTAGATAATATGGTAGCAGAAACTGGTCCTCACATAACAGGTATCACAGAATCATGGGCAAAAAAAGATACAGTATATGCTAAGTTAGCACTGACAGGTTATGTAATGTTTAGGAAGGACAGGCGAGAAAGAAGGGGAGGTGGAGTAATTTTATATAATAAAGAATCTATTCAAGCATATGAAATAACACTAAAAAGCGAAGCAGATTATAAGGAAGCAATTTGGTGTTTAATACAACATAGTTACCAAGAAATCAACTTTAATAATAGTAGTTTATTGTAGTCCAAACATAGGACAAAATGAATATGTAAAACTACACAAGGCTATAAGGGAGGTGAGTAAGAGAGAATGTGTCATAATGGGTGATTTTAACCATAACCATATACAATGGAAATCATCAGAGTGCTGGGGGTGACGACCATAAGTTTTTACTTCTAACACAGGATTGTTTCCTTAATCAACATGTCTTGGAACCAGCCAGAGGTGGGAATGTGTTGGATTTAATTTTGTCTTCTCAAAATTAATTGGTTGACAATCTTAAATTACACAAACCTTTGGGTTCCAGTGATCATAACCAGATCCATTTTATTATAAAAGTAAAAACAGAGAATGAATATTAAAAACAATGGAGGATGAACTTCAACAAAGGCAAATATAAAGAAATAAGAACATATCTAGCAAATATAGATTGGAATAACTTGCTGAAGAACAAGACGGCAACATAATGCAGGACTTGTTTAAAAGGGTAGATGATGGGTCGACAGTGGATGTTGTCTACTACATGGAAACATGGGCGAAGAATATAAAATGGGGGATGTACTGGGAAGATCTGAGAAATGGCAGATGCTGTTCAATTTTGGGAAATGTAAATGCCTACATACAGGACATGGGAACTTGAATGTAAACTATAAAATGGGAGATACTGTTCTGGGTACTACTGTAAAAGAAAAGGACTTAGGAGTTACAATAAGCGCTGATATGAAAGTTTCAGAGCAGTGTGGTATTGCAGCTTCAAAGGGTAATCAAATTCTTGGATTGATTAGAAGAAACATAACATACAAGGGAAAAAAGTTAATTATACCTCTTTATAAAGCAATAGTTAGACCTCATTTAGAATACTGTATACAAGCATGGAGACCATATCGTAAGAAGGATATAGATACGCTTGAACGCATACAAAGGAGAGCAACTAAAATGATTCCAGAACTTAGAGACCTTAGTTATGAAGAACGCCTGAAAGAATGTGGTTTAACAACTCTAGAGACAAGGAGGTTAAGAGGAGATCAGATTGAAGTTTTTAAGATATTGAATGGGTATGAAATTATTGATAGAAATATGTTTTTCTCACTCAAGAAGGATAGCAGAACTAGAGGACATGAGGTAAAATTAGTAAAGGATCAATGTAGATTGGACATCAGGAAGCACTCGTTCTCACAGAGGACAATAAATGAATGGAACAAATTGTCTACAGATTGTGTAACTGCTAGCAGCGTGAATATGTTTAAAAACAAGGTTGACACATATCTCAGGAGGGCGGGTTATAAGTAGGTGAACATTGTTGGACTCTCGATAAGCCAATGGCTTCCTTGTCCACTTGCCATCTGGGCCTTTGGCTTGGATGGCAAATCTTGTTAAATCTTGTTAAAAGAAAAGACCATAGGAGTAACTTTAGTGCTGACATGAAAGCTTCAGAGCAATGTGGGATTGCTGCTTCAACAGGAAATCAAATTCTATGGCTAATTAGGAGTAGTATCACATACAAGTAGAAACAGCTAATTGTACCCCTGTACAAAGCAATAGTTAACTGCATTTGGAATATTGTATACAAGCGTGGAGGCCATATCGCAAGAAGGACATAGACAAGCTAGAAAGAATACAATGAAAAGCAACTAAAATGATTCCAGAACTGCAAGACCTTAGTTATAAAAGCCACTTAGAATGTGGTTTGACAACACTAGAGACAAGGAGACTAAGAGGAGACCAAATAGAAATGTTTAAAATAGTGAATGGTTATGAGGATATTGATAGGAATATGTTCTTCAAACTTAAAGAAGGCAGTTGAACCAGAGGCCACAAAGCAGCATTAGTTAAGGAACATTGTAGGTTGGACATGAGAAAGTACTTTCTCACAGACATGAGAAAGTACTTTCTACTGTTAGATCTTTGAACAGTATATTATGTAAAGGTCCACTGATCTGGAATAAAGTTCCATTTGATATTAAAAGTAAACCTAATATAAAAAGTTTTGCATCTACATTAAAGGCATGTGTTTTAAGTGGTTATGGCAGTTCAAATTAATATTATCTCTTCTACCATTTTTTATATTATTTTATATTAATATGATTCATTAGTATTACCTGTTATCTTAGACTTTATAACTTCACCTATTTGTTTCACTTTATTTGTAATATAGCCTGATTGCTGCTTGTAGCAAATTATTATTTATCATTATAATGATATAATTATTATTGGTTGACAGCGACCAGTTATATATGTATTTAACCGTAATTGTTTTTCCTATTTTGTGCTTGCCAAACTGGTTACAGCCATAAAGCTCCGCTATTTAACCTGAAACTGTATTACAAAATACCTGTTTGTACTTGTTTCGTTTGTATATTTTGTATGTTTGTATACAGTTTCGAAAAACTAACTAACTAACTAACTAACTAACTAACTAACTAACTAACTAACTAACTAACTAACTCACTCACTCACTCACTCACTCACTCACTCACTCACTCACTCACTCACTCACTCACTCACTCACTCACTCACTCACTCACTCACTCACTCACTCACTCACTCACTCACTCACTCACTCACTCACTCACTCACTCACTCACTCTCACTCACTCACTCACTCACTCACTCAGAGGGTAATAAATGAATGGATCAAACTGCCAAATGATTATGTTAATGCTAGTAGTGTGAATATGTTTAAAAATATAATTGACAGATATCTGATAAGGGCGGGCTATACATAGATGATAAAAATGTTTGACTCTTGATAAGCCAATGGCTTCCTTGCCCCACTTGCCATCTGGAACTTGTTGCTTGGTATGGCAATCGTTAAAAAGCAGTAATGTTATATTGGTCATGTGACACATCCATAACTTCAGTCTACTGAAGAAGACTGCGGGATGCAGTTGAAATATACAGATCGAACACTAAGTTTCTTGAGAGATGATTATGTTTAACAGTAATGTTATAGTTTATCATTTGCAATACTGCAACTCTTTGACAATATTATGATGACGGGAATGAGACAACTACTATTGTTTTTATTGCCTCTGTTCATAACGTTACAAGCAACTATTAACATAGCTGCTCGAGATATAATAAGTTTTGTTATATTAGCTTTAATTGGATATATTACAATGCCAACGGTATGTTGGATATTGAGATCTGGTGCCACATTGGCATTGACGCAGGTGTTCTATTAATTAATTAATATTGTTCTATTAATTAATTAAGATTGGTCGAATTATAATAGTTTGTCTACATATTGATTCAAATATTTCTTTTACATTTTTAAACCATTTTCCGATTGATTTATGCACCCAAAAGGCCAATTCAAATGTTGACACTTCAAAAACATTTTGAATTTAAAAAAACTTGGTCGTCTGTTTTTGATTAAAATCAAGGTGAGATACATCGATTAGATGACATAGGTGTATTTCTATTGTAAGATAGCAGATAGTAGATCAACAGCACCACATCCACATGTTCAACACTTTTTCTAAGGTCTTAGTTAGTTTGTATATGAAATATTGTCCTACTACGCGAATGCGCCGGGGTGCTTTTGAAGTTTCCTAATTTGATATTTCATCCGATTTTAATTCTTGGAGTTGGACAGCGAGATCGACGATTTTGTCAATGATAGAAGTGGGTAGGAAGTTTACGTGTTTTTCGAAATACCTTGATGAATGTATGGAAGAAAATCTTTGCAGTTGAAAGATTTTTAAAATTTATTTTTGGGTTGGTATATGGGAGCTGTCACCGTCATGCCTTACACTCCATTGACAGCTGTCTAGTTTAGCTTAATGTTAGGTAAAGTTTTGAATAATTAAGTTTGGTGTGTGGAAACTGTCCATCATGCCTTACACTCCATAGACAGCTACCAGACACTAGTTTAAGTCCATTGATAATTTTGAATAGGTTTAGTTGGGTGTACAGAAACAGCTTCCACACACTATAGTTTAAATACGTAAAAAAGTGTCAGTTGAAAATGTTTAATATGTTTAGCTGGGTGTACGGAAACTGTCACTGTCGTGCCTCACACTTTCATAGATAGTTAAGTAATTTTTGGTGGGGTCATATTCCATATGTGAATTGCTCGGGGAAAAAATTAAAAGGTCATTGCATTTATATGACACCTGGGGGCTATGTATTGTCCACGGGTTCAAGAGCGGGTTAATTAGCCTGGAGAGGTGGTGATCTCAATTATGTTATTTAGAATTTTGTAGAAAGTTGTGGCTTGTTTAATAATATGTCGTTTTTCAAGGGTTGGCCATCCAAGGGCAGTCATTAGATCTGTTGGATTCGTGTTCCATCTACAGCCATTTTAACAAATCTGGCATCATGGTGGTGTACTCTTTCAAGGCTTTTAACTTATAAGATAGTGTGGAGATTCCATATGGGTGACGAGTATTCGAGTTTTGGCCGGACTAGTACGTTGTAGGCTGCTTCCTTAACTTTGGGTTTACAACTTTACATGGGCCAAGAATTCTTTTAATGACACCTAGAAATTTAGAAGATTTTGAAGCTATGTCAATGATATGATTTGTCCAGGTTAATTTGGAATCCAATTTTATGAGTAGCTGGATACTGTAGAAAGTGGCTGGCCAAAAAGTAAGTACTTTTGTGAGCTGGGTTTACTTTTGTTTGTTATTGGAAGGTGGACACATTTAGATATATTAAATTCCATTTGCCATTTGTCTGACCATGTTTGTAGTTGGCTGAGGTAAGTTTGGAGAATTTTTTGGTCAGTTTTGGAAGAAATTTTATGATATAATATTGTCAACTGCAAAAATATGTAAATAGGAGATCTTATGTTCCCGTCTATGTCATTTATGTAGAGCAAGAAGAGGACAGGAGCTAGAGCTGAACCCTGTGGGACACTAGATGTGACATCTGTATCAATGAGGAGACAGAGAGGTGGCATAATGGCATAAAAATACAAAAGGAATTGAAACCAGAAAGGATTTGTTCTATATATTTAAGAAGAAAAAACATGAAATGAAATATAGATGTTAGTCTAATAACTATAAGCATAGTGTGTAAATGAAATATAGATGTTAGTCTAATAACTATAAGGATAGTGTGTAAATGAAATATAGATGTTAGTCTAATAACTATAAGGATAGTGTGTAAATGAAATATAGATGTTAGTCTAATAACTATAAGCAAAGTGTGTAAATGCAGGGAACACTGTATTATAGACAATTTTTTTATTCACAACAGTTTGGATTTATTAAAAGATATATTATAACTGCTAAATATTATGCATTCATTGACCAGAGTTTTAGATACTGGAATGTCCTAGGACCGATCATATCTGTTTTATATATAAATGCCCTTTCAGATGTATATTTGCTCGCATAAAGTTATTTAGAAAAATCAGTAGTCCATCTGAGCAGAATATATTACAGGAAGCCTTAGATAACTTGACACTATGTTCTAGTCAATGGTGACACTATGTTCTAGTCAATGGTTATTAAGATTGATAGCTGGAATTTGATAAACAGCGGTAATTAGAAGCCATTTAGACTAGGCAGCATGTATCTAGTCCACATAATATATATGTAACACAAATATAAAGATGCCATAAAAAAAATTGCAGAACTGTGCAAATAAACAGTATATATTACTTTTATTGTACCCTGATACACATGTGAATTAAGGCAAAAACTTGTATCCTCTGTTCGTAGCTCTGAGGGAAAATACAAATGCCTCAGTTGTAGTGGTTGGTTAAATTCCGACTGGTATTGCTCTTTGTGCAAAAATACCCCTGGCATGGACATAGTCACTGAAATGTTGCATCTCCTCTTAAAACTCTGTGTGATATTGTGTACATATGAAATACATTTTATTTTAATTCAGTCATGAGCTGTCATGTCGTCATTTTTATTTCTATTGAGAATGTCTTGTTTTCATAAGAAAAGCCCTGCTTATTTATACTAGCACAAATCATGGCATTTAATGGCAGCAACAGAACCTTCCGTGGCATAACAACCATTATCAAAGAAGAGCCTCATGTAGGTATCCCTGCTTATGCATATAGGGAGTGTTCATATTTATTACAGAGGGATGGAAAGAGGAAAGTATTACTGAAACAACTTTTGATAAGTGTCTTTATACAACTGCGCATTTACAAAAAATACTCACATTTCTGCAACTTTTACATTGCAGAGATTACATGAAGATACACTCAGAGGAAGTTGAGAGAACGGGCTGAATGGGAAACATGCGACATGCCCTGAAGCAGGCATGGGGTAATAGTAATATGTAATTGTAATAGACGTTTTTTTCTGTAATAGATGACATTTTTTCAAAAGGAATAGTAATATATTACTTGGGGGTGGCACTTCTCTCTATGGAGTAGTGCCTGTGGCAGGTAGCCCCTCAACTTTGATGTATTATTGTGATTGCCAGTTTGATTGGTTGTGTGCATACACTGTTGTTTTATTGGGTACATCAATAACTGGTTATAATCGACTTGTACAATTATTATGTTTACTGGTGTACTTGTGATGAATACAATCTGGCATTAAAATATGCCCTTTACCAACCTTTACTTATGTATCCGCCTCCCTTATTTCTACATCAAACGAGCTGCGGCCACACTTGAAACTAGACCAGCGTCTCTCTACGCATATAAGTATATTACTTTTCTATTACATCTTCTGCTGCAAACTTACAAAATATAAGTTTTGTTTGCATGTTATTCCAACTGATAGTAATTGTAAACAATGCTTAGACAATGGCTGAGCCGTTATTCAAACAACATGAAAAGACATGTAGGCTGATAATTTGATACATTCAGAAATACCTCAATGAAACAATGCAGGAGTAGCAAGCCAATTACTAATTGTTGAGATGCCCCATTGAGGTGGCTATGGCTTCACACATTCCTAGCACACACAAAGGGCATGGTTTCAGATATGTGCAGGCAGGCAACACATGTTATCTCAGAGAAGGAGATGCAATCTGTATTGAATTCAAAGTAAGCACTGATTTGAGCCAAACTTCTCAGTTCTTTTTTCAAAATTGCCAATAGCCACATGGTAACATTGCCACTCAGACCCTTTGTTCAAATTTGGACAAATGTTCTCACCTCAGATCTTCAAATGGTATACACATGTATGTTTTGCTAGTATTACAACGACTGAGTTCATACTCCCTGTACGCAATTCTTGAATTCATGGACCCATCAAACAAATAGTTAATTGACATTCAGTGCTAGCAATAACGACCAAGTAATAGTAATATATATATATATATATATATATATAATATATAATATACATATATATTATATATATATATATATATATATATATATATATATATATATCCTGGTAATAGTAATAGATTAGAATTAATGTAATAGTAATAGAAACAGCAAGACGTAATAGTAATAGATTGTATGTAATAGACCCCATGCCTGCCCTGCAGACAGCAAATAGATGGATCAAGGTGTGGGATATTTGTCCTTATGTTAAATAACCTGACAACAATTATTTATCTGTTAATTTATATCATTGTTCAATTTACATTCCAATCTGTTTACATAGTAATACTGATATTAATCATTTATTTAACCCAAATACAACAAATACAAATAAAGAGATGTACATGTACAAATTTACAATAAGTTCAATGCATGTCTTTTGATAAAACTATGAACACATAGAACATAAATATTCATACATAATTACCAACACACACAAAAGTACCAAATGTACAAAAACCTATGTTCCGTAATATGCTTTGCACAGATACCACGACATAATACTAATGATATGAGCTGGCGTAATATCGCAGTTGAATGTTATTAAATGGATAACACTGTGTTATGCAGAATGCTAAGGCTTTGGCAAAGGATGTACCTGTTGCTATAATGGGTCAGGCTCAGGCAACTCACTAGAGAGTATGTGCATGCCTGACTGGTCAAGGAGTCAGAGAAAGAGACATGCACCAACCCTACCTGTTGCTATAATGGGTCAGGCTCAGGCAACTCACTAGAGAGTATGTGCATGCCTGACTGGTCAAGGAGTCAGAGAAAGAGACATGCACCAACCCTACCTGTTGCTATAATGGGTCAGGCTCAGGCAACTCACTACAGAGAGTATGTGCATGCCTGACTGGTCAAGGGGTCAGAGAAAGAGACATGCACCAACCCTACCTGCCAGCCCAGGAAAGGTAATCAGAATTGGGTGTTGTGAGAACTGCTTCACTTGATGACACTTCAACTGTGCCAGACTACATTAAAAACCGAACAATTTATATTGACAGACATGCACTAAAAGGACGCAGTTAGACTGAGTCTATCAGATGTAGTACAGCACCTGATGCTTACCTTTTTATTGCATAGAAAAACTTGCTACAATAACTAATCTAATTACTGACATGTGGTGTACATACAAATGTTACTAGAGTACCTTGCAGTGTTTCAACACAATAAACTACTATGTGAAAAGTTATATGTTAAACGTGACATAGTGTTTAAACAAATTCCACATATCTTGCGAAACTATCATATTTAGTGAATCAAAAATTATTTTGAATCAATCTTATTTTGTTCCATATATTAGCATATATTAGCTTCACAACGTAATAGTATGACACTTGGAAAAGAACTGTCTACACGACACAGCAGACTATGCCATGGATAATTAGCTTGTTGATGTACTGCTACATTGTTCCAGAAGTGAAATTAAAATATAGGATGCTACATATTACCCAAATATATGTGTTTCACTAAGACAATGACACTGTAAACAGTCAGATGTACCACGAGATTGTAGTGTGAACTAAAAGGTGGTAGTCTTTACAAAAAGATGGCAGTATATACAAAAAAGATGGCAGATCAAAATATGGTTGTCTTAATGAAAAGATGGAGGAGTGTGTTAATGTGATAGTATTGTATGTGAAAACAAACCAATTGTCCAGATGAAATTATACCAAAGATAATGTGCTTGTTAATGTAGCGTTTCATAAAAAGTGCAGTGACAACTCAGGAAGTCACACATTACCCTTACAAGAATCATGCATGACCGTGGTATGTGGCTGAACAGAACTCTTCACCTTCATTTGTACTTATATATAATTTACCAGTGCAAATGTAACAAACTATGTTTTCATCTATGCCTAAATGAAATACAGTCATGTAACACAGACAGACATTCTGGTGGAAGTGACACAGACTATGAGATGAGCTATCTAATGTATATGGCTTCACAATTTCACACTTGCCTGTGTTAGTTGTATGAGCACAGTCAGATCATTATTCTATTATTTAAATACAATTGGTACCATAGACGTTTGAGGTTATACTTAAAAAAAAAAATGTTGTGTTGCAACATGTGCAGTTCTAATTGCAAATACAGTCCTTACACAAAATAAATTGGTTGGTCCACACTGCATGTGTAGTTCTAATTGCAGATACAGTCCTTACACAGCATAAATTGATTGGTTCACACTACATGTGTAGGTGTACATACAGTCCTTACACAACATAAATTGGTTGGTCCACACTGCATGTGTTGTTCTAATTGCAGATACAGTCCTTACACAACATAAATTGGTTGGTCCACACTACATGATACAGTCCTTACGCAACATAAATTGGTTGATCAAAACTGCATGTGTAGGTTTAATTGCAGATACAGTCCTTACACAACATACATTGGTTGGTCCACACTGCATGTGTAGTTCTAATTGCAGATACAGTCCTTACACAACATAAATTGGTTGATCCACACTACATGTGTAGGTCTAATTGCAGATACAGTCCTTACACAATATAAATTGGTTGATCCAAACTGCATGTGTAGGTTTAATTGCAGATACAGTCCTTACACAACATAAATTGGTTGGTCCACACTGCATGTGTAGTTCTAATTGCAGATGCAGTCCTTACACAACATAAATTGGTTGATCCACACTGCATGTGTAGGTGTAGGTCTAATTGCAGATACAGTCCTTACACAACATAAATTGGTTGGTCCACACTGCATGTGTAGTTCTAATTGCAGATACAGTCCTTACACAACATAAATTGGTTGGACCACACTGCATGTGTAGGTCTAATTGCAGATACAGTCCTTACACAACATAAATTGATTGGTTCACACTACATGTGTAGGTCTAATTGCAGATACAGTCCTTACACAACATACATTGGTTGATCCAAACTGCATGTGTAGGTTTAATTGCAGATACAGTCCTTACACAACATAAATTGGTTGGTCCACACTGCATGTGTAGGTTTAATTGCACATACAGTTCTTACACAACATAAATTGATTGGTTCACACTACATGTGTAGGTCTAATTGCAGAAACAGTCCTTACACAATATAAATTGGTTGATCCAAACTGCATGTGTAGGTTTAATTGCAGATACAGTCCTTACACAACATAAATTGGTTGGTCCACACTGCATGTGTAGTTCTAATTGCAGATGCAGTCCTTACACAACATAAATTGGTTGATCCACACTGCATGTGTAGGTGTAGGTCTAATTGCAGATACAGTCCTTACACAACATAAATTGGTTGGTCCACACTGCATGTGTAGTTCTAATTGCAGATACAGTCCTTACACAACATAAATTGGTTGGACCACACTGCATGTGTAGGTCTAATTGCAGATACAGTCCTTACACAACATAAATTGATTGGTTCACACTACATGTGTAGGTCTAATTGCAGATACAGTCCTTACACAACATAAATTGGTTGATCCAAACTGCATGTGTAGGTTTAATTGCAGATACAGTCCTTACACAACATGAATTGGTTGGTCCACACTGCATGTGTAGGTTTAATTGCACATACAGTCCTTACACAACATAAATTGATTGGTTCACACTACATGTGTAGGTCTAATTGCAGATACAGTCCTTACACAACATAAATTGGTTGATCCAAACTGCATGTGTAGGTTTAATTGCAGATACAGTCCTTACACAACATAAATTGGTTGGTCCACACTGCATGTGTAGGTCTAATTGTAGATACAGTCCTTACACAACATAAATTGATTGGTTCACACTACATGTGTAGGTCTAATTGCAGATACAGTCCTTACACAACATAAATTGGTTGGTCCACACTGCATGTGTAGGTCTAATTGCAGATACAGTCCTTACACAACATAAATTGATTGGTTCACACTACATGTGTAGGTCTAATTGCATATACAGTCCTTACACAACATAAATTGGTTGATCCAAACAGCATGTGTAGGTTTAATTGCAGATACAGTCCTTACACAACATAAATTGGTTGGTCCACACTGCATGTGTAGGTTTAATTGCACATACAGTCCTTACACAATATAAATTGATTGGTTCACACTACATGTGTAGGTCTAATTGCAGATACAGTCCTTACACAACATAAATTGGTTGATCCACACTGCATGTGTAGGTTTAATTGCAGATACAGTCCTTACACAACATAAATTGATTGGTTCACACTACATGTGTAGGTCTAATTGCAGATACAGTCCTTACACAACATAAATTGGTTGGTCCACACTCCATGTGTAGTTCTAATTGCAGATACAGTCCTTACACAACATAAATTGGTTGATCCAAACTGCATGTGTAGGTTTAATTGTAGATACAGTCCTTACACAACATAAATTGGTTGGTCCACACTGCATGTGTAGGTTTAATTGCACATACAGTCCTTACACAACATAAATTGGTTGATCCACACTGCATGTGTAGGTTTAATTGCAGATACAGTCCTTACACAACATAAATTGGTTGGTCCACACTACATGTGTAGGTTTAATTGCAGATACAGTCCTTACACAACATAAATTGGTTGGTCCACACTGCATGTGTAGTTCTAATTGCAGATACAGTCCTTACACAACATAAACTGATTGATCCACACTGCATGTGTAGGTTTAATTGCAGATACAGTCCTTACACAACATAAATTGATTGGTTCACACTACATGTGTAGGTCTAATTGCAGATACAGTCCTTACACAACATAAATTGGTTGGTCCACACTGCATGTGTAGTTCTAATTGCAGATACAGTCCTTACACAACATAAATTGGTTGATCCAAACTGCATGTGTAGGTTTAATTGCAAATACAGTCCTTACACAACATAAATTGATTGGTTCACACTACATGTGTAGGTCTAATTGCACATACAGTCCTTACACAACATAAATTATTTGGTCCACACTACATGTGTAGGTCTAATTGCAGATACAGTCCTTACACAACATAAATTGGTTGGTTCACACTACATGTGTAGTTCTAATTGCAGATACAGTCCTTACACAACATAAATTGGTTGATCCACACTACATGTGTAGGTCTAATTGCAGATACAGTCCTTACACAATATAAATTGGTTGATCCAAACTGCATGTGTAGGTTTAATTGCAGATACAGTCCTTACACAACATAAATTGGTTGGTCCACACTGCATGTGTAGTTATAATTGCAGATGCAGTCCTTACACAACATAAATTGGTTGATCCACACTGCATGTGTAGGTGTAGGTCTAATTGCAGATACAGTCCTTACACAACATAAATTGGTTGGTCCACACTGCATGTGTAGTTCTAATTGCAGATACAGTCCTTACACAACATAAATTGGTTGGACCACACTGCATGTGTAGGTCTAATTGCAGATACAGTCCTTACACAACATAAATTGATTGGTTCACACTACATGTGTAGGTCTAATTGCAGATACAGTCCTTACACAACATAAATTGGTTGATCCAAACTGCATGTGTAGGTTTAATTGCAGATACAGTCCTTACACAACATAAATTGGTTGGTCCACACTGCATGTGTAGGTTTAATTGCACATACAGTCCTTACACAACATAAATTGATTGGTTCACACTACATGTGTAGGTCTAATTGCAGATACAGTCCTTACACAACATAAATTGGTTGATCCAAACTGCATGTGTAGGTTTAATTGCACATACAGTCCTTACACAACATAAATTGATTGGTTCACACTACATGTGTAGGTCTAATTGCAGATACAGTCCTTACACAACATAAATTGGTTGATCCAAACTGCATGTGTAGGTTTAATTGCAGATACAGTCCTTACACAACATAAATTGGTTGGTCCACACTGCATGTGTAGGTCTAATTGTAGATACAGTCCTTACACAACATAAATTGATTGGTTCACACTACATGTGTAGGTCTAATTGCAGATACAGTCCTTACACAACATAAATTGGTTGGTCCACACTGCATGTGTAGGTCTAATTGCAGATACAGTCCTTACACAACATAAATTGATTGGTTCACACTACATGTGTAGGTCTAATTGCAGATACAGTCCTTACACAACATAAATTGGTTGATCCAAACAGCATGTGTAGGTTTAATTGCAGATACAGTCCTTACACAACATAAATTGGTTGGTCCACACTGCATGTGTAGGTTTAATTGCACATACAGTCCTTACACAATATAAATTGATTGGTTCACACTACATGTGTAGGTCTAATTGCAGATACAGTCCTTACACAACATAAATTGGTTGATCCAAACTGCATGTGTAGGTTTAATTGCAGATACAGTCCTTACACAACATAAATTGGTTGGTCCACACTGCATGTGTAGGTCTAATTGCAGAGACAGTCCTTACACAACATAAACTGATTGGTTCACACTACATGTGTAGGTCTAATTGCAGATACAGTCCTTACACAACATAAATTGGTTGATCCAAACTGCATGTGTAGGTTTAATTGTAGATACAGTCCTTACACAACATAAATTGGTTGGTCCACACTGCATGTGTAGGTTTAATTGCACATACAGTCCTTACACAACATAAATTGGTTGATCCACACTGCATGTGTAGGTTTAATTGCAGATACAGTCCTTACACAACATAAATTGGTTGGTCCACACTACATGTGTAGGTTTAATTGCAGATACAGTCCTTACACAACATAAATTGGTTGGTCCACACTGCATGTGTAGTTCTAATTGCAGATACAGTCCTTACACAACATAAACTGATTGATCCACACTGCATGTGTAGGTTTAATTGCAGATACAGTCCTTACACAACATAAATTGATTGGTTCACACTACATGTGTAGGTCTAATTGCAGATACAGTCCTTACACAACATAAATTGGTTGGTCCACACTGCATGTGTAGTTCTAATTGCAGATACAGTCCTTACACAACATAAATTGGTTGATCCAAACTGCATGTGTAGGTTTAATTGCAAATACAGTCCTTACACAACATAAATTGATTGGTTCACACTACATGTGTAGGTCTAATTGCACATACAGTCCTTACACAACATAAATTATTTGGTCCACACTACATGTGTAGGTCTAATTGCAGATACAGTCCTTACACAACATAAATTGGTTGGTTCACACTACATGTGTAGTTCTAATTGCAGATACAGTCCTTACACAACATAAATTGGTTGGTTCACACTACATGTGTAGTTCTAATTGCAGATACAGTCCTTACACAACATAAATTGGTTGGTCCACACTACATGTGTAGGTCTAATTGCAAATACAGTCCTTACACAACATAAATTGGTTGGTCCACACTGCATGTATAGGTCTAATCGGAGATGCAGTCCTTACACAAAATACATTGGTTGATCCACACTGCATGTGTATTTTGTAAATACATATTTTCATACATTAACATTAATGGAATGTAATTACATTTTACCATGCAACTCTGTAAATAGTATTACTATTACTATTAAAATCCATGCTCAGAATGTAATACATATTCCTGTAATAGATAGCCTTATTGGCATACAGTTGAAGAATTATTTGTTGTTTATTTACAGAGTTTAATTGCAAATACAGTCCTTACACAACATAAATTGATTGGTTCACACTACATGTGTAGGTCTAATTGCACATACAGTCCTTACACAACATAAATTGTTTGGTCCACACTACATGTGTAGGTCTAATTGCAGATACAGTCCTTACACAACATAAATTGATTGGTTCACACTACATGTGTAGGTCTAATTGCAGATACAGTCCTTACACAACATAAATTGGTTAGTCCACACTACATGTGTAGGTTTAATTGCAGATACAGTCCTTAAACAACATAAATTGGTTGATTCACACTGCATGTGTAGGTCTAATTGCAGATACAGTCCTTACACAACATAAATTGGTTGGTTCACACTACATGTGTAGTTCTAATTGCAGATACAGTCCTTACACAACATAAATTGGTTGGTCCACACTACATGTGTAGGTCTAATTGCAAATACAGTCCTTACACAACATAAATTGGTTGTCCACACTGCGTGTATAGGTCTAATCGGAGATGCAGTCCTTACACAAAATACATTGGTTGATCCACACTGCATGTGTATTTTGTAAATACATATTTTCATACATTAACATTAATGGAATGTAATTACATTTTACCATGCAACTCTGTAAATAGTATTACTATTACTATTAAAATCCATGCTCAGAATGTAATAAATATTCCTGTAATAGATAGCCTTATTGGCATACAGTTGAAGAATTATTTGTTGTTTATTTACAGAGCAAATATTTCCTTAAAATTCCAAATATAAATGTAGCAGATATAAGAGCTGCTCTAAAAGGGCTGATCACAGGCTTATTTTCAGAGCAGCTCTGGAAACAAGCCTTTGATTAGTGCTTATTTCCAGAGCTGTTCTGGAAATAGCCTAAACATTTATCAAAAGGTGTTGGCCTGTTGAGTTTGTGCACTAATTAGCCAATATTGCATCAGTTGAGTTATGAAATGACTGTGTGATGAATATTTATGACCCTGTTTAATGTGTTTGTAAAACAGGAATAAATAATACAACTATCTTCATAATCATAGAAGTTATGGCCTTTTATCAGACTGTGTCGGTCTGTTGACCTCACGCACTAATTATCCAATATTGACTTATTAATTGCATTAACTGAGTTACTATTAATGTTACATGACTGGAATATGTATATTTATGACCCTACTTAATGTGCTTGCAACTCATAAACAATTATAAAAAATATATGTATAAAATACAAATAAAAAAGTTATGCCATTTTTATCATACATATATTGAAAGAAAACACAAAAATCAGCCTTTTGCCTGTAGCCTGTATACGAGATACACATGTGCGATTTTTTTACCATATTAAAATCGCAATATCTTTGTGTCTAATCAAGATATATTAATAAAATAAACAGTTTTTGATTCCTTTACATGTCACCTTTCACTTAAATCAATTGCCAATATCATGATATTTATTTTTTTGTTGAAGGGCCTAGATCAAATGTACAACAATCAACATCCCGTCATTATGTTGCAAACTCAGCAGGCTCTATAAGTATAACATATCTCGGAGTAGACTAGAGGCGCTGCCTGTTAAATGCGCAGCTAGCTCCATCTGCGTGTTGTCCCTGTTGGGAATTTGCAGATTGTTTATCAAGATCAAGAAGAACAACATGAAGGAGAACGCTACATAATGTTTGGAAACAAAACGGCACCCATGTAGCACTTGACCCGAATTTTCGGGACACTTCATGTCTCTACTCTGTCGCAACTAATGACCATCCTGAGTTGGTGTGCAATTATTGCCCGCAATATTTACCTTGAACGTTCGATCTTGCAACCAGTCAACATACGAAATGTCTAACAAGGCACGTTGAGTTATCGGGCCAATGTAGCGCAAGCACATTACGCATATTACGAGGTTTTGAACAACCGACTGTGAAGCCCATAACATGACATAATCGGCAATCCTCGCGCATTTCTCGCGGTTTCCGCTGATCTACTGTAGCGTTCCTAGCGGCTGGGCGACGTCTCGCGTTTCTACAAACTCGCCTTTCTTTTAATTTTTTTCCGCGTTTCTACAAACTCGCCGTTTTCTCCATTATCCCCGCGTTTCTACAAACTCACCGTTTTCGCAATTTTTTCGCGTTTCTACAAACTTGCCGTTTTCTTGACGTTGGGTTGCGCCACATGTATGTAAAGACTTACATGAATATACACCCGAACGAAAACGTAATCGGGTGAAATTTGATGGTTTAGAATGTTCGCCTGCCACCAGACAGCGCGTGTTCGATTTTTTAGTTATACTTATAAAGTCACACATAGACATTTTTCTTTATTCAAACAAATATCATGCCATTAGCTCAATAACTTTTAAAGTTATCCAGATAATGAAACAGCAGGCGTTCACTGTAGGTGTTTACGAAATCGTAATAGAATTCAAACATTCGTTGTTTAGCCGTAGAGTAAGCAAACAATCCAACTTGTAGAAGCAAGTCATAGGAAATTACTCTTCTTTGATAATTTCTTTGCATTTGGACCTGGCACACGTTATCATTTATAACTTCCAGACGTCTGAAACGGGATTCGTCCCGGCTACGTTAGGACAGTAAAGCGTGTCGCAGTGTTCGGCCTTATTTAGCCACGTTCGCCCGTAACCGCTGTTACCAATTAACTTCTGTGCTTCAGCAATAACAATCTGTTACTGTGTAAATCACCTTCGCGTCTTGTGTTTGACAAGGAATTTGTAAACGCTCTCAAACATTTTTCGGGCTGAAACTCGACAACTTGATATAATATTATATCGTCGACCGGAAATTGCCTTTTGTCCAGTCGCTTCTATGTGGAATTATAGCGATGAATAAAGCCCGCCACACACACATACCGATTGTTCAGTTGCCAACATGCTGGCGACTACTTTTCAGCTGATAACTCAAATGTAGTAGTTATGTGTATGTTTTCCACCGACAGTTTGTAAAGAGCAAGGTCGTTGACTGTAGTTTTGATTACTTCTATAAATTTTACAATACTTTCTGTTACGGTTCTAAAGTTGTACCGTTGTACCGTTGATTAATATTATACATGTCCGAAAACCTTAATATCTGGTCGAACATTAATCTTATACATGTCCGAAGAATACAATTACGCTTAATATCTGGTCGAACATTAATCTTATGCGTGTCCATTAATTAAGGGAACCCAATATATATATATATATATATATATATATATATATATATATATATATATATATATATATATATATATATATATATATAAGAACGCTGTGAGTAGGCGAAGTAGTACAAGAGCTATAGGAGAGCTGTAGAAGAACAGTAGTAGAGCAGTCATAGAACGAAGTAGTACAAGAGCTATAGGAGAGCTGTAGAAGAACTGTAGTAGAGTAGTCATAGAACGAAGTAGTACAAGAGCTATAGGAGAGCTGTAGAAGAACTGTAGTAGAGCAGTCATAGAACGAAGTAGTACAAGAGCTATAGGAGAGCTGTAGAAGAACTGTAGTAGAGTAGTCATAGAACGAAGTAGTACAAGAGCTATAGGAGAGCTGTAGAAGAACTGTAGTAGAGTAGTCATAGAACGAAGTAGTACAAGAGCTATAGGAGAGCTGTAGAAGAACTGTAGTAGAGCAGTCATAGAATTAAGTAGTACAAGAGCTATAGGAGAGCTGTAGAAGAACTGTAGTAGAGTAGTCATAGAACGAAGTAGTACAAGAGCTGTAGGAGAGCTGTAGAAGAACTGTAGTAGAGTAGTCACAGAACGAAGTAGTACAAGAGCTATAGGAGAGCTGTAGAAGAACTGTAGTAGAGTAGTCATAGAACGAAGTAGTACAAGAGCTATATGAGAGCTGTAGAAGAACTGTAGTAGAGTAGTCATAGAATGAAGTAGTACAAGAGCTATAGGAGAGCTGTAGAAGAACTGTAGTAGAGCAGTCATAGAACGGATGTTGTAGTGTGTATGGACTTCGACTAATAAATCCACATTGTGGTCGAACCTGAGATATTCTGGTAAAACAATGTGAGTTATTCGTTGTCGCGTCCTGACGGTCCTGAACGAAGTAGGGATGATGTCTTGACGTGACACGATAGCTTGTAAAGGTTGGCAAAACTTTTCGTGCATCTGGACATCTGAAATATCAATCGGCCGACGGGAAGTTACTAACTATTTGTCGTAGGCAATCATGGCTGGCTTTATTGTGCAACTGCTTTGAACTGCTTGCCACTCCAACCATCCCATGGGGGTTCTACTTGCCACTCCAACCATCCCATGGGGGTTCTACTTGCCACTCCAACCATCCTATGGCGGTTCTACTTGCCACTCCAACCATCCCACGGCGGTTCTACTTGCCACTCCAACCATCCCATGGCGGTTCTACTTGCCACTCCAACCATCCCATGGCGGTTCTACTTGCCACTCCAACCATCCCATGGGGGTTCTACTTGCCACTCCAACCATCCTATGGCGGTTTTACTTGCCACTCCAACCATCCCATGGCGGTTCTACTTGCCACTCCAACCATCCCATGGCGGTTCTACTTGCCACTCCAACCATCCCATGGCGGTTCTACTTGCCACTCCAACCATCCCATGGCGGTTCTACTTGCCACTCCAACCATCCCATGGCGGTTCTACTTGCCACTCCAACCATCCCATGGCGGTTCTACTTGCCACTCCAACCATCCCATGGCGGTTTTACTTGCCACTCCAACCATCCCATGGCGGTTCTACTTGCCACTCCAACCATCCCATGGCGGTTCGATCGTATTACTTTGATTTAACAGGGCGAAAATCATTTTCGGCCAGACGTCTAACGTAGTCTAACGTACCAGCCCAGCCGGTCGGCACATCTTGCACAAGACAACCTAAATATATCGAGTTAGCATAGTAACCAACAACACTTCCACACACACGGGCGCTGTCGCCGAATTCAGTTTCACGTATCATAGACCGCCCTTTCTCCGCACTGTGTAGCCACTGCACAGCTTAACGGGGTATTTGTGCACTGTGTAGCTATTGCACAGCTTAACGGGGTATGTGTGCACTGTGTAGCTATTGCACAGCTTAACGGGGTATGTGTGCACTGTGTAGCTAGTGCACAGCTTAACGGGGTATGTGTGCACTGTGTAGCTATTGCACAGCTTAACGGGATATGTGTGCACTTTGTAGCTATTGCACAGCTTAACGGGGTATGTGTGCACTGTGTAGTCACTGCACAGCTTAACGGGGTGTGTGTGTGCACTGTGTAGCCACCGCACAGCTTAACGGGGTGTGTGTGCACTCTGTAGCTACTGCACAACTTAACGGAGTATGTGTGCACTGTGTAGCTATTGCACAGCTTAACGGGGTATGACTGACTACACGCTGTAATTTCTCGACAGCCGGTCGCAAAGCATTACTACTTAGCATCAAGCGCTCATTTTGAGGACGCACACACCTTCAGATTCTATTTGTTGGAAGATGTCCGGGGTAACGTGAAAAACTCCTCCTTTATAGCATCGTTTAACATTATCGTGCACGTAATACAATGCGGCCTGACGTGAACATAACCCTTTAGCATTTATATATATATATATATATATATATATATATATATATATATATATATATATATATATATATATATATATATATATAATTATTATTATTATTATTATTATTCACCTGCGAGGGGCTCTCTCTTCATTTCAATCGGTGTTGAATTAGGTTTGCGATGGATATCGACTGACGGTTATCAATGTTTGTGATATAATAGAGAGGACTAAGAATCCACGACATTGACCCATCTACTAATGACATCCTGGATGGCTTACGAAGCCGTTTGAACAATTGTAGGACTTCGTGACGTCCGGTTGGTTCAGCGACAAAACCCTCTAAATCTGTGTGGTTGCATTTATTTCTAACTTACGAGATAATAAAACACGGCATGCAATCAAGCGGTCCGTAACTTAGACCGGGTTGTTTAGAATGTGTAAATAAGGGGCCCGGGTCCCTTCATCGTACGCGGGGTGTAAAATATTTAAAATGACTTCTCTCCTACAAACGAATATATGGACTGAACAAAGATCGTTCTGGCGCCTGTGTAATATACTCCACCGACTATTCATTTGACTGAGTGTCTATTAATTATTGGAACTCCAGAATTTATTGGAACTCTACCAACACCACGTTACCCTGCATGATTTGGAATCTGTGTCGTTGCTGCTGCGGCTGGTCGCCACCGACTTGGGTTTATATTATTTTAAAGTCCAAGAAACTCGCTGGCTCAGTGGATGTCTGTCAAATTACTTGTAAGACATCGATTGTGAGATGTTTTCAAAAGCAAAATATGTAATGATCTGGACAACTCTCGCCCACAAACAAACTGTTGTTGCGTCTATAGTCACAAAATAAATATGTTTTGTAGCAGGGATGAGTTTGTCGTCGGGGGCGAGCCAGTGCCCGTCGCCCGAAGACCCGCCCAAAGATCTGCGACGCCCGTCACAAGACCGACGTCACCGGAGCCCCGGACCTCAATACTGACAGTGGCCGCCGCGTCAATGGTAGAAGGCTCCACCACCCGCTGCGAGAAACGTTAACCTGTCGTAGGCCGCCACGAGACGATTGTAATTATATAAAATAAACTATGAAACTGACTTCTACATGTTCTACAACGTATTTGTTACGTTACATTATCATGTCGCAATGCTACGTTCCGCTACGTGTTATTCACGTCCCTATGTAACATGTAACGTAACGATGAGACTTTCTACCATATATATATATATATATATATATATATATATATATATATATATATATATATATATATATATATATATATATATATATATATATATATATATATATATATATATATATATATATATATATATATATATATATATATATATATATATATATATATATATATATACATATATATACATATATATATATATATATATATATATATACTAGAGCGGCTATTGTCTATATTTACGTAATGGCGTAAACGTGCAAATGCCGCGGCCATCTTGGAGTTCTACAACAGCGTAAAACACAACACGTTATTCGTCCTGGGTACGCGCGATTATCCAGCGTTTTCATTAAAGTATTGTTCCAACTGAGATGGCAGTATTAGTTTATCGAAAGTAGTCACTACAAACAACTGCACGGACCATTCTATGAATTAAGTAGACGAGATAGAGAAGGGTGGGGCAACAGAGAAGGGTGGGGCAACAGAGTAGGGTTGGGCAACAGAGAAGGGTGGGGCAACAGAGTAGGGTGGGGCAACGGAGTAGGGTGGGGCAACAGAGTAGGGTGGGGCAACAGAGTAGGGTGGGGCAACAGAGTAGGGTGGGGCAACAGAGAAGGGTGGGGCAACATAGAAGGGTGGGGCAACAGAGAAGGGTGGGGCAACAGAGTAGGGTGGGGCAACAGAGTAGGGTGGGGCAACAGAGAAGGGTGGGGCAACAGAGAAGGGTGGGGCAACAGAGTAGGGTGGGGCAACAGAGAAGGGTGGGGCAACAGAGAAGGGTGGGGCAACAGTAGGGTGGGGCAACAGAGAAGGGTGGGGCAACAAGTAGGGTGGGGCAACAGAGTATGGTGGGGCAACAGAGAAGGGTGGGGCAACAGAGAAGGGTGAGGCAACACAGTAGGGTGAGGCAACAGAGTAGGGTGGGGCAACAGAGAAGGGTGGGGCAACAGAGTAGGGTGGGGCAACAGAGTAGGGTGGGGCAACAGAGAAGGGTGGGGCAACAGAGTAGGGTGGGGCAACAGAGTAGGGTGGGGCAACAGAGTATGGTGGGGCAACAGAGAAGGGTGGGGCAACAGAGAAGGGTGGGGCAACAGAGTAGGGTGGGGCAACAGAGAAGGGTGGGGCAACAGAGTAGGGTGGGGCAACAGAGAAGGGTGGGGCAACAGAGAAGGGTGGGGCAACAGAGAAGGGTGGGGCAACAGTAGGGTGGGGCAACAAAGTAGGGTGGGGCAACAGAGTATGGTGGGGCAACAGAGAAGGGTGGGGCAACAGAGAAGGGTGAGGCAACACAGTAGGGTGAGGCAACAGAGTAGGGTGGGGCAACAGAGAAGGGTGGGGCAACAGAGTAGGGTGGGGCAACAGAGTAGGGTGGGGCAACAGAGAAGGGTGGGGCAACAGAGTAGGGTGGGGCAACAGAGTATGGTGGGGCAACAGAGAAGGGTGGGGCAACAGAGAAGGGTGAGGCAACACAGTAGGGTGAGGCAACAGAGTAGGGTGGGGCAACAGAGAAGGGTGGGGCAACAGAGTAGGGTGGGGCAACAGAGAAGGGTGGGGCAACATATTAGGGTGGGGCAACAGAGAAGGGTGGGGGCAACAGAGAAGGGTGGGGCAACAGAGTAGGGTGGGGCAACAGAGTTGGGTGGGACAACAGAGTAGGGTGGGGCAATACGCTAACTTTTTTCAGGAAATCGACTCATGGGAAAACCTTTTAGATATATCTCTAATATATTGGATGTATCACCTAGTTTATTATCTCTTATATATTGGATGTATCACCTAGTTTATTATCTCTGATATATTGGATGTATCACCTAGTTTATTATCTCTGATATATTGGATGTATCACCTAGTTTATTATCTCTGATATATTGGATGTATCACCTAGTTTATTATCTCTGATATATTGGATGTATCACCTAGTTTATTATCTTAGCCGAATATCTTGTTTTGACATTTTCGCATGTTCAGTACCACAGAAAAAAGTTATAGCCATTTTAGATGAGGTCCTGAAAATGGGCGTGGGGGTGGGGCAAAACGCCCACCCCTGGGCGTTATGTATTAATCAGTCCCATTTAAGTTATAAGTTTACTTATTTCGCATTACCAAAGTGATGGTCTTATTGGTACACTTCAGTATAGCGAAACATTGCTGCACATCTTAGTAATATTTGTTATTATAACTTTATTAAGAACCTGACTGAAATTGTTAATTAATTAGCTCCTTTTATATGAAATTCAACAAGTGCGTTATATTGTATATGTTTATTATAAACTGTCATACACAGGCAGAACTTATCAACTCGTCTATTCACTTTCAGACTCAAATCTATGACAGATATAGTAAGTCCCACCCTGTGCGTTTTACTCCCACTAATGTTGGCCTTTTTGCCCTACACGTTCGATATTAAAATCTCACCATATGTATATTACTGGCTTTTATCACTCGCATCCGCAACATTCACAACATTAATGATCACATATTTGTCTACTGCAGACACTCAACGCGTTGTATCAGTTTCTTATAGATACTGCCCACAAAACGACTTTTAGGGTGACCATTTTTATAATTTATAGAAACAAAAGTTTGACGTAAAAAAAATATCGCGTGAATTTCTTTTTCTGCCACCGTATTCTAACCAAATGTGAAGAACTGTATGTGGCTTCGTTTGGCGATCTCGAAATTCTTATTTATGCGTTGTGATACTAGTTAGAGGGTAGGCTTTATGCCCCATGCTACTCTACACTGTTCCTTAACTGCTTTGTGTCGTCTGGTTCTATTGCCTTCTTTGTGTTTGAAGAACATATTTCTATCAATATCCTCTTAACCACTCACTTTTGTAAACACTTCCATTTGGTCTCACCATAGTCTCTTTGTCTCTAGTGTTGTCAAACCACATTCTATTAAACGGCTTTCATAACTAATGTCTCTCTATTGTGGTATCATTTTAGTTGCTCTTCGTTGTATTCTTTCTAGCTTGTCTATGTCCTTATTACGATACACCTCCATGCTTGTTTAAGATATTCCAAATGCAGCCTAACTATCGCTTTGTACTAAATACGTGCCCAACAACATCAAAACTTGGATCCGCACGAACGGATAATAATAACTGAACCTTCAATGTAGCAAATTATTCGTTTTGAAACAATGCGTTCAGTAATAAATCAACCAACATATATTATACAACATTGCTACCGCAAACCCCAATGGCGCCTGCTACTTCTGCGCGTCGTTGTCAAAGCAAAGCTGTTGTAGCAACTTCGTAGTTGGCCAAGAACAAAAGACGATCCCGCCACCGACGGCCGCCGACCGCCAAACGACGGACGTGTTTATACACATCTCACAGGCAACTAGACTGTCTCACAAATATACATAATGTGATCGTCACAAAATTCAAGTAATTCGCAACCGGTTAATTTTAGGGCCGACCATGTATTGCAGTAGTATTTGAGTCGTTAACTGTCGAGGATTCCTACAGTCGTTCTGCCCGGCCACAACGTATGTTGTCGTCATGGCGACGCCCCGTAAACACCCACTGCTGACTACACGTAACGCGTAAATACGAACAGTTTTCCAGGACAACAGAATTCGCTTCAACAATAGTTCTTTACGAGTTTGTGTAAGTTATCACGGCTAATCCTGCTGGATGCCTAAAATTACTGTCAAAGCAAATATTAATTATTCCCCGTAAGGGCCTACAGTGTGAACGATGCGTTCGATCTGAGTGAATCTTTAAGACTCTCTCTCATACATTAATTTGTAATTGGTCAGTAACACCTGGTTGACCGAAGCCTCGCAACACTTACCTGCGGTCACACACGGATCCTGGGCAACATATCAGCACGTTTTCTAGAGCGCCACGGCTCCATTAGGAACGACGTCTGGTCTGTCTTGTCTCTGTGTTGACTCACCACTGTAGCTAGGTGATATGTATTTTATGCTAGTCACGTACTAGTTACTAGTAAGTCACGCACGACCGCACACGACTTCGCTCACTGTCGTCAGCGTACGCCACGTTCCGCTTGGCTGCCGGTGGCGGAGTAAGCAATCGGTGAGAGTCGTATGTAGTTGTTGACATTTTGTTGACAACTTAGGCAGTATGGGGGGGGGGCGGTTTATTACAAATTATGATAAACAACACTTGATGACAGATAGGGTAGGGTAGGCAAGGGGCCCCTTAATAGAAAATGGCTATAGTTATTCATAAACTTATTATTTTGAGGCATCGGCGCCTTTCTGGGATCTGTAGACGCGCTCCGCCAAACATCAAATGTTGTTATAAGGAATTACCCATCCGACCAACGACGACGGGTGCCCGAAAGTAGCCCATTGGTTAACGCAGCAACACTAATTATAAGTTCCACGTTTCAACGGGGTTATCTGCCAGGGGTACTGTTGTACTCTGCAGTCACCAGGTCATGCCATGGCGGCGAAGATGTTTTGAGGTACCCATGCCGTCATACGATTGTTGTGTGGTTATATTATGCAACATCAAAACATTAGTGACGATTGACAACACTAACTTATGTAGTCATTGATTAAATCTAATTGTCCAGAGTTGGTGTCGGTGCTTCATGTCTTGCCCCAGGCCTGGGGCAAGACATGAAGCCCCCCCCAGGCCGCGAATTCTGTTTTCCCAAACAGTATATCCATCGCTCCGCCCACCTTGCATATAGCTCCACCCACTTTGTCAGTCGTCTCGCAAGAACATATCCGCGCATGCGTGACAACCAGCGTTTCCGCTATTGATAAACGGTGGTAGTATTAGTAATTTAGAAGAAATAAAACACCGAAAGAAGTTTATATACTGGCTGTAGGAAATATATATATATATATATATATATATATATATATATAAAATATACATAGTTAGATAATTGTTTTGCGTGTTACGAGTTAATTGACATAATCATAGTGCATAAACCCAAGATCTGTTGTAGTGTAATGGTTAGCGTCTTTAACTGTAAGTTTGAGGGTTTTGAGATCAAGGCTCTTATGGGGAAGTGATGTACTTTTGACTAAGATATGTAACAAATTAAACAGTATTTTAGTATTTATAATGTATTTTAATGTTTAAACTGTTATTATAGCACAGTTCTCATTTTAAAGATCTATATTGGCTAAATGAATTTACTTTATGGTACAATATGTTCATTGTGGAGGCAATGCTATTTTATGGTAAATCGAAGAAAATGAGCATTATATTATGTTTCTACATATTATTTATTTCATAACTTAAGGAAGTAAAAATAGCACGTTGGAGAAAATTACGACAACATTTATTTACACAAGTACATCATGAAATAATAATCATCAGATCACAAATCGATAAGTATTCAAAAGAATTAAACAAAATTATATGTTAAAATAATTTTAAAACATTAGTATAATATATAAGCAGACATTTTGTTTGCACTACAATATTTTTTCTATAGGCATTCTCAGCAAATTGTAAATTTGTTTTAACATATAGGTACTCCATAACTTCCGGTCTCGTAACTGTGACACGCAAAGTTTTCTTGACATTTTCGTACTGCTTGAGCCAAAGCTGAGCCTCTGAAACACGATTGAGCGCAACACGAATTTCAGCTGTGTACATACACTCGTCAATAAGTTCGAATGAACATACATGATAGTTATAACCAACAGGCAGTGTATTCTACAATAAACAATCATTTAATGTAATTAAACCAACTTAAATAATAATAGCAAGTTTTTACATTTATATTTCAATCATAAATTTGAGCATAGCCTCCAGCAGACCAATACAACATAGACAATTCCCTACAATCTTATACAATACATATATTAATCATAAAGTTAAGCATAGCCTCCGGCAGAACAAGACGAAATAGGCAGTTCCCTACAATTTCATGCAATACATTTATATTTCAATCATAAAATAAATATTATGTGAAAACAATTATAATAGTTCATTTTGACAATTAAAAAAGGTTAAAAACTTAATCTGCAATAATGTAATTAAAAACTCAGCATTGCAATGAATTTAATGAATTAAAATAATAAAATGTAGTTTTCACCAATAAGCTGAAAAACCATTGCCACAGAAATATTGCGAATATATTTCATGTAGTTTAAGGTCACGAGCATCTCGACAATTCCTCTTTTGCACATTGGTAACCATGGTTAATAATTATAATGTGGCACTTGTATCATGCATAAATGTGGGGGGGGTTGGGTGCTAAAAAATATGTGAAAATTGTGTAATGATTTGTTGAAGAGTTGCTGGTATATTGGTGTACATGTACTGTCTGGGTGCTTGTGGCCTCACAGATCAAATCAGAAACACTTACAGCCAGATCTTGGTAGTCAGAAGGATTACAGACCGATGACATATTTGATATGTGTCCCACATTCTGTGTCACACACTTTGTGTCTCACACTCTGTGTCCCACACTCTGTGTCACACACTCTGTGTCCCACACTCTGTGTCCCACACACTCTTTGTCCCACACTCTGTGTCCCACACTCTGTGTCACACACTCTGTGTCACACACTGTGTGTCCCACACTCTGTGTCACACACTCTGTGTCCCACACTCTGGGTCACACACTCTGTGTCACACACTCTGCGTCACACACTCTGCGTCCCACACTCTGCGTCCCACACTCTGCGTCCCACACTCTGCGTCCCACACTCTGCGTCACACACTGTGCGTCACACACTCTGCGTCCCACACTCTGCGTCCCACACTCTGTGTCACACACTGTGTGTCACACACTCTGTGTCACACACTCTGTGTCCCACACTCTGCGTCCCACACTCTGCGTCCCACACTCTGCGTCACACACTCTGCGTCACACACTCTGCGTCCCACACCCTGCGTCCCACACCCTGCGTCACACACCGTGTGTCACACACTCTGTGTCACACACTCTGTGTCCCACACTCTGTGTCCCACACTCTGTGTCCCACACTCTGTGTCACACACTCTGTGTCCCACACTCTGTGTCCCACACTCTGTGTCACACACTCTGTGTCCCACACTCTGTGTCCCACACTCTGTGTCCCACACTCTGTGTCACACACCGTGTGTCACACACCCTGTGTCACACACCCTGTGTCACACACCCTGTGTCCCACACCCTGTGTCACACACTCTGTGTCACACACTCTGTGTCCCACACTCTGTGTCACACACTCTGTGTCCCACACTCTGTGTCCCACACTCTGTGTCCCACACTCTGTGTCCCACACTCTGTGTCACACACTCTGTGTCCAACACTCTGTGTCACACACTCTGTGTCCCACACTCTGTGTCACACACTCTGTGTCACACACTCTGTGTCCCACACTCTGTGTCCCACACTCTGTGTCCCACACTCTGTGTCACACACTCTGTGTCACACACTCTGTGTCCCACACTCTGTGTCCCACACTCTGTGTCACACACTCTGTGTCCCACACTCTGTGTCACACACTCTGTGTCCTACACTCTGTGTCACACACTCTGTGTCACACACTCTGTGTCACACACTCTGTGTCCCACACTCTGTGTCCCACACTCTGTGTCCCACACTCTGTGTCCCACACTCTGTGTCACACACTCTGTGTCCCACACTCTGTGTCACACAGGATAGTTAGAGGCAACAATTATTTAATTAACTTTACTGACTAACCGGCAGGTGAGTCTGACATTCCACATAATAAGGTTAAATGGGCCATTCTTGCAAAATAATTTTTTATTTGCATAGTTTCTTTTAGCTAGTACTACTGACCTGAAATATAAAAAAGTTTAACATATTCATGGTTAAATTTGACATCTCCAAAAAATCATATCTCAAAAATTTCTTTGTCGATTTTGAAATGTACACTTTTTTTGCAAGAATGGCATATATATTTATTTAACATTGTTATGCTTTCAGAATAATAAAATTTGTCATTCTGCCCAAATGTTAATGGATTTCATAAACTTAGATATAGCATCCCACATTGGAATAGGATGAAAAAAATTAGCCATCAATATTTGACCCTCCTGAGACACTGCTCAGCTCATTACTGTGAAAATGCCCATATTTTTTCTGTACTCATCAACTTTCATAACACATATTACATTACACTTAAGTTTACCTGGCTGGAAGCAGCCAGCCCCAAATGTTTACTTTAGACATACAGTATTTGCAGAGGCAATCAAGCCATGATTAACCATTAACTATCACCCTTTGACCCAACCAGTGGACATTCTATTGTCTAGGTCTTCCCTCCAAACATTGCAGTACCCACCCCAGTTGGTAATTGGTATTTTTCAATTGTGTGAACTAGTGCCTACTATTTAGTTTCTACAATTTCCCCAGTACTGATTCATTTACACTTGTACTAAGTCACACATGTCTGAACCTGATCTGTCTCAGGCTAGTGACTGCAGGCCTGCTGGAAATGCCACTGGGTGTCAGTGCCAGTGGGTGACTAATTTAATTTAATTGAAATATCAGTTAAAACCAAATTAACTGCCCTTACTGGTAACATTAATTAATTAGGTTATGTTAACTTAGTTGAGCTAATTCAATTAACAACTTAAATTGGGGTTATGGCTTGCATTAGGGTTAAGGAGAATAATAACAATAAGTCTGTTTTACAGTTTATTTGTGTTTCGTCTTTCTTATAAGATTATAGGTTTATCTTCTCTAAACTTAGCGGGCCGCGGGGCTTACCTGTCTTTGGCCCACGGGTATGGGCCTGAAGCGTGCGGGCTGGGCCTGGGCCAAACATTCACGGTCTGGGTCGGGCCTGGGCCTAAATTCTAGTTTGCAGGCCTGGGCCAGGCTGGGCTTAAAAAATTTGTGCGGGCCTGGGCCGAGTCTGGACTCTAACTGCTAATTGCGGGCCGGGATTAGGCTCAAATTATAGGCCCGCGCAGGGCACTAGTGCGTGTGCACTAGTGCACATACAGTAGTGAAGCGTAGTGGAACGAAACGAACTAGTGACAGGCATATCCAAACCGAGGATGCTTCCGTCCACCGAGGCCGGTTTTAAATGTTTCTTTTGCATGAATGTAATCTACACAAAGTTGCAACTTTGGAAGTCCACCAGTTTTTGAAGTAATACAACTTTCAAAACGTATTTGACAGCTGGCACCCACTATAAAAAAAACACTCGCCAGGATGATATTTGGGCGCCATTGGCGAGTAACATATATAATATATATATATATATATTATATGTTTGTATATATATATATATATTATATATATATATATATATATATATATATATATATATATATATATATATATATATATATATATATATATATATATACATACATACATACATACATCTCTCCACATAAGCAATCATTAAAGCATTAGAATATATTTCAACACCTGGGCCGAGTTTTTTTAACCCGGGGCCGACCTGTCTCAATATCTGGGCCGAGTTGTCTCAAAATCGGAGCCGAGCTGTCTCGAACTAGGCCGAGTTGTCTCAGGCCGAGTTGTCACGTGAGCCGAGATGTCCGAGCACCAGCTACGCCAAGTCAGTGTGACAAACGCACGCGCACAAAAAATACTAATAACTGATCAGCTTAATTATTATAAATTATCTTATATAGGGTTTGGTATCAAGCATGCAACATTACATGGCGCATGTAATACAATCTATTAATTTACGTACCTTTCTTCAAAAATTCCGTAAATGTTGCACGGGAAAACAACGGTGAAAAGTGGGTCAAAGTGAGCGGGGCGATGGATGTACTGTTTGGGAAAACAGAATTCGCTGCCCGCACAGCTGAGTGTAGACTGACAACGGAAGATTGTCTCTCGTGTCGCCGTCTGTCAGCTGAGTGTAGGCTGACAACGACAGACCGTCTCTGAAGTCGCCGTCGACAGATTGTCTGATCTAATTCTAATCTCACCGGTAAACGACGTGATCACGCAGTCGGCACGCGTGTCGCGTATCGCGTGACATTTGTTGACCTGGCGTCACGCTTCTGTAGTTCCACGACAGAGGCAGTGTCACGGGAGAGCGCGCAGGCACACCTTGAGAGGGGGACCCTATAACGGATATGCTCGACAATTTCTTAATAACGAAAGGGCGCATGTGACGGGTGTACAGGGTGGGCCAAAATGACGTGGCAACGTTTAAATTAATAAGTTCTGTCAATTGTTGGGTGAAATAAAGAAGATGCGCCGGTCTATGACAAGACGTCTCGCAGAATCGATCTATGTACGTTGGTCAGCAAGTAAACACAAAACTAGTCGCAGCATTTTCTGATGTGATCGCGTCTATACCAAACTCTAGTATGGCAGAGTCGCTGAATGAAGACAAAGAGGTTACATTTATAGATATGTGGCAGGAGAGGCCGGTTCTATGTGAGAATGTTTCTATAATTCAAAAGGATATTCTTATGGAAACAAGCGACTCGCCGCACTGAGTGAGATGGCCGAGGTGTTCGGTACTTCTAGTACGGGTCACCTAGAGCACTGAGTGAGATGGCCGAGGTGTTCGGTACTTCTAGTACGGGTCACCTAGAGCACTGAGTGAGATGGCCGAGGTGTTCGGTACTTCTAGTACGGGTCACCTAGAGCACTGAGTGAGATGGCCGAGGTGTTCGGTACTTCTAGTACGGGTCACCTAGAGCACTGAGTGAGATGGCCGAGGTGTTCGGTACTTCTAGTACGGGTCACCTAGAGCACTGAGTGAGATGGCCGAGGCGTTCGGTACTTCTAGTACGGGTCACCTAGAGCACTGAGTGAGATGGCCGAGGTGTTCGGTACTTCTAGTACGGGTAAGATGGATCAACGGGGTCCTCCTAAGGAAAACTTTAAAATTGTACACCATTAAACTACGTTAGCATGTCTTTAATGTGTTCATGTTATACACAAATATGTGTTACTTATGGGAAAACCATTTTCAGCAAATTTACAAATTAGATAAGTTGCATTTTAAAAATAGTGAGAATACCCCAAACAACCGTCTTGCCCCATCCTTGGAACAAGACGGCCACCTGCCAGGGGCAATACGATCCATAACTCCCTCCCCGTGTTTTTAGTTCGTCATGCTTGATTGCCCCGGCAGTGCACACAGAAGTTAGTTCAGGTAGTGGCTTTGTGCTCTCCTGACTGCCGAGCAGAACAAAGATGATGTCTGGATGATTCTGATCGAGCGCAGTAACAAGACGAATGTTAAGCTTCCAGAACTAGCCATGCATAAAACACCTAAATAGGGAGTTATGGACCACATTGGTTTAAAGTGTTCCATGTACACAGGTGTACAATGAAGGGGTGTGGTGGTGTTTTAATGTTACAATTATTGTAAAATTGCATCTAATGCCTGTTTCCTTTGTTCACAGCTGATGAAATTGTTGTACACACACCCCTAAAACTTCGTTCACTTTGAGTAAGAACCCCGCCCCCACATATTATGCATACATATATTTTTCACCAAGTTTGCAGACTTTTGCGCGCCATTACATACTTCACCGGAGCGTGGTAGAGTCCGCACTCATTTTACGTTCGAACTCAGTTGAAATATATCCCCAAACTGGTATAGCAGTCAATGCTATCAGTTTCATATCAACATCTAAAGGAACAAAACAAATTTTCATAACGAATGTAACGATTGCCAAAGACACCCCACCCCCATGTAACGTTCCGTAACGCTTACCAGGACACCCCACCCACATGTAACGCTCAACAACACTTACCAGGACACCCCATCCCCACGTAACGCTCTACAATGCTTACCAGGACACCCCACCCCCATGTAACGCTCCACAACGCTTACCAGGACACCTCACCCCATGTAACGCTCCACAACACTTACCAGGACACCCCACCCCCACGTGTAGGGGGCAGCCGTGGCCTAGTGGTTAAGGTGTTGGACTCTAAATTCAAGGGTTGTGAGTTCAAGACCCACACTGGTCACGGTTCGTTTTCGAAGCTTAGGCAATTTCGTTTACCCTACTTTGCCTCAGTCCACTCAGCTGTAAATGAGTACAAACGCTGTTTGGAAGGTACCTGCGATGGACTAGTGTCCCGTCCAGGAGAGTCAGTATAACTGCACTCTAAGTTGCTTCACACTACAGAAACCAGGTTTAAGCACTGGCCATATAAGCCTTCATGGCTTCCTAAGGCGTAATGCCTGGGGGATGACTTTACCTTTACCTACCACCCCCACGTAACGCTCCACAATGCTTACCAGGACACCCCACCCCCATGTAACGCTCCACAACACTTACCAGGACACCCCACCCCCATGTAATGCTCCACAACACTTACCAGGACACACCACCCATGTAACGCTCCACAGCGTTTACCTGGACACCCCACCCCCATGTAATGCTCCACAACGCTTAGCAGGACACCCAACCCCCATGTAACGCTCCACAACACTTACCAGGACACCCCACCCCATGTAACGCTCCACAACGTTTACCAGGACACCCCACCCCCATGTAATGCTCCACAACGCTTACCAGGACACCCAACCCTCATGTAACGCTCCACAACACTTACCAGGACACCCCACCCCATGTAACGCGCCACAACACTTACCAGGACACCCCACCCCATGTAACGCTGCACAACGCTTACCAGGACACCCCACCCCCATGTAACGCTCCACAACACTTACCAGGACACCCCACCCCATGTAATGCTCCACAACGCTTACCAGGACACCCCACCCCCATGTAACGCTCCACAACGCTTACCAGGACACCCAACCCTCATGTAACGCTCCACAACACTTACCAGGACACCCCACCCCCATGTAACGCTCCACAACACTTACCAGGACACCCCACCCCATGTAACGCTCCACAACGCTTACCAGGACACCCCACCCCAATGTAATGCTCCACAACGCTTACCAGGACACCCCACCCCCATGTAATGCTCCACAACGCTTACCAGGACACCCAACCCTCGTGTAACGCTCCACAACACTTACCAGGACACCCCACCCCCATGTAACGCTCCACAACACTTACCAGGACACCCCACCCCATGTAACGCTCCACAACACTTACCAGGACACCCCACCCCCATGTAACGCTCCACAACACTTACCAGGACACCCCACCCCATGTAACGCTCCACAATGCTTACCAGGACACCCCACCCCCATGTAATGCTCCACAACGCTTACCAGGACACCCCACCCCCATGTAACGCTCCACAACACTTACCAGGACACCTCACCCCCATGTAACGCTCCACAACGCTTACCAGGATACCCCACACCATGTAACGCTCCACGACGCTTACCAGGACACCTCACCCCCATGTAACGCTCCACAACACTTACCAGGACACCTCACCCCCATGTAACGCTCCACAACGCTTACCAGGACACATCACCCCCATGTAACGCTCCACAACGCTTACCAGGACACCTCACCCCCATGTAACGCTCCACAACGCTTACCAGGACACCCCACCCCATGTAACGCTCCACGACGCTTACCAGGACAAACCACCCCATGTCACGCTCCACAACGCTTACCAGGACACCCCACCCCATGTAACGCTCCACGACGCTTACCAGGACAAACCACCCCTATGTAACGCTCCACAACGCTTACCAGGACACCTCACCCCCATGTAACGCTCCACAACGCTTACCAGGACACCCCACCCCATGTAACGTTCCACAACGCTTACCACCTCACCCCCATGTAACGCTCCGCAACACTTACCAGGACACCCCACCCCCTGAATGTGACGTACTTTATGGATGACCCTCAATGCGCAGTTCTTAAGAACAACCTTCTGCGCAAGAGATCGATATTCTCAGTGTTGTATTTACATTTGTACAGGATGAGCAGAGTTGAAACAGATGAGGGATCCATCGAGATCACGTTGAGTGGGATTGTGATCGCGCACACACGGAAAACTTTCTATGATATTCACCAGTGCTATAATTGGCTGTAGGCAACATAATGGATTTGTGAAACTATCAATTGGTATCTATGATGGGTTGATCAAATTCATTGAAAGTTGGCTTGCAGCGTGTATAGGCTACGTCACCCTGCATATGGCTACAGAGAGGTTTTTTCTTAAATAGTCAAACGTTTTGTTTTTAGATTTGTTTCTAGTTTGGGTGCTTAGAAAGTTTATCAAAGGTTTTGGTTTATGACCTATTATCTGAAACATTTCCGACCATTTAAAAATAAACTTTGTGTAGCTCTCTGCACCATATTGCAATATGTACGGTGAGAAGTTTCAAGTCATTGTTATTATTATTATTATTAAAAGGTATTTCTCAGTCGCGACAGCAACTTTCTCGAGCGTACACCGCCTTCCTATAATTATTGTTCTTGGCAGCTTGCTCGAGCGTACGCCGCCTCTCCACAATGATTGTTCTGTGCAGCTTGCTCGAGCGTACACCGCCTCTCTACAATGATTGTTCTGTGCAGCTTGCACAAGCGTACACCGCCTCTCTACAATGATTGTTCTATGCAGCTTGCACAAGCGTACGCCGCCTCTCCACAATGATTGTTCTATGCAGCTTGCACAAGCGTACGCCGCCTCTCCACAATGATTGTTCTATGCAGCTTGCACAAGCGTATACCGCCTCTCTACAATGATTGTTCTGTGCAGCTTGCCCGAGCGTACACCGCCAACCTACAATGATTGTTCTGTGCAGCTTGCTCGAGCATACACCGCCTCTCTACAATGATTATTCTGTGCAGCTTGCCCGAGCGTACATCGCCAACCTACAATGATTGTTCTGTGCAGCTTGCTCGACCGTACACTGCCTCTCTACAATGATTGTTCTGGGCAGCTTGTTCGAGCGTACACCGCCAACCTACAATGATCGTTCTGTGCAGCTTGCTCGAGCGTACACCGCCTCTCTACAATGATTGTTCTGGGCAGCTTGCTCGAGCGTACACCGCCTATCTACAATGATTGTTCTGTGCAGCTTGCTCGAGCGTACACCGCCAGCCTGCAATGATTGTTCTGTGCAGCTTGCTCGAGCGTACACCGCCTCTCTACAATGATTGTTCTGGGCAGCTTGCTCGAGCGTACACCGCCTATCTACAATGATTGTTCTGTGCAGCTTGCTCGAGCGTACACCGCCTCCCTACAATGATTGTTCTGTGGAGCTTGCTCGAGCGCACACCGCCTCCCTACAATGATTGTTCTGTACAGCTTGCTCGAGCATACACCGCCTCCCTACAATGATTGTTCTGTGCAGCTTGCTCGAGCGTACACCGCCTCCCTACAATGATTGTTCTGTGCAGTTTGTTCCAATGGGTTTTACTCTTGGCGATCCGACAGGTCGGCCCTTGTCTTTAGCCGCCTGTCGAGCTGCTCCAGGTCGGCCCTTGTCTTTAGCCGCCTGTCGATCTGCTGCAGGTCAGCCCTTGTCTTTAGCCGCCTGTCGAGCTGCTCCAGGTCGGCCCTTGTGTTTAGCCGCCTGTCGAGCTGCTCCAGGTCGGCCCTTGTGTTTAGCCGCCTGTCGATCTGCTGCAGGTCGGTGTCAAAGGTGTCGGGGAGGCCGGTTCTTGAGTCCGTCCGTTTCGAAATAATTATGCGGACATCGCTTAGTTTGCGGCGCCTCCTCGTCCAAGCGTAGGACGTGACCGAAGAGGCGCCGTCGCATGTCCATCACACCTTTGCTTATTTTACGGCACCGACACCTTTCATGCAACTTCACGTTGCTTATCCTATTTGGCCAGTGAATCCCAATGAGTCAGTTTCAAGCCATTCTAGCATAATAAAAAATAGCCGTCGTTAAAACGTATATTTGAGAAAAACGTTTCGAAAGTATTTTACGTGTATGCTCGTTTGGAGCTTAACGTGATACTCCCTGTACACCTGAAGCTTGACGTGATACCCCCTGTACACCTGAAGCTTGATGTGATACTCCCTGTACACCTGAAGCTTGATGTGATACTCCCTGTACACCTGAAGCTTGACGTGATACCCCCTGTACACCTGAAGCTTGATGTGATACTCCCTGTACATCTGAAGCTTGATGTGATACTCCCTGTACACCTGAAGCTTGACGTGATACCCCCTGTACACCTGAAGCTTGATGTGATACCCCCTGTACACCTGAAGCTTGATGTGATACTCCCTGTACACATGAAGCTGGATGTGATACTCCCTGTACACATGAAGCTTGATGTGATACTCCCTGTACATCTGAAGCTTGATGTGATACTCCCTGTACACGTGAAGCTTGATGTGATACTCCCTGTACACCTGAAGCTTGATGTGATACTCCCTGTACATCTTAAGCTTGATGTGATACTCCCTGTACACCTGAAGCTTGATGTGATACTCCCTGTACACCTGAAGCTTGATGTGATACTCCCTGTAAACATGAAGCTTGATGTGATACTCCCTGTACACCTGAAGCTTGATGTGATACTCCCTGTACATCTGAAGCTTGATGTGATACTCCCTGTACACCTGAAGCTTGATGTGATACCCCCTGTACACCTGAAGCTTGATGTGATACTCCCTGTACACCTGAAGCTTGATGTGATACTCCCTGTACACCTGAAGCTTGATATGATACTCCCTGTACACCTGAAGCTTGATGTGATACTCCCTGTACACCTGAAGCTTGATGTGATGCTCCATGTACACCTGAAGCTTGATGTGATACTCCCTGTACACCTGAAGCTTGATGTGATACTCCTTGTACATCTGAAGCTTGATGTGATACTCCCTGTACATCTGAAGCTTCATGTGATAATCCCTGTACACGTGAAGCTTGATGTGATACTCCCTGTACACGTGAAGCTTGATGTGATACTCCCTGTACACCTGAAGCTTGATGTGATACTCCCTGTACACCTGAAGCTTGATGTGATACCCCCTGTACACCTGAAGCGTGATGTGATACTCCCTGTACACCTGAAGCTTGATGTGATACTCACTGTACACCTGAAGCTTGATGTGATACCCCCTGTACACCTGAAGCTTGATGTGATACTCCCTGTACACCTGAAGCTTGATGTGATACTCCCTGTACACCTGAAGCTTGATGTGATACTCCCTGTACACCTGAAGCTTGATGTGATACTCCCTGTACACCTGAAGCTTGATGTGATACTCCCTGTACACCTGAAGCTTGATGTGATACTCCTTGTACATCTGAAGCTTGATGTGATACTCCCTGTACATCTGAAGCTTCATGTGATAATCCCTGTACACCTGAAGCTTGATGTGATACTCCTTGTACTCGTGTAGCTTGATGTGATACTCCCTGTACACCTGAAGCTTGATGTGATACTCCCTGTACACCTGAAGCTTGATGTGATACTCCCTGTATACCTGAAGCTTGATGTGATACTCCCTGTACACCTGAAGCTTGATGTGATACTCCCTGTACATCTGAAGCTTGATGTGATACTCCCTTTACATCTGAAGCTTGACGTGATACTCCCTGTACATCTGAAGCTTGATGTGATACTCCCTGTACATCTGAAGCTTGACGTGATACTCCCTGTACACCTGAAACTTGATGTGATACTCCCTGTACACCTGAAGCTTGATGTGATACTCCCTGTACACCGGAAGCTTGATATGATACTCCCTGTACACCGGAAGCTTGATGTGATACTCCCTGTACACCGGAAGCTTGATGTGATGCTCCATGTACACCTGAAGCTTGATGTGATACTCCCTGTACACCTGAAGCTTGATGTGATACTCCTTGTACATCTGAAGCTTGATGTGATACTCCCTGTACATCTGAAGCTTCATGTGATAATCCCTGTACACGTGAAGCTTGATGTGATACTCCCTGTACACGTGAAGCTTGATGTGATACTCCCTGTACACCTGAAGCTTGATGTGATACTCCCTGTACACCTGAAGCTTGATGTGATACCCCCTGTACACCTGAAGCGTGATGTGATACTCCCTGTACACCGGAAGCTTGATGTGATACTCCCTGTACACCTGAAGCTTGATGTGATACTCCCTGTACACCTGAAGCTTGATGTGATACCCCCTGTACACCTGAAGCGTGATGTGATACTCCCTGTACACCGGAAGCTTGATGTGATACTCCCTGTACACCTGAAGCTTGATGTGATACTCCCTGTACACCTGAAGCTTGATGTGATACCCCCTGTACACCTGAAGCGTGATGTGATACTCCCTGTACACCGGAAGCTTGATGTGATACTCCCTGTACACCTGAAGCTTGATGTGATACCCCCTGTACACCTGAAGCGTGATGTGATACTCCCTGTACACCGGAAGCTTGATGTGATACTCCCTGTACACCTGAAGCTTGATGTGATACCCCCTGTACACCTGAAGCGTGATGTGATACTCCCTGTACACCGGAAGCTTGATGTGATACTCCCTGTACACCTGAAGCTTGATGTGATACCCCCTGTACACCTGAAGCGTGATGTGATACTCCCTGTACACCGGAAGCTTGATGTGATACTCACTGTACACCTGAAGCTTGATGTGATACTCCCTGTACACCTGAAGCTTGATGTGATACTCCCTGTACACCGGAAGCTTGATGTGATACTCACTGTACACCTGAAGCTTGATGTGATACTCCCTGTACACCGGAAGCTTGATGTGATACTCCCTGTACACCTGAAGCTTGATGTGATACCCCCTGTACACCTGAAGCGTGATGTGATACCCCCTGTACACCTGAAGCGTGATGTGATACTCACTGTACACCTGAAGCTTGATGTGATACTCCCTGTACATCTGTACATACTCCCTGTACATCTGAACACAGCTAAACTGGAGGTAGCGGTGAGTTCAGCGATCGAGATCACCGGCTCTGGGAGGCGCACTGAGGCCACAATAGTTGTTTTAATTTCTTTTTGTGGGATCTTTTACTTCCCCTGGCACAGACTCCAGATAGAAGGAATCGACGGCTTTTATTGTCTCTTCCGAAAGACACAGGCAATGTGTGGTGAACGAAATTGCCCAACTTTCGAAACGGCCGGGGTGGATTCGACCGACAGTCCGACGCTCTACCGCACAACCACCACGACGATTCAATTACAATGCATCACCAACAGTGTGCGTGTGTGTAGACTAGTACGTGCGAGCGTGCATAATGTCATGTTACGTTTGCGTAATGACATGCATGAGTGACAGCGGCGGCGGCGGCGGCGGCGGCAGCACTGGTAAAACAACTACTGTTATTAATTTGTTTAACATCATAATTACTACAGCGATATTTAGTAACATGGTTGCATCGATGCATAATGCCGTAATGCTTTTGGCTCAAATAGCAATAGCAATATGTACACAAAATATATCTGCTGACTATGTGACGTCTTTTACAACACTTTCAAACACATTTTGGCATTTCTTCGGTAGTTCGAATCATATTTTCAGACAGACACCAATGCATTAAGATATCTGGCTCACTATCTTGCCCACAACACCTTCCATTCGGAGTCCCGAAAGGATCCGTCCTTGGCCCTGTCCTGTTTAGCTTATATACTACATCTCTCAGCCAAGTCATTACTAGTCATAATCTCAGTCATCACCTGTATGCTGTTGACACACATGTATTATATCACTTTCACAATCAAATGCCCAAGAATCTCTTTCAACTTTAAGTAATTGTTTCATTGACATATTGTTTTGGATGGAGACAAATAAGCTGAAGCTTAACCCAGGTAAAACATACCTTATTATTACTGGCATTAAGCAACAACGAAATAAGCTGAAGCTTAACCCAGGTAAAACATACCTTATTATTACTGGCATTAAGCAACAACGAAATAGGGTCATCAGCCAATTTCCAGTTAATTTGCGTGGCAGTGATACATCCCCATCAAATACCGCTCGTAATCTGGGTGTTGTATTCGACAGTAACTTTAACTTCCGCCAGCACATTTTCTCAAATATGCAAATCCTGTTTCTACCATATACGTAATCTCCGTCGAATTCGGCGTCATATATATTTATCTACTGTTAAAACAATATCAACAGCACTAATTAGTAGTGGCCTTGATTATTGAAATTCACTACTAAACAACATTGCTAAAGAGACTTAGAGCAGTGTGGGGCAAAGCGCACACCACGGGGCAAAGCGCACACCACGGGGCAAAGCGCACCCCACCTATCTCGGCAGAGGCCACTTCCATTGGCGCAATCTTCCAATCAAATAATTAGTCAAGTAGAAATCAGCACATTTTTAACAACATCCGGACATTTTGGTTTGAAAAGCAAATTTGTGTCTGAAAATGACTAGTAGACTGTCCTGGACCTGCAGAAAAAATGCAACCAATATCAACCCTGGGAAACTTATATTTTTTTTCAGTATACTGCCATTATCATATTTTCTTTTATTGGCACTTCTTTAATCCCCTCCTTGTAAACTTGCAAGTGCCTATTTTATAAAACAAGTACACAGTAAAACAAAATTGTAACCCTTTCACCATATTCTTGTTTTTTTTGGCAATTGTGACACCCATTGACATTACTGCTGGTCGTTTTGAGCCACTCAACATCTGTGGATGTCGGTATCGATTTCCTGGCCAAAACATTCCCCCACCCAGTAAAGCCGCGAGTGGGATATTGCTATTGTGATATTCATTGATAACTCCCACCACCTTCGAAAGAAAGGTACTCGCGACATTACAGGGTGGAGGAAGGTTTTGGTCAGGATATTAATACTTGCACACAAAGCAAGATGTAATTCCAATGACTCCTTCAATGTGGAGTAAAGCACCCTGTTGTAAATCACAATGGCAATGGTGGTTTTATAAATTAATCCGTTTAATACCTGCACGGCATATTGTCGACTATTTATGTAATAAACTACCCACTTATCCGCTAGCTATCTGATTGTTTTATAATGTTTGTTTGAACACGATCTTTACTTAAATAGGGTCTGCAGATCGACGCTGTCCATTAATTTGTTCAATGTTCCAATACTTGTTCTACAGAATATATATATACATGGATATAACACGAACACACCATATAATATACAGTAGTGGCGGAAACGTGAACCGGGGGTGCGCTTTGTGGTGGCGGCAACGTGAACCGGGGGTGCACTTTGTAGCGGCGGCAACGTGAACCGGGGGTGCGCTTTGTAGTGGCGGCAACGTGAACTGGGGGTGCGCTTTGTAGTGGCGGCAACGTGAACCGGGGGTGCGCTTTGTAGTGGGGGCAACGTGAACCGGGGGTGCGCTTTGTAGTGGGGGCAACGTGAACCGGGGGTGCGCTTTGTAGTGGGGGCAACGTGAACCGGGGGTGCGCTTTGCCCCAATATGTGAATATGTTAACCGTTTCTGCGCGAAATGAAAATAAGTAGGCGAAATCGTGTTTGCCTCTAAAGGGTGCGCTTTGCCCAACGCTTCTCAAGCTAAAATCAAACACGTACAAAATTGTTTTGCACGAGTTGCACTCAGGGCGCCTCGTTTTCACCATCACTACCTCTTCATAAACAATTACAATCAAACTGTCCACTCTTATATATAGTGCTCTATCTACACAACAACCAAACTACTTGGCTAGTATTAGCTAAAACTGTAAACAATTACACAATCGTATTTGTATCGGAATCAGCTACACTTCTTATTGCGTCGTTTTCAGACTCATGTATTCACATAACTGTAGAACGGCACATATAATTATGTTGTTTGTAATCATGCCCGTGCTGGGAGGAGGGGGTAACAAGATTTAACAAGATTGCCATCCAAGGCAAAAGACCCTACATGGACAGTGGACAATATGAAGCCATTTAGGCTTATCGAGAGTTCATTTATATATATAACGTGTAACCCGCCTTCTGAGATATTTGTAAATTAGTTTTTAAGCCTGTGTTCACGATGCTTGCTGTAGATAACTTGTGCCATTCATTTATTGTCCTCTGAGTAAATTTTTTTATATCCAATCTACACTAATCCTTCGCTAATGTTCCTTCGTGTCATCTAGTTCTACAAATCTTTCTTAAGTGAGAACAAATAGTTTTATCAATATATACTTTTTGAGAGATTTTTTTAACTGTAACATTTACGAGAAATCATCCCAGGAATCTCCGACTGAGCACCACTTTTCAAATCTCAGAGGACGGGCCTGGTAATTTACTTTATTAGGATGTCTTCCATTATATCTCAGCAAAAGCAGCAATGGCAATCGACACGCTGGGGGGGGGGCGGGTACGATTATCCTCAATCGATACTTTCAAAGGAATGTTAAATGAGTCTCCCAACAGATCATCACGCTAAATAAAACAAAGGAATGTTGATTCTCCCAACAGATCATCACGCTAAATAAAACAATGGAATGTTGAGTCTCCCAACAGATCATCACGCTAAATAAAACAAAGGAACGTTGAATTTCCCAACAGATCATTACGCTAATTAAAACAAAGGAATGTTGGGTCTCCCAATACATCATCACGCTAAATAAATCAAAGGAACGTTGAGTCTCCCAACATATCATCACGCTAAATAAAACCAAGGAACGTTGATTCTCACAACAGATCATCACGCTAAATAAAACAAAGGAACGTTGAGTCTCCCAACAGATCATCACGCTAAATAAAACAAAGGAACGTTGAGTCTCCCAACAGACCATCATGCTAAATAAAACAAAGGAATGTTGAGTCTCCCAACAGATCATCACGCTAAATAAAACAAAGGAATGTTGAATCTCCCAACAGATCATCACGCTAAATAAAATAAAGGAATGTTGAGTCTCCCAACAGATCATCACGCTAAATAAAACAAAGGAACGTTGAGTCTCCCAACAGATCATCACGCTAAATAAAACAAAGGAACGTTGAGTCTCCAACAGATCATCACGCTAAATAAAGCAAAGGAATGTGGAGTCTCCCAACAGATCATCATGCTAAATAAAACAAAGGAATGTACGTTGAATCTCCCAACAGATCATCACGCTAAATAAAACAAAGGAATGTCGAGTCTTCCACAGATCATCACGCTAAATAAAACAAAGGAATGTTGAGTCTTCCACAGATCATCACGCACGCACGCACGACCGCACGCACACACAATTGGTACTCGACAAATACCTCTCACCATTGATCAGATTCGGAGCGAAAGCTGCGTCGTTCAGGGTATCATCACATTTATCACCATTTGACCTGACAAGGCCCAGCAGTAGAGTTGGACGGAGCTCCTAAAACATGGAGCATTCGGGGAAGATTTTTACCCGTTTCCTCATGGATGAATGAAATAATCCGCACAACTGGCCAATCATGTACAGTATACATATCACGTGGTGGTAAATGCGATGAAGACCAACAAAGACGAACTGCTGCAAACAGAAGAACCCAATTACATCGAAGGTCGACTCAAGGAGGCTGACATCCTCACCCAACATCCTGATAGCCTTCAATGCAAGCAGCGTTTCCTCCGGAAACATTCTACGAAGATTATGAACACTGGTATATATTAGTATATTTTATTGAACTAATGATAACTATTATTGTTATAATGAACAATATATGTTACGTATGTATCAATTCATAATTATGCTTTAATTCTATATATAAGCATTTTACTTTTGGTCCAATCGAAGACATTGGGTGGTCCAATCGAGGAAACCGTGGTCACGATTGGACCGTTTTGCATTTGTTTTTCAAAATTCATCAATTATTTTCTTGTGATTAATAGCTTGTTTTTGAAAATAAAATATAAACTCTATGTTAGTATATTGTTTACAATAATTCCATTTGTTTTCGCGTCTATATTCAAGTTTATCGTTAGGGGTCCCAATCCCGACAACTCTCTCAATTGCAGGTATCGGGGTGCTGACGTACCTGCCACGTGTTTGTTTACAAACATTGAACAGCTGATGTCACGGATGGTCACACACCGGTGTGCTCAAATACAGAGTGCAACATGCAGGTGTACTGTTGACAGGTGCGAATGTTTGTTGGTTGTAGGCCTACACAAACATAATCAGATTCACACCGACCATTGAATTCACTTGTCTCTAAAGTGTAAAATTATTTATGCGAACATCACTGTCACTTCTTCGGGTCTGTAGTCACACATACACATATATGTCTTCTAGATGGCATGTCTGCCTATTTACAAATAAACAACACGTGACTGGTGTATTGGCCTACTTCGTGGTCACGTATGAACGCACACCAAATAGCACATAGAAAGGCCCTTGGCGTGACACGTGGGTGCACAGCTGACCGGGAAATGTAGTGATTAGTCTGTTATACAACTGGATGTTCTTGTCGTCTGTCATATCATATTATACAACCAGTAATTTTTCACAAATGCTGGCTTTTCCAAAGTTGATAATCTTGGCACCTTTGATAACGGTTTCCTTGAAGTCTCAAGTAGTTTTACTCCAACAAGCCCAATTTGGGGCAAACACATTCTTCTTTATGTTAGGCAGCCACCATCCATTAAGCAGAATCTGCCTGGAGATTATGCTGCGCTGTTTTTTTAAGAGTGTCCTTCCCTAGAGTTAGTGAGTCAATCACAGGTGTTTTTTTAAGAGGTGTTTTTTAAGAGTGTCCTTCATTAGAGTTAGTGAGTCAATCACAGGTGTTTTTTAAGAGTGTCTTTCTCTAGAGTTAGTGAGTCAATCACAGGTGTTTTCCATTTCCCTGGCTGTGTGGGATATTTTACTTCCCCTGGCACAGACACCAGATAGGAGGGACCAACGGCTTTTTACTGTCTCTTCCAAAAGACACAGGCAAAGTGGGGTGAACGAAATTGCCCAAGCTTCGAAACGGCGGAGGTAGAATCGATTTGATTTGAAGGTATTCCCATTAGAATTTAGACCATTAACTATTTTGTACAGCAGGCAGAGCTTAGCATCTGCCCTGCGATACGCCAGTGGCCTCCGTTGCAGCGATCAACATTACTGCTGTAATTACGGCAACCCAGAATGCCCGCGCAATAAACTCGCGGAAAGATGGCGGTCTTGGCGCCTTTTCCGCAGATTATTATCGGATTTATGCTCTCTGAAAATGATGTCCCTGGAAAATTGTGTTATTCGGTCGTAGAATGTCACTCGGATACACAACTGAAAAGGTGGCTCCAGTGTCGCTGTCTTTCATCAAACGGAATTCGATCAAAACTGACAGAAAGGATAAAAAAAGGTGAGTGTTTCCCGTCTACGTCTACGTTTTGTACAGCGTCAGATCTGACCAAAACCAGTTCGATGGCGATGCACATGGTCTCTCTATCTATGTGCATCATATGTGGGACGTTGCATTTTGGCAACATGTACATACACTGAACGTTTAGGAGAGTCTTTCAGTATCAAGCTCAGCCTCATTCAAGTCGGGAGTCAACGCCAGGGGCAGGGCCCAGGCCCGGGCAGTAAATGCCTTTGAGATATTTGTTCTAGGTTGAATATTAGACAAGTTATGACATTTTAAAGATTAGGTGCACCACCCGTTTTTCGGCCTTGTTTTACTAGAAGAAAAAAGAAAAAAGGTGTGACCTTTTAGGCCAATTATGGTTCACTTTGAGAATACAAAGTGTCATAACTTTTTTAATACTGAAGAGATTCTAATGAAACTTTAGGGGAGATAGCCCCTCTAAAACGCAAACTGTTGATGCAGTCTTCACTTAATTCATGATTTAATTAAAACATCAATTAATGATCTTAATTACTTTGATTGATAAACAATACGCATTCATTGATAAATGAAAATTTCAGAATGCAACATTCCCCCCCCAATTTTTATTATAGTATTTTTTTCATTGCATCTGTACCAAGAAATAACAAATGTGATCATAGCACACTGTTTCTTTAGCTTTTTTTCTATCTTTTTGGTAATAACTTGATGTTATTATTAATTAATAATTAGCTAAATTAGTGAGTATCAACCATTTCAGGGCAGACCTGAATTCAATAAACCTCTGAAGTAAAAATCATGCAAAGTAAAGACATATAAGGTTCTGCATATCAAGATATTATAATTAGGTCACCCTTAATTAACTGTCTGCCGTAATCGACCAACTCACTGGCCCATATGTGACGACACAGACGTTTTTTTTATAGTTTTGATTGATTTTTGAGGGGTCTTTCATGTATTTTTTCAAAACTTTACTCGATAACTACCCAGCCTAAAACCCTTGGGTATGGTTACTATTAATATCATGAATAAGGTAGAAACAAATGTTTAGAAAGTTCAAGTAAATGTATGAAGTAATGATACATTTTTTTAGCAGAATCAACAATCCACAAAATTAACTTAAATTCATAAAATAGAAGGTGCTAAATAATACAGCAATAAAAGCACATGGTCCCTTGTGTTTGTAAACAACAGCATCAGCCAATCACATTGCAAGAATAGGGTCACGTGACCTAAATGCCAGGAATAGCTCTATTTTAGCATGAATAGTATCCTTCAAAATCTTCAATCATCGGCGTTACTAAGGCATTATTTTCGTGAAATTAATCGGGAAACTATTAAATACACCAAAATTAATTATTTTAGTATGATCATGGTGGGCCACGGTCATTTAAACGATGACAAACAGAGGGGATTGTCGCTGTGAAATTCAACCCGATCAACCATTTGTCGGTTTGACATGAAATTTTGCTAACTCTAGAAAACAATGTGCTAATAGTTTAATTTGCCTCAGATTTGGCACACACATAGACAAGTATATGGAAATACAAATTATAAAGGTTTGAAAGAAAAATTTAGCCACCTTCAGGTAAATGGTCGATGACTTTGACAGTCAAAAACTTTGACGTAAATATTTTTTGACTTCTACAAATCGGATTGGAAAATTTCGAAAACGCGTCAGCGGAACATGTTAACTACATAATCACAACGAGTGTTCTCCGGGAGCTCCTAAAATACGCCAGCCAAACGCGCAGCAAAAACACTGTCACTGGGCGAACGAACGAGCACGGAGATCGACGTCGCGGCCAAATCGATTAGCGCATATGTGGGCCGATTGTCACGTACCTATCAACAATCTTGTTTTGAGGTCATGACATGAGAATTATGACAATTATTTGTATTGAGCGATTATATCCAAAACCGAAGTCTAGATATGAGGTATGCACGAATTGGCCGTCACCCGAGTCAGCTACCAATTAAAATTATAGTGAACTTAGGGTTAGATTAGGGTTCATTCATTCCGTTTATTTTGACCCCCACCCTACTATTGCGTTTCGGATGGTGGCCGACTTGGGTGTAGATTGTGAATGCTATAAATGAATCTTTATTTCAACAAAACAAACAATAAAAAAGTAACGATTATTACTGTACAATTGTCGAAAAAGGTCAAGGAGTGTAATGCTTATATAATTACTTGCCCTGTTACATATAAATTAAAGTTCTACATAACACTGTATAAAACAGTACAACATTTTTCGCATGTGGCAAAACCTAGAGTACATCAGACATAACTTTCATGTCCATTCATGGCAGGCCAAACGTAAAAAAGAAAAAATTTTAAAGTAATAACCCTAAATCCAGTAATTTTTTTACCATAAATACTTATGCATTAAATGCACAACTATTCAATATGTTTGTTTTATATTTGTTTTTGAAGATGTGAACATTCTGACAAAAAAAATTAATAAGTGAGATATTAAGAGAATTCCAGGGTTTAACTCCTTTGACTGATAAACACATACTTTTCACATTAGTACGAGCATAATTGTGTATAAAATGTTGATCTTGTCTGGCTGCATAGACAAACTCTTACCTGCTGAAGAACTTGTACATTCTTTGGCAATAAATTATGATATGCCTAATAATTATATAATAATATTATAACATAATTATACCAGTTCTTAACTGCACTATATCTGGTACTTTAAAAATACAAAGATTATAAAATAACCTAGACGTGTGGTCCAACCTCTGCACCATAAAGTAACCTTACTATTTTCTGTAACAAGACTAAGCATTCAACATTTGTATGCAGGTGTTGCCCCATGCTTCAGAACAGGCTTATGCAGGATCAAATTTTTGCCAGTCCAAAAAATTCCCTGTGGAAATTCGCGAATGCATGCAACCTGAACGCGCATGCAACCGGAACGCACACGCATGTTCACAACCCAACACAAATGCACATGCAAGTTCGCAACCCAACCCGAACACAAGTGCAAGTTGGTAATCCAAACATGCACATGGGCGACTGCACGATGTACTGCTGCACGTTTGAAATGCTGTTATATACATAGTGTGTGAAATCCATGTCCTGCGAGTGTGACACACACATTAAAACATAATGGTCATAAATAATAGTAACACTTGTATAATCAATACTACAGTATTTATTTTCACATAGTCGTACACTAATTACAGCCACGAGAAATCGTGGCCAAATTCAAACAAAATAACAACACCCAGAACACTGACAAAAGCGTATAAAAAATATACGAACCCTCAGTCATGAATATTTATAATATGGAATTATTATGCACATACACATGTGACCCGCTCCACCAAAATCAGGAACAAGTCGGAAAATTACATTTTGAGATAAAGATACCACATGAAAGACAATTGTATAGGGTTTCCAATGGTGCCAAAGGCAACTACCAAACTCTATTAGTTGCTGAGTTATTGTTTGGTAAAGAGAAGGTGCCACGGGTCATTTGACGAAAAACTAATCTGAAAAAAACAGCGTTGAAGTTTACTAACGTATATTCATACATTTCAATAACAAAGGCACATCATATAAAGTTGAAATTTTGCGCTGTTATAGTACACATCAACACGGATATATTGGTGGAATTCCATTTCGATAGCTGTGAAAGTTCGCAAGATATGGCATTTTCAGCGATATTGCCGCCAAGCTGTCTGCACACTCACTCGAAGCTGTCAGTGTCAACTGTCACTCGATCGTCTTCCTCGTCACTTTTGCTCTCAGAAATGGTATTTGATCCGTCTGACTCAACTAAGTTCCCCAGTCAACGGCAATTAAATAATTGATTGATAAACGTAGATTTGATATAATAACAGTCTCCATGCATCAAAGTGAAATCAAAACAAAGATGGCTTCGCATGGGGTAAAGGTCACATTCCCAATGTTCAGAGCATGTGCATTTCTAGCTGAGCCAATCAGCCATTGCGTTTCATTTCACGTAATTACGCCCTCATTATTCAATGAATAACGTGGTTTGTTTACGTTTGGGCTCTGTTTCAAACCTCTCTTACTGGTTATATATGAACATGTGTCTGATTTTGCCCTAATAAATGCATCCCATAATATATCAGCTTTCCAACAATACCAATATGGCGGGGATGGACGTGATGTGTAGTGGATACAACAGGGGTGAGATTTAGAAAGTCATGGAAGGTAGCCAGTCGGCCTACCAACCTTGCAGAGTGAAGTAGCCCGACAGCTCCTTAGGTAGCCCACTTACTAATCAATACTTTGATGATAGAAAGCAAATACTTTGAAGATAGAATGTATGAGCGACATAAACAAATGGGTGTTCACGTGACCTTCTACATTTTGAACTTGCAACGAGTGTTGCATCACGTGCGTGACGCGGTTGTTTCTGTTAATACGTTCGAGCGTATTGATGGCATAATGGCCTGAGGCATTTAATAAACATTGCTATCATGACTGTCACGTATGAACTACCACGTTATCCCGTCCTGGGATGGACATTTTTGCTAGTATATATAAAAGTGGCGCTACGCTGCACCAAGACTATTAACATGACCGGTTATTATTTCAGTGTAGAATGACCGTTCAGTTACATGTTGAGCGTCGATGTGGTTGATTAAAAATACAATGAATGCTCCCTATTGATATTGCTTTGGCTACGGTTTGGCAACATTTCTTGCAATGTCAAACGTGTCACAAAAACACTATTTATGGTTAACATAAATGGGATATAGCCAGGACAACACATTAGAGATGTTTATTAACATTCCGTTTATTTTTGCTGGGTTTAAAATAATGCAGCTTCGTAAATATTTCAAGTCGCCATGCGGGCTACTGTTTTAAAAGATTGAAGTCGCCCGAAGCCATTTTTGGGCGCCATTGGCGACCGGGCGACCGCTAAATCTCACCCCTGATACAATACATCTGAATTGAGCGAAGTTTCCTTTGTGTTTGTTCATTAAGATATTCATAGCTCTTCGAAACATCATATTTTTTCAAAGGTGTCAATCTTTTTATGATATTAGAATAGGATGACAGCAATCTAGGATAGTTAGGCTAATTAAAAACATCAACACCTGAAAATCTGCCATCGCAGCCAAAATCACCCCTTCGCACACTTCGAAGTGGAATAGCCAGGCTCTGCGTTTCCAACTTATTCCTGATTTTGGTGGAGCCGGTCACATATGTAAAAAGTAATTAATTATGCACACATGTTTCACTCCTAGCAAACGAAGTACTGATGCAAAACAAATGATGTATAAAAATGAAACAGTGCTTTAGGTAATTACCCAAAAAATACATGTTGAATTGCTCATGCAAGACAGCTACATAATAATTAAAAGCATTATCACATATAGTGACTCTAGTGAGTAGTAAAACCCCTGGCACTGGCTAATGTGCTCTTCCTCCTTGTTCCCTGCTGTACAGGGGTGAGGGTCAGGTAAAATATTGTCGAGCCACTCTTTCTGTTCTTTCTTTCCATAGTTTTCTATCGGCTGCTCCCTCTCTCTATTTTTCATCCTCCCCCGATCTTCTCATGTCCCTCCTCACGCAGTCCTCCCATCTCAGCTGTGGCCTTCCCCTTTTCCTGCGTCCTTGATGTGTTTCCCCCTCTGCTCTCTTTGCTAGTTTGCTTGTATCCATTCTTACCAAGTGGCCTGCCCATCTCATCCTGCTTCTCAATAGCACAAGTAAAATACTCTCAACCACTTGCACTGGCTAATAGCACAAGTAAAATACTATCAACCACTGGCACTGGCTAATAGCACAAGTAAAATACTCTCAACCACTGGCACTGGCTAATAGCTCAAGTAAAATACTCTCAACCACTAAGCACTGGCTAATAGCACAAGTAAAATACTATCAACCAAAAGCACTGGCTAATAGCACAAGTAAAATACTTTCAACCACTGGCACTGGCTAATAGCTCAAGTAAAATACTCTCAACCACTGGCACTGGCTAATAGCACAAGTAAAATACTCTCAACCACTAGCACTGGCTAATAGCACAAGTAAAATACTCTCAACCACTGGCACTGGCTAATAGCACAAGTAAAATACTCTCAACCACTAGTGCTGGCTAATAGCACAAGTAAAATACTCTCAACCACTAGTGCTGGCTAACAGCACAAGTAAAATACTCTCAACCACTGGCACTGGCTAATAGCTCAAGTAAAATACTCTTAACCACTAGTGCTGGCTAATAGCACAAGTAAAATACTCTCAACCACTAGTGCTGGGTAACAGCACAAGTAAAATACTCTCAACCACTAGTACTGGCTAACAGCACAAGTAAAATACTCTCAACCACTGGCATTGGCTAACAGCACAAGCAAAATACTATCAACCACTGGCACTGGCTAATAGCACAAGTAAAATGTGTAAAAAAAATAGTAAAGAAACAAGAAAATAAATGACCTGTTGGATGTCGTACTTACTGGTTGAATAATGGCAGAATAATAAATGTAAAGTAATCATATGCAGAACATTTAATAAATATAAATTTACATTAACATTTTATAATGTAACATTGCATCAACAAAATACTGAGAAAATGTTCAACTGTACAACAAAATAAGTGACCTGTTGGCTGATTGATGGCAAAATAATACTTTTCAAATAATCAGTTAAATATGCGTATTATCAAACAAATATCAATTTACATTAACAATTAATGTTGCATTGCATTTAGACTGATAAACGGTACAACTGTACACCGAAATAAGTCATACGTAAAACTGTAAATGCAGCATACATCATTCAAGGAAATTTACAGGCGCCATTAATCGGCAAGAAACATATCTGCAGCAGCGCCAAAGTCTGGCTGGGATTTTGTCAGAGCTGATGTGGATCAGTTGGTCCAGGTGCTTAATGTCAGGATGCACAATGGCCGAAACTGTAAATACTGTAGACGGAGGTGTCGCCAATGTAATAGTCGTCAGTGTCGAAGCAGCGGCTCTGAAAATGTGTTATTGCTTTAATTCTTTGACTACTTGAACGATAATTGATAATGTTTACCACTAACCGTAGTGGTAATGTAACCTCATTATGAATGTAGCCTCGTATTAAATTATAGTTATCCCCGGGGGATTACTCACACGAACTATACTGACACTATATTATTTTAGTACACCGGTAAAAGAACCATTTTTGGGGCGATTTTATTCCTTGAAATCATATCCCTTTCAGAGACCTAATTTCCCTGGAATTATACCTGTTTAATACATATAAAATATGCGTAAGTAGTTTATATTATTAACATTGATGAGTGATCCCTCCGAGGAGTTATCCAATCACGCGTGTTGTTTAGTGACTGACAGTCGGGGCATTCATGCATTGCGTTTACCCCTCTACCAGCAAATCAAGACCACGCGTAGACCCACGGAGTGCTCATTTATAAATGATGATCCTCATTCGCTGAGCAACATGCATGCACAAAAAGAGCATAGATTTGATTGGAAGTCGGGTTCGGAGTGTAAAATGCTACAACACAGCCTTGGCTGACTGCTCGCTGCGAGCAACGCCCGCAAGCGACAAGGAAGATAAGTAACGACGCTTCATAGAATTCAAACTACCAGGCGGGTTTGTTCTTCCCTGATACAAAACATACTATTCCTATGATGACGCCCGTCCTACAGCCCGTCATATAAATATACTATTCCTATGATGACGCCCGTCCTACAGCCCGTCATATAAACATACTATTCCTATGATGACGCCCATCCTACAGCCTGTCATATAAACATACTATTCCTATGATGACGCCCGTCCTACAGCCTGTCATATAAACATACTATTCCTATGATGACGCCCGTCCTACAGCCTGTCATATAAACATACTATTCCTATGATGACGCCCGTCCTACAGCCTGTCATATAAACATAGTAGGACGGGCATTCCATAACGAACTTTACCCGTCCAAATGACTTGTGGACAGAATCCGAATGGGAAATGGTGGCACCACCACACGGTAAAAAAAAAACAACTAACAAATCGCTTGCCTAAATTAATTTGGCATATTGTTGTTTTCAAATGTGAAGCCCTGAGTACAACTGTACACCGAAATAAGTCATACGTAAAACTGTAAATGCAGCATACATCATTCAAGGAAATTTACAGGTACTATTAATCGGCAAGAAACATATCTGCAGCAGCGCCAAAGTCTGGCTGGGATTTTGTCAGAGCTGATGTGGATCAGTTGGTCCAGGTGCTTAATGTCAGGATGCACAATGGCCGAAACTGTAAATACTGTAGACGGAGGTGTCGTCAATGTAATAGTCGTCAGTGTCGAAGCAGCGGTTCTGAAAATGTGTTATTGCTTTAATTCTTTGACTACTTGAACGATAATTGATAATGTTTACCACTAACCGTAGTGGTAATGTAGCCTCATTATGAATGTAGCCTCGTATTAAATTATAGTTATCCCCGGGGGATTACTCACACAAACTATACTGACACTATATTATTTTAGTACACCGTTAAAAGAGCCATTTTTTGGGGGATTTTATTCCTTTCAGAGACCTAATTTCCCTGGGATTATACCTGGTTAATACATATAAAATATGCGTAAGTAGTTTATATTATTAACATTGAAGAGTGATCCCCCGAGGAGTTATCCAATCACGCGTGTTGTTTAGTGACTGACAGTCGGGTCATTCATGCATTACGTTTACCCCTCTACCAGCAAATCAAGACCATGCGTAGACCCACGGAGTGCTTATTCATAAACTATGATCCTCATTCGCTGAGCAACATGCATGCGCAAAAAGAGCGTAGATTTGATTGGAAGTCGGGCCTGCAAGCGGCAAGGAAGATAAGTAACGACGCTACATAGAATTCAAACTACCAGGCGGGTTTGTTCTTCCCTGATACAAAACATACTATTCCTATGATGACGCCCGTCCTACAGCCCGTCATATGAACATAGTAGGACGGGCATTCCATAACGAACCAAATGACTTGTAGACGGGTCGCTGCATAAAGGCCTGGTTCAGCACAGTTCATAATGTAAGGCAGAAAGAATGAATGGTATACTGTAGACATGTCACTTCTGTCAATCAAGAAACTAGCTCTGTATATAATTGCACACTGGTAGTTTCGATTTCACTAAGCAAATGTGATTTTTTTCATGTTAACTTGTCATCAATCAAAATACCTAAAAAATTAACGACTTCAACTCTATTAATTTCCTGCACGTTTATCTTTATAGAGATACATGTATTCAATTTGCGATTTTCAAACATTATGTAATTTGTCTTTGTAACATTAAGTGATAACCTATTTACGGCAAACCACACATGAAGCTTATCTAACTCAGCATTTGTCTTCCGGATCAGTTCATCTAAATCACAACAAAACAAGTTTGTGTCATCAGCAAATAAAATAAACTTAGCAACTTTCCAAACATTACAAATGTTGTTTATGTACATGATAAATAGCTTTGGTCCTGAAATGGAACCTTGTGGAACACCACAACATACATTGAATGCCTCAATTTTTATACTGAAAAAAATTATTATTTAATTGTTTTCTATTTTTCTAAATAACTCACAATTAATTTTTGTGCTATACCACGTATGCCATAGAAATATCATTATCATGATCAGCAGTGTCAAATGCTTTCTTTAGGTCAACAAATATGCCAATAGCATACTTTTTTATTATTTATTGTGCTTGTAATTTCTTCAACCAATTCCAGAAGAGCAAGGGAAATTGACAGATTAGATCTAAAGCCATAATTAATGTCTTGGACTAAGTATGTCATACTTGTTTAAGTGTCCAGCCTATCATTGTATATTTTTTTAGAATGTTTGAGAATTGCGGTAACAATGAGATAGGTATGTTATTTGTAAACACACCCTTTTCACCAGACTAAAAAAGTGGAACAACTTTAGCAATTTTCATTTTGCTAGGAAATACTCCCGTTTGAAAGGATACATTGCAAATGTGACTAAATGGCTTTACAATTTGAGTAATAATATTTTTTATCATACTCATGTTAATGTCACTACTATCTGTTGACATTTTATTTTTGAAATGTTGAACAGTTCTAATAATTTCTTGGTCATCAACTGGACTTAGAAACACTGCTTTCCAGTCCTTTTCCAAAATAATCATAAATATACACATCCTTTTCAGGTAATGAAATAGTCGTTGCTAGATTTGGGCCAACATTTGTAAAGAAATGATTAAGTCCATTTGCTATATCCTTGTCTGAAATGGATTTGTTATTTTTCATAAAATATTCAGGATATGTTTGTGTGTTAAACTCTTTGTTAATTACACTGTTTAATATTTTCCAAGTTTTCTTGACACTAGACATTATTTCTCTGTTTCTCTAACAATGTGCTGTAGTGGGCTTTTTCAGTGAATCTTAATGTAGTTGTTAAATTTTAATTTGTTTTTGTAAGTTTTATACTTATGTTAAAGGGGAACTGAAGCAATTTTGTGTTATGCCGTATATTTAAATATATATTATCTAACTATGCATTAATGGTGACAGATACCTGCTAATTTATGAGATAAACTGAAAAACTGATTTTGTTCGAGACAAAAATCGACAAAATGCATCACTGCGTATCGCCATCTTGTTGTCGAAACGAGTGGTTTGAGTCGCGTATATCTAATCAATGTAAATTTTCGATTTTTTGCGATTTATTTCGTAAATAGGCATTCTGGAGCGGAAAAAAAGATATGGGTCTCTGTTATATATACAAGTGTTTACACACGTGAACAAAATAGCGTTTTTGTTCGTTCCAAATAAAAAAATTAAAGAAATTACAACAAAACACGCAAAAATTCGTGGAAAACGCCACACTTCTCGAACACACGAGACGCTAACCAACGAGAATATGCGATAACGTAATACCGGAACTATTTTTTTGTTGTTGACAAGATAGATGCATCGCTTGTGACAGTTTTACCAGATCTGCTACTAGCGATTAGTGGTTTACTGAACTTCCGTAATAGTTGTCTATCTTTGGAGAAATGGAAACCACAGACGAAGAGTCTACTTCGACAGGCCACACGGAAACAACGGTTGACAGTCGTAAAGTGTCACCGAGTGTGCGAGTCACGCTCCAGACTCCAGGTCGGCTTCGCCTTTGTTGACGTTGGATTCAGAAAAAATTACAACAGCGCTTTGACTGTCAACGATTCCTGACTAGGTAATGTGATGTGGTGAACCTGTTGAAATTGCGTCCCGATGTCTGCGCACGTTTACGTTGAGTCACCATGCTGCGCCGAGGAAGCTACCATGCCTAGGGCTAGGCTATGGCTATGGCTATGCAGCACCGTGTGCCCGACGATGATTTTGTAATGATATGCACAAACAGAGCAGTGCTAGATGTTGGTCTGCTGTCATTGCATGATTTGCGTGCCGACTCATTGATTCGTGGGCAGGTCAGTAATTCAATTGTTATCGAATCATTGCAATTTTAATAATCATATTTTTTCTGCATATTTCTTTTACCTAGCCCGAGGGCGAGGTCCGAAATACAATGGCAATGCAAGCAGGCTTTTCTCTTTATTTTGTATCTAATCTAATGAAGTGTACCGTGACTGTATTTTAATATTGTGTTTGATTTTTTGTTGAATAACATTGATGACAATAATAACATGAGGGTTTATTTAATTAATTATGTGAATATATATATATTCTTAAATGTTACCGTAATCGTGATTGTAATAATGATTGTAATCATGACTACATTAGCAATTGTGATTGCAATAATTACTGTAATCATGATTACATTAATATTCGTACTTGTAATCACCCCTCTCTGTAGCACACCACAACACCTTGTTGTTTGGTGCAATGTAATCATTTAAATAACAGTAATTAACTACTGACAGTATGTAATGTTCACAGTTTTGCAACTATTATGGTAATTATGGAATTAGTGCTATCAACTAACCCTGACAAATTATATTTCAAGCTCAGGAAAGGCAAGACAAGTAATCCCATCCTGCGATGTGGGAAGGATCTGTGATGTCTATTCTGAACCGAATTGAATTGATGGAAAGTTTAACTATGGAGATTGACCTGACACAGGTGAGTGTACTAATAGTCTGTTATAGACAAATTGTGAGGCACCCACAGTATGCAGCAGGTCGAAAAACAACCTGGAAAACTACAAAAATTCCCACTAAAATATTAATAACTGAATGATGTGAATGCCTTCTTATCTATATCCCATTTCTGTCAACAAAAATGTTACCTGCAGCATCTTGCATGTCACTACACACAATTTCAGTTATATTGAGACCAACATAAAATATATCAAATGTTTATTCACATAGTAGAACAATTACCAAAGAAATAAGGCTAACTAGAACGACTGAAACCAAGACTAAACATTGACCTAAAACAGTGACTTCTGCCACCGGGAAATACAACCTGGAACATGGATATCACAGTTACACACATCATTATTATGCCACAACATGTCAAATATACTGGTAGTTTAGCTTAGGAAATAATTAATCTTTATAAAGCCAAGGTATTTTAACTGTTTCACCATCATCATCTGTACCAATGGCAATAGACTACTTGTTTTGATTGGACAGTAAATGCACACCAATCATGTGTAACAATATTACTTGTTCTGACTGACAGTAAATGTAGACCAATTATGCATACCAATACACTACTTGTTCCTACCAACAGTAAATGTACACCAATGATCTCATTCTGGAATCTGCACCATTTCACTACTTCTTCTGACAGTAAATGTACACTAATCATGTGTAACAATATACTACTTGTTCTGACTGAATCTACTACTTGTTCCTACCGACAGCAAATGTAAACCAAGCGTCTCATTCTCTACCAAATACACTACTTGTACTGACAGTAAATGTACACCAATCATATGTATCAATACACTACTTGTTCTGACTGATAGTACTTGCACACCAACCATCTGTTCCAACACACTACTGGCAGTAAATATACACCAATACACTACTTATTCTGACTGATAGTACATGTACACCTAACATATTCAATTCACCTTTCACTCATCCAGGGGTAGAAATCAGCACACTTTCCTGACAGACACCCCAGTATCCGAAAGACCTTGGCTGATGGATCAGACATGAGTACAACCTGTGTCACAGTTTATGGCTGTTTGGTGTGTGGCAGGTGCAGAAAAGTGACATAAGTTTTTCTCACGAATGACAAACTTCTTCTCTTTCTTATAGGTGTCGGAGCTGCTTGAGTCACCCTCGGTTATGTCGCTGTTATCACGTAGTGTGCATCATCTGCACCAATGTCTTTATTCTCACTGAATCTGATGGAAGTTTCACATAGGCATAGTCATGATCAACGTTCATTGGTGCAATAATGTCATCCATGACTACAGCAGCATTCGCGAAGTGTCGCACTTGAAATATCGTTACCGGATCGATTTGCATTTCAGCATCAGTTGTATGTGGTGCCACAGCAGTAGTAGCAGTGATGGCACTAAAGGTGACATCCGTAATGTAAAGATTGACGACATCACCCGTAGCGCTGGATGCTTCAAAACTAATACCTGTACCTGTACGAACCAATGGTGAATCCTTCATCTGAAAAGATTACACATACAGTGACTTGAAAATTTTACAAAATTCATCTTTTGCATAATAAAAATTAATCACAATGTGAGAAACTTTCTCTTGTATATATTATTTTTAGAATATAAGAGTGCCAGTGTCATATAGAATATATAAAGTAATCAACCACAGGGAAAAGAATTTTCCCTATGGAGCCATGTTAATTCAACCAATGGGTCTTTCACTGATCTCTTAATGTTTTAATGAATCTGTTTGGTCAGTTTGACGAATGCCACTGGTAACATAACCAAACGCATGTAACCAAACATTGTAGCATCCTAGCTCCAAAGTGCATTATATTATCTAATCAACATTGCACTGTTTTCAATGGGCCAGGGAGGTCAAAATTCTATAAGGGGTCCAAATTCCATAACAAAATATGGACCCATAGGTACACTTTCTATGGGGTTCCTTATTTTATATCTGACACTCGATTTAGATAACATAATGCATGGATATTGTTATTGGACCAAATGCAGATCTATGCTTGTGACATCTATCTTATAAATGCTGCACGCACACACACATACCTGCCCACACGTATATATATGTATATATATATATATATGTATATATATATATATATGTAAATATATATATAATTATTAGGTATTATACTGAAAGCATCTGCTAGATAGTATGGTGCATGGACAAAAGCCCCTCCCGACAAAAGCCCCACAGACATAAGCTTGTTTCAATTCAATTATACTGTTCATGACTGTTGCTGTAGTACACAGAGACAAGATATTGTCATGAATATACTTCAGGCATGTGGTCAATTCCATTCCGGAATTGGAACTGACCCTCAATTCCAGTTCCGGAATTGGAATTGACTTCAAAAATGTTTTTTTAATTGGAATTTATTTTTTCATAATTTATTTTTGGGGAATTGGAATTGATTTTGTTGGAATTATTGACTTGATACTGTTAATATTTACCCTTATATTTACTTATATTACTTTTAAAATCATATTTGTCTGCTATTAGCATGTCACCCTGAATCTGGTAACAGCCAAGTTGTCAACATTACAGCATAGACACTGTCTACTCTGGTATTGAAACATTGTGACCAAGAACAATATAATCAAGCATTTGCATCTAAAAGAAATACTAAGTTACTGTAACAGACAGTAAAACCAAAATCAGACCATTCAGGCCTCATTTTCTTTCTCAGTGTACAAGGTTTATTTACAGAGATTGCCAATTAAGGGCACCTGCCTGCTCATTCCCTTTGTGTGAGAGAGGAAGCCTGCCCCACTTGAATGCAGCCCCTTTTTTATCCAAGCCTAATGTTCAGCCCACAAGTTTCCCATACTAAACATGTCACTGGTCACCTGTACAATGCTGTTACATGTTTAGGGTTTGCCCTTTGTAGTAATTAAAAATGTCCCCATGGAGAATACATGTTGGAGATTAGGATGTTGAAAACTCAAACTTTCCAGTAAATTTGATGAAATATCAATGATACCACAACTGATAGCGATATAAATCTGCCTCCTAGTATATTTGCTCCCCCCCAGGACCCCTTTTTTCTATGATAGTTGACAAGTGAAAATCAGTTTGCAGTTTTATCATTATTACTACAATAACATAACATTCAATGACAAGTCGAAGTCACTTTAGCCTAATGCAATGGCCTATCCCCTGGAGTGTGTATGAGATGATCTTGTCACCAGTTGTCTTCCAGGTATTATTGATAGTCAGATCAGTGGTGGAAGATGGGTTCTTGGGGTGATGCTTCCACAAACAGTGGTGGACAGTAACGAGTCAGAGATCAGCTGGTTTGGAGTGCCCCTGGTATTAGCTGCCTTAGTTTTCAGGTCCTCACGGACCTTGGCAGCTTCTATCTGTGCCGTGTCACCATCATGGTTGCAGGCAGTCTTGTTAATCACGTTCTGGATCTGGAGATCAGATCAGTGACCACAGCACCCTTGCATGATTAGGATCGACGCTGGCTTCACTCCCATTGAAGAGTAATCTTGTTGGTCCCCCTTCTTGGTGTAGGAATGACACTCAAAACATAGCTTCTGACCTCCTCAGATGCTAGTAGTCATTTCCATGATGAAGTTATAAGTGTTTTCTGACAACTCTGGCTTGTGCATCCAGTTTTACAGAAAAACGGAGTCACTCCAACTCTCCATGGTAAATGCAATTCAAAAGAAACCTTGTTGAGATGGCTTCTTTCAAATATCCTCAATTGTCCTAACATGTCCTGGTCCTAATGTCACTGACTTCTTCCACAATTGCAATAAAGATAATCCTTTGATTACAGGATCATCTCCAACTACATAAAGTAATTTACTTGGCTGATCTGGCACAAAGAACATTAATTGCAATTAGGGTAATATATATATATTGAATTCATGTTCAGAAATAAAAAAATAAGTTAAAAAAACATTTCTTAAAAAAACTGACAAATAATCCAGAAGCTACGGACAGGGGGCAAATGTCCAGATTTTGAATAAGGCAAGGGGCTAATGCTTGGGGGCAAGTGACAAAGGGGCAAATGTCCGGGAGGGGGGCAAATGACCTGGACCCAATATAAACAGGGGAAACTGTTCAAAACTCAGATTAATGACCCAACTGTCCAGGGCTGTCCAAAATGTCTGGTTTTGTTAGCAAAAATCCAGGAGAAGTGTCGCAGCAGAAAGTACATATGAAATGGCTGGATGCCATTTTAAAGTTTTTTTATGGCAAACCTGATATATATATATATATATATGTGTGTGTGTGTGTGTGTGTATGTGTGCATTTAATGAACAATAATTTTTTAATCATATCTAATTAAATATGATTGTGCGCACGTGACAAATAAAACTGTGTTAAAACGAATTGGATTTGAATTTTTCTTTAGCCTAGGATTTTAAAAGTTGGAATTGATTTTTTACAAGGCGGAATTAGAACTGATTTTTTGGAATTGACGAAACAGAATTGACCCCATGCCTGATATACTTCCTTCATATGTATAGCTTGTACTAATACTATTGTGGGTTGCCGACAGTTGCCCCCTCCCCCATGATATTCATTACAGTGTTATCAGTCGACTTAGAATAAAATGTAATTAATACATCTCGTTATGAACTTCCGGATATTCGGTTATTACATGTGGGGTTTAATCTGATCAATAAAGCAAATTAATTTTATATAATTTTGCCTTATTGTCAAGTCACAAGAATTCAGACAGAAATTGTAAAGTGTCATTATAGAAAGCAGACATGTAATCTGACAGTGTTCAACTGGGTAGATGACGATGCCTTAGTTTCCTTTCCAGCTAGACATTGCATGGGTGAAATGCATTTTACTTAAATATTTAAATACTTTTAAAAAGTTTTTGTAACTGCATTTGCACTTAATAACAATGAAAGTATTTGTATATTTAAATATTTCCATAAAGAATTTGAAATGTAAACAGCAACAGTAGGCTTCTGTTGCATTATAGTCTATACTGTCTTTTCGTCGTGTTTCTCCCATGCATCTAACCCCCCAGGCTTAGCTTTACGCTTGCCGCTTGCTCTCTAGGCATTTAGAACACAGGAGTATGATACTTAATTATTATGACTGTCAATAAATAATATCAAATTATTTTCTTGAATAATTTTGCCTAGTATATACGCCATGGCCCATGTTACAAGGCTGCAGTATATCCTGTAGCACTTACTGAGTTATTGTTATTGTTTTGAGTACGGCCACGTATTGACGATACATCTGATCACGTCGAAAATAAATCGGCGGATTGGAAAACACTCGTAATTATATCAAACTATTAACACTTACTCGCACTTTATTGTATTCATACATTTCGATTTACTGTGGGTCATATATATGCTGACGTTGAAGCACAGCTGTGCTTATTGGGGTGGAACTATATTGTAATCGTAGTGATAAGTCACAATGGTAACGGTAATCCAATTTACTAACCTGGTTTCGGCTCGTTGCTTCCTACGCATCGCTCTGCCCTCTGATATCTGACGTTTCCTTGTCGCAGAATAGTCTGTAGATACATGGTCATATGCGAAAAAAAAGATCTAAGATGGAACGGTGTCTTTGACCAAGAATGACATCTTGATGCTCACCGTCTGTCCATGCTCATCACATACGTCTTTTGTCTTGTAATCTGCATCGGAAAAGTGGTCACTCGCAGAGCCTGCGGCTGGCGGACACGGCAATTTCCGCATTTGCAACCACCTTTTCCGCTGCAAATTCTTCCTCGAAAGTCGATCAAAAGTTTTTTCCTTGCATTTGTAGTACTAGTTGATATATCCAGGAGCCATCCAGTGCACACCAGTTTTCTTTTGATTCGATTTTCCATGCGTTTCGGCCGTTTTTCCGAGAGCTTTTTACTGTGTGAACGCCGTGCCAGGAGCTCGTACTCAAACCACTCTGCCGCTGAGCCCCCCGCAGAGCAATATGGCGCCGCCCAGCGAAGATAATGGCAAAGTTTAAAAGGATATTACAAAATTACCGTGGCGTTGCGCCCATCATATAAGGGTGATATATACTGTAAATGGTATGTTATTATGTTTGGGCTATGGTTGTTCGAGTGCTTCACCCCCCCTTTAAGCTTCAGCAGATCTGGATATGATAAATGCTGTGTATTGACAGAAGCACTTTTTAAACTTTTGGTGTACCAAGGTGTATTGTTAATGCAACGGTTTCTCAAAACTACTTTTACTGGGCAATGGTTTATTAAACATATTAATAAATATGTTTAAGAATTTGTCGTAAGCATGATTAACATCATTTGTGTTTAGAACAATATCACAGGATTATACACTTAATTCATTAGAAAGTGAAGCTATGGTGTCTTCATTTATCATTCTAATATGTTGAACTTTTATGACATTTCTATTTATGTGATAGTCACATAGTGCAAAAACAGGTAAATGATCACTAACACCATTGAATAAAATACCACAAGTAAGGTTGTGTTGAAGTTCATTAGTGAATATGTTGTCAATTAGTGCGGCTGAACTCTCTGTTATTCTGGTTGGTTTGAAGGAAAGTGTTTGGTGCTGCTCTGATCCTCATGTTTTAACAAATCTATGTTTAGATCACCACACATAAATATTGTTTTGACTGATTTTGCATCATATAAAATATTTTCTGTGTTTTCATAGAAGATGTCTAAATTTTTTGTTCTATACATATGTAGTTGACAGTACATTTTTTTGTAGTCTTTTATGGATAATTCCACATTAACGCATTCAGAAATGTTACCTACAATCTCCTCTGGTTGTGTGATGGCGACACTATCACCCTTTCAGTCTCCTCTGGTTGTGTGATGGTGACACCATCACCCTTTCAGTCTCCTCTGGTTGTGTGATGGTGACACCATCACCCTTTCAGTCTCCTCTGGTTGTGTGATGGTGACACCATCACCCTTTCAGTCTCCTCTGGTTGTGTGACGGTGACACCATCACCCTTTCAGTCTCCTCAGGTTGTGTGATGGTGACACCATCACCCTTTCAGTCTCCTCTGGTTGTGTGATGGTGACACCATCACCGGATCATCTATCCATTCATAGTTTATAAATGTCATAATTTCCTTCAGTTGGAGAATTTTCAAATATACTTTCATCATCACTGACATTATGAAAAGGAAAAACATCAGAACAGAAAAGACTGTGATGTAAAATAATTTTCTACGAATTAACCTAAATTGATGTTGAATTAATTTAGTTTTATGAAAAATACATTGACATTTTACCAGGTAATTTTTTGACATTTCATTACAAACTAGACGAGTCAAGTTTTTCAGGGTATTTGCCATTTAAACGGTAGATAATAGAAACAATAGGTGAGCCACACAAAGGAATGTATACTGTGATGATCAGTGACCAGAATTATAACATTAACCGTAGTACAAACATGCAGTGTCCAGTATTACTACAGAGATGACACAACATCAGTCCTAGACATAGTCACAGTTGTAGGAAAGTCCCAAGTTGAAGACAAAGGCATTAGGTTTAGTTCAGTTAAAGTCTCGGAACTCTTGTGCGGATTTAATTACATGGATCTTAGCACTGTCTGGTGGGCCGTTTTCTTTAACAAAAACCCTACAGCTGGTCCAGGTAGACCGAACCTTACCTTGCCTGTGCAGCAACCTGGCCAAGGTTGTTTGATTTAAATCATGATTTAAATATCTCAAAAAAAATTATCATTGATTTATGATTTTTTTATTTTTTTTACTTCCGTTTGTTTTAATCGCTGATTTATATGAATTTAACACAAATAATTGTTTACAAGCATCGAGATCAACAAAGTTGTGTGTGTTTTTTAATACAAAAGCACAATGTGCGCACACTTGTGTAGCTGTATTGACACCAGATAGCCTGATAGTCAAATATTTTATGACATTGTGTATACCAGATTTTAAAAAAATCAAATAAATAAAAAAAATCTGATTGAAATAAAAAATCTGATTTAAAAAAAATCATAATTTTTTTCAACCCTGAACCTGGCTGTCTTGGTGAGTTCTGCCTGCTTAGCAGTTAAGTGTTCATTCAGGAAAACGTTTGTGCCACAAAGTTGTTTCCCCATTTTCAGGAGGTTGATCTTTGCCTTCCTGTTGGTGAAACGGGTCATACGAGGGGGGTGTGCGGTTGGTTGTTGATGTTTTTCTATTGCTGCTGAGCGTGTGGCTTGCCGAGATGTCGTTTAAGTCGAGGTTGATGTGTTTTGTCAATAGAAAGTTCACCACTTTGTTTTCTAGCGGAATGGTGCGTCTGTGTCGGTTTTGATGGTCGTGTTGTTGGATGTGGCTCGAGCGTAGGATTGGATTCCCGAATTTTGATGTGAGCGTCTTTCTCGTCGTTGGCCTTTAGCTCAGCTGCTGTTTAATGTCATTCATACAATTTAAAATAGGAAACGACCAACATATAAAAGGGGATTAGCTAAATGGTGTATTTACCTCAGTTCTGTACAACAAAATAATTGTATTCATTTTTTTCAATAATAATACATGCTTTAATTGGAGTAAAACCTCTTGGGTGTAAATAAACTCTATAAAAAGAATATTGAATAATCAGTAAGGTACGCCATGCACAAATTAACAAAGAACTTGTAGCAGCAGGCTACTGCCAGAACCGAGAGAACTCCTGCACACTGAACTTACCGGGCACCAAAAGCCCCGAGTTCCTCCCCCAGCCCTATTTATAGCTTTCCCACTTTGGCGGCACACTCTAGTCACATGACTACATTCAAGTAGCACTCTGGTGGGTAACACCCTTCAGTGCTGCCCTATTGTGGGACTCCACGCAACTATATCCCTTATGGCTCTACTATAATTTCCCCCCGGATAAATTAAAATTTGTCCCTAAATTTATATTAGTTTACAGCAGTCACCAGGTAGGTTAAAAGTTTACAGCAGTCACCAGGTAAGTTAAAAGTTTACAGCAGTCACCAGGTAGGTTAAAAGTTTACAGCAGTCACCAGGTAGGTTAAAAGTTTACAGCAGTCACCAGGTAGGTTAAACGTTTACAGCAGTCACCAGGTAGGTTAAAAGTTTACAGCAGTCACCAGGTAGGTTAAAAGCAACCTCTCATCTAACTTACAAACATTTCATCCTTGAAAGAGCAATTGTAAGTAAAAAAACATCATCCCATCACTGTACTGTATACATTGTCAACATAGGAACAGTGTCCACCTGAAATGTCAACATTAATATGTTGAATCTCCATAGTGTTCATACATGTATAGGCTTTGCCTACATAAATATAATGTCACAATTTGCAGGTAGTGTGCAGGTATGTTGTTTTAACACTGGGTGCCGACCCTTTACATCTTCCCACGTTGTATCCAAAATCAGTATTTCCAGGGCTTCATATTTGAAAACAACATGTGAGCGATAAATCGCTCGCCTAAATATGCTAAATTAATTTAGGCGAGCGATTTGTTACTTTTTTTTACCGTGTGGTGGCGCCACCATTTCCCATTCGGATTCTGTCGTCGTCGCCATGAAATTTTAATTGGTGCTTTTTAGCGCCGACTTTTGTACAAAGAAATAAATGTTTACTTTAGTAATGACTACAATACATTCTGATTGCAATTGGTGAAACAGCTTTGCCTTGGCAGTGTACTGTGCCACAGACAATGTCCCTGTCTTCCTTCTGTTGCATTGCCGGCATAGCAAAAGGACCAGCTGTGTCATACTACCTTGAAGAGTCAGATATGTAATTTCCCAATTAATTGTCCCTGAAATAATTATTTAAATATAGGATCTCGCTTCAGATATTAAAAACATGCTATGGATTATCGCTAAAACTGATAATTTAGATGTGTGGAATCAGTTGGAATATCTTAAGATATTTATGTCTAAATGCACATAAGCCCACAAAGCTCATGTCCCAAACCGGACTGTTTTGAGTAAAGTAAACAGATTTGCTATGCATATAGATTTTGTTATGCTGGCAATGCTCAGGCGATTCATTCTGTCGTTTGTTCACTTGCCTTCAAAACCCTTTAGTAATACTTCATCACCTTTCAACTTTTACTTAGAAGCTTTGTTTTGAGAAAGCCTATATATTTATTGCAGATCTATCTTCAGAGTTGACTGACTTTGAGAATGACTACAATCCCTTTTTAAGTGACAGTGAACCAGATATTGAAAGTGTTGAATGCCAAATCTAATTACTAATAATTATTAATAAGCTTAACACAATAGCCATACTGCACTTAACACAATGGCCATGCTGCACTTAATACAATGGCCAGACTGCACTTAATACAACGGCCATGCTGCACTTAATACAATGGCCAGACTGCACTTAATACAATGGCCAGACTGCACTTAATACAATGGCCAGACTGCACTTAATACAATGGCCATACTGCACTTAATACAATGGCCATACTGCACTTAACACAATGGCCATGCTGCACTTAATACAATGGCCAGACTGCACTTAATACAACGGCCATGCTGCACTTAATACAATGGCCAGACTGCACTTAATACAACGGCCATGCTGCACTTAATACAATGGCCAGACTGCACTTAATACAACGGCCATACTGCACTTAATACAATGGCCATGCTGCACTTAATACAATGGTCAGACTGCACTTAATACAATGGCCATGCTGCACTTAATACAATGGCCAGACTGCACTTAATACAACGGCCATGCTGCACTTAATACAATGGCCAGACTGCACTTAATACAATGGCCAGACTGCACTTAATACAATGGCCATGCTGCACTTAATACAATGGCCAGACTGCACTTAATACAACGGCCATGCTGCACTTAATACAATGGCCATACTGCACTTAATACAATGGCCATGCTGCACTTAATACAATGGCCATACTGCACTTAATACAATGGCCATGCTGCACTTAATACAACGGCCATGCTGCACTTAATACAATGGCCATGCTGCACTTAATACAACGGCCATGCTGCACTTAATACAATGGCCATGCTGCACTTAATACAATGGTCAGACTGCACTTAATACAATGGCCATGCTGCACTTAATACAACGGCCATACTGCACTTAATACAACGGCCATGCTGCACTTAATACAACGGCCATGCTGCACTTAATACAATGGCCATACTGCACTTAATATAATGGCCATACTGCACTTAATACAATGGCCATACTGCACTTAATACAATGGCCAGACTGCACTTAATACAATGGCCAGACTGCACTTAATACAATGGCCATGCTGCACTTAATACAATGGCCAGACTGGACTTAATACAACGGCCATGCTGCACTTAATACAATGGCCATGCTGCACTTAATACAATGGTCAGACTGCACTTAATACAATGGCCATGCTGCACTTAATACAATGGCCAGACTGCACTTAATACAACGGCCATGCTGCACTTAATACAATGGCCAGACTGCACTTAATACAATGGCCAGACTGCACTTAATACAATGGCCATGCTGCACTTAATACAATGGCCAGACTGCACTTAATACAACGGCCATGCTGCACTTAATACAATGGCCAGACTGCACTTAATACAACGGCCATGCTGCACTTAATACAATGGCCATGCTGCACTTAATACAACGGCCATACTGCACTTAATACAATGGCCATGCTGCACTTAATACAATGGCCAGACTGCACTTAATACAATGGCCATGCTGCACTTAATACAACGGCCATGCTGCACTTAACACAATGGTCAGACTGCACTTAATACAATGGCCATGCTGCACTTAATACAACGGCCATACTGCACTTAATACAACGGCCATACTGCACTTAATACAACGGCCATGCTGCACTTAATACAATGGCCATGCTGCACTTAATATAATGGCCATACTGCACTTAATACAATGGCCATACTGCACTTAATACAATGGCCAGACTGCACTTAATACAATGGCCATGCTGCACTTAATACAACGACCATACTGCACTTAATACAACGGCCATGCTGCACTTAATACAATGGCCATACTGCACTTAATATAATGGCCATACTGCACTTAATACAATGGCCAGACTGCACTTAATACAATGGCCATACTGCACTTAATACAATGGCCAGACTGCACTTAATACAATGGCCAGACTGCACTTAATACAACGGCCATGCTGCACTTAATACAATGGCCATACTGCACTTAATACAATGGCCATGCTGCACTTAATACAATGGTCAGACTGCACTTAATACAATGGCCATGCTGCACTTAATACAATGGCCATACTGCACTTGATACATACTCTTGAGTGCCAAAATAACAGTATAGGGTGGCAAATCGGTCAAATTTAATAATAGTATAGTGCTGAATAACTGTATAGGAGGGCAAATTGTTCAAAACAAATAATAGTACAGTGCGAAAAAAGTCAATGGTATATTTGTCTTTTTAGCGCCGTAGGCATAGCGATTTTTATTTGACGAGAAGCCAAGGCGTCCCTAGAAAACTACGCGGATCACCATGTATTTTGGGTTTTTTCCTGTTGAATATGCATAAACTTTACTTTGTGCGTATTCACGTCACCTAATATATCGCATTTTATATCTATGAAAAAATGGGGAATTTTCTTTTACGGTTGGTTTACGCAGTGATGATGGCGTTTTAACTAATAATATACCATGTCGAGCTACCGAGAACTAAGGATTTTGACCGATTCATCTAATCATGGAAATCTAACGGGATCAAAATCTAGGATCTTCAGAAGCACGAGATCCCGCAAAATTCACGACTGTCGTTCGAAAGGATGGAAACTTTGCTGTCAGAGGGAGCCACGTGCAGCTCCAGTTGGGAGCAAGTGATTTTTAGCACGAATGGTGCTTTACAGAAGACATTTACACCAAAGACATTACATAAGATACTAGTGCAATCATTGTGTACATTGCCTTTACAGAAGACATTTACACCAAAGACATCACATAAGATACTAGTACAATCATTGTGTACATTGCCTTTACAGAAGACATTTACACCAAAGACATCACATAAGATACTAGTGCAATCATTGTGTACATTGCCTTTACAGAAGATATTTACACCAAAGACATCACATAAGATACTAATACAATCATTGTGTACATTGCCTTTACAGAAGACATCACATAAGATACTAGTGCAATCATTGTGTACATTGCCTTTACAGAAGACATTTACACCAAAGACATTACATAAGATACTAGTACAATCATTGTGTACATTGCCTTTACAGAAGACATTTACACCAAAGACATCACATAAGATACTAGTGCAATCATTGTGTACATTGCCTTTACAGAAGACATTTACACCAAAGACATCACATAAGATGCTAGTGCAGTCATTGTGTACATTGCCTTTACAGAAGACATTTACACCAAAGACATCACATAAGATACTAGTGCAATCATTGTGTACATTGCCTTTACAGAAGACATTTACACCAAAGACATCACATAAGATACTAGTGCAATCATTGTGTACATTGCCTTTACAGAAGACATTTACACCAAAGACATCACATAAGATACTAGTGCAATCATTGTGTACATTGCCTTTACAGAAGACATTTACACCAAAGACATCACATAAGATACTAGTACAATCAAAGACATCACATAAGATACTAGTGCAATCATTGTGTACATTGCCTTTACAGAAGACATTTACACCAAAGACATCACATAAGATACTAGTGCAATCATTGTGTACATTGCCTTTACAGAAGACATTTACACCAAAGACATCACATAAGATACTAGTGCAATCATTGTGTACATTGCCTTTACAGAAGACATTTACACCAAAGACATCACATAAGATACTAGTGCAATCATTGTGTACATTGCCTTTACAGAAGACATTTACACCAAAGACATCACATAAGATACTAGTGCAATCATTGTGTACATTGCCTTTACAGAAGACATTTACACCAAAGACATCACATAAGATACTAGTGCAATCATTGTGTACATTGCCTTTACAGAAGACATTTACACCAAAGACATTACATAAGATACTAGTGCAATCATTGTGTACATTGCCTTTACAGAAGACATTTACACCAAAGACATCACATAAGATACTAGTGCAATCATTGTGTACATTGCCTTTACAGAAGACATTTACCCCAAAGACATCACATAAGATACTAGTGCAATCATTGTGTACATTGCCTTTACAGAAGACATTTACACCAAAGACATCACATAAGATACTAGTCCAATCATTGTGTACATTGCCTTTACAGATGACATTTACACCAAAGACATCACATAAGATACTAGTGCAATCATTGTGTACATTACCTTTACAGAAGACATTTACACCAAATACATCACATAAGATACTATTGCAATAATTGTGTACATTGCCTTTACAGAAGACATCAAATAAGATACTAGTGCAATCATTGTGTACATTGCCTTTACAGAAGACATTTACACCAAAGACATCACATAAGATACTAGTACAATCATTGTGTACATTACCTTTACAGAAGACATTTACACCAAAGACATCACATAAGATACTAGTGCAATCATTGTGTACATTGCCTTTACAGAAGACATCACATAAGATACTAGTGCAATCATTGTGTACATTGCCTTTACAGATGACATTTACACCAAAGACATCACATAAGATACTAGTGCAATCATTGTGTACATTACCTTTACAGAAGACATTTACACCAAAGACATCACATAAGATACTAGTGCAATCATTGTGTACATTGCCTTTACAGAAGACATCACATAAGATACTAGTGCAATCATTGTGTACATTGCCTTTACAGAAGACATTTACACCAAAGACATCACATAAGATACTAGTGCAGTCATTGTGTACATTGCCTTTACAGAAGATATTTACACCAAAGACATTACATAAGATACTAGTGCAATCATTGTGTACATTGCCTTTACAGAAGACATCACATAAGATACTAGTGCAATCATTGTGTACATTGCCTTTACATAAGACATTTACACCAAAGACATCACATAAGATACTAGTGCAATCATTGTGTACATTGCCTTTACAGAAGATATTTACACCAAAGACATTACATAAGATACTAGTGCAATCATTGTGTACATTGCCTTTACAGAAGACATCACATAAGATACTAGTGCAATCATTGTGTACATTGCCTTTACAGAAGACATTTACACCAAAGACATCACATAAGATACTAGTACAATCATTGTGTACATTGCCTTTACAGAAGACATTTACACCAAAGACATCACATAAGATACTAGTCCAATCATTATGTACATTGCCTTTACAGATGACATTTACACCAAAGACATCACATAAGATACTAGTGCAATCATTGTGTACATTACCTTTACAGAAGACATTTACACCAAAGACATCACATAAGATACTAGTGCAATAATTGTGTACATTGCCTTTACAGAAGACATCAAATAAGATACTAGTGCAATCATTGTGTACATTGCCTTTACAGAAGACATTTACACCAAAGACATCACATAAGATACTAGTACAATCATTGTGTACATTACCTTTACAGAAGACATTTACACCAAAGACATCACATAAGATACTAGTGCAATCATTGTGTACATTGCCTTTACAGAAGACATCACATAAGATACTAGTGCAATCATTGTGTACATTGCCTTTACAGATGACATTTACACCAAAGACATCACATAAGATACTAGTGCAATCATTGTGTACATTACCTTTACAGAAGACATTTACACCAAAGACATCACATAAGATACTAGTGCAATCATTGTGTACATTGCCTTTACAGAAGACATCACATAAGATACTAGTGCAATCATTGTGTACATTGCCTTTACAGAAGACATTTACACCAAAGACATCACATAAGATACTAGTACAATCATTGTGTACATTGCCTTTACAGAAGACATTTACACCAAAGACATCACATAAGATACTAGTGCAGTCATTGTGTACATTGCCTTTACAGAAGATATTTACACCAAAGACATTACATAAGATACTAGTGCAATCATTGTGTACATTGCCTTTACAGAAGACATCACATAAGATACTAGTGCAATCATTGTGTACATTGCCTTTACAGAAGACATTTACACCAAAGACATCACATAAGATACTAGTACAATCATTGTGTACATTGCCTTTACAGAAGACATTTACACCAAAGACATCACATAAGATACTAGTGCAATCATTGTGTACATTGCCTTTACAGAAGATATTTACACCAAAGACATTACATAAGATACTAGTGCAATCATTGTGTACATTGCCTTTACAGAAGACATCACTTAAGATACTAGTGCAATCATTGTGTACATTGCCTTTACAGAAGACATTTACACCAAAGACATCACATAAGATACTAGTACAATCATTGTGTACATTGCCTTTACAGAAGACATTTACACCAAAGACATCACATAAGATACTAGTGCAGTCATTGTGTACATTGCCTTTACAGAAGATATTTACACCAAAGACATCACATAAGATACTAGTGCAGTCACTGTGTACATTGCCTTTACAGAAGACATTTACACCAAAGACATCACATAAGATACTAGTGCAATCGTTGTGTACATTGCCTTTACAGAAGATATTTACACCAAAGACATTACATAAGATACTAGTGCAATCATTGTGTACATTGCCTTTACAGAAGACATCACATAAGATACTAGTGCAATCATTGTGTACATTGCCTTTACAGAAGACATTTACACCAAAGACATTACATAAGATACTAGTGCAATCATTGTGTACATTGCCTTTACAGAAGACATTTACACCAAAGACATTACATAAGATACTAGTGCAATCATTGTGTACATTGACTTTACAGAAGACATTTACACCAAATACATTACATAAGATACTAGTGCAATCATTGTGTACATTGCCTTTACAGAAGACATTTACACCAAAGACATCACATAAGATACTAGTGCAATCATTGTGTACATTGCCTTTACAGAAGACATTTACACCAAAGACATTACGTAAGATACTAGTGCAATCATTGTGTACATTGCCTTTACAGAAGACATTTACACCAAAGACATCACATAAGATACTAGTACAATCATTGTGTACATTGCCTTTACAGAAGACATTTACACCAAAGACATCACATAAGATACTAGTACAATCATTGTGTACATTGCCTTTACAGAAGACATTTACACCAAAGACATTACATAAGATACTAGTGCAATCATTGTGTACATTGCCTTTACAGAAGATATGACATAAGATACTAGTGCAATCATTGTGTACATTGCCTTTACAGAAGATATTTACACCAAAGACATTACATAAGATACTAGTGCAATCATTGTGTACATTGCCTTTACAGAAGACATCACATAAGATACTAGTGCAATCATTGTGTACATTGCCTTTACAGAAGACATTTACACCAAAGACATTACATAAGATACTAGTGCAATCATTGTGTACATTGCCTTTACAGAAGACATTTACACCAAAGACATTACATAAGATACTAGTGCAATCATTGTGTACATTGCCTTTACAGAAGACATTTACACCAAAGACATCACATAAGATACTAGTGCAATCATTGTGTACATTGCCTTTACAGAAGACATTTACACCAAAGACATCACATAAGATACTAGTGCAATCATTGTGTACATTGCCTTTACAGAAGACATTTACACCAAAGACATCACATAAGATACTAGTGCAATCATTGTGTACATTGACTTTACAGAAGACATTTACACCAAAGACATCACATAAGATACTAGTGCAATCATTGTGTACATTGCCTTTACAGAAGACATTTACACCAAAGACATTACATAAGATACTAGTACAATCATTGTGTACATTGACTTTACAGAAGACATTTAGACCAAAGAAATTTAAAGAAATTGTTGATGCATCGCTGTTAATTAATTAATTAATAATAATTGACTTCTATGGCGCCTATATCCTCAGGAACCTGAGCTCAGAGGCGCAACAAAACAGAAGTTACTGGACAGAGTCTCTTCAGATATACATGTATATATATATATAATTGAAACTAAGTTACGCAGTACTGTTTAAACACACTATCAACATAGATTTTTGTTAATGTTGGACTCTCGATAAGCCAAAGATTTCCTTGTCCACTTGCCACATGGGTTTTGTTCTGGATGGCAATCTTGTTAAACAGGGCTACATTCCTAGGGCTTTATAGCTTTTGAAACACGAACTAAAAATGACAGACCTGTGTAAATACAGTAGTCAGTCCTATTGAACTACATCACACACAGCACAAGTGATAACTTTATTGCAAATATGTCTTAGATTCACTGCCATTTAAAATTCCTAATTTGAACATTCACTATGGGCAAATGTAGAGCACTGAAGTGTAAGTTGGCTGTCTTATTTAAACAAACTTTTGCACATGACATGGAACTTTATGCTGCCTTTAACTCCAATTTTTATAAATAACCTAAATTTCCGATAGAAACAGCATCAGGGGTGAGATTTAGCGGTCGCTAATGGCGCCTAAAACTGCCTTCGGGTGACTTCAATTGTTGACTACAGTAGCCTGGATGGCGACTCGAAATATTTACGGAGCTGCAATATTTTAGACCCAGCAAAAATAAACGGAATGTCAATAAACATGTCAGAAGTGTAGTCTGGATATATGTTAACCATAAATTGTGTGTTTGTGACACGTTTGACATTGCAAGAAATGTTGCCAAACCGTAGCTGAAGCGATATCAATAGGGATCATTCATTGTATTTTTAATCAACCACATCGACGCTCAACATGTAACTGAACGGTCATTCTACATTGAAATAATAACCTATCATGTTAATAGTATTGGTGTTGCGTGGCGTCACTTTTATATATACAAGAAAAATGCCCGTCCCCAGGACGGGATTACGTGTTAGTTTATACGTGTCAGTCATGATAGCAATGTTTACCAAATGCCTCGGGCCAATATGCCATCAATACGCTTGAACGTATTACCGAAACACCCGCGTCACACACGTGATGCAATACTCGTTGAATGTTCAAAATATAGAAGATCGCGTGGATACTTGTGTTGGTTGATGAATAGTAGAATATCTGCTTTCTACTGTTGGGCCAACACGTGGGTGCGTGCTTTCTACTATAATAATATAAACCGCCTATATGGCGCTACGTACTCTCAAACGATTTACGTACCGAAGTATTCGCTGCGGCGCGCGTGGTTTCTGCGATTGTTGGAAGTTAACGGTTTACGCAGTGAACATTTGATTTACCATAAAAACCACTAAGAATCCTTGATATATGGGTTATTTCGAAGAAATAAAGGCGTTACGTTTCATTAGTGGGGTCGTACATCAATCCCTGATAGTTTGGTGCCCGAGGTGCAAGCCGTCTAGAAGAAAAACGTGAACATAACCATAACCACATATAAACGTACATACATAAAAATATACGCTATCTCGATTATAGTTAGATTTAATTATCTCCATGGTGTGCGGAGCGCTTCTGGTGAATTAATCGGGAGCCTGGTTAAAGTTTCTCTAGGCTAGGGTAAAATCAGGTCCCGTAAAAATCAGCAAAACTGTTCAGTTCACAGGACCTTATGTCCTGTGACGCTTGGAGACTTTTCGCAAAGACTGTTGATGTACCATCCTATGAAAGAAAAACAACCTGTGTATAATTGTATACTGTATTTTATTCAGTATTATGTATCACATTCTACTGAACCTGCCTTAAAAATAAATGTTTCAAAACTGTTTTGTTTTTGATGTTTTTTATTTGTCGTTGATATTGTTCAAAGTATTTACTTTCTATCATCAAAGTATTGAGTAGCAGGTGGGCTACCTAAGAAGCTGTCGGGCTACTTCACTTTGCAAGGATGGTAGCCCGAATGGCTACCTTCCATGACTTGCTAAATCTCACCCCTGCAGCATTGTGTTCATTATTCTGCCAGGTCCAAATGTAAGTTTGTGTTCATTATTCTGCCAGGTCATAATGTAAGTTTGTAATATCACTAGAAATGAACCAATTGACAAAATAAACAAAATAGACAAAGTCTAAGCCATCTCTTAATTTTATGTTTATCGATTCTGATATTTGTAAGCCTTTATTTCAGTGTTCTTACAGGTTTGAATCCTGCTGGTGTTCACGAACACGTTTGTGTCTCTTAACATTCCCAAGCCTTTATTGGAGAACTGATGGAGGTTCTAATCATGTTGGTGTTTTAAGTTTGTGTCTTAATATTCCCAAGCCTTTATTGGAGTACTGACGCAGGTTCTAATCATGTTAGTGTTTTAAGTTTGTGTCTTAATATTCCCAAGCCTTTATTAGAATACTGATGCAGGTTCTAATCATGTTGGTGTTTTAAGTTTGTGTCTTAATATTCCCAAGCCTTTATTGGAGTACTGACGCAGGTTCTAATCATGTTGGTGTTTTAAGTTTGTGTCTTAATATTTCTAAGCCTTTATTGGAGTGTTGTATTTGTTTGATTATTGTTCTTTTTCTGGAACACGATTTTGTTTTCTGATATTTGTAATCCTTTACTGAAGTGTTGTGGCAGGTTCAATTCCTGTTGGTGTTCTGAATAACACACCTGGCTGGGCACACGTCGTAATTGGGTACATGTGGTAATTAGTTCATTCTCTCAAGACATCTTTATTTTTTACTACAGTGCAAAACTTAAAAATATGTAGACTGAATCATTCTTAATCTGACACGAACTCTCCAAATTTATATGTATTTTCCATGGTACTGTTAAAACAATGGAAAAAATGTTGCATTCTTCCCTGGAATATTTGGTTACAATCTGATCGCACGCACGCATGCATGCACGCACGCACCTCAGAGCCATAGAGCAACACACTATTCACATTGGTATTGAACATTGGGTCTTATTTCTTATTGATACGGATGTTGAATTCTGCCCTGTATTTAAGGTGATGAATGCATGCCTGGCCTTTCCAATATTAGGTATTTTACATTTGACCTTATGATCTGTTCTGCTAGGTCAACCCCTAATGTCACGTAAGAGTCCACACTGTTAAACCATCCTCCCAGTCCCGTATGTCATGTGTGAGACCCTGCTGTTCAACCGATCTACCAGAATCCACTCTGCTCAACTGTTCTCACAATCCTGTATGTCACATACATATATATATATATATATATCGAACACAAGTCATCACTGTTCAATCGTCCTCCCATATCTCGAGTACGAGTCATCACTGTTCAATCATCCTCTCAACCCCGTAAGTCACAAGTCCGCGTGGTAAGCCCCTATTTCATGTACTAGTCCCTGCTGTTCAACTGGTCTCCCAGCCCGGTATGTCACGTATTTGTCCCCGCTGTTCCTCTGTTCGCCTAACTCCGTATGTCGTGTATGAGTCCCCGGTGGACCTCCTTTCCCGTATGTGGCCGCAGGTAGTCAATACACAGTTGCATCTATAAGTATTTCGCTTTACGTATCGCTATTTTCATAACTTATAGGCACTGACTTCAGCTGAATTTACCGATTGCATGTTCTCCATACGTTTCACGCATAGATCCGGATACACAAATACTGACAAAATGGCCTCAATAATTTATTATGGTTCACATGTATCCATCACTGTATCTTGTCAGACACTCATTTATTATGGTTCATGTGTATCCATCACTGTATCTTGTCAGACACTCATTTATTATGGTTCATGTGTATCCATCACTGTATCTTGTCAGGCACTCATTTATTATGGTTCACGTGTATCCATCACTGTATCTTGCCAGGCCATCATTTATTATGGTTCACGTGTATCCATCACTGTATCTTGTCAGGCACTCATTTATTTTGGTTCACGTGTATCCATCACTGTATCTTGTCAGGCCCTCATTTATGCAGCTGGGTGAACTGAGACAAGGTGCAATGAACGAAACTGCCCCAGCTTCGAAACGGTTCTGTAGACTGTCCGATGTCCTAACTACTACACTCCGGCCAGTTGCTTGCCTGGTGTATTTATAAACACTCAATAGTGAGTTCTGTAGACTGTCCGATGTCCTAACTACTACACTCCGGCCAGTTACTTGCTTGGTGTATTTATAAACACTCAATAGTGAGTTCTGTAGACTGTCTGATGTCCTAACTACTACACTCCGGCCAGTTACTTGCCTGGTGTATTTATAAACACTCAATAGTGAGTTCTGTAGACTGTCTGATGTCCTAACTACTACACTCCGGCCAGTTACTTGCTTGGTGTATTTATAAACACTCAATAGTGAGTTCTGTAGACTGTCTGATGTCCTAACTACTACACTCCGGCTAGTTACTTGCCTGGTGTATTTATAAACACTCAATAGCGAGTCTTTTGTTACATATAATTGCAGGTATCAGGGAGCTGATGTACCTGCCATGTGTTTACAAACATTGAACAGCTGATGTCACGGATGGTCACACACCAGTATGCTGGATGGTGCCACAGGCAGGTGACAGGTTTGTGGGAAGCCAGATGTAAAGATATGAAAACGCCAAATGAATGACGTTTATTAAGATTATGCCTAATGGCATATTATTCCGATTAAGAGCATGAAATGTGGACCCTGTAACATATGCCAAGCCTGTGGCTGAGTCTCATACAAAGCCGCCTGGACACAATGCTCCCAGAGCCCACACTTCGACATAGCAATACAGTACATGTAGTAATATTCCTACAACACAAGACAATTCATGGCATCGTCACCAGCACATTAAAACCTTAACCCAACACCGACAATACTCGACACAATACCTATTTCCATATACTGCATCATTGGACTACACTACTTGCTAAAATTCCTACTCTATATATTTTTGTAACCTAAAAGGTGGGGCCATTATGCTGATTAGCAATAAACCATCCCAACATCGAGGATGGAAGGGAAGTCATCTTCCACTCCGCACCAAAACCCTACGTGAACGGGCAGATAGCCAAATAAAAAGCCCAAAGTCCACTGGGAAAGCGTCATAGGGAAGGTGGTGACTTCACTTCCACCGGTAATGTACAAACTGTTACCAAGTACAACACTACTAAACACCTTAATGTAACCTTCAGCAGCAGAAAATGGGGAGGAGGGTGGGTCGAAAACTTGTTAAACCGAGAAAGCAGGTCTACTCCGCATGTATCGAACATTCGGAGTGAAGCTGCTTAATTTCAAACTGCGTCATTCGAATGACTGCTGTGCTCTGATTGGTTTAGCGGTGTCACGGGAGCGCTTAGTCAGTCATCCAGGTTTCTTTGCTTACCGTTAAATTAGCATAAATTAGCATGATAACCTATTGACCCTTACGTGCCCTGCTCGCGCTGTTGCTAGCATAAAATCCTGTATGCAACCGTGATTGCATACTCTCATATATGTTAAAGAATCTGTTCAGGCTGATGAAATAAAATTAGAAAGGGAAGCAGATTACGATGAAGCTGTTTGGTGCAAAATAGTTTCAGGAAATTCAAAATTAACTATTGGATTAGTTTACCGAAGTCCAAACATAAACGAAGATGATAACACAAAAATACAAAATGCTATAAAGGAAGTTAGTAAAGGGGAGTGTATCATAATGGGAGATTTTAACCATGGACACATACAATGGAAATCTCTATAGAGTACAGGGGGTGAGGACCAACAATTTCTATTTTTAATTCAGGATAGCTTCCTTACTCAGCACGTGCTAGAACCAACCAGGGAAGAAAATGTATTAGATATAGTTTTATCATCACAAAAAGAATTAGTAGACAATGTAAAAATACATGAACCATTGGGTAACAGTGACTACAATTAAATACATTTTGTCATCAATGTAAAATCAGAAAGTAAAAATAAAAAAGTATAGGAGAAACTACCACAAAAGTAACTATAAAGATATGAGAAAATACTTAGCAAAGCTAGATTGGAATAACATGCTGATGAATAAGACTGCAATTGAATGTTGGAATATTCTAAAATATGAAATTGAGAGTATCACCAATAAATTTGTTCCCTTGAAAAAAACAAGGAAAATGGTCTAGAAAGAAACACTTGTCAAAAGAAGCTATTAGAAAAATAGTGTTTAAGTAAACTATGTGGAGGGTTTATAGGTGTACCAGAAAGGATGAAGACTATGCAAATTACAAAGAGGCACTTAACCTAGCTATAACTGAAATTAGAAAATCTAAAAGAACGTTTGAAAAATAATTGGCAGGTAATATAAAAAATGACAGCAAGAGTTTCTACGCTTATGTGAGGAGTAAACAGAAAGATAAGGTCGGACCACTGGAAAACAACAGGGGAAACATAATTTCAGACGGGTTTCAAATGGCAGAGGTCCTGGATGAGTATTTCAGCTCTGTTTTTACTACAGAAGATATCAGCTCACTTCCAGTTCCAACTACTAAATTTGAGGGCAATAAATCAGAACATTTAGGGTAGTTATTTGTAACTCCTGAAATGATAGTAAAGAAAATTAAGAAGATAAAAGAAAATAAATCACCTGGAGTTGATGGGATACCACCAAAACTGCTTATGGAAGTTTTTGAGCAAATTAGTACACCACTTGCAAAATTGTTTTCACTAGAAGAAGAAATAGTACCTTCAGAATGGAAAGAAGCAAACATTACGCCGCTATTTAAGAAGGGATCGAGGAACAAGCCCGAAAATTACAGACCAGTGAGTTGAACATCAGTTGTATGTAAATTACTCGAAACATTAATTAGAGACCACATGGTGGAATTCCTTGTAAGACATAATTAATAAATACATCTGAACATGGGTTCCTAAAAGCAAGGTCATGTCTAACCAATCTCTTATGTTTTTTGGAAGAAATTACAAAGTGTGTAGATGACTGGTCACCAGTGGATGTTGTCTACTTAGATTTTCAGAAAGCTTACGATAAAGTGCCACATCAAAGATTGTTACTTAAATTAAAAGCCCATGGTATAGGTAATGGTGTAATCAACTGGATAGAAAAGTGGCTTACACACAGAAGACAGAGAGAAATAGTATATGGTGAGATTTCAAACTGGAAATCGGTTTTGAGTGGGGTGAGTATTAGGCCCTATACTGTTTTTAATATATATAAATGATTTGGAAGATGACATATCTAGCAAAGTACTCAAATTTGCAGATGACACAAAAGTATTCAAAAAGGTTACTAATGATACAGATAAACAAAGTTTACAGGATGATCTAGATAAATTAGTTAAATGGTCAGAAAAACGGCAAATGTTATTAAATTTTGGGAAGTGTAATTGTATACACATAGGACTTGGAAACATGGACGAAGAATATAAAATGGGGGATGCTGTACTAGGCAGAACCACACAAGAAAATGACTTAGGAGTAACATTTAGTGCTGACATGAAAGTTTCAGAGCAATGTGGGATTGCTGCTTCGAAAGGAATTCAAATTCTATGGCTAATTAGGAGAACTATCATGTATAAGGAGAAACAGCTAATTGTACCCCTGTACAAAGCAATAGTTAGACCACATTTGGAATATTGTATTCAAGCATGGAGGCCATATCATAAAAAGGACACACACAAGCTACAAAGAATACAACGAAGAGCAACTAAAATGATTCCAGAATTGAGAGACCTTAATTACGAAAGTCGCTTATTACAATATGGTTTGACAACACTAGAGACCAGGAGACTAAGAGGAGACCAAATAGAAGTGTTTAAAATAGTGAACGGTTATGAGGATGTTGATAGGAATGTTTTTCAAACTTAAAGAAGGCAGTAGAACCAGAGGACACAAAGCAGCATTAGTTAAGGAGCAGTGTAGGTTGGACATGAGAAAGTACTCTTTCTCGCAGGGAGTGATAAATGAATGGAACAAATTGTCAAATGATTGTGTTAATGCTAGTAGTGTGAATGTTTAAAAATAGAATTGACAGGTATTTGATAAGGGCGGGCTACACATAGATGAGAAAGTTCTTGGACTCTCAATAAGCCAATGGCTTCTTTGTCCACTTGCCATCTGGAACTTGTTGTTTGGGATGGCAATCTTGTTAAATCTTGTTCTTGTTAAATCACCTTTTAGCTTAAGAAAAAGGGCCTTTTTGTCTATAGGAGTTGATTCCACTTCTTATTACCTGTGTGTTTGTGGGCTGCACTGCCACTGAATCCAACGAAGAATGGCATATAACGTGTACTAATAAAGATATTGAGGTGGAATGAAAGTTATAAGATGCTAAAATGGTGATCCAATATTGTGTGCCCTTGGAATGACCTTGAAATGACCTAGTTACTAGACCTAAACCATTAACCTATGTATACCGTAATTGCTTAAACTGATTAACCTTGTTACCAACGATACATTGGCTTCTAATTACATTGGGAGTGTATTATTACAAGAAACAGATGTGTAGTAAAGTGAATAATGAGTGTGGACATTACACTGGGAGCGTATTATTACAAGAAACAGATGTGTAGTAAGGTGAGTAATGAGTGTTTACAACTAAAACAGTGAATAAATATAAAAAAAAACTAATATTTATTGCAGTTTGTGCTACAGAAATTGGAAGAATTCCGTACACTGCACATAAAAGAACAGGGCTGATCATATTACACAGTGAAGAGTTATAAACAAGAGGCCCTGCCTTACTCTTGATCATATTACACAGTGAAGAGTTATAAACAAGAGGCCCTGCCTTACTCTTGATCATATTACACAGTGAAGAGTTATAAACAAGAGGCCCTGCCTTACTCTTGCTGCCAGACATACTTTATTTTGGATACGTCCTAATGCCAGATATTATCCCAAATGGCACAATTGTGAAACTATTTGGTTATATACATTACTATAAATGAATATTCACAACTGATGCAAATAAATTATTACAAAAAAGCGATACTTGTGAATGTTTAATAATCAACTTCTGTGAAAAAGCTACAGCAATAAGCTGTGGTAACATGAAGATTGTAGCGCCAGTGTTCATAAATGCTTAAATTCTGTGAAAAAGCCACGGCAATATGCTGCGGTAACATGAAGATTGTAGCGCCAGTGTTCATAAATGATCAAATACTGTGAAAAAGCTACGGCAATATGCTGCGGTAACATGAAGATTGTAGCGCCAGTGTTCATAAATGATCAAATACTGTGAAAAAGCTATGGCAATATGCTGTGGTAACATGAAGATTGTAGCGTCAGTGTTCATAAATATATGTGCCCTTTAAATGTCAGTGGTGCGATTCTGTCCAGCAAGAGGCACGAGACAGCTGGGAATTGTAGACTTCTCTACATGTGCCCACTTAGTTGACTCCTGTTGTTCAAACAGCGGGTAGTTGTTGAGGACGTCTTCCCACTTTCTCTTTCCATTTGACAAATCACTGACAATCTTTGGCAGCCGAGTGATCTAAACAACACAAAGACACATTACACAACATGTAACATTTCATATACAACATTCATCAGTTTTAACTTATTCAATGTGCTCTGTGAGAACACAAAGTGCCTCGCAGATTATCCCTGGTTATACTCTGGGCTAAGGGAGAATGAGCTTATGTACAGTTTGCATGTGTCACATATTTATGGTTGTTTACTTTAATCCAATTTTCTTTGGTTGAATTTGATTGATGAATTGGAGGTGTTTATATCATTCCAAAAAGATACCCAATAACATAAAACAGCTCAATGTCTTTCATAAAAATTACTAAATATAACTGTGTGTATCTTATGTGAAACATGCATGAAATATATACAGCATGTCTACCGGTGGTAAACCATACCAGTACACTGATTAATTGGTTTAACAGTTACAAAAACTGTATCATTAGCATTTACTCAGTCAACAGCTGCTAACTGGTTTCACATACAAGTTTTTAATTAAAATGTGGCAGGTCGTTCTCTCTAAATACCTGCAGCATACCTCCGCCCGTATCCGTTTCATTGAATTGCTCTCCCTCAATGTGGCTTACTGCGGTGCTTTCAAACTGGATCGCAATCTGGTCAGTGCTAGCGTAGTGCCGACCAGTAGAACTGCTGCTGGCGCCACCTTGTGTGATACATCATGCTGCATCAGTGACATCACTCGGGGCAAAGGTCAATGTAATTATGTCATGTCAAAGTTATTGCTAAAGTGTAACAAGTTTCACTCTGATTACTCCACCACATGCAGTGAAGACAAATCTGTCTGGGTAACAAGGGTCATCATTTCAAATAATGTACTGATGTAATGAGATGACCCCTTCGTTGGTTACATGCTGGGACATGAGATGACCCCTTAGTTGGTTACATGCTGGGACATAAGATGACCCCTTAGTTGGTTGTCTGTCAGGACATGAGATGACCCCTTCATTGGTTACCTGCTGGGACATGAGATAACCCTATAGTTTGTTACCTGTCGGGACATGAGACAGCCCCTTAGTTGGTTACCTGCTGGGACATGAGATGACCCCTTAGTTGGTTACCTGCTGGGACATGAGATGACCCATTAGTTAGTTATCTATGTGGACATGTTATTTCCCAGATCTGCTTTAACAATCAATCAGATGGACTCAGAATCTCCCAGTGTGTTTCAAATGACACTTGCACAAAACGTCTTGTACTATCAGATTCTGCCGAGAGGTAAATTTTATTTGGAGAATGTTTGACGTGACACTCACTGTGCACTGTTCCTCACCCTCTCACATCTGGAAGTTGTGTTCAAAGAGGGCGTACATGATCTGGCTGACCCCAAACGATGGCTCTACAACTGACAGAACAATTTCTTCAACTACAAAGATTTGATCCCTCTCAACAGACATTCACTGCTTTATGATTTGAGCCAAACTCCCCACCAGTGGCGCCACATAGTGAATGTAATGGAAATCACAATTTCACCATTGCATCAACATACATGATGTGCAGAATCTGCACATCATGATTATTTCATTTGGTAAACTCCTAATTTTTGTCAATAAATCTGTAATTTTCATACAATTGTGGATAGTGTTTCCTTTGAAAATGTGTGTAGGAACAAAATAACATTCATTGTTGTTTGAAAGTTTGTTACATATACTCAAGTTCACAGTAGCAAGTCAACAAACAACAATCGCATTGCCCAGCCAACATACGACTCTGCACTGTCCATTTTGAACTTGTAATAAAGTTGTGGCAGTTTGGATTTTAGCATTAAATTTTATCGCATCCATTTTGAAAATTCACTGACTGTTGTTCTGTATATGATGTTTTATACGCTGTCTTTATTTGTTAGGGGGTCACTCTCTAAATATGCAGGAGGGGATCACTCTCTAAATATGCAGGAGGATATTTTAAAATAAGATCATCTCTCTAAATACACAGGCAGGGTTCACTCTCTAAATACAAAGGAGGGGGCCACTCTAAGTACACTTGAGGGGGATAACCCTATAAATACACAGGAGGGGGACACTCTAAATACACAGGCAGGGGTCACTATCTAAATACACACGAGAGGTCATTCTGTAAATACAGAGGAGGGATCACTCTCTAAATATGCAGGAGGGGGTTGTTCACTATCTAGATACACAGAAAGGTCACTCTGTAAAAACACTGGAGGGGTCACTCTTTAGATGCACAGGAAAAGGGCCACTCACTAAATGCAGGGGGGCGGTCCCTCACTAAATACGCAGCAGGGGTCACTCTCTAAATACACTCACTCAAGGAGGTCACTCAAAATACACAGGAGGTGATCATTATCTAAACAGACAGGAGAGGGTTATCTGTCGGGACATAAGATGGTCTCCTTAGTTGGTTATCTGTCGGGAAATGAGATGACCCCTTCCTTGGTTACATGCTGGGACATGTGATGACCTCTTAATTGATTACCTGCTGGGACATGACCCCTTAGTTCTGTCCAGACATGAGATGACCCCTTTGTTGGTTACCTGCTGGGACATGAGATGAACCTATAGTTGGTTACCTGTTGGGACATGAGATGACCCCTTCGTCGGTTACCTGCTGGGACATGAGATGACTCTATAGTTGGTTATCTGTCGGTACATGAGATGACCCCTTCGTTAGTTACCTGCTGGGACACAAGAGTACTCCTTAATTGGTTATCTGTCGGGACATGAGAATAACACACCTTTATTCCCAGTTTCTTCCGGGAAGAAAGGTGTTTCTTCCCTTTTTTCCCATGGTTCTTCCCACGGAACGGGAAGAAATACCTTTCTTCCCGGAAGAAAGCCAACCCTGACATGAGATAATCCTACAGTTGGTTACCTGCTGGGACATGAGATGACCCCCTAAGTTGGTTACCTGTTGGGACATGAGATGATCCCTTAGTTGGTTATCTTTCAGGACATGAGATGACAATCAGGCATGGGGCAAATTAACCTGCAAAGTTAATTAAATTACAATTAACTCAGAAGTTCTCCAATTAAATTAAACTCACATATTTCTCAGGTCAATTAAATAAAATTAACCTCCCAGATTCTTCAATTAAATTAAATTAACAATTAATTTTATCCAATTAACAAATAACAGTTATACCATGTGTTGGTATAAATGTTTGCACATTTAAAACAGTTCTAAAATCACAAGACTTTTAACAGAAATGTGTTTTGTAACTTTGTTGTAAAGAGATTTGTTCACACAATATCTACATGCCAAGACATTTCTTCATGAGGCATATGATTACATTTTAAATGTGGTAGATACGTGTTAAAATATATTATTTATCTGAAAGGTATGAAAAGTTGTGGCTGAATATTTGCACTTGTTGGGTTTCCTCCTATATTTAAACGCCAAATTAATAAAACCGGACTACAAACATCATTTCTATGATGATGTCTGTACAGACATCATTTGTATGATGATGTCTATAGGCCGGTTTTTACATATGCAGTGTTTTATACTGAATCATTAGGTTTCCCCTTTACGCGTTTGCATTTAAATATGTACACACTATTTTGTATGCATCACTAGACCTTCTGATGTAAGTTGGCACTGTAAACAGATCCCAAACTGATGCCATATTACATTTCTCTACATCTCCCCATTAACGGTTATACGTACACATAAAATTATAGATGCATACCCGGGTAGGTCTAATGGCCCCCATAGGTCCACTTGGCTGCAAGTTGCCAGCCCCAAATGTTTAATTTAAACAGAAATTAGCAGAATCCAAGATTAGCCATCAACTTATCACCCTACCAGAGGATATTCTATTGTCTACGCCTCACTCCAATTCACAGGTGCTGAATTACCAGCCACCACAGTTGGTATGGTTGGTACAGTGTACAATATACATGCAGGTTAATTGCCCCATGCCTGGTGGTCATCTCATGTCCTGACAGATAACCAACTAAGGGGTCATCTCATGTCCCAGCAGTTAACCAACTAAGGGGGTCATCTCATGTATCATATTATGCGTTCTGTGATGTTCTCCCTCCCAGTCACACACGTCTGAACATGATCTCTCTCAGGCTAGTGACTGGAATAGTGTCTGCAGGCCTTCTGAAAACACCTGGATAACATGGCTATCTAGTAATATTGTTAACTGTTGAATGAGCACTTAATTGAGAGTTAATTGGAAATTTGTCAATTAAATTAAATTAAACCTTTTGGTAAAGTTAATTAAATAAATTAAATTAGCCTTTCTGGAAATGTTAATTAATGAAATTAAATTAACTTAATCGAGTTAATTCAATTAACAATCGACGACCATTTAGTTGGTTATCTGATGGGACATGAGATAACCCCATTCGTTGGTTACCTGCTGGGACATGACTCCTTAGTTGGTTATCTGTCGGGACATGAGATCACCCCCTTCGTTGGTTACCTGCTGGGACATGAGACGACCCCTTCGTTGGTTACCTGCTGGGACATGAGATTACCCTATAGTTGGTTACCTGCTGGGATATGAGACGAACCCTTCACTGGTTACCTGCTAGGACATGACTCCTTAGTTGGTTACCTGCTGGGACATGAGATGACCCCTTCGTTGGTAACCTGCAGGGACGAGATGACCCTATAGTTGGTTACCTGCTGGGATATGAGAAGACCCCTTCATTGGTTACCTGCTGGGACATGAGATGACCCTTTTGTTGGTTACCTGTCGGGGACTTGAGGAGCGAAGCAGGAGGTCGTTGTCATCACAGTGCCGCTAAGTCCATGCGTCCATCATTGTATGCCCCACCTGCTGTGACAATCAACTTGAAACGTGACTTCTGGGCAATTCTTGGCCAAAGCACATATTTTGTATTTGGATGGAACATTCTAGTCACAAGTTATTGTTAGGACGCCATTGACTTTTTGAGTCCAACTTATCACATATCTGTCAATTTTAGTTTAATACAATCAGTAGATAATTTGTTCCATTCATTTATTATCCTTCATGAGAATGGGTACTTTCTAATATCTAGTCTGTACTTTTCTTTTATTAATGCTGCTCTGTGTCTTGTTTTTGTACTGCAACCTTAAGTTTGAAGACAATATTTCTATCAATATCTTCACAGACATTCACTTGCAATTAGACAAAGAATTTCTAGTTTTACTATTATACAGAATAGCAAATGAGGTTATCCAGAGGAAATCCTGTAGAACCTGTACTAGAACACTAGAACCACCTGTTACAATCAGTATATGTAACACACCACTACTTTCTGTGACACAAAATAAGAATATACTGTGTTGATGAACTTGGAAATGTTGTTTCGTGTGTTTTCCGCAGCTCGATACCCCGTCGACTCCCGGTGTATTTGTGTTTACAATGAAATGGGGACACGCTTGTGCAGACCTTTCTCTGTTTGTATAAATACACCAACTACTTGGTAGGTTGGTAACGGGCAATCCAATTTTATTCATACACAACAAGGATTGCCGCTGTGCACACACTAATAGTGACTAAGTCTGCCACAAATTGTGCACAGCCTGGTATTAAGCTGATGTGTATGATCAATTAGTAAACAATACCAGATAAGATTTAACATTATTGATATTTTCTACTGTAGCTAGCAACTGCCGAAGACAGTCTTTACCAAAAAACCCTTGCTGCTCTTAAACAAAGCGACAGCATACAAAGAGGGGAAAAATACCTATGTGCAGACAAGCATACATAATTATATGTATATAGTGCTAGCTAGAGTATTTACAATGATATACACAAAAGTGGGGGAATAAACCCCCATACAACATTCAGATCAATTCGATATCTAGACATGTTGACACGTAATATGCAAGTTTAGAAAGCGTATCGACACAGAAGTACAAATACATCGGGAGGGTGGGTGGGAATAAATTCAGAAGCTCGGATGATGTTCGTATGGCGCAGCGAAGAAAAGTGATTCAAAACATGGTCCCGCTCGCTATCTGCAAATTTCCCCAGCGTGCACCGCTGGCCAGTAATATTTCCCGAAAAAGTCACATGATCGGTTGGTGTAATTGGGCCGGCTTAATTAAGCGCCTTACCAATAGAGGGGTGTGCAGGATAGAGATGGGAACAGGTTGTTTGTTAAACACACCTAGCTAATCAGCTAGGTGCTCGCTGCCCAGCCCCACAAAAAGGCTTTTCATCCTATAGGCCAAAAATTCATTTCGTGTGTTTTCCGCAGCTCGATACCCCGTCGACTCCCGGTGTATTTGTGTTTACAATGAAATGGGGACACGCTTGTGCAGACCTTTCTCTGTTTGTATAAATACACCAACTACTTGGTAGGTTGGTAACGGGCAATCCAATTTTATTCATACACAACAAGGATTGCCGCTGTGCACACACTAATAGTGACTAAGTCTGCCACAAATTGTGCACAGCCTGGTATTAAGCTGATGTGTATGATCAATTAGTAAACAATACCAGATAAGATTTAACATTATTGATATTTTCTACTGTAGCTAGCAACTGCCGAAGACAGTCTTTACCAAAAAACCCTTCCATCACTGTATCTTGTCAGGCCATCATTTATTATGGTTCATGTGTATCCATCACTGTATCTTGTCAGGCCATCATTTATTATGGTTCATGTGTATCCATCACTGTATCTTGTCAGGCCATCATTTATTATGGTTCACATGTATCCATCACTGTATCTTGTCAGGCACTCATTTATTATGGTTCATGTGTATCCATCACTGTATCTTGTCAGGCCATCATTTATTATGGTTCACGTGTATCCATCACTGTATCTTGTCAGGCCATCATTTATTATGGTTCACGTGTATCCATCACTGTATCTTGTCAGGCCCTCATTTATTATGGTTCACGTGTATCCATCACTGTATCTTGTCAGGCCATCATTTATTATGGTTCACGTGTATCCATCACTGTATCTTGTCAGGCACTCATTTATTATGGTTCACGTGTATCCATCACTGTATCTTGTCAGGCCATCATTTATTATGGTTCACGTGTATCCATCACTGTATCTTGTCAGGCCATCATTTATTATGGTTCACGTATATCCATCACTGTATCTTGTCAGGCCATCATTTATTATGGTTCACGTGTATCCATCACTGTATCTTGTCAGGCCCTCATTTATTATGGTTCACGTGTATCCATCACTGTATCTTGTCAGGCCATCATTTATTATGGTTCACGTGTATCCATCACTGTATCTTGTCAGGCACTCATTTATTATGGTTCATGTGTATCCATCACTGTATCTTGTCAGGCCATCATTTATTATGGTTCACGTGTATCCATCACTGTATCTTGTCAGGCCATCATTTATTATGGTTCACGTGTATCCATCACTGTATCTTGTCAGGCCATCATTTATTATGGTTCACGTGTATCCATTACTGTATCTTGTCAGGCCATCATTTATTATGGTTCACGTGTATCCATCACTGTATCTTGTCAGGCCATCATTTATTATGGTTCATGTGTATCCATCACTGTATCTTGTCAGGCCATCATTTATTATGGTTCATGTGTATCCATCACTGTATCTTGTCAGGCACTCATTTATTATGGTTCACGTGTATCCATCACTGTATCTTGTCAGGCCATCATTTATTATGGTTCACGTGTATCCATCACTGTATCTTGTCAGGCCATCATTTATTATGGTTCACGTGTATCCATCACTGTATCTTGTCAGGCCATCATTTATTATGGTTCACGTGTATCCATCACTGTATCTTGTCAGGCCATCATTTATTATGGTTCACGTGTATCCATCACTGTATCTTGTCAGGCCATCATTTATTATGGTTCACGTGTATCCATCACTGTATCTTGTCAGGCCATCATTTATTATGGTTCACGTGTATCCATCACTGTATCTTGTCAGGCCATCATTTATTATGGTTCACGTGTATCCATCACTGTATCTTGTCAGGCCATCATTTATTATGGTTCACGTGTATCCATCACTGTATCTTGTCAGGCCATCATTTATTATGGTTCACGTGTATCCATCACTGTATCTTGTCAGGCCATCATTTATTATGGTTCACGTGTATCCATCACTGTATCTTGCCAGGCCATCATTTATTATGGTTCACGTGTATCCATCACTGTATCTTGCCAGGCCCTCATTTATTATGGTTCACGTGTATCCATCACTGTATCTTGTCAGGCACTCATTTATTATGGTTCACGTGTATCCATCACTGTATCTTGTCAGGCACTCATTTATTATGGTTCACGTGTATCCATCACTGTATCTTGTCAGGCACTCATTTATTATGGTTCACGTGTATCCATCACTGTATCTTGTCAGGCACTCATTTATTATGGTTCACGTGTATCCATCACTGTATCTTGTCAGGCACTCATTTATTATGGTTCACGTGTATCAATCACTGTATCTTGTTAGGCCCTCATTTATTATGGTTCACGTGTATCCATCACTGTATCTTGTCAGGCACTCATTTATTATGGTTCACATGTATCCATCACTGTATCTTGTCAGGCCATCATTTATTATGGTTCACGTGTATCCATCACTGTATCTTGTCAGGCCCTCATTTATTATGGTTCACGTGTATCCATCACTGTATCTTGTCAGGCCCTCATTTATTATGGTTCACGTGTATCCATCACTGTATCTAGTCAGGCCATCATTTATGCAGCTGGGTGAACTGAGACAAGGTGCAATGAACGAAACTGCCCCATCTTCGAAATGGTTCTGTAGACTGTCCGATGTCCTAACTACTACACTCCGGCCAGTTGCTTGCCTGGTGTATTTATAAACACTCAATAGCGAGTCTTTTGTTACATATAATTGCAGACATCAGGGAGTTGATGTACCTGCCATGTACAAACATTGAACAGCTGATGTCACGGATGGTCACACACCAGTGTGCTGGATGGTGCCACAGGCAGGTGACAGGTTTGTGGGAAGTAGATTTAACAAGATTTAACAAGATTTGCCATCCAAGCCAAAGGCCCAGATGACAAGTGGATAAGGAAGCCATTGGCTTATCAAGAGTCCAACAATGTTCATCTACTTATAACCCGCCCTCCTGAGATATGTGTCACATATACACGCTGCTAGCAGTTACACAATCTGTAGACAATTTGTTCCATTCATTTATTGTCCTCTGTGAGAACGAGTGCTTCCTGATGTCTAATCTACAAGTAGGCCTATAACAATTTAATCAGATTCACCTCGGCAGTTGAATGTACTTGTCTCTAAAGTGTCACATCATTTAAGTGAACATCACTGTCATTTCTTCAGTCTGTAGTTACACATAAGCATAGATGTCTTCTAGATGACGTGTATGTCTGTTTACAAATAAACACCAGGTGACTGGTATATTGGCCTACTTCATGGTCACAGAACGCACACCAAATAGCACACAGAAGGCCCTCTGTGTGGCATGCAGGTGTTCAGCTGACTGGGAAATGTAGTAGTTAGTCTGTTATAAAGCGGGATGTTCTTGTCGTCTGTCATATCATATTATACAACCAGTCATTCTTGTACAGCTGGGCCACTGAAGTACCAGTGTATCGTCATCATCACTGGCCTAATGATGTTTGGCGATCTTGGACATTGGCCTAGGTATGTTAAAAAAATTAAAACAAATGTATACAATCATTTGAACACTTTTGTGTAACAAAAGATGCTATGCAGTTATTATGTTATTTCAATATATTTATTATTTGCGAAGTTATTCCACTTCAAAAACGTTGTTCCACTTAAAAAACGAATTAAACATTATGGTAGAAGATATTGACCCTCACATAATTGGTATTGCTGAATCATGGGCCAACACAGACACAACAGATGCTGAATTAGGATTGACAGGATACATAATGTTTAGGAGAGATCGAATAGAAAGAAGGGGAGGGGGAGTTACTTTTCATGCAATCAACAACGCAAGCCAGATGTAAAGATATGAAAAGGCCAAATGAATGACGTTTATTAAGATTATGCCTAATGGCATATTATTCCGATTAAGAGCATGAAATGTGGACCCTGTAACATATGCCTCATACAAAGCCGCCTGGACACAATGCTCCCAGAGCCCACACTTCGACATAGCAATACAGTAGATGTAGTAATATTCCTACAACACAAGACAATTCATGGCATCGTCACCAGCACATTAAAACCTTAACCCAACACCGACAATACTCAACGCAATACCTATTTCCATATACTGCATCATTGGACTACACTACTTGCTAAAATTCCTACTCTATATATTTTTGTAACCTAAAAGGTGGGGCCATTATGCTGATTAGCAATAAACCATCCCAACATCGAGGATGGAAGGGAAGTCATCTTCCACTCCGCACCAAAACCCTACGTGAACGGGCAGATAGCCAAATAAAAAGCCCAAAGTCCACTGGGAAAGCGTCATAGGGAAGGTGGTGACTTCACTTCCACCGGTAATGTACAAAATGTTACCAAGTACAACACTACTAAACACCTTAATGTAACCTTCAGCAGCAGAAAATAGGGAGGAGGGTGGGTCGAAAACTTGTTAAACCGAGAAAGCAGGTCTACTCCACATGTATCGAACATTCGGAGTGAAGCTGCTTAATTTCAAACTGCGTCATTCGAATGACTGCTGTGCTCTGATTGGTTTAGCGGTGTCACGGGAACGCTTAGTCAGTCATCCAGGTTTCTTTGCTTACCCTTAAATTAGCATAAATTAGCATGATAACCTATTGACCCTTACGTGCCCTGCTCGCGCTGTTGCTAGCATAAAATCCTGTATGCAACCGTGATTGCATACTCTCATATACGTTAAAGAATCTATTCAGGCTGATGAAATAAAATTAGAAAGGGAAGCAGATTACGATGAAGCTGTTTGGTGCAAAATAGTTTCAGGAAATTCATAATTAACTATTGGATTAGTTTACCGAAGTCCAAACATAAACGAAGATGATAACACAAAAATACAAAACGCTATAAAGGAAGTTAGTAAAGGGGAGTGTATCATAATGGGAGATTTTAACCATGGACACTTACAATGGAAATCTCTATAGAGTACAGGGGGTGAGGACCAACAATTTCTATTTTTAATTCAGGATAGCTTCCTTACTCAGCACGTGCTAGAACCAACCAGGGAAGAAAATGTATTAGATATAGTTTTATCATCACAAAAAGAATTAGTAGACAATGTAAAAATACATGAACCATTGGGTAACAGTGACCACAATTAAATACATTTTGACATCAATGTAAAATCAGAAAGTAAAAATAAAAAAGTACAAGAGAAACTTTCACAAAGGTAACTACAAAGATATGAGAAAATACTTAGCAAAGCTAGATTGGAATAACATGCTGATGAATAAGACTGCAATTGAATGTTGGAATATTCTAAAATATGAAATTGAGAGTATCATCAATAAATTTGTTCCCTTGAAAAAAACAAGGAAAATGGTGTAGAAAGAAACACTTGTCAAAAAAAGCTATTAGAAAAATAGCGTTTAAGTAAACTATGTGGAGGGTTTATAGGTGTACCAGAAAGGATGAAGACTATGCAAATTGCAAAGAGGCACTTAACCTAGCTATAACTGAAATTAGAAAATCTAAAAGAACGTTTGAAAAATAATTGGCAGGTAATATAAAAAATGACAGCAAGAGTTTCTACGCTTATGTGAGGAGTAAACAGAAAGATAAGGTCGGACCACTGGAAAACAACAGGGGAAACATAATTTCAGACGGGTTTCAAATGGCAGAGGTCCTGGATGAGTATTTCAGCTCTGTTTTTACTACAGAAGATATCAGCTCACTTCCAGTTCCAACTACTAAATTTGAGGGCAATAAATCAGAACATTTAGGGTAGTTATTTGTAACTCCTGAAATGATAGTAAAGAAAATTAAGAAGATAAAAGAAAATAAATCACCTGGAGTTGATGGGATACCACCAAAACTGCTTATGGAAGTTTTTGAGCAAATTAGTACACCACTTGCAAAATTGTTTTCACTAGAAGAAGAAATAGTACCTTCAGAATGGAAAGAAGCAAACATTACGCCGCTATTTAAGAAGGGATCGAGGAACAAGCCCGAAAATTACAGACCAGTGAGTTGAACATCAGTTGTATGTAAATTACTCGAAACATTAATTAGAGACCACATGGTGGAATTCCTTGTAAGACATAATTAATAAATACATCTGAACATGGGTTCCTAAAAGCAAGGTCATGTCTAACCAATCTCTTATGTTTTTTGGAAGAAATTACAAAGTGTGTAGATGACTGGTCACCAGTGGATGTTGTCTACTTAGATTTTCAGAAAGCTTACGATAAAGTGCCACATCAAAGATTGTTACTTAAATTAAAAGCCCATGGTATAGGTAATGGTGTAATCAACTGGATAGAAAAGTGGCTTACACACAGAAGACAGAGAGAAATAGTATATGGTGAGATTTCAAACTGGAAATCGGTTTTGAGTGGGGTGAGTATTAGGCCCTATACTGTTTTTAATATATATAAATGATTTGGAAGATGACATATCTAGCAAAGTACTCAAATTTGCAGATGACACAAAAGTATTCAAAAAGGTTACTAATGATACAGATAAACAAAGTTTACAGGATGATCTAGATAAATTAGTTAAATGGTCAGAAAAACGGCAAATGTTATTAAATTTTGGGAAGTGTAATTGTATACACATAGGACTTGGAAACATGGACGAAGAATATAAAATGGGGGATGCTGTACTAGGCAGAACCACACAAGAAAATGACTTAGGAGTAACATTTAGTGCTGACATGAAAGTTTCAGAGCAATGTGGGATTGCTGCTTCGAAAGGAATTCAAATTCTATGGCTAATTAGGAGAACTATCATGTATAAGGAGAAACAGCTAATTGTACCCCTGTACAAAGCAATAGTTAGACCACATTTGGAATATTGTATTCAAGCATGGAGGCCATATCATAAAAAGGACACACACAAGCTACAAAGAATACAACGAAGAGCAACTAAAATGATTCCAGAATTGAGAGACCTTAATTACGAAAGTCGCTTATTACAATATGGTTTGACAACACTAGAGACCAGGAGACTAAGAGGAGACCAAATAGAAGTGTTTAAAATAGTGAACGGTTATGAGGATGTTGATAGGAATGTTTTTCAAACTTAAAGAAGGCAGTAGAACCAGAGGACACAAAGCAGCATTAGTTAAGGAGCAGTGTAGGTTGGACATGAGAAAGTACTCTTTCTCGCAGGGAGTGATAAATGAATGGAACAAATTGTCAAATGATTGTGTTAATGCTAGTAGTGTGAATGTTTAAAAATAGAATTGACAGGTATTTGATAAGGGCGGGCTACACATAGATGAGAAAGTTCTTGGACTCTCAATAAGCCAATGGCTTCTTTGTCCACTTGCCATCTGGAACTTGTTGTTTGGGATGGCAATCTTGTTAAATCTTGTTCTTGTTAAATCACCTTTTAGCTTAAGAAAAAGGGCCTTTTTGTCTATAGGAGTTGATTCCACTTCTTATTACCTGTGTGTTTGTGGGCTGCACTGCCACTGAATCCAACGAAGAATGGCATATAACGTGTACTAATAAAGATATTGAGGTGGAATGAAAGTTATAAGATGCTAAAATGGTGATCCAATATTGTGTGCCCTTGGAATGACCTTGAAATGACCTAGTTACTAGACCTAAACCATTAACCTATGTATACCGTAATTGCTTAAACTGATTAACCTTGTTACCAACGATACATTGGCTTCTAATTACATTGGGAGTGTATTATTACAAGAAACAGAAAAAAAGTAAACTTAAATATGTTGTTTACCTAATACAGAACTGCACAGTCAAATATATATATATGTATGTTTGTATGTATATATATATATATATATAATTATATATATATATATATATATATATATATATATATATATATATATATATATATATATATATATATATATATATATATATATATATATATATTAACTGAATTCACAACACATACAACATTTTATTCCATCTAAATTTTCCTCAATACTTCCATTTAAACTTTTGACAATCGGCTTTATTGATGTTCATATCTGCCATTTTTGGATAAATAAATAATATACACATTTTGTTTAATGCTGCTTCCTCAAATGGTTCAGCCCATCGCGAATCCAGTTCACTTATGTCCAAGTGTGTGACTAGCTTAAGTAATGCGCGCAGTCTGTTCAATAAAAAGTGCCTATTTTTGTTCAAATCATAGAAAGAATTGACTTTAGTCATTAGATCTGGTAAGGATCAAATTAGTGCATATCCAAAATGGCAAACACTGTATCTGTCAATGCTGATCATAGGCGAGACCTCCGTCCTCTCGCCGATAACATGACAAAGTTACACAATTTTACCAAGGAAGAAACATCGTGATTTTTCAGCATTTAGATTTTCACTTCAGTTAATGCTTGAACAAGCATTAAATAATTTAATAGTTTGTCTGATCATTTCACAAAAACTTGTTCGCAAAATTAATTTGAAATGAAAATAGAACAAAAATCGAATTGATTAAGCATCTTTAATGAAACCCGGTGTAGTTTTGTTGATTTCAAATAAATATTTATCTTGACGTCTAGGTTTAGTAATTTTGTTGTTTATAGATTTGTCTTGGGTGTTTTTTTCAAGCGGGTTACCATTAGTCCCTATTTTAATCAGGTAAATATTATGTTTTATGCGCATACATTTTTAAAATAAAATTATTTAGCATATTTATTTAAACAAAGTTCACTTAAATTGTCATACCATACCAAAAACAATTTTACTTACAAGTATGATATCTTTCCCTTGGGATAGTGCATGTTTCTAATTCACATATATATATATATATATATATATATATATATATATATATAAAACATATGTAATTTATTTATATATATATATATATATATATATATATATATAATAAATAAATTACATATGTTTTATATATATATATATATATATATATATATATATATATATATATATATATATGTGTGTGTGTGAATTAGAAACATGCACTATATATATATATATATATATATATATATATATATATATAAGATATATAATTTAGTTTATGTATGTATTGTCTACATGTGTATTTTGAATATATGTATGTATGTTAGTATAGTATCTGTTTGATGTAGACGTGTTGCCTGTTACATTTGTTGATCTGATATTGCGACATGTGTTAAAGAAGTGTCAGCAGTGTCACTACACGGTCCACTTCGGTCAACATATTATGACATCAACAACAAAGTAACGTGTCCCAAGTACACATATTTTGCAATAAGAGGTCATTCAAAGAACGCCAGGCACACTATGATGACATCGACATTTGTTGTGCTGATTTTGCTCAAAGTGTTCATTTAAAGCGATATAGACGCACACACACTGGTGACAAGCCTTTTAAGTGTGACACGTATGGATAACATTTTGTGGACAGTGGACAATTGAAGAGACATCCGCTGTCATACTGGTGAGAAACCGTTCTAGTGTGATATCAGTTGTGCTGATTTTGCCCTGCTTGGTAATTGAAAGCGACATAGACGTGATACATGTCGATTACAGTTCTTCAGTAGTGGACATTTGAAGTAATCTGTCCACTGGTTACAAACCCTTGACAGTTTGCCTATAGTGGATCTATGAAATATCATATACGCACTCACGCAGGTTAGAAGCCATTCATGTGTGGCGTTTGTTAATTGAAGTATGCCAGGAACAGAAGCTTAAAGAGACATTCAACACTGAGGAGAAACCTTGCCGGTGTAACACTTATGGGGCGCAGTGTTGTTGATCTACTACATTAGCCGTTCACATGCCTACACATAATGCTGAGAAATCCTTCAAATGTGACATCTAGTTGGCATGGTTTATAAATTGTAAAGAATACATATATTTGCATGGTTTAACTATCATAAAGAGTACCATTGTGACATATAGTTGGCATGGTATATAAATTATAAAGAAAACAAATGTGACCCTCTGAAATGTCATATGTGCACTTACACGGGGGAGAAATCCTACTATGTGATACTTGTGTAAAACTTTAATTTGTAGCAATAATTTGAATATTCACTCGCACAAATACAAACCACACATATGAACCACAGGCGGAAGTAGCTCTAAATTAGTGTGACTACATCAAAGTTGCCTTCACAACACATTTAGTCCATCGCGAATCAGGTTTGTTATGTTCATATCTGTAGTGTGATACTGATATGTAAAATCGGTTTACTAAAAAAAATTGTCGAGAGAATATGACTTGATTGTTACATCTCATAACTTGCGAAAATGTGAATAGGGTAATATAGTACAGGGTGATAGAGTGCAGGGTGATAGAGTGCAGGGTGATAGAGTACAGGGTGATAGAGTACAGGGTGACCACACACAAAAAACAGAACACATACAACTTATTATAACTCCTTATTTAAAAATGTGTGTGCTTATGTGCTTATACTTAATTAACTTAAGTAATAATTAAGTTACAAATACGACACAGCTAAATACAGATTAAAAAGTACCCTAAAATATGAGAACAAATTCTTACTGGAACCAAACCCGTGGCTGAAATGTTAACGTTTAGAAAGCTGACCACTATGTCAACTCGGTCACAGAGGGTACTGCCAACACTGTTGTGGCTGTTATAATATATCGGCCGTCAGTTCGTCTGTCAAGCTTGACATTATTTGCAGGTCGTTCAGTTGATCGAGTTCCATGTTGTCAGGCCATTTTTGGGTCATGCTTTGGTAACATGTTAAACTTGTGCCTCAGCACGTTCGTATGGAATTCCTGTGTAAAGAAAACTGTCAAAACAACATATCTTATAAACGAACTCTTCTTCTTGTTTGACACCATCCTCAAATTAGACGTCGTTATTCTCGCTATTTATCGTAACACTTCCATAACGTGTACGCTGTTCCCCCTGAAATATACTGTTCTTCATTATGCAACAACATGATGTTAGCTATTAAACATTTTTAATAATTGAAGTTTTCCGACAAAATCCTTGTCAAATGATTCCATGTAAACTACGTCACTACTACTTCGATGCGACGCCTTTGTCGAACATCTAAAGAACTGCCATCGCCACGTGAATTCACAGTCAGGTGATCGTCATATTTGAACAACCAGAACGACAGGGACATTTATCACTGCCATTCGTATCCGGTAGTCGACGTTTCTGAACAGGAGACAGGTGCTTAGGTTTATTACATGCCATCTGCGAATAGAGGTCGACACACAAAATGAGTGATAAACGCCTGGTAGCATAGACCAGCATTGTTCTTAATTCGGACAGTAGTGCTTATGTATTGAAAGGTGTGCCATCTACGTCAGTTTTATCGTGACGGAGATGAAATGATGCGTGACGCAGAATACAAACTTAGCTGTGACTAAGGCAAACAAAGGCAACATGTGCCCAAACCTCACAATTACCATATTTGACGAGGCGCCTCCAGTGAAGCAATCGTTGGGCAGGTTATTCATTTACAACTTCCTTCTTAATTTCATTCGCGCACAATTATTATCTCTATCGAAACACAAAAGGGCGGGCGGGCGGGCGGGCGGGCGGGCGGGCGGGCGGGCGGGCGGGCGGGCGGGCGGGCGGGCGGGCGGGCGGGCGGGCGGGCGGGCGGGCGGGCGGGCGGGCGGGCGGGCGGGCGGGCGGGCGGGCGGGCGGGCGGGCGGGCGGGCGGGCGGGCGGGCGGGCGGGCGGGCGGGCGGGCGGGCGGGCGGGCGGGCGGGCGGGCGGGCGGGCGGGCGGGCGGGCGGGCGGGCGGGCGGGCGGGCGGGCGGGCGGGCGGGCGGGCGGGCGGGCGGGCGGGCGGGCGGGCGGGCGGGCGGGCGGGCGGGCGGGCGGGCGGGCGGGCGGGCGGGCGGGCGGGCGGGCGGGCGGGCGGGCGGGCGGGCGGGCGGGCGGGCGGGCGGGCGGGCGGGCGGGCGGGCGGGCGGGCGGGCGGGCGGGCGGGCGGGCGGGCGGGCGGGCGGGCGGGCGGGCGGGCGGGCGGGCGGGCGGGCGGGCGGGCGGGCGGGCGGGCGGGCGGGCGGGCGGGCGGGCGGGCGGGCGGGCGGGCGGGCGGGCGGGCGGGCGGGCGGGCGGGCGGGCGGGCGGGCGGGCGGGCGGGCGGGCGGGCGGGCGGGCGGGCGGGCGGGCGGTGCACTATTAGTTCAACAAATAGTGACCGCTCAAGACTGGGTCGTTATCGCATATAACCTATGTTAGCTTTGTTACCAGTTACACTAATTAAAGTTTCATGGCTGATGTAGAGCCGTACTATGCAATAAACATTGTATTAGTTAGTTTTATTTGCGGTAATCAGAGTTCTTCTTTATTAAGAAACATATATTTTTACCTGATCTAAATGTGCAGACCCCCTACACTTGCCCTATGACTAGTTTCAACTTACCCCGTATACGAGGTTAGTTGAAGCACATGATTTATGCTCACAAAATTAATTATATGTCGGGTACTCTTGGAAATACACATTTTCTTAGTACCTACACATATGACATGAATATATATGCCTGCGGGTGCATGTTATTTATTTTTTTATAAATAAAACGCGTTTCGAATTATCCATGATAAGACTAAAAGTGTGTCAACTATCCCCGTCTCCCCGTTGCAGGCCTCCAGTTGTCCATTGCCTCAAATTATCGGGACAGGCGTTTCGTCTTCTTCCTGGTTTGTTTTTTCCTTCGACTTCAATTGTTGTTAAAACCAGACTTTGGCTTCGTCTTTTCCAGTGTCCGTGCTTTGATATTTTTCGTCGTTTAAACTAGCTACCAGTCCTTTCTCTTCAGACACACCAACCTGTTGTCAGACCCAGACATACCAACCTGTTGTCAGACCCAGACATACCAACTTGTTGTCAGACCCAGACACACCAACCTGTTGTCAGACCCAGACACACCAACCTGTTGTCAGACCCAGACACACCAACCTGTTGTCAGACCCAGACACACCAACCTGTTGTCAGACCCAGACATACCAACCTGTTGTCAGACCCAGACATACCAACCTGTTGTCAGACCCAGACATACCAACCTGTTGTCAGACCCAGACATACCAACCTGTTGTCAGACACACCAACCTGTTGTCAGACACACCAACCTGTTGTCAGACCCAGACATACCAACCTGTTGTCAGCTCCAGACACACCAACCTGTTGTCAGACCCAGACACACCAACCTGTTGTCAGCTCCAGACATACCAACCTGTTGTCAGACCCAGACATACCAACTTGTTGTCAGACCCAGACACACCAACCTGTTGTCAGACCCAGACACACCAACCTGTTGTCAGACCCAGACACACCAACCTGTTGTCAGACCCAGACACATCAACCTGTTGTCAGACCCAGACACACCAACCTGTTGTCAGACCCAGACATACCAACCTGTTGTCAGACCCAGACATACCAACCTGTTGTCAGACCCAGACATACCAACCTGTTGTCAGACTCAGACATACCAACCTGTTGTCAGACACACCAACCTGTTGTCAGACACACCAACCTGTTGTCAGACCCAGACACACCAACCTATTGTCAGACCCAGACACACCAACCTGTTGTCAGACCCAGACATACCAACCTGTTGTCAGACCCAGACATACCAACCTATTGTCAGACCCAGACATACCAACATGTTGTCAGACACACCAACCTGTTATCAGACACACCAACCTGTTGTCAGACCCAGACACACCGACCTGTTGTCAGACCCAGACACACCAACCTGTTGTCGGACCCACACACACCAACCTGTTGTCAGACCCAGACATACCAACCTGTTGTCAGACCCAGACACACCAACCTGTTGTCAGACCCAGACACACCAACCTTTTGTCGGACCCACACACACCAACCTGTTGTCAGACCCAGACATACCAACCTGTTGTCAGCTCCAGACACACCAACCTGTTGTCAGACCCAGACACACCAACCTGTTGTCAGCTCCAGACATACCAACCTGTTGTCAGACCCAGACATACCAACTTGTTGTCAGACCCAGACACACCAACCTGTTGTCAGACCCAGACACACCAACCTGTTGTCAGACCCAGACACACCAACCTGTTGTCAGACCCAGACACACCAACCTGTTGTCAGACCCAGACATACCAACCTGTTGTCAGACCCAGACATACCAACCTGTTGTCAGACCCAGACATACCAACCTGTTGTCAGACACACCAACCTGTTGTCAGACACACCAACCTGTTGTCAGACCCAGACACACCAACCTATTGTCAGACCCAGACACACCAACCTGTTGTCAGACCCAGACATACCAACCTGTTGTCAGACCCAGACATACCAACCTATTGTCAGACCCAGACATACCAACATGTTGTCAGACACACCAACCTGTTGTCAGACACACCAACCTGTTGTCAGACCCAGACACACCGACCTGTTGTCAGACCCAGACACACCAACCTGTTGTCGGACCCACACACACCAACCTGTTGTTGGACCCATACATACCAACCTGTTGTCAGACCCAGACACACCAACCTGTTGTCGGACCCACACACACCAACCTGTTGTCAGACCCAGACATACCAACCTGTTGTCAGACCCAGACACACCAACCTGTTGTCAGACCCAGACACACCAACCTGTTGTCGGACCCACACACACCAACCTGTTGTCAGACCCAGACATACCAACCTGTTGTCAGACCCAGACACACCAACCTGTTGTCAGACCCAGACACACCAACCTGTTGTCAGACCCAGACATACCAACCTGTTGTCAGACCCAGACATTCGTCTTCCTCTCGACCCAGTTTATTCGAAGTATACGGCACCACACCCACATCTCAATGGAGTCCAATACACACACGCATACAACTCACGTCTTTACGTATGTGGTGTGTTGGTGCACGTGCGACTGTTTGTCGTTGGTGTACGTGCGTCCTTGGGTGTGTGGCGTGCATCCTCGTTTGGTGTGTGGGGACTGCAATCTCACTGGATAAAAAACAGGTTGATGTAAACACATATGTCTATAGTACAAGCAGCGACAGACTATCATAGGGGCAACTGTGGCACGTGCATCGAAGACTCGAGTGAAATTATAAAACAAATCCTGGAATTCAGCAAATATAGGCCTAGCTATGATCGGCATTCAAAATGCCACCTTTTCTGATTTTCTTAGCGAGAAATGGACGAAACGTCAAGTTTCCGAAGAATGTAGCACTCGATTGACAAGAGCAGAAGGAAGTGCGTCCTCTTCTGCCCCGTTGTCGTCCTGTTTCAGAACATTTTCACTCCACTGCAGTTACATATGCCTTCATACTGAGATTGAGGTGTAGTGAAATTTCAACATGTGGGAATGTGTTAGTAAGATCCTGTTTGACAAGCAGGCGAATCATGTTGATTTCTTTGCAGCTTTTGTTGGAATAACACGCTTATTTCACTACTTGAGTCCGTTATTGTAACGTGATAAAATCGTCTGGATGTTGAACAGTTTATTATAACGTTGTTTTGCCCATGCGATACTTAATGAAGAATGTCTAATAGTTCGACATCCATATGTGTTTGGCGCACATGTCAGTGAGTACTTCGGCTAACAGTTCCGAGGTTTCATAACCCAAAGACTTTCACCATTTGAAGGCTCCCAGCACATAAATCTAACAATATTTAAAAAGATTTGCCATCCAAGCCAAACACCCAGATGGCAAGCGGACAAGGAAGCCATTGGCTTATCGAAAGTCCAACAATGTTCATCTACATGTAACCCGACCTCATGAGATATCTAGCACAACACACAAGACGCAACCGTTGGACAGAACTTTCTACAAGCCTCTCATATCCAACTACAATCAAGCCGATGACAAATGGGTGAGTAACCACCCAGGTCTAGCGACCACCTTGTCGGGGAATTGTTCTTCGAGGCAAACGTGAAATCTGCGACCATGACCAAAGCTCTCAATTGATTTTCAGCGTGTGTGATATGGCTATATAATAGGGATATATCCACAGACAATGATATTGTTGTATCAGACTGATTCAATCAGCATGATGAGCTGGCGCTGGCTGTTCTTGTATCAGACTGATTCAATCAACATGATGAGCTGGCGTTGGCTGTTCTTGTATCAGACTGATTCAATCAGCATGATGAGCTGGCGCTGGCTGTTCTTGTATCAGACAGATTCAATCAGCGTGATGAGTTGGCGCTGGCTGTTCTTGTATCATACTGATTCAATCAGTGTGATGAGCTGGCGCTGGCTGTTCTTGTATCATACTGATTCAATCAGCATGATGAGCTGGCGCTGACTGTTCTTGTATCAGACTGATTCAATCAGCGTGATGAGTTGGCGCTGGCTGTTCTTGTATCAGACTGATTCAATCAGCATGATGAGCTGGCGCTGACTGTTCTTGTAACATACAGATTCAATCAGCGTGATGAGTTGGCGCTGGCTGTTCTTGTATCATACTGATTCAATCAGCATGATGAGCTGGCGCTGACTGTTCTTGTATCAGACTGATTTAATCAGCGTGATGAGTTGGCGCTGGCTGTTCTTGTATCAGACTGATTCAATCAGCATGATGAGCTGGCGCTGACTGTTCTTGTAACAGACAGATTCAATCAGTGTGATGAGCTGGCGCTGGCTGTTCTTGTATCATACTGATTCAATCAGCATGATGAGCTGGCGCTGACTGTTCTTGTATCAGACTGATTCAATCAGCGTGATGAGTTGGCGCTGGCTGTTCTTGTATCATACTGATTCAATCAGTGTGATGAGCTGGCGCTGACTGTTCTTGTATCAGACTGATTCAATCAGCATGATGAGCTGGCGCTGGTTGTTCTTTTATCAGACTGATTCAATCAGCGTGATGAGTTGGCGCTGGCTGTTCTTGTATCACACTGATTCAATCAGTGTGATAAGTTGGCGCTGGTTGTTCTTGTATCAGACTGATTCAATCACCATGATGAGCTGGCGCTGACTGTTCTTGTATCAGACAGATTCAATCAGCATGATGAGCTGGCGCTGACTGTTCTTGTATCAGACTGATTCAATCAGCATAATGAGCTGGCGCTGGCTGTTCTTGTATCATACTGATTCAATCAGCGTGATGAGTTGGCGCTGGCTGTTCTTGTATCACACTGATTCAATCAGTGTGATAAGTTGGCGCTGGTTGTTCTTGTATCAGACTGATTCAATCACCATGATGAGCTGGCGCTGACTGTTCTTGTATCAGACAGATTCAATCAGCATGATGAGCTGGCGCTGACTGTTCTTGTATCAGACTGATTCAATCAGCATGATGAGCTGGCGCTGGCTGTTCTTGTATCAGACTGATTCAATCATCATGATGAGCTGGCGCTGACTGTTCTTGTATCAGACTGATTCAATCAGCATGATGAGCTGGCGCTGGCTGTTCTTGCTGTGGATTGCCAAACTATTCTGAGAGTTTATTCGCCAGCAACATTAGTACCTCAAACCCCTACTCAGTCCTCGAGTCTCTTCCAGACAGCAATAACTATACACATAACTCTGATGACACGAACCCTACGTTTGCACCAAATCCAGCTAATACGTCTACTCCTGACCGACCAAAGTTAAAAAGTAAATCTGAACTAAAGGTCATGCTGATAAACTGCAACAGTACTTTAATCGAAAACCAGACCAACAAGATGTAAATTAAAATTGGAATATCTTTCATCAAACCTACATTAAGTTGATAGGAGAATACATCCTTAGCCGCATGACAAAATCTAAACAACATCTACCCTGGGTCACAATAAGCATTATCATACTACAAGAAAGAAAAAGAGAGAAAAAGGGACAAAACGCTGAAGCCAAGAAAACCCCCCAAAAAAATTAAATTTGTTTCTTTAGAAAAGAATCCACCAAAGAAGTGGCCAAATCTTATAAAAGTTACATTAACAACATCATTGGAGAAAGTTTGACGACAAATCAAAAACAATGCTGGTCCTTCGTCAGAAAAAAAACCAGAACATTCTCCCATTTCAACACTAGAAGTAAATAACAAATAGGAAATAACGGACCATGACAAAGCAAATGCTCTCAACGACCACTTCAAATAGGTTTTTACAAATGAGAAACTCCCTATCCCAACGAAAGACATATCACCATTTCCCTCAATTCAAACCCTAGAAATCGGACTAAACGGCATCATAAGACAGCTTGAAGCTCTAAAGTCCAACAAAGCGCCATTGTCAGACGAAATTCCTGCAAAAACACTAAAGAAACTGATAAAGAGATTTCCCCATAATACAACACATTTTCATACACAACTGGCAAACTCCCCCAAACCTGGAATACAGCCCTTGTCATAGCAGTACACAAAAAGGCAATAAATGTGACTCTGCTAACTATAGACCAATATCTTTAACTTGTATTCTGTGCAAGGTGATGGAGCATATTGTCCTTAGCCACATGTGGAAACACCTCGGCATCAACAACATTATTCTCCCTCGCCAGCATGGATCCGATCTGGTCTTTCTTGTGAAACGTAGCTTATGGAGGCAGTTCATGACTGGGTTGTCTCCATGAACAAACACCATCAAATTGATCTTATTTTACTAGACTTTTCTAAAGCCTTTGATTGTGTCCCACATCGACGACTTCTCAACAAACTCAGGCATCACAGAACCCACGCTATATTGGATAAAATCTTTCCAGTCTAACCGAACTCAATGTATCTCAATAAATGGTTCCCACTCATCCCTTGCAAACGTCATATCTGGTGTACCCCAAGGCTCATTCCCTGGCCCTGTCCTCTTTCTACTGTATATAAATGATATCACTGACACAATTTACCCCAACATGCAACTTTTTGCTGATGGTTCAATTGTTTATAGAGAGATTCGATCATCTGCAGACCATGACATACTACAAACGTTCAACAAATTAACAGACTGTTCAAACAAATGGCAAATTAAATTCAACTCATCAAAATGCCACCTACTCATAATTACTCATAAATCTAAACTTAGTCAATTCACCAGCACCATCTCAAACCAGCCTATTTCTCGAGTAAATTCACGTCCATACCTAGGCATAATCATATATTGTAAACTATCCTGGACTAAGCATGTACAAACCACTGCATCAAAATCTGCACAAACTTGCCTACTCAAATGAACAACTGCATCCAGCTGAAAAACAAAGTAAAGGATGCAGCCTACAATATGTTAGTAAGACCCTTATTAGAATATGGAGCGATAGCTTGGAATACACAGACCCAAAATAACATTGACAACTGGAGAAAATACAAAGAAGCGCCGCTCGATTTACCCTTAATATCCACCGCCGTACAACAAGCGTGACACACCTACAACACAAACCTGGCTGGCAGATATTAGAACAACGACGATTACAGTACCACCTCACTTTCTTCTACAAAATTAAACATAACCTCCTGAATATAATATTTCTCTGCCAAAACATCTTATAGTCCCATGCACCCATGCCCGAAACAGCGATCCCGATAAATACATACAAACACAAGCACGCATCAACACATATGCATACTCTTTCTTTCCTAGAGTAATATGAGCCTGGAATCTACTCCCCACTGAAATAACAAGATTCCCCTCCATTCACCCCTTCCAACTAGCTGTGAGCAATGTCTATCTTGCCCCTCCAGCTCACCTCATTCGTCTATATGGAGGATATCTGATTTTAATAAACTTTTTATTTGCACTATTTTTTTTCTAAATGTATTATTTTCCACATTTATATGCACATTATTCATGCGCACCAAGCCAAGCACCAACCACACTCCTGTGTTGGCCCCGGAAAGGGCTGTTTGTAGTAAACACACGGAAGACGGAAGATACGAGTTATATTCAGATGACGTTACATTAGGTGGCACACACTAGCCATCGTTATCTACATCGTTGTAAGTCCCACAGTGCCGGTAATCCGTCGGGCGTGTTCATCGTAGCAGATATAGTGAGAGCCACACGTGTTACTGTCCTGTCTTGGTAGAATAATCGCGAACTCATCTAAAACTTCCACACCGATATCTGCTGCTTTCTCCCTGATCATCTCATTGAATGCAGTCGTTGCGAAGTTGTTCAGTCCGCCCCTTGTCTTTAACCTGTTGTCTATATCGGGATTCGGCGGCGACGTCAGAACGACGACTTTGAATCCCTTCCGCTGAGAAACTTCTTCTAATTCCGCCAACGATTCGGCGAACCGACGAATCCCCGTTGACATTGCAATGGCAAGGCCACGAGTGGACAAGTCGTGCGCACCTGTCTGTACAAATACCAAGTCCTTCTCCTTTAGAGTGTGACTCTTGTCGGACAAAATTCTTCCGAACTCGTCCGAAAAGATAGTCCAACTGTAGTGTAGGTTGGCAACACTTATAGTGTAGTGCTTCCTAACCAAATCCGCGGGTCTTTCATAGCATTTGTCTATCAGGTAGTCGTACTTGTAACGCATATGCGACGAGCCGTACATGTAAATGTTGCCGAAGCTTTTCACGCATGCGCACAAATGCGAATTTTTCAACGACCGGAACCACTTCCCGTCCTGCATTCTTGCAGTCCACTTTCTGTTCTTGTCGAAGTGCCACGTCACTACGTTCTTCCTCGAGGCGTCTCTCTTTAGAGCTCCGATTAGAGGCCAGTCGAGAACTCGCAATGTTGCCTTTTTCGCACCGTGGACACATACGCGTCGTGTCCATATCATTTTATGCAGAGTCTTATAAAGACTGGAGTAAGCGGAGAAGTTGACACACTGGAGTTGCACGGTAACTTTCCAACAGTTCGTTGTGGTCGTTTTCGTTGGAGCCGGCGGACAATATAGTATATACGTGCCGTTGTAGAAGTCACGAAACGAGCACACGCTCCTGAAATTGGCAGACTCGCTAACGCCGTACAAACAGCTACCACCAGATGTCGCTCGGTATTTGTGCTGCTCAACTACCAGTAGAAACAAACCGGTGATACGAATATTTCTCTTTAGCAGCGATACTGTGTGACGGTATTGAGAAATGTCGATGTTTCTCATGTTATTTGACGCATTAAATCGTGTTACGATATTCAGATTCTTGTAATGATTGTACTGATCTAATTCTGGCGCCAAGAAGTAATGTTCACCGATCGTGTAAGGCCTTTCCGCCTTTGATAGCAATGTCGCCAAGTCATTGGTATTGGTGTCCCACGTTCCGCTGAATGTGTCATCATATGCCGGGTTTGTGTGCGTAGGTCTACGATGTAAGATACAGTTGACCGCCAGCAGTGCAACGATAGCAACGCCAATGATCGCCGCAAACTGTTTCAGATATCGGTCGAGTTTAGCCATTATGTTCGTACCTGTGGCTTCAGTCGTATATTGTACGTACTTCTTCGTCGATGGGTTACCACAGCTGTGCACAACTTGAGTGCCATCCTACCACGTCTGGCCGGCATTAGTGGGGTGGCAAGCTGGGCGCATGCGCAGCAATACGAACCTAGTTAACTCGCTGCCAATCCTTAATTTGTCGTGTCACGAGTCGATCATTTATGTCATAAGTAGCACACTATCAAGGCAACAGTAACGAAAACTGTTAGACGTAAATACACCGAGCACTCAAAAGATGAACCAAAACTTCGCAACAATGCATCGCACGGAGTTAGACTGGTCCCACGTCGTGTTGGTTTAGCGCCTTTATTAGACCGGGGGTGGACCGGGCAATCAACTGGGGCAACTATAAATACCGCTCGACTATTAAATAGTAGCAGCTGATGAATGAGAAACTGCACAACAGAGAGTTCAACCTGTTGCGGCGATTGATCGGTTACAGCACAACTTTAAATGGTGTCTGAACTTGTTCTGAACCCGAGGGACGCCACTAACTGACCTAACTAGCATGACCTAGCAAGCGGCCAATCTGGCCAGGGGATGGCGGCTAAAGTGCATTTACTTTGAAAGTAAACAAATTGTACATAGAAAAGAAATCGGTAAAGAAAATTATGAAGAAACAAAGTTTATGGGAGAGTTACATGGAGACAAAAGAAGGGAAATACTATATTGAATATTGCAATGCTAGAAATAAAGGTCGTAAATTAACAAGGAGGATATAAAAGGAATTTGCGAAGAAGCTAGCAACAGAAGTTAAGTCGAACCGCAAAGCAATATGGAAATGATCTTTAAAACGAAGGACGGGGACTCGTACATATATACTAATTATCCTAAATCTAGATTTGCATATTTTGATAGGAAAAGGCAAATGTCTTGGGATGCCTTGTTTCAATATTTTTTAGTGTAGATCCAGATCATGACATCCCTCATATTCCACAAGTGGAATGAAGACACGACTTGAAAAAATGGTCTATCGATGAGGAAACAACTAAAAAACCTTGACCATCTTAATGTGGGTAAATCATTTGGACCAAATTAGCACCTGAAAGTCTAACAAGTATACTATGCCAATGTCTGGAGCACTGACAAATAGTCCACGCATGTTAACAAATGCATTTGAATGCGCATTTGAATGTTGAGCATTTGAATGCGTATTCAAATGCCTCCGTAAAATTGTAAATGCATTTGCATTTGAATGCGTACCTTAAACATTTGCATTTGAATGCGACCCACACGCATTTGATTTGTCAAATGCACAATCAAATGCGCAATCAAATGCATACGTAATTCTTTGAATAATAATTATTGTTAAATTAACTTTCACACGTTCACAACATGCTTTTAAAAAAAGTGCTCTGTAGTCAGCAGTATCCTCAGCAGATTATGAAATCATTGTTTGACCTGTGAATCCACTTTCACAACGTGCTCTTTGAAAAAGTGCTACGTGGGTCAATGGTCAATTGTTCAATGGCTCATGACTGAACTGTTAATCATACAACGTGAAAAGACCAACTGGTCTATAAGGTGATGGCTTCAGAGATTACCTGTTCAATGAAACAATGTAGACAAATTACATCCTTTTGTTGTATTCACACTGTTGAGGTGGGTTGGGGTGGCAGCTCATTGGGGGAGTAAACATTAGCAATGCCAACCCTAAATATCTACAGCCAGAGAGAGTGATTGGTGGTAGTTGTAATTATCCACCAGGTTATCATCCCAGTTCCGAAGAAACCACGATGAAGAAACCACGATGAAGAAACCACGATGAAGAAACCACGATGAAGACCTAATCGAATACAAACTTCGACGTACGTTTGCAGGTTTCTTTAAATTTGAATTAGTTTTTGGTTGTTCAGGACCGTTAATCATCAATGAGTCATCAGTTCAATCATCAATTAGTTATACTGTCGATACCTGAACCACGGGACATTTAATGTCATGCCGAGGTAGATTGAGCGGATTTTATTTCACTTTTTGTAGTTAAATTATATTACAAATACTATACTATTAAAGATAATGTAATCAGTGAAGTTCAAACACCAACTGAAAACAGTTAAATATATTTCAAAGCAATTATGTTTGCTTTGAAACATACTTGTAACCTCCTGAACTAACTTCTCACGGGTTCCCCTTCCCACATCCCTCACCGGGAAACTAACCTCGTCATTTGAAATCCTAATTAATGTCTTGAAAACATCATTCTACTAAGCCATTTCAAACCAAATCTACTTACAAAATGTAATCACAAAATAACCCATACCACTATGTTAGTAATGTTTACACAAATATGAGGGGTTTTGTCCTACCACCTATGAAAAAGTGGTGTCCTGCATAGGTCAGATTGTGCGTAAGTCCACTTGGCCGCTGCCAGTTGCCAGACCAGATGTTTACTTTAGACATATATTTGCAGATGCCAGTATTAACCACCAGTTATCATCATACTAATATACATTTTATTGTGTAGGCCTCGCGTTCAACCCCCTCCAAGCATGAATGACGTTTCGCGGTCGTGTCTATGACTCTATGGCTTGTCATGTCTATATTCTCCATCCCATTCACACTTGTTTGAACCTGACCTCTTCCAGGTGTGTGAATGCAGGGCAGCTGGAAATGCCCGGGTAATACTGGATATGAAATATCCATTAATACCAAGTGCTAAATGAGCACTTAATTGAGAGTTAACAGGGAATTTGCCAATTAAATAATAAGTTAATTAATTAAATTAAAATAGCCTTCCTGGTAAATCGGTTAATTATATTAAATTGATTGTATTAAATTAAATGTGCCTGTTGTATATAGTAGCTCAGCAAGCAAGATTTAACAAGATTTGCCATCAAAGCCAAAATCACAAATGGCAAGTGGAAAAGGGAGCCATTGGCTCACCGAGAATCCAACAATGTTCATCTACATGTAACCCGCCCTCCTGAGATATGTTTCCACCCTGTTTTTAAACATATTCACGCTGCTAGGAGTTATACAATCCGTAGACAATTTGTTCCATTCATTTTTTCCCTCTGTGAGAAGGAGTACTTGATGATATCCAAACTACATTGATCCTTTACTAATATTACCTCACGTCCTCTAGTTCTGCTATTTTTATTGAGTGAGAAAAACATATTTCTATCAATATTTTCATACCCGTTCAATATCTTAAAAACTTTAATCTGATCTCCTCTTAACCTCCTTGTCTCTAGTGTTGTCAAACCACATTCTTTCAGGCGATCTTCATAACTAAGGTATCTCAGTTCTGGAATAACTTTAGTTGCTCTCCTATGTATGCGTTCATGCGTATCTATATTCTTCTTACGATATGGTCTCCATGCTTGTATACAGTATTCTAAATGAGGTCTAACTATTGCTTTATACGGAGGTATAATTAGCGTTTTTTCCTTGTATGTTATGTTTCTCGTAATCAACCCAAGAATTTCATTACCCTTTGACGCTGCAATACCACACTGCTCTGAAACGTTCATATCAGCGCTTATTTTAACTCCTAAGTCCTTTTCTTTTACAGCAGTACCCAGAACAGTATCTCCCATTTACATTTCCCTAAATTGAACAACATTTGCGATTTCTCGGACCATTTCACTAATCTGTCTAGATCGTTTTGCAAGTTTTGTTTATCACCATCAGTGTTAACCTTTCTAAACACTTTTGTATCATCCGCAAATTTCAGTATGTTACTTTTTACATTGTTGTCCAAGTCTTTGATATATATTAAGAATAATAAAATTCCTAATACTGATCTTTGTGGTATCCCACTCAGAACTGATTTCCAGTTTGAATCTTCCCCATCTACTACAACATGCTGTCTTCTGTCAGTCAGCCATTGTTCTATCCAGTCAATTATGGCATCCCCGATACCACGGGCTTTTAATTTAAGTTGTAATCTTTGGTGTGGCACTTTGTCAAAAGCTTTCAAAAAATCTAAGTAGATAATATCTACTGCCGATCCCTCGTCTATCCACTTAGTGATTTCTTCCAAAATACATAACATATTTGTTAAGCATGAACTCAGTTTTAGGAATTCATGTTGAGATGAATTTAATAATTTATGTCTGACGAAGAAGTCCACTATATGGTTTTTAATTAACCTTTATAATAATTTACAAATCACTGACGTTAAACTCACTGGTCTGTAATTATCTGACTTATTTATCGAACCCTTTTTAAATAATGGTATGATGTTTGCTTCTTTCCATTCAAAAGGAACAATTCCCTCTATTAATGACAAGTTGAACACTCTTGCAAGTGGTATATTGTCGAGGGTCAAGCAAGGATAATATGTGCTGTGTTGACTAAAATCCAGCAATAGCGGTACACCATGTCATACATAACTGTACACCATGTCATACATAACTGTACACCATGTCATACATAACTGTATACCAGTCATACATAACTGTACACCAGGTCATACATAACTGTACAACATGTCATACACAACTGTACACCAGGTCATACATAACTGTACACCAGGTCATACATAACATGTCACTTCACGTATAATAAAACTATGAAGTACACACATCCTCATATTCAATTATACTGTTAAGTACTGTTGTGTGGTGACTTTGAATAAGCTAATCCTGGTCGACACGAACCAAACTATCCCTGTCAGGGGGCGCATCTATCTATATCTATCTATCTATCTATCTATCTATCTATCTATCTATCTATCTATCTATCTATCTATCTATCTATCTATCTATCTATCTATCTATATATATATATATATATATATATATATATATATATATATATGGCTTGTTGGCAAGGGGGTCTCAGTCAGCCGAAGTCATATGTCGCTCTACTTACGAACGGGGGAGGGGGGCGAAACATGTCGTTCTACTCACAGAAGGCTTAATATTAGCCAGCTGCTAAAACTTCAGTCTTTACATTGATACTAGTTTCGACGATGGCCTACATACGTTTTCCTTTACCGTAATATTTGCCACGGACACAGTGATCGGGGGTCTTGACACATGCATGTGTCGTTCTACTTACATAATTTTAAGTGTTAATATTAGCCGGCTGCTAATACTTCAGTCTTTACATTGACACTAGTTCCGATGTATGCCTATAGACGTTGTCCTTTACCGTGATATTTGTCACGGACACAGTGAGGGTCTTGAAACCCTTATAAGACCCGCCTGTATCCGCTGCTGTAAGGGTAAGGGCAGTTGTTATGAATGTGATCAGTGGTGTCACGTGGCATGCATGAACATGTCATCGAGCCAATATATAACACCTTGGCTTCTATACGAGTGTCAGGGGTGGTCTTCCTAATTTTTCCTCCTCCCTTTTCAAATCTACAATATCAGAAAAAATTCAGTCTTAGCTATTTAGACCTAGACAGCAGTCTATCATCCTTGGATTGTAATTGCCCCCTACCACATGAACTCACATCAACACCTACCACGATCAACAATTAAGTCTTAGCTGTTTAGACCTAGACAGCAGTCTATCATACTTGGAGTGTAATTGCCCCCTACCAAATGAACTCACATCGACACCTACCCCCATCAACAATTAAGTCTTAGCTATTTATAGTTAGACAGCAGTCTATCATCCTTGGATTGTAATTGCTCCCTACCACATTAACTAACATCAACACCTACCACCGTCAACAATTAAGTCTTAGCTATTTAGACCTAGACAGCAGTCTATCATCCTTGGATTGTAATTGCCCCCTACCACATGAACTCACATCAACACCTACCACGGTCAATAATTAAGTCTTAGCTAATTAGACCTAGACAGCAGTCTATCATCCTTGGATTGTAATTGCCCCCTACCATATGAACTCACACCGACATGTACCACGGTCAACCTCAGTAAGCTGTCAATCAATTAGAGACAACCCAGCCGGCATACAACGTCGGTATGACGTTGATTGTTAGTTGTATATACGTTGCGACGTCGAACAACATAAATGCAACGTTTTCTCAGCGTCTGGTCATCGACGTCACAAGGACGTGGAAATTTGATGTCGCCACAACGTTGAAATCAAGTCGACAACCAAACCCAACGTCTTTACAACGTCTGGTTATCAACGTAATAAGGACGTGGAAATTTGACATCCATGCAACGTTGTAATCACATCGACAGTTCAACCAACTAGTTTCATCTATAAATACAACGTTTTTACCACGTCTGGTCATCGACGTGATAACGACGTAGATATATATGACGTTGGCACAACGTTGAAATCACGTCGACAACCCAACCCAACGTCTTCACAACGTCTGGTTATCAACGTTATAAGGACGTGGAAATTTGACATCCATGCAACGTTGTAATCACATCGACAGTTCAACCAACTAGTTTCATCTATAAATACAACGTTTTTACCACGTCTGGTCATCGACGTGATAACGACGTAGATATATATGACGTTGGCACAACGTTGAAATCACGTCGACAACCCAACCCAACGTCTTCACAACGTCTGGTCATCAACTTTAGTATAACCTGAAAAATTTAAGTCCATACAACGTTGCAATCACGTCGACAGCCCAACCAACTAGGTACATACATATAAATATGGCGTTTTACAATGTCTGATCATCAACGTTATAACGACGTGGATATATGTGACGTTGGCACAACATCTCTATTCTCTAAGACAACACAACACGTACGGTGTTAGATGCCTTAACTAAAATTACAAATAATAAGACCCTTTATGTTTGTAATGTTAGGTCATTTAAGGCAGCTTTCACCACACATTTTGGTATTGAGTAAGGCAGCGGCATATCTACCGTATTCCAGCATGCATTGCGCGTGCCGCCATGCTGCCTTGAGTTCGAACGAACGAAATCGATGGAAGCGAAACAATCCACTAATATATACGAGTAAGTGTCACCATCCGCTTTTATTTGTTGAACTGTTTAGTTTTATCGTTTGTACGGAATACACACGACCATAATGTTGTCTTTGCCGTGATGTATTTTGCATGCTTTCACCGATTTGAATCTGAGGACATTTTCCGACATACGATAAATCCCGACATATAGTCTATCGCAAAACTCGGGTGTCGTCGCATCCCTCTCGTTTTCGATCATACCCTGCACTTGTTCCAGTGAAATGTGGTCATGTAGTGTCACGTATAAATTGCACACTCTTATTATATAACTATCACAGTCATTGCCATTGGAATAAAACTGCAGTATTTATAAATTGCATCGGGAATTTACCGGACAATAGAGCAGCCATGGCCAGTGGCCATGTTGACTGGCTGGGGCTTGTGCAGTGTGCTTTGTATTCGTTTCATCTGCCCTTCGTTGTAAATAAATGTGTCGATTAATACCTTTATTTAATTCCTTTTAAGCGAGTGACCTGAAGAAGTAGACATGAACTGAAGCAGAGATGGATACAGCGCTCTCGGTGTAGCCGAAGTACGCACTCGACCAAAGACTGGTGGTGAAGACTGAGGAACAACTAGACAGAATGGGTTAACAGTGTTCTTGATAAATCTGAAGTCATACTTTTGCTCTCATTGGTAGTGTTTAGTGTTAGTTAGGAAACTATAATTATTGTGTGATTTAATAAAAATGAGATCGTAAGGTTAGTTTGAAAATGATTTGTCAGCCATGGGGTCCATTGAAATTTAAGTCAGCTTGCCATTATTACTTCTTTTCGGATTTTAAGGTCGGCGCAGTTTAATGGATGATATGGTGTTGTGAGCTTTCTTTGTTATCAAAATAAGTTGTAGTTTCTGCTCTAAATACACATTTATAATTGTGCCTCTTGTGTGTGTTAAGAATGTGTGGAAGCCATATACATAGTAGATCCCCCAAACACAACATAAAGGAGTATTTAACTTGCTTGTTTTGCATTGTTTCATTGAGCTGGTGTTTCTGAAGCCATGAATTGGTCAGCTTACTAGTCTTGTCACATTGTTTCAATAATGGCTTAGCCATTGTCTGTACATTCTTTACAACTACCTGGCTGTTACCAGACAGATGTAGGGTAACATTCTATCAACTGAAATAGAACCAAACAAATCTGATTTGTTTGTACATTTGTAGTGATTTTACAGGAAATTAATAGACGCCTGCATTCAATGAAGCGATTCCAAAAAAATATTCCAATTCCGATCAGCTCTTGAAAATACATTCCGAAATAGAATTGACCCCATATTTATGACAGCTGTTGTTTGCTGTTACAATTAACAATACGAAAGCACATAATAATTATGTCTGCTGCTGAATACTGGTTACTAGAGGAATTAATCTACATTGAATGTATTCCACTGGTTCAGGAATGTACACATTGCCAAATGAAACTATATTTGTTGTATCAGAACACAGTGAATATCTTTATTGTGTTAATGTTTGTTTTATTATCAAAACATAATATTTAATGACTGTTTAAAAAAAAATTCAACTTGGTGATTAATGATCTCTACATTGTATTCCATGGGTTCATTGATATACACATTGTTAAATAAAATGTCTCATGTATCGGAATAAGGTGAATATCTGTCTTTATTTTGTTCAAAACGTATTTAATGACCATGTTAATTGACTGTTTCGACGAAAAAAGCGTAACACCGGTGAGTCAGGCTCTTCTAGTACACGATTTACGCTACAGACCCACGTGTACACGCCGACATACATAGCATTGACGAAGGGGAACTAAAATTGCCTTAGTTGTAAACAATTTTAGTTGGTTATCAAAAAACAGTAACGATCTAATGTTGACACAACGTTGAAATCCAATCAATTTGCTACATTGTTGCAACGTTGAAACCTGACGTCGATCCAACTACTTTTCAACATTGCAACAACGTTGAAACCCAACGTCGATGCTACGTTGGAACTCGACGTCGATCCAACTTTCAAATCCGACTAGTTTTCAACATTGGTACAACGTGGAAAACCGACGTCGATACATCGTTGAAACCTGACAGATACAACTTTCAAATCCAACTAGTTTTCAACATTGTGACGACGTCGATACAACGTGGAAACCCGACGTCAATGCAACTTTCAAATCGGCAATGTATTTGTTCCGGTTACTCAAGGCCGCATCAGCTCAAAAGAATCAGATCTAATAACAGGAGGAGAAATTATGTGGGTTAAAATTTCAGTAATACAATAGAGCACTTTGTGTACGAGGTTTTATCGTCCACACGTATATAAAGCAGAGGGCTTAGAGTTTAATAAATCTGCGGTATGTTTTCGTTCACATAAATCTAGTGAAACTCTGTTAGTTGAATGTATACATGAACTACATCAAAATACTGAACATGGAATTCAAACTGATGCTGTGGTGATGGATTTCAGTAAGGCCTTTGATAAGCTAGGTGTCTCAAAACAGATTATTATACAAACTACAACATTGTGGAATCATTAGAATTAATCTAAAATTGATTGACGACTTTTTAACAGACCTTAAACAGATCGAGAGTAATGGTAGACGGTCAATCATCTAAAAAATATCCAGTAACATCAGTAACATCAGGGGTGCCACAGGGCTCTGTACTCGGCCCAATTATCTTACTTGTTTACACAAATTACCTCCCTGACTATGTAACATCAAATGTAAAACTTTTTGCAGATGATACTATCATTTATAAAAAATACAAACCTGAAATGACATTATTCAACTACAAGATGATTTAATTAAATTTATTGCGTGGGAAAAAGAATGGCACATGGAATTCCATCCAAGAAAATGTCAAATTATTACATTCAGAAGAAATACTAAACCTATTGATTCCCATTATTTACAGAGAGGACGACAACTGTAGAACATCACAGCCAAGGCAAATCACACGCTAGGATACATCAAACATTATCTTATCACCATCAACAACAATGTCTAGAAACAGGCATGCATCCAGGCGTATTAGCTGGTACTAGCCTTGGCCTAGCAAGACCACAGGTCGAGTGCTGCTCCTCCGTCTGGACGCACATATCAACAGTAGTATTTATAAAAATTACATGGCACAGAGGAGATCTGCAAGGGTTCTGGGACAGTAGCAACACTTCGAGCGACAGACATGTTACATCAACTCTTCAGGGTGGGTTCTGGGACAGTAACAACACTTCGAGCGACAGACATGTTACATCAACTCTTCAGGGTGGGTTCTGGGACAGTAGCAACACTTCGAGCGACATACATGTTACATCAACTCTTCAGGGTGGGTTCTGGGACAGTAGCAACACTTCGAGCGACAGACATGTTACATCAACTCGAATACGCCACACTGCAACAACGGCGCATTGACTCCACATTAATATTAAAGTATAAGATAGATCTGTATATTGTATATAAACAAATTAAGTAATACCTCTCGATCTCCAGTGACTCACACTTCCAGATATATACATTATATTATAAACATCCCTTTAACTATATTCAACCATGTAGACCTACTAAAACCAATTTATGCAAGATGTCATTAATTCCTAGAACTATATTATAATGTCTGTAATAAGCTGGAATAATCTTCCCAGAGGTGGTGCATGCCCCACTCTGGAGACATAGGTATCGACTGGCGGGTCTCCCAATTCTACAGTGAAATAAAAAAATTCCCGCTTTAGACCTTATGTAACAGTCTTTACACCTTATGTAACAGTCTTTACACCTTATGTAACAGTATTTACACCTTATGTAGCAGTCTTTACACCTTATGTAACAGTCTTCAGTTAGGTGAGGTTAACATAGTATTTGAGGTTAACATATAGTACTTAAAAAAATAATGCAAGAAATTGTTGTTTAAGAAATATGAATTAGCATAGGAATATAAATGTGATTCTAGTAATGTAACAACTAGTAATGCATGTGAGTAATATGTGCATGTGTGATTGAATAGTATCATTAATTGTGTATACTATGTAGTAATCATCCAGTAATGACTTTATAATGATAACAAACAAGACTAGAGTATATGGAATTGTGAAATATATGTAATGTAGATATATTTAATTATATCATGCTCTTTTTTTACTTAGAATTGTATGTGGTGATATGAAATGGGAAAGCATTTCCCCATTTTCACTTGAATATATATTATTATACTCTGTACTATTATTGTATCATCCTTGTAGTGGTGAAAATAAATTCAATTCGATTAAAAAAGAAGACGGTGTGAACTGGGGCTGAATAGTAGAATTTGCTAGTACGTCGCCACCTAGCGGAGTCCAGTAGAGACAGTGGATTGGTTCGTGAGTTTTTGTTAAGAAGTGTATGAAACATTGCGTTATACAGGACTAAAATTAACCAAACGTTGTAACAGCATGATTTGTTGATGTAAGGTGTGCTGTAATTATTGTTAAAGTTAAGTCTAAGTAATATATTTTCAATCCACCAAACTGGGACGCTAATCGCCTTTGCTTTGGCCTGGTCTTCCTGTAACTTCTGAAATTATCGCCCATTGGGAATGCTCAGACTCATTTATTTTGACCAAGTAAATGTAACACAATCGACATATAAACAAAGTAAATAAAATAAATGGTCACGGAGACTCCCATTAAGACATTGAGTATGTCGCTATCATGGGAGCCACCACTGGTTTAGTCAAGCAATTGAAAATATTATATTAAAAATTAAGAATACAAGTGATAGCAATAATAAAAGTAATAAGATTATAATTATATAATAATCATATATATATGTATAAACTATATGTATACAAGTACATCCATGTACATATATGCATATGTATGGCTGCCTACAAGATATACCTACATATTAATTACACAAATAAATAACTATACACGTATGCCCTGATTTCGGCAAACGTAACAATTTTTTTGGTACAGTTGTATTCATAATTACCAAGAAGATATTGTTTTATGTAACTGGAGAAACCATATAGACTATGAGTATGGACTTTGTCAGTAATATCATTTGGACTATTGTTAACAGTTCTAATCATGCTGTATCTAATGCATTTGTTTGCGAAAACATGATTATTTCTTGACATAAATAAGCGATTTTTGTCTTGTGTGTCATATTGATGTATTTCAAAAGTGTTAGTATAAGGTATATTATAAAAATATTCAGGTAGTTGTTTATTTATTAATTTATGATAAAACTTAAGTTCTTGTAGCTTGTAGATGTCACTGACCTTTAATAATTTGAGTTCTTTATAAATAGAAGCAGTGTGTGCATTATATTTACTTAACGTGATTATTCTAATTGTTTTTTTCTGAAGTATAAATATGCGTTGCGTTTGATACCCCCATGCCAATATACCATAGTTTATATGAGGTAATATGATAGAATTGTACATTGTCCTTAGAATATGCTGTGGTAAAAAATTTTTAAGTTTTTTTAGAATTCCAGTGGTTCTAGATATTTTGTATGTACTTTGTTTATGTGACTGTCCCAGTTCAAGTGATTATTTAATGTGATGCCCAAAAAGTTGAAGTTATTTACATATTCAATTACAGTTCCATTTACCAATAGCACAGGCTTTTCTAATTTCTTTTGTGGCATATGAAAAATCATAGCTTTAGTTTTGTCAACATTTAGAGCAAGTTTGTTTACGTTAAGCCAGTCACATATCTTGTTTAGTTCTTCGTTTATATTGTTATTTAAGTCACCGGGTCGATTAAAGACATCTAATGTACTGGTTAGGGTTGTATTGTCAGCATAAGTTATGAAGTTGAAAAGGTCACTAGCAATTGGTAGGTCATTAATGTATATAATGAACAACAAAGGTCCTAATATCGACCCTTGCGGGACACCAGTAGTAATGTGTATAATATGTAGTAATCATCCAGTAATGACTTTATAATGATAACAAACAAGACTAGAGTATATGGAATCGTGAAAGATATGTAATGTAGATATATTTAATTATATCATGCTCTTTTTTTACTTAGAATTGTATGCGGTGATATGAAATGGGAAAGCATTTCCCCATTTTCACTTGAATATATATTATTATACTCTGTACTATTATTGTATCATTCTTGTAGTGGTGAAAATAAATTCAATTCGATTAAAAAAGAAGACGGTGTGAACTGGGGCTGAATAGTAGAATTTCCTAGTACGTCGCTACCTAGCGGAGTCCAGTAGAGACAGTGGATTGGTTCGTGAGTTTTTGTTAAGAAGTGTATGAAACATTGCGTTATACAGGACTAAAATTAACCAAACGTTGTAACAGCATGATTTGTTGATGTAAGGTGTGCTGTAATTATTGTTAAAGTTAAGTCTAAGTAATATATTTTCAATCCACCAAACTGGGACGCTAGTCGCCTTTGCTTTGGCCTGGTCTTCCTGTAACTTCTGAAATTATCGCCCATTGGGAATGCCTCAAAGTAAAATTACGTGAACGGTTTCGCACCGATTGATTTTGTTCGATGTAAAAATCTGAATGACGCCTTAAATATCACATAATAAAATATCAACTGGTTTTACATATCCTGACACAACTCCGTCACAATGCCAATGGCAATAGCGATGCCTTGCCCAGGCCAGGGCCGGCCTCCCCAGTCCAGGGCAGGGGCCAAGCCCAATGCAACGGTCAGCTAGCTTAGGCTAAGGCCTAGCCTAAACTGTAAAGTAAACACCGTCCATAACCGTCTACAAACGTGTACTAAAACAAAACATCGCTAAAAGTCATATAACTCAATAGGTGTAATGCGAAATTATTAAACCTATAAATGTCTGACTATGTCTATGGCTATGCCTATGCTATGCGGCTAGATAATGAACTGTGAAAGAGGTAAACGTGGTAACATTCATTATCCAGTGAACGATCATTTTATATGACGTGATAGTCACATATCTAGCTGAGCAAAGCAGTAACAATGGTTAGTGATTGGATAATCAGTGGTAGCCGATTAATCAGTGTACGTTGTCAATGGCAAGAATGACAAGTTCAACTTGTCATTCTTGCCAACATTAGTGTACTTAGTAGTCACAATTTGCACAAAGTAATTTGCAGTATATCAATCAAAACTTCTTCCCCAGATCTTCCAGTATACATAATATCATGTGCTCTGGTGACATCTAAAGAGGTAAATCTCCCATTCCATAATATGTATACTTCTGTGATGGCACATCTGTAAAAGTATTAGTAATTTTTTCACCGTAAATTAACATGTAAACTTTTTGTTATGGCGATTAGTAACTTACTTCCAAAAAAGTATGGCGTATGCTGTAAACTTGTTAAGTTACGAGTTACGGAGGTATGCGCAGCTTTTGGATGAAAACCTCTCACTCAAAGTTGCACAGCAGTTGACATGTAACTTGAAAATGCAGTTGAATTCTGGTAAGATGGCACCCGCAAACTTGCTTCAAAGCAAGTTTTGTGAGGGTGACCATGCAAAAACTGCTTGAAAGTCACATGTCTAGTGTCACTAGGACCAGGGTTAAAAAAAGTCATGATTTAAAAATAAATCAGATTTTTTAAAATTTAAATCGGATTTATTTTTTTTTTTTTTTTTTTTTAAATATGGTATATAGATGTTTAAATTTGTAAACTCTTTCAAACATGTTCTATTCAAATCGATTTGTGTTCTTGTCTTAACAGATGGTACATGAATTTTGCTTATATAAAGACATTGGACAATGTCCACAAGGCCTCACCCCCTGTAGTTGCATAATCTGTCTTAGAAAGGAAAGCATGCTGTGTGTCTGTGGCTGTATCAGTGCTAATTATTGCTTGCTGATAGTGTGGATTAGCACCTGTCCAGGGCTCTGTGTACTCTAAGGGTCTCTAACCATAATACAAACTGGTACAGTATTAAACAACTCAGTCAGCAAACTGAATTGGTAACAACTAGCACAAGCTCTAAGTAGACTTTAACTCAGGGCTTCTGACTTGAAAAAATACTTCCTCTGGAAGACAAGTTTGTGTGGCTTCACTGCATTCAGAAAGGGAATAGCTCAAACATACACAATGTCATAAAATATTTCACTATCAGGCTATCTGGAGTCAATACAGCTACACAAGTGTGCACACTTTGTGTTTTGTATTAAAAACATACAAAACTTTGTTGATCTCGATGTTTGTAAACAATTATTTGTGTTAAATTCATATAAATTAGCGATTAAAAAAAAGGAAGTAAAAAAAATAATAAATCAATGATTTTTTGGAGTGATTTAAATCATGATTTAAATCAAATGATTTAAATCAAACAACCCTGACTAGGACATACAGCAAAAAACTATGCAACATTTAAAACTCCATCCTTGAGACCTCAACTGATTTATTCTATCTCGAATCTGGTTCGTAGATGTCCAAATATGTTGTGTGTGAATAGTTTAAATAACATCCGCAGTTGATTGAATAAATTTTATTTTTGTAAATCATCGAAAGAATTAACTTTAAGTTAAACAAATTTGTGACTTCAGCGTTTCCATTTTCACTTCAGTTATTGTTTGACGAAACTTTCAATAACTTAATAGCTACTGGACTACTGGACCGATCAGTGGCACAATACATCCTGACCATTATTTATGGGCCTGGGGCCGACGGACCAGCACTGTCCAGCAAACCAAATTTAATTGTATCTTTTCCAGGTCCTTCACTTATGATAGGCTTTCCTGTGTTCAGTGAGGTCTGGGACCAAACATACAATGGAAAGTGCTCTGCTGACGTCAGAAGGTGAAACATTATTCAATGTTTTGACGATATAAACTATATGAAAATAAAACAGTTAAAAGTTTTACCCATGCACATCAAGTTGTCACTTACCAGTTGTTTGTGTATTAATATGAGTTATGCAACAGTATCAGTGCTTTTATGATTGAATCACTTTCAAAATTGAAGATTTATTGGTCAGTCTGTTCTTAGATTTATATAATTATATATATATAAATTATAACATGCTGGTTTTAAGAAATCCGAATTCGTAGATGTCCAAATATGTAGAGTGTGAATAGTTTAAATAATACATGAAGTTTATTTAATTAAAAAGTACATATTTTGTTCAAATCATCAAAAGAATTGACTTCAGTCATTTGATAAGGCTAAAAAAACCAGATATCCGTAAGTGTAAACACTGCGGGTCAATGTCGATCATGGGCATGACTTCCATCCTCTTGCCGATCACATGACAAAGTTATGAAATTTCACCAAGGAAGAAATTCGTGAGTTTTCAACATTTGTAAAATTAATTTGAAATGGAATGAGTGAAAATATCGAATTGAGGAGGAACCTTTAAATAATGCTAGTAATATGCTTGTGTTGTGAATAGGTGACAGGTGACAATGACTGGTTGCCATGGGGACACGTCTGTGTTGTTGGTAGAACCGTTCTATGGTGGGTCCCACCGACAGCTCATTGACCTGTTATACGATGACATCCCAGCATGCACCAGGTTCACCATGCCAGCAAAGAAGTGGCATTGGCGCGCGCGCACTGCTGCACTGCAGTTCTCTCAGATGATACCTCGCAGTGACTCTTACAGGTAACCATGGCAATTGTTTGTTTTGCAGACTTTTTGGTAATTTCAGTTTTTTTAAATGCTCACAGTTTTTAGTGGCTGGGTTTTCAGTAATTACACTTGCAACAGCCAAAAAGGTGCATAAACATCAGACTTGGGTCAGCTACATTGGAATTGAAGCACTAATTAAAATTAGAAGTGGTGTTTTGTTTTTTTAAGGTATTGGAATTTTCAATTACATTATGAACTTTGTAACTAAAATTATTCGCTATGTTGACAAATAATCAGTAGACTCCCATTTTATAACATGTTATGTATCATATTTTTTATTATATACCATAATATGCAGAAATTAAATAAAGCTGCTCTAAAATTGATGTTATTTTTTTGCCACTGAGTCTGTGTTCAGTGTGGTGTTTTTGTGGTGGTGTGTAATTTGAGTTGGAATTGATATGATGTAATTGACCATAAGTCTGACGAACAGAGCCAGTCTAATAATCTATTTTCAGTGTTATTGACTGGAATCTGTGGGAACGTCACTTAGGAGTCTGGACTATTTTTCAATTAAACCAGTAATATGTTTTCCTTCTTTATTTTGAGGTTTTTCCCCAGTGACTGATGTTACCTGGGGGTATCCACGGGATTATATATTCACCAAATAGTTCTTCCTGATTACATTGTAGTAGTTTTGGTGAGCTCTTGATACAAAGTCTGATTGTTTTCTATCACAATAGCATGTTAGATAGCGTAATTTGTCTAATTTCATATAGCATAAACTACATCTTGTCTAACATAAACTATATATTGTCAGATTAATCCGCTGAGAGATGTAACTGAATTTGTACACGGTCCACATGCATACGTTTTGTCTTTAGCTAAATTTCATCCTTTGTTTGACTATCTAGGCTGCTCTTCTGCAGTTCGGTGTTGAACTTGGCTGAGTTGGCTGCACTGCGTCCTGATCTGGGTCAACTGCGTAAAGTCGTCTACTTCCACGAGAATCAGCTCATGTATCCTGTCCGCAAGTCTCAGGACCGTGACTTCCAGTATGGCTACAACCAGGTGTTGACTTGGTAAGTCCACCACTGTTTCCTAAACAAAGGTTTTGGGGCAACTAATCATTGCCACATATCGCTGTTGAAGAGTCAAAACGATAGAAATCTAATTTGATTTTTACCATGCGGTTGGTTGGATACGAGTCTGTTAGATTAACTTCTCATACACAAAAATTAACTTTCCCTGTTTTGATTGTTCAACAACATATCCATTTTTGTATATTAAAAGTTAGTTTATTAGACACATATCCAACCAGCCACGTGGTGCAGATCAAAATGGGCATCTATTGTTTTGACTCTTCAACAGCAATATTCAGTCTGTCCTGCTTATTTAGCAGACCATGTCATTAGATTTTGTATATAAAATGGTGTTGTGGTCGATCCTCGTTAATCAATGGTGCTATTGTTATCATCTGGTGGAACCACCTCTAGAAATGTGGATTTGTACTTTGTCCCACTTATCAACCAATCGGATGTGTTGCTATGAGATCACTCAATTTGACAAATCAATGTTTCGAATCACCAATGCATGGAATATTTGCCATTAACTAACACAACATTTCAGATCCATGAAAACGTGTTTATATGATTGCTACTTGTGCATATTGACCAAACATTGTTTTAAGGAGACAGGGGCATTGAAAATGTAATTTTGTTAATTTTAATGGTAGAGAACTGAAACTTGGTAGAAATGATCATTGTGGGTAAAAAAAATTACAGGGGGATTTTTTTTTGGGGGGGGCACATGGGTGCCACAACAATGGCAGCCATTTTGTTTTTTGGGTACAAATGTTCATGCATCTCTACAAAAGTAACACATGGAGCTAGAGCATTCAAAATAGGCTAGAAGTATTGTAAATGTATGGATCTACAAACTGTCAGCAGGAATTTTTTATTCACAAACATTATTTGTCAGAAATAATTTTTATAATTTGACGTAATTTTTTCCGATTATTTACAGTAGGGTGCATGAATGTACGGGGGTATAAAGGAAATCATGGCAAGATATAACATTTTCCTTGTGACAGTTTGTAGAGCATAGCATGAAGTATTTGTCCTGCAAATTTGGAGTTGATATGTATTACGGTTTTCTCACAATATCTGCATGAAATTGATGTATTGACCAAAAACAAAATTGTGAGAAAACAGCAAACAAACTTTCATGTTTATATTGATACACTTTTTGACCATTGAAATGGTTTTTTACTATTCAAATGTGTACATACACCTATTGGACTATTCATATATGTGAAATACCACTTATTTATTATACATACAACACTGATCAGATATGTAGCAAACTCTTTATGTAAGAGTAGTTGGCTCTGAAAAGAGCCGTTTGGTTTGCTGGCTCTGAAAAGAGCCGTTTGTTTTATGTGTCCGTCCCAACGTAGAGTCCTAGAACTCTCCAGCACCATAGGAAGCTCCCCCTTCAGCCTGTGCAAGCATGTCTTGCTGACGAATCCTGTGAAGACGGCGATGTTCACGGTTCTTCCTCTCTTGCGCATCGGCTTTCCTTCTCATCAACGCTAGTCTCTCCTTGTCTTTCGCCTGTGTGAGCTTCACAAGGGCTTTGCCATGTCGAAAGCCCAATGCTGCTGTTGTTTCTTTCACGGTCTTTTCTGAGCCCTGGTTGAATTCGCTGACAGCCATGGCAGCACCAGCTTCCACCCGCAGTTTTCCGACAAAGTCAGTCTTCAGACACTTCCGCCAGAGGACAGAGTGTACGCTTTCGTTCGGGTTCTGTGTCTTTCCCCTGAGACAACGACGGAGCAGGTTCTCATCACCCAGGCGCACATAGATGGGCTTCACGAACTGGCCGACTTCCCGTGACAGTGGCGTGCCGACGTTGTCCTTGTGTGGCCCTGGTCGCTCGCCCTTCGCAACTGCTCGTCTGTAAAAACACCAGCTCGAAACACCACTTGGACAGCGATCATGATGCGGGTCTTCGTCTGTTGAAAGGGCGTGGAGGAACGTGGCGAACACTGCATTCCTCATGGCATCCAGATTCCCTGGGTGGCTGCGTATGGCATTGCCATAGTACTTGGTGAGCTTTGCTATCGTAGCAGCCGTTAGCTTGCCATAGCCCCTGCCACCAGTGACAACTCCTTCCTGTCGACCATCAGCTGCGACTTTTCTCAAAGCTGTGCCCAACCTCTTCGACACGTGGTTGATACACTCTTCTTTTGTAATTGTGCAGTCTTCGCCATAAACATTCAGGGAAACGAGGTGGTTGAATGTTTTCGCATCGCCATCTGACAACACAGTGACGTATCGGAAGCCATGCTTCCGTTCCGAACGCCGCCACAAGATCTCCGCAATGGCAGCATCCATTCCACCAGGAGTCCCCTCAAAGTTCTTGTTGCAAACATGGTTTGCCTTCCATGTTGCGTACTCTGCGCTGGTTTTGTCCATGTGGTCCCCCACAGTGGTACAGCCATGGCAGTACAAACTCAACACTTCATAGTCGATCACTAGGTGGGTGATCAAGTCGATGACGCTGCCATATCCGTAGTACGACTTGTAGCCTCGCGTCATCCAGGATGCATCATATGATACATAGATGTCCCTCACATTCTCTGGAGCGAGATCTGGAGAGAGATCTGCGTACGCCTGTCTCACACAGACAGCTGCAGCATTGAGACAAGTAGTCGCTGTGTCTACCACTGCTGCAGCTACTTCTTTCTGGTGTCTCACGTACGTTTTCTGGTGGATGCACGGTGAATCCAGCCACCAACAAAGCCTTCGCAGTCCAGAAAATCCAACCCCAGTGTCCATGGTTCCTGCCACCATTCTCCTTGTTGTAGCAAACGGTGCTCTACTGGGCCGATTACCAATCCGCTCCGAAGACAGTGTTTCACTGCAGACGTTTTCACAAACGGTACATACAGTGCGAAAACCCACAACAGGTCCCTTGTGTTTGTCAATGACAACAACTGTCAAATCTCCCTGGCAGACTGGGCATGGAAGATTCCGGACAAGTTTCTTCAACGTAGCGACTTGTACGAATAGACAACTGTCGTCAGTCACGGGAGGGTGGGGTTCGTCGTCGTCGTCATCGACATCGGATTCGTCATCGGATTCTTTGTTCATCAAGTCGAACTTTCTCTTCGACGAGGATGCAATGGCGGGTTCGACAAAGGCGCCGACGTTCGACGAAGACGCGATGGGGGGTTGGATGACTGCTCCGACGTTACCAGCTTGCTGATCCCCAGTGCCAGCGCAAACTTCTGTTTCACCCGGTTCACTGTAGCTTTCGCTCACCACCACGCTGGCGATGTTGGTCAATTTTGCTTTTCTCGTGCAAATTTCAGCTGCGCTAGCCGAGATCGCTTCCTCGACCCATACACTTTCGTCGTACTCCGTTTTACTCCACGATCTCTCGGCATCTCGAACATAAATCACGTACTTATAACTGAATAATTACTTCGCAAAAACAACAGCCGCCATATTGACTCTCTTTGTTGTTACGCCGGAGCTTGCCGAAGAATGCCGAAGAGGGTCAAAGGTCCGCCATTGGCCAATCAGAATCAAGATAGCGCGAATCTGCGCGGCAGCTGGCCATAAAAGGAAATTTCCGTACAGATGTAGCTCGCATTCTAACGCTGATTGGCTGCATACTAATGAGTGTTTACCGATGTCGATCAGGCCATCTTGTAGCCAGGTCAATGAGCTAAATTTAGATATCCAACATGGCAGACTTGGATGAGGAAAAGTATCGGTAACTAAGGAGTGAAATATGCCCAAATTCCGCATTTGTTAGCAAGACAAAGGAAAGCTCAACAATACTGGTGATCAAATAAAGTATTTTATTCACATATACACACACATATATTCCCATTATTTAACCGGAACTTAAAGATAAGATATATTTGTAACGAAATACGCGGAAAAAAAATTTCACTAAATATCTTCAAAAATCGTAAATTTCAAGGCGCGTGTTTCCTTAAATATTTGGTGCAAAACTAAAATCTGGACTAATGTCCAAGTTGTCCAACAGGGGTTGATATGTGCCAGAATCACTGATCATACAAGATTTGCCAAAATTGCCATCAGGTTTTTTGCCAACTAGCTTGTTTGTTTAACAAGATTGCCACCTAGGGCAAAATACCCAGATGGCAATTGGACAAGGAAGCAAGTGGCTTTTTGAGAGTCCAAAAATGTTTCATCTATGCTGATATGTGATGTCACAAGGGCACAAATGAACTGTGTGCCATTGTAGCTAGCTACGTAGAACTGTACTTGTCTGGTGTTGCATAGCGTGGATGGTGTTTAGCCATCTGACAGAGTTTGTTTCCATGGGCATGCATGACGCATCTTTATATACATGTTATTCAAGTTTAGATATCAAGTTGTGGACAGTGTTTCTGGGTAAGATTTCAGTTTGTGGACTAGCAGAGATGACACAGAGATGACACAGAGATGACACAGAGATGACACAGAGATGACACATGGGTCTAGAAGTGAAGCTCAAGCATATCCATTTTACCATTGTTCAATATTTCCGTATTGTTCATCATCCAAGACAGGATTTTGAAAAGTTGTAGTAAAGTGTACTAATTGATGGAAGACATTTATAGTAAACAGCCACACTGGTTAGTATTAGGAAGACAGTGGTTATGCCTGTGGATATTATGAGGAGGTTTGCACCCTCCCATTGGGGGTGTTTGTGTGCCTCCTCCATAACTAGTGAAATCTAGAGGTTGGCAAGTGCATTTTAGAGACCATTCTGGTTTTGTTATTAGCTGTTCTCAGACAAGTTTGGTGATGAAAATCTGGAAACAGCCAATGTAAGCGACAGCACAGAAATAATACGTAAGAACTTGTTCAACTTTTTTGTACACGGTCACTTTCCAGTCACTTTAGGGGATTGTGAAAACACCTGCACAGTTATAGCTCTAGGTTGGCTTCAGGGGTGTCTCCACCAGCATATCCGTTGATGTAGAAGGATTTACACTTTGAATACACTGCCTGTGCCCCTGTCAATTGAAAGCCATACTTCACAGAATACCGCCGTTGTGTGTACATTAATATTAGACCTACTTGCTTGTCAGCTCGGTGAAATGTAGGCAACAATTAATTATGAATTTGCTCTTTACAACGTATCTAATAATAAACACACTGCAAAATTACCAATATGTGCAACCAAGTTGATACGACAGCGCAATTTTTAATATGATGTTAATCTACTTAATGGGTAAGTTGACAGTCAATTTGGCACCCCCCTGACTCAGCGCCCGGGTGCGAGTGCACCCCCCTGCCCTCGGGTCACTACGCCACTGCATTGTCGTTATTGTATGTTGGCAAATAGTTAGAATAATGATGTTTCAAATATATATAATTGCTATCTAATATATATATATATTATTTAGCCATAATCGTGTTAGTGTGTGTAGGTATGTGTGTTGTTGGTATACAGTTTGCAATGATGAAGTTCACCCCAAGTATATTTGGCTAACATCGTGAAAGTTTGCGCAGTTCTTCAATTATCCACGAAACTTTCACGAAGTCATGTACACATGCCTTGCTCAGTAGCTTAGCGCTTCTTTTCATAATATGTTCGGTAATGATCAGCTTCGAGGCTTTCAACTTGCACTTGCAGGAGAGTGTTCTCTGGTGTGTTTTTTAGTTGGTGAACTTAATATTTGTGGCGTGGCTTACGAGTTGTGTCATTACAGACCATGGTCAGTGCACATAAAATATCGGGGACAACCTGCATAACTTTTTTAATCAATTATAAATTAAGCAAAAGACACTTAACAAAAATACTTATGTAAATAGCTTCATCATGGTGTGTTTTATTAACAATTAATTATTAATTAACAATTACAAGTTCATTTAGGTAAGGTGATAATTTGTCAGTACACATGTTAAATGGATCAACTGCGTTTGTCCACTTTTTCAGACAGTTAAAATGTCATATATATATATATATATATATATATATATATATATATATATATATATATATATATATATATATATATATATATATATATATATATATATATATGATATATTTGTAACACAATACAAAAGACAGAAAATATGTCATTGTATCAGTATCATGCATGCATACATACATTCATTCATGCATCCATACATACATACATACATACATACATACATACATACATACATACATACATACATACATACATGCATACATACCTGTTTTCTTTCAGTCTTGTGGCAGACGTTGTGATCTTCAACTCTTGCTTCAACATGACCTCATTTCTGGACAACATTGCCAGCTTCATGAAGCTGATCCCTGACCATCGACCACGTGGCTTGGCTGACCAGATCCGGCCAAAATGCCGCGTTGTACACTTCCCAATTCAGTTTCCCGACTGGTGCAAGGACGATGTGCCGAGGACTAAGCCCACTTGTTTGACGCACATGAGACAGTCTAATGGTGAGAAATTACTGTACTTATACTTTTTGTCTTTCTACTTAAATATTTTAATGTTATTCTAAAATGTGTGCATTTGCATGCATGTGTGCTACTATTTTCATTGGAAATAAAACATTTACCGTATTCGAACAAATAAGTGTACAAATAAGTGTACAGTATGCTACAAAATTGGCCATGGAACAATGTCAAATAATCTGTTCTTATAAGCATACACCAAAATTATTTCTCTACGCAATAAGGTAACTGTTTAACACTAGATGTTGACAATTTTCTCTTGTTCCACACTAGTCAAATTACAATAATTATGGATCCTGCTGATAAAAAGGGGTGTACATTAATTAGGGCATATACGCTTAATAGGTCGAATACAGTAATTGAAAAAATATATTATAATTTTGCCACAATCATGTTAGTGTGTGTAGGTATGTGTGGTATGTGATGGTTACAGTCATGTTAGTGTGTGTAGGTCTGTGTGGTATGTGATGGTTACAGTCATGTTAGTGTATGTAGGTCTGTATGGTATGTGATGGTTACAGCCATGTTAGTGTATGTAGGTATGTGTGGTATGTGATGGTTACAGTCATGTTAGTGTGTGTAAGTCTGTGTGGTATGTGATGGTTACAGCCATGTTAGTGTATGTAGGTCTCTGTGGTATGGGATGGTTACAGCCATGTTAGTGTGTGTAGGTCTGTGTGGTATGTGATGGTTACAGCCATGTTAGTGTATGTAGGTATGTGTGGTATGTGATGGTTACAGTCATGTTAGTGTGTGTAAGTATGTATGGTATGTGATGGTTACAGCCATGTTAGTGTATGTAGGTCTGTGTGGTATGTGATGGTTACAGTCATGTTAGTGTGTGTAGGTCTGTATGGTATGTGATGGTTACAGCCATGTTAGTGTATGTAGGTCTGTGTGGTATGTGATGGTTACAGCCATGATAGTGTATGTAAGTCTGTGTTGTATGTGATGGTTACAGTCATGTTAGTGTGTGTAGGTCTGTGTTGTATGTGATGGTTACAGCCATGATAGTGTATGTAAGTCTGTGTTGTATGTGATGGTTACAGTCATGTTAGTGTATGTAGGTCTCTGTGGTATGGGATGGTTACAGTCATGTTAGTGTATGTAGGTATGTGTGGTATGTGATGGTTACAGCCATGTTAGTGTATGTAGGTCTGTATGGTATGTGATGGTTACAGCCATGATAGTGTATGTAAGTCTGTGTTGTATGTGATGGTTACAGTCATGTTAGTGTATGTAGGTCTCTGTGGTATGGGATGGTTACAGTCATGTTAGTGTGTGTAGGTCTGTATGGTATGTGGTGGTTACAGTCATGTTAGTGTATGTAGGTTTGTATGGTATGTGATGGTTACAGCCATGTTAGTGTGTGTAGGTCTGTGTGGTATGTTATGCTTACAGCCATGTTAGTGTATGTAGGTCTGTATGGTATGTGATGGTTACAGTCATGTTAGTGTGTGTAGGTCTGTCTTGTATGTGATGGTTACAGTCATGTTAGTGTATGTTAATACTACACATGTCAGTTAACAGGACAGTATGTGACAGTAACGACGGAGATACTTCCAGTGAGTCACAGTGCAATAAAGAATCGCTGCAACAACTCCACCT
>OY759261.1:40029495-40084495 GCA_963662155.1 Lamellibrachia columna | reverse complement strand
GAAGCCTGAGTATGTGTGTTGTCTTACAGATGAATGTTTGTACAACACGGACCACCAGCTGTTAAAACGTCTTGTGCAGTACTGTAAGAGACCCACGCTGGTTCGCCACAGCACACTCAAGGTAGACACACTGCTTAGTCTGTTGGTTGTGATTTTTACAAAACTGAGATTTTAGTTATTTGTATGCCATTTGGTAAACGCAGTCCGTATCCTGTAACAGTTTTTTTCAAAATACACAAACCTGTAAGGAATGTGTCCTAGGGCCGTAATACCATCACATTCGTAAGATGTACGGGTCAGTCATAAGACTTGGCATCAATGAGAAGTTTACAGTTAGCATAAGGGATTCACTCCAAATTTTTTTAAACACCACAATGCTATCAAGGTGGGCAATTGCACTTCATAGACCTGATGCATTAACATCTTAAGAAAGATAGTAGAACTAGAGGACACTGGGTAACATCAGTGTAGGTTCATTGTTGTTTGAGGGCCGTAATACCATCGATTACTCATTCTACCAGAGGACAATAAATGAACGGAACAAATAACTACAGATTGTTTAAATGCTAGCAGCGTGAATATGTTTAAAAACAAATTTGACAAATATCTCAAGACGGGTTACACATAGATGAACAATTGTTGGCCTCTCGATAAGCCAATGGCTTCCTTGTTCACTTGCCATCTGGGCCTTTGGCTTGGATGGCAAAACTTGTTAAATCTTTCGCATAAAATACAGCACTATAGTTTACTATATTTAATTGATACAATGATTGCCTCTCAAGAAGCGTTGTATTCTTTCTGAATATTTCGTCGAACACACTCGGTCTTCATCGGTTGGCTGACATTGTTACATTGCATGTCACATGACGTAGATCATGTGACACAAGCAGTGCAGCAAGTCTATCGACAAAAATCGAATGAATCTGAAAATATCCAGAAATAATACAAAGGCTCCCGACAGGTAATTGCCATGTCATAGATCACATTCTGAGAAAATGGAACGTCGACCCATTCAAGTACCTTGTTATTGTTTTGTAATAACTACTGTCAAACCTGTCTTAAGCGACCACTCAAGGGATAGTCAAAAAGTGGTCTCTTAATACAGGTGGTCATAAAACTCCATCCTGAACTATTTTAGTCTATCACAAATCCGGTTCGTTGATGCCCAAATATGTAGAATGTGAATAGTTTATATAATATCCAAAGCCGTTTAAAAAAATGGCTATTTTTGTTCAAATCGTCTAAATAACTGTAGTCATTAGATCTAGTAAGGCTCAAAATAGTGGCTATCCAAAAGGGTAAACACTGTGCAGATCAGTGGATACTAGGACACTAGCTAGGTTTGATTTTTTGCAAAATGAATTTGAAATGAGACTAGTGACAAAATCAGTGGAGGGACCTTTAAAATGAATGCATGTCATTTAACATGTGAAAGGAGTAGTTGACTGTGCTCACTCACTGGTCGCTTAATGAAGGTGAAACCCTTGTGAAAGAAGGAGTTGACTGGCCGTTACCGACAGGTGGTCGCTTAATGCATGACATTTAACACTTGAAAGGAGGAGTTGACTGTGATCGTTAATGACAGGTGGTCGCTTAATGCATGTAATTTAACACTTGAAAGGAGAAGTTGAATGTGGTCGTTAATGACAGGAGGTCGCTTAATGCATGTAATTTAACACTTGAAAGGAGGAGTTGACTGTGATCGTTAATGACAGGTGGTCGCTTAATGCATGTAATTTAACACTTGAATGGTGAAGTTGAATGTGGTCGTTAATGGCAGGTGGTCGCTTAATGCATGTTATTTAACACTTGAATGGAGGAGTTGAATGTGGTCATTAATGACAGGTGGTTGCTTAATGCATGTAATTTAATGCTTGAAAGGAGGAGTTGAATGTGGTCGTTAATGGCAGGTGGTCGCTTAATGCATGTTATTTAACACTTGAATGGAGGAGTTGAATGTGGTCATTAATGACAGGTGGTTGCTTAATGCATGTAATTTAATGCTTGAAAGGAGTTGAATGTGGTCGTTAATGACAGGTGCTCATTTAATGCTTGTAATTTAATGCTTGAAAGGAGGAGTTGACTGTGATTGTTAGTGACAGGTGGTCACTTAATGCATGTAATTTAATAGGAGTTGACTGTGGTCGTTAATGACAGGTGGTCGCTAGAGCAGGTTTGACTGTTGTTATTGTGTGTTCCCAGATCGACCTGGACCAGTACAGCTGGCAGCGACTGAGACCCGTGTATCAGACCTTGCTCACTCCGCAACCAGATAACGTGGACCAAGTGGAGGCTGCTCCTTCTCCAGTCCTGAGTGCAGTTTAAACACTCTTAGAACTGATACAATTCTGATGTGCCAGTATCAACCATGCCTGATGTACACATAATATAATGTATTTATAATATTAAACATATTTTTGAAACCAAACATGGGACATTTGTATCTTGCACAATAGCTGGTCTTTGTTGTAAGAAACAGCCCACGATCTGCCTCTTGAAATAATTTTCCAACGGCCGCTGTGCTGAAAATCAGCTTTATTGCAAGGTCACTTTTGTAATTTTATAAGGAGGCATTTTTTGGTCGCTGACTTGATTCCCAGATTCGATTCGTATAAGAAATTCTTTCTCATACTTGTTATTTTAATGTCGTTATTTTTAAGTTGTATGTCTACTGTTTGTTTTGTGGTCACCCTGTACTATAATATAAGGTTATTCATAAGTTATCAGATCTAACGATCAAGTAAAATTCTTTCAAAACTTTATTATACCGACTTAATATATATCACTAACATTGTATTAAACTGACTTCGACTATCGCGCTACAGACATAAACTTCAACAAACCTGATTCACGATGGACTAAATGAATTGTGGAGGCACCTTTAATGTAGTCACACTAATTTAGTGTTGGGTCATCGTCACTGAGGTTGGGACATAGTGACACTAAATTTATTAATATTAAAAACATCACGGTTGTGTAAAATTATACCTATATGTGTTACAATTGTGAACTTTATTGTCTTAATATTAAAAAAATACATGATTTGGCGATGACATGGAATATGCCAATTTTAGGACTTGCAAATATAATAATCGCTGTAGGCAATAAAAGACAGACCAACAAACGTTCAACCTTAAAAGTGAAACAGTGTTTTATCATTTTGATTATATGAAACCCTGTATCAGTTATTAAGCAATTAACATCGATGCACATTCCCTTTAAAGCGAAAAAAAATCATGGTTTTGGGCCTATGCACCTAAAAGAGATCATAAAAACTAACCATGTGCAACTAAAATAAAAAATATCACGCCAGTGGTTTACTCAGAATGTGTTCTAAAAATGGGAGAAAACGGTAGTTTCTCTGAGTGACTAAGGGCTGCCATGATAACCAGCGCGATCGATAAGCACATGTGCAGTTCTATGAAACTGAGGTACCTAGACTACAAGTGACGTATTAAGGGAGGCATACACACAACCAACGCAGTCTCAAACAAACATGTCATTTTGAAGGAGAGAGGACTAGTTTCGTAAACAAAGGCCAACATATGTTACATAAGGTGATTTTTCACGCAAATAACGTGACCATATCGTATTGGCAAGTATAGGAATAGGTGTATAAATTATATTTTAATTTCGCGAGTGTATATTGCCAGAATACAACTCGTGACGTCGGGTTATCTAACAGTATGGTATGGCCCAAAAAGAAAGATGAACTGTGTGTTCAATAAGGTTTTCTTAGTAAACCACTGTAACAGTGTAACAGTCTTAATTGTAGTTACAAATGGTTGTTTTAGAAACTATTATAGGTGCACGGGCTGAAAAACATTTTTATTTTGCTTTAAAGCAGTACTTTGAGTACACTGATCACCACTCCTCTCACATGTGTGCTTTATCTCTGTGTGAGTGAATATTTAAATTACTGCTACAACTAACAGCTAGTCCTCCACAAGTATCAGACTGTAGAGTTTCTGCCCTGGGTGAGTGCGCATACGACTCTTCAGAAGGTCACATTTCACTCTTTATAAACCATGCCAAGTAGATGTCACATTTAATGGATTTCTCTGCAGAATGTATGGAAGTAGAACAGCAACACCTGCAAGGTTTCTCCTCATCACAATTGAAAGGTTTCTCACCAGTATGCGTATATAGATGACTCTTCAAAACTCCACTTTGAGCAAACTGTAACCCACACGTATCACAATTGAAAGGTTTCTCACCAGTATGCATGTATAGATGACTCTTCAAAACTCCAATTTGAGCAAACTGTAACCCACACGTATAACAATTGAAAGGTTTCTCACCAGTATGCGTATATAGATGACTCTTCAAAACTCCAATTTGAGCAAACTGTAACCCACACGTATCACAATTGAAAGGTTTCTCACCAGTATGCATGTATAGATGACTCTTCAAAACTCCACTTTGAGCAAACTGTAACCCACACGTATCGCAATTGAAAGGTTTCTCACCAGTATGCATGTATAGACGACTCTTCAAAACTCCACTTTGAGCAAACTGTAACCCACACGTATCGCAATTGAAAGGTTTCTCACCAGTATGCATGTATAGATGACTCTTCAAAACTCCAATTTGAGCAAACTGTAACCCACACGTATAACAATTGAAAGGTTTCTCACCAGTATGCGTATATAGATGACTCTTCAAAACTCCACTTTGAGCAAACTGTAACCCACACGTATCGCAATTGAAAGGTTTCTCACCAGTATGCATGTATAGATGACTCTTCAAAACTCCAATTTGAGCAAACTGTAACCCACACGTATAACAATTGAAAGGTTTCTCACCAGTATGCGTATATAGATGACTCTTCAAAACTCCACTTTGAGCAAACTGTAACCCACACGTATCACAATTGAAAGGTTTCTCACCAGTATGCGTATATAGATGACTCTTCAAAACTCCACTTTGAGCAAACTGTAACCCACATGTATCACAATTGAAAGGTTTCTCACCAGTATGCATGTATAGATGACTCTATAGAACCGTTGTACGCGTCGTTATCGATGCAGCACAGCACCAGACGTTTTGGCAAGTTGCCGAGGAACAGATTCTCGTGCGTGTGCGACAGGTCATCCGTGGGAATGGAGTAGACCTTGCAGTCGACGGACCGCATCGGATATTTGATTGTGCTGTTCTTAAGGGACTTGATGTGCGCCATGTGTACGGACGGATTCAGGGTGGCCTTCTTTGCGAACAAGGTGGTGCTGATGATTTGTATCTTGTAATCGGGATTGGGTCCACCGCCCATGAATGCGAACGCGGTCTTACTTCGCACCAGTCGTATCTTGACACCAGCGCCGTTGATCAAGAATTCATCCTGCAGGAACAGGTCCATGTGGAGACGGCCCATGATGTCGACGACACGACTCCGGACGATGTCCGCTCGCCGAGCCACGAACCCTGCATTAGCCAAGGGCCTTTCGTCGATCTCCACGGCATCCATGCGAGTGGCGTTGTCTTTCTGCCACAACTGACTCATCAGTTGCGTTGCCTTGGCATCTGTGCCGTAACTCAGCAGCGTCTGGATGTAGGCGCAATGCGGATACGTGTTAGTCGAAGGGGTCATGAGCGTACCGTTCAGGTAGACGTCGACTTGACTAAGGAGTTAATGCAGCCAGTTATTCACCGGACCCACGGGATCGGCCAAGTCGAGGTCGTCCTCGTTGGCTCGGGTCACCTTCACCTGTACGTGTAGCATTGCGTTGGTGAGATCCAGGTAATCGTCTCCCAATCCTGGTATCAAGAATTCTAGTGGTCCACCCGAATCGAGAGAGGCCATGGGCTGATGTTCCACTATGTGGCTGTCGATGATGCTGTTCTGAGTCAGAGATGCCAAGGAGCACTGTCGGTGGCGCTCTGCGCACCCGGACTGTTTTCTGCATTCTGTTGCTCCTTTTCCTCAATGACGGTGGTGGTGGTGGAGAACTGTGGAGAACGGCTGACAACTGTCGTCTCTTCTGTCATCGTTCGAATGAAGCGTGGACAGGCGCACAGCTTGTCTTTATAGCGGACGAGGTGGAGGGGTAGCCGTACCATTTCACCAAATCCTCCGTTCGCCTGCCCACTTTGCAGCGCTGCAGTACCGATTCCATGCGGTACACTTTATCGGTGGGTACCGACACCCTCTGCATTTCTGGTTCATAGAAGGTTCCGTCCAATACCTCACCGAGATCGTTGACCAATAGGTACACGGGCAGATCGGAGGGTAAACCTCGCGTATCGTGAATATCTCTTCGACACAAGTCTCTTAACCTTGCTGATGCGCACGCGATCCTTCACTCGGAACTTGGGAACGTGCGCGTCTTCAACGTTCGATTGAACCCTACGACGATACTCTGTACTCTACGGTTCAGGAATTCGAGACCCTTGTCAGTCTGCAGCGGCGTTGGCGCAACGTCGACCAGCAGTGTACTAAAAGCCGCCACCATCGACGACGCCGACTTTTTCTTTAGTGGAATGCACCAGGCAACTTTCGGGAAGACGTCGATCACCGTGAGTAGAAACGTCGTACCGTCGTTGTCTTTTTACAAATTCGACAGGTCAACGAGATCGGCCTGCCACTGTTGGTTCCGACCTCCCGCGACGACGCATCGTCTCTTGAAACGATTTCTCGCTAGTTTGTGTAGGGCATAGGCGTCCTGTTCCGACAACCATTCTTCGACGACTTTCTTCGGCACGCGCGTGATGCGTCGCAAGGCTTTGACTCCGCTGTAACTTCCCACCCTTATCGGGTCGAAGTAGATCCTTTTGAGCTTTGTATATTGATTCTTCACAATTGTAATCGTAATGGTCGAATACAGCGACTTGGTAATACGGTTCCTCGTTCGTGAGTGGGCGCTTCCACACCATTAAAACATTTCCGATGCGTTGGCGGTGACGTTGACTCCACAGCACAGGTCAACATGACGACGAGTGACGAGTAGGCTGAAGTGTAGTAGCACAACGATGCCCACTGACCGACAGTCTAGTGTAAAAATACCTCGAGTAGGGCCTGTTGGATCATACAGTCGCCATGTGACGTCATACCTTATTGGAAGGCAAAGCCAATAACACAGCCAGTTAAAGGAAGAAAAGGTTGTTGATCGCGTATCTTGACGGCAGAGAAGCAACAGTTCACTGAAGACACGCTGAAACATATTATACCTAAACCACCGAAAACAACGAAGAAAGCAGCATGTAAACAAATAGATCTTCGGTTCCAGTCAGATTCTGATACAGAGGAAGCAGTGACAGACCTATCGATGATGATGAAGGACTGTGTGCAACCACCCTGGTTCCCAATGATTACGTCATGGTGAAATTAACGTCTAAGAAGGCCACACGCCATTATGTGGGAATGACTGTTAAACCAGCAGATGAATTTGCTGGCGAATTTGAAGTTACCTCAGAAGCGTGTTACTGCTACTGCTATTGCAACTCCTACTGCTACTGCAACTGCAACTGCAACTACTACTGCTACTGCTACTGCTACTGCTACTGCTACTGCTACTGCTACTGCTACTGCTACTGCTACTGCCACTGCTACTGTAACTGCAACTGCTACTGCCGGTTCACGATCACTGACGAGGAAGACATCGTCAATATGTTGTTTGATGACACTGTTGCGCGCTTGCCTGCTCCCACTGGGATGGGTGGTATAACTCTCACGAAGACGATGGTGGTGTTTAGTGTTGACTTATCTCAATACTGCCCTCAGTTCCGTAGGCCATATGCCCTACGGAGTAGCAGATAACACCGCCATACGGAGTAGGGCATATGACCTACGGAGTAGCAGATAACACCGCCATACGGAGTAGGCAATATGACCTACGGAGTAGCAGATAACACCACCATACGGAGTAGGGCATATGGCCTACGGAGTAGCAGATAACACCACCATACGGAGTAGGCCATATGACCTACGGAGTAGCAGATAACACCGCCATACGGAGTAGGCCATATGACCTACGGAGTAGCAGATGACACCGCCACACGGAGTAGGGCATATGACCTACGGAGTAGCAGATAACACCGCCACACGGAGTAGGGCATATGACCTACGGAACAGACATACGGGGCATGGCTGGTTATCAATAAAAGTGTTTCAAAGACAATGTTGCGATTATTTGCGTGATACTAGAAACTTCAACTTGTAAAATTTTACAAAATTATACAAATTAATAAATTACACAATGATAACTAGTTTGGTAGTTAACAGTTAGTCCCCACATTATCTTATATCACTTAATATATGTGAGCATGGTGTCCCAAGTACCTGAGCATGGCACCCCGCTAATGGGGCAGCATGCTCGTTTTTATTATAAAAAAATATTTTATTTTAGTCTCTTCTCGGTTTTGTTTGGAAATGATATATCAACCAACTGTACAGATTATGGTGGAGCTTAGCATACAATTTTTCAATTCATTATATCTCATATATTTTTGGGACAGGAGGAATTTAAAAAATAAGTATATGGTGCCCCGGTTTCCCCCATCTGACTGATTCAGCAAGAAATATTAACTTTATTGCATAACGTCGTATGTGAATGTCATTTACGTCACGACACATACCTCATTTGGATTTTCATTTATTTGTTTTCTCCAAGCGTATTTCTATGTAAAGTGTGGTCCAATTTCTTTACCTTCTTTTGTAAAATTGCTATTCCCAGTTTGTTTCAACCCTTGATCATATCTGAATAGTATACAACCTCTCGAAAAGAAAATAGGGATGAGAAAAGTGATAAGATTAGATAAACATGGTTGCATGCGGCCACACCGATCACCCTACAATTGGCCGACTGACGGCCGACCAATCAGATGCCAGATGTTCACAAAAAGTGTTTCCAACTGTTTGGTGGAGAACATACAAATAACGACTACATTTGGCAGTCCTGTAGGCTTTGTCGACCTCAACACGTCGACGAGTTACTGTGCTAGACGGAGGAATCAATTGCACGAGATATTCGTAGTCATACGTCATTTCGCATGGCCCAGACTAACATATTGTGGCAACGGCAATATGGCCCAACTATTTCACATCAACAGAGTCATTGTCGTAATCCGCTATTATTCCTGAGTACGGAACACCATCATAGACAACCAGGCACCGTTTCTCGAGGAGATCGTTACCGGGATTGATGGGTTCTAGTTGACCTTGGTCTTGGTCAACATTGGACTAGGGAAAAGTACTCATAATTCATATTAATTATCATCAAAGTTTCACGGAAGTGGGCTTTACATTACATGGAGTTGGAGCAAAGATGCGGTTTATAAAAGTGAGATTCGTACGACGAACAACGTCGAAAAAGAGAGGTTTCAGACCGTCTATCACCCGTGGTGTGCTTCTCTCCCTCACTCAGTTGTTCCCTCCCCACCTCTCTTTCTCCGCCCACCCGCCCGTTTGTCTCTCGATAGAGATAATAATTGTGCGCGAATGAAATGAAGAAGGAAGTTGTAAATGAATAACCTGCCCAACGATTCCTTCACTGGAGGCGTCTCGTCAAATATGGTAATTGTGAGGTTTGGGCATATGTTGCCTTTGTTTGCCTTAGTTACAGCTAAGTTTGTATTCTGCGTCACGCATCATTTCATCTCCGTCACGATAAAACTGACGTAGATGGCACACCTTCAATACATAAGCAATATTGTCCGAATTAAGAACAATGCTGGTCTGTGCTACCAGGCTTTTGGCACGAGTTTATCACTCATTTTGTTTGTCGACCTCTATTCGCAGATGGCACGTAATAAACCTAAGCACCTGTCTCCTGTCCAGAAACATCGACTACCGGATGAGAATGGCAGTGAAAAATGTCCCTGTCGTTTTGGTTGTTCAAATATGACGATCACCTGACTGTGAATCCACGTGGAGATAGTAGTTCTTTAGATGTTCGACAAAGGCGTCGCATCGAAGTAGTAGTGACGTAGTTTACATGGAATCATGTGACAAGGATTTTGTCGGAAAACCTCAATTATTAAAACTGTTTAATAGCTAATATCATGTTGTATAATGAAGAACAGTACATTTTAGGGGTAACAGCGTACACGTTATGGAAGTGTTACGATATATAGCGAGAATAACGACGTCTAATTTGAAGGTGGTGTCAAACAAGAAGAGGAGTTCGTTGATAAGATATATTGTTTTGACAGTTTACTTTAGAGAGAAGAGACACCAATTTGACGTTACCATAGCAAGACCGAACAATGGCCTGACAACACGAACTCGATCAACTGAACGACCTGCAAATAATGTCAAGCTTGACAGACGAACTGACGGCCGATATATTATAACAGCCACAACAGTATTGGCAGTAGCCTCTGTGGCTCAGTTGACTTGGTGGTCGGCTTTCTAAACGTTAACATTTCAGCCAGGGTTTGGTTCCAGTTAGAATTATTTTGGACATTTTATGGCACTTCTTGATCTGTATTTAGCTATGTCGTGTTTTTAACCTATTTATTACTTAAGTTAATTAAGTATAAGCACATAAGCACACACATTTGTAAATAAGGAGTTATAATAAGTTGTGTGTTCTGTTTTTTGTGTGGTATGTGAACGGCTAATGTAGTAGATCAACGACACTGCGCCGCATATGGGTTACACCGGCAAGGTTTCTCCTCAGTGTTGAATGTGCAGATGTCTCTTTAAGCTGTTGTTCCTGACATACTTCAATTAACAAACGCCACACTTGAATGGCTTCTAACCTGCGTGAGTGCATATATGATCCACTATGTAGAATGAACCGTCTCAAATCATCATCTCAATCATTGATGTGCGTTTACGTCAGTTACCCTTCATAGCTGATGTTGCATCGTGTGAGTTGGTCTTGGTATCAATTTGTTCACATGAATTTCAGCAGGTGACACCATCTGTGGTGGTCTAAGTCTGTCTGATTGTGTTCGCAGGGTTGCCAGTAAGCAGGTAGTAGATGCTCCATGAAATACATAATGATACAGTATTAGAATGTTGTGTGTGCATGCACAGTTCTTGTTTGTCTACACTCTGCTGGCATAACTGTGGTCAGCAGATTTCAGTGACCTTAACGAGTATGGGTGATCAGTGCGATCTGCAAGTGACTTTCGCTGTCGCCGCCTTCGTTTTATCACTGGCCTAGTGGCTGTGGTTGTCACTGCTGATGTCGAGGTAGATGCCCTAGCCACACTTGCTCGGGTTGCATGTTTGGCGTCAAGCCGACCCTTTCTGTATATGTCTACTTGACGGCGGTTCCTTTTTGTTTCAAAATAGTCTCTCATTCTGTTTAACTTTGTACGTCGTCTGTGCAGCCGCACCGAGGGCCGTCTCGAATACGCCCGTTGGTAGACACATCATGTTGAATATCCTTCACTGCCCGAGCAACCCTGCCACCCTTTGTTATAGGACACTGTACATTTTCCAGTTTTCGTAGCATTGAGATTCCATAATTGATGCGATCAATTACGGAACACTCTCGTCCCTATGCATTTCTGCTGAAGTTCACATTCTTTGGAAGGGGTGCAGAGAATGATCTGTTGATCGATTCATTCTTGTCCGTGGTTAATCTATGTCGTGTCATCTGAAGTGCTGCATTTCCGAGACGCATTTCTATTAACTCTTGAAGTGTTAACCTATCGGCATCTGTCATGTTTAACCGTGTCACACCACTTGCCTTCAAGTGCTGTGATTTATACCAACAATTGTTTTGCAATCCGCCTCGGCATACCACTGCATGTCAGCGGCAGTTTTTGCAAGAACCTGCATAGCAGTATATTGTAGTTTTAATGATCCGTGGCATCTTACTAGTGATGGTAGTAATGTCACTGGAATACAGTGTATGCACATTTGTGTAGATCTTCTGGCATCTGGTCTTCACATCTTCAGCAAACATTCTTTTGTTTTCTGCTGTGATGGTGGCTGTTTCTCCTGGAAACATTGGGGGGGGGGGATAATGAAGCTTTCATGATATGTCTAAATTGTGTCTGACCAAGATGTGTTGTGTCAGCCTGTCTTTGTGGGGACTGCCGGCATATCATCCTGTACCTCACGAGAAGCTGATGCATCTCCATCAGTAGCCACATATCTGATTGCGACATTGTCTTGTGCGAAACTGTGGCCTATCTGTTTGCCAATGTCATACTCCGAGATTGGATCCACTGCTCGTAGAGTTGCCGAGCATCGCTCATGACCAGGGTATGTGACATTGTGACCTTGACTGCGAAGCATGGATCCTACTTTACAGAGCTTATTCTCTAGATGAAATTCGACAATCTGGTGTTGATCTGTCTGCCACTCTATGGCAGCTCCGATTACTTGCGATGCAGCCTGCCCGACCCCATAACTGTTCTTAACTGTTGTTGAGTTGTACCTCACGTCCGTGCTTATGTTGATCGGGGCATTCTCTGGCACACCACGCAGAATGTTAATTTCTTTTGTTTGTTCTCTTTTCTGCTTCAAATTATCCATTATCGGGCAGTGATAGCGGCAACCCTGTCTGCATTTCTCTGCAATCCATATCGGCTTGGAGGGGGTGTGTTCGTTGCAGCCAGAATGTTACGCATCTTTGTGATTCCTATAGTCGAATCCTGAAGTCCAACGTGGAGTGCCACGTTCGATGTGGCTGGTTTTTGACCACAACTGCCAGTGTCTACTTCATCGTACAATTTGTACATGCCTGACTGATATGCATAGTAGTGCCCTGCGCGGGCCGGGCTTTGGGTCCAAGCCCGGTCCGGGCCTCTACATAATTTCGCGGGCCGGGCCGGGCCGGGCCTGGGCCTACATACTGCGGGCCCGGGCCGGGCCTGGGCTGAAAACAATTTAAACACATCGGGCTTGGGCCTAGTGTGAGCGGGCCGGGCCGGGCCGGGCCTGGGCCTGGACATAATAAAATATTCATACAAAACACCGATTATTACTTTATTTTTAATAAAAACTGATTATAAAATGTAATTCCGGTTAAAGAATGCTTAAAATGATTTCTTTAGTATTATATAGTTGCAAATTGAGACCCTGCATGGAATCTAATGGCCCCATAAATTCACTTGGCTGGAAGTAGCCAGCCCAAAATGTTTACTTTAAAAATTTTTGTAGAGGCAATCAAGCCATGATTAACCATCAACTTATCACCCTTCGACCCTACCAGTGGACATTCTATTGTCTCGGTCTTCCCTCCAAACAATGCCCAACTGGATGACCTGCCCACTGCCAAGTACCCACTAGGCCACTAGCCCATTACCCAGTAACCAACCCAGTTGGTAATTGGTATTTCTCCCCAGTCCTAATTCATTCACACTTGTACTAATTTACACATGTCTGAACCTGTCTGTCTCAGGCTAGTGACTGCAGGCCTGCTGGAAATGACACTGGGTGTCAGTGCCAGTGGGTGACATTTAATTGAAATATCATATTAAATTATGTTAACTTAGTTGAGCTAATTCAATTAACAATATAAATTGGGGTTATGGCTTGCATAATGGTTAAGTCAGGGTTATATAAACAAATCTCATACCCTAACCATAAGCCAATACATTAAAGCCAAATATAACAAATGTTATGATATTTAATAATAATGACACTAAGAAGTTTTTCTTTATTTTTCTTCAGGATATTCGTAAGTTTGAAGAAGTTGGTGGTGCTGGATTTTTAGAACTCATCCAGCAAACTATGGAACATCAGCATAAGAGTAGTACTCCACTAAGAGCTAAGGATATTATGCCCCATCCCATATATATATATATGTTTTTTTATTTAATAAAACAATACGTCTGTTTTACAGTTTATTTGTTTTTCGTCTTTGTTATAAGATTATAGGTTTATCTTCTCTAAACTTAGCGGGCCGCGGGCCGCAGGCTTACCCATCTTTGGCCCGCGGGTATGTGCCGGGCCTGGGCTTGAAACTTGCGGTCCGGGCTAGACCTGGGCTAAACATTTCCGGTCTGGGTCGGGCCTGGGCTGGGCCTGGGCCTAAATTCTAGTTTGCAGGCCTGGGCCGGGCTTGAAAAATTATTGCGGGTCTGGTCCGGACCTGGTCTCTAACTGCTAATTGCGGGCCGGGCTTGGGATAAAATTCTAGGCCCGCGCAGGGCACTAATTCACGACAGTTGCGCAGCTGGCGCGGAGCCAGCACCTTGGCCCAAAGAAGAACTGAATGATCGCACCCGGAAACGCGCAACCATTGTGTGTTTTCGGAGCGAGGCGGCCCGGTACGAGGTGTACAGAGTACGCGCCCAACAACAAGCAGCATAACATGGCGAACAAAGACGAGGCCATCTTCATCAACCAGTATCTAACCGCGAAACGAGGAGGTCTGGCCTACAGATCCAAACTGCTAAAACATAACAACATGATGACTGACTGACGGGCGTGATAAAGGAGATTCACAAGACCAAAACCTGGACAACGTGTACAGGGGTCATGCCTCAGTTAGACTGGTGTGTTACAGAAGAATGTAGGGCACAGTAATTTTAGGTATGTGTAACTAAAAAAAAATCCTATCATCTGACATAACTGCATTTGAGCAGGCGCATTCGCAAGTTTGCTGGTAGAACCTGTTGACAGTGTAACTGAGGATTTTTAGATGGTTTCAATAGGCGGAAGGATTTTTGGCAATTTTTTCAACACAAGGCACTTGTGCATAGTAATTCATACAGAAATTGGTCAATATTGACGGGCATGACACGTTCAGCCATTTTAAAAGAGTTAGACATGTCTAATTTTGACTAAACTCGATCAGCATATCAATGAAATGATGATAACGGCAGGTAAGAAATTTCTGAATTTTTGATGGTCAAGTTTTCTTATAATCATGCAAAACGTTAACATGGCCACCAATGGAAAATGTAACTGTATGCTGAACCCTATACTCCATATGGCATACTCGTGATAGTTCGGTTGCTAGGCACCAGGGGCGCTGTTTTCAGTAGTTCCAGATTTCCCATTAGGAGCGCCACCAATACAACATCTGATCAACAGGTGGTACTTACTTCGCCGTTGTGACATCACACAAAGCCCTTCGTAGATATAAAGGGCTCTGACATCACGTTGGTGGTTGCCGGCGCCACCAACCAACTACACTTCATTTTAAAGGACCTCCCTATTACTCGCATTTGAAGGATTTCTCTGCAGTAAGTGTACGCGTGTGAACGGATAACCAACACTTCCTTTTATAGGACCTCCCTATTACTCACATTTGAAGGATTTCTCCGCAGTATGTGAAAGGCTAATGTATTAGAACGACAACACTGCGCCCCACATGTGTTACACTGGCAAGGTTTCCACTCAGTACTGAAAGTGGAGATGTTTCTTGAAGATTTTATTCCAGACGTGCTTCAATCCACAATTGTCACACCTGATTGGCTTCTAACCAGAGTGAGTGCGAACATGACATTTGATACATCCACTACCTGCAAACTGTAATCCACATGCATCACATGTCAATGGTTTATAGCCAGTATGAGTGGACAGATTACTTGAAATGTCCACTACTGACAAACTGTAATCTACATATATCACGCCTACGTATATCACGTCACGTCACATTAAATTATCAGAGCAGAGCAAAATAAGCACAAGAAATGTTACACTTGAAGTATTTCTCACCAAGTGCGGATATGTCTCGTCAAAGTTCCTCTTTAAACAAACTGTGATCCACACGTGACACACTTATCGGTTTTCTCACCAGTATGAGTACTCATATGTCTCTTCAACTTTCCATTTTTAGCAAACTGTGATCCACAAGTGTCACACTTGAAGGCTTTCTCGCCAGTATGAGTGCGGATATGACTCTTCAAAATGTCTCTGTCAGCAAACTGTGATTCACACGTATCTCACTTGAAGGGTTTCTCACCAGAGTGAGAGCGGATATGTCTCTTCAAACTGTATGTGTTTGCAAACTGTGATCCACACGTACCACACTTGATATATTTCTCACCAGTATGAGTGCGTATATGTCTCTTCAAATTTGCACTTTCAGCAAACTGTAATCCACACGTGTCACACTTGTAGGGCTTCTCACCAGTATGCTTGCGCATATGACTCTTCAAATGTCCACGCCGGGCAAACTGTGATCCACACGTATCACACTTGAAGGGTTTCTCACCAGTATGAGTGCGGATATGATTATTTAAAGTTCCTCTTTCAGCAAACTGTGACCCACAAGTGTAGCACTGGAAGGCTTTCTCACCAGTATGAGAGCGGATATGTCTGTTCAAATTTCCTCTGTTAGCAAACTGTGATCCACACGCATCACACTTGAAGGGTTTCTCACCAGTATGAATGCGGATATGTCTCTTCAATAGTCCACTTTCAGCGAACTGTGACGCACACGTGTCACACTTGAAGGGTTTCTCACCAGTATGAGTGCGGATATGCACCTTCAATGGTCCACTTTCAGCGAACTGTGATCCACACGTGACACACTTGTAGGGTTTCTCACCAGTATGAGTGCGGATATGTCTATTCAAATTTCCTTTGTGAGCAAACTGTGATCCACATGTATCACACTTGAAGGGTTTCTCACCAGTATGAGTGCGGATATGTCTATTCAAATTTCCTCTGTCAGCAAACTGTGATCCACACGCATCACACTTGAAGGGTTTCTCACCAGTATGAGTGCGGATATGTCTCTTCAATAGTCCATTTTCAACGAACTGTGATCCACACGTGTCACACTTGAAGGGTTTCTCACCAGTATGAGTGCGGATATGCATCTTGAATGATCCACTTTCAGCGAACTGTGATCCACACGTGTCACACTTGAAGGGTTTCTCACCAGTATGAGTGCGGATATGTCTATTCAAATTTCCTTTGTGAGCAAACTGTGATCTACATGTATCACACTTGAATGGTTTCTCACCAGTATGAGTGCGGATATGTCTGATCAATGATTTACTTCCAGCGAACTGTGATCCACATATATAACATTTACATATTTTCTTCGTGGTTTTAGTGCGCATGTGCATATTTAGCGAGCTTCTCGGTATGAAGTTTGCCAAATAAATGTCACCTCTGGATGATGTCATTATCGTGTGACTGGCCTTGCTATTTGAATGACCACTTATTGTAAAGCATGTGCTACGTGGGACACGGCACTGTGTTGTTGAAGTCAGAATATGTTGACAAGTGGACCGTGTGGACTGACACTTCTACAACAGATGTCGCAAATATCGGATAAACAAATGTAACACATCACATGTCTACATCAAACAGATACAAAACGGCACATACAATGAAACATGTCTACATCAAACAGATACAATACTAACATACATGCAACATACATACAGACATTACATTACATATCTAGTATATGTGAATTAGAAACATGCCCTCTCAGAGGGGAAATAAATTATACGTGTAAGTAAAATTGTTATCGGTAAACTGTGACAATTTATGTGAATTGTGTATAAATAAATACGTTAAATGATTTAAAAAAAATTGCATGCAACATAATATTTATCTTCTACAGATCTACAGAAAACAAAATTAATTACACTACTTATCTATTGATTTTGCAAAAAAAGTATAAAACAAAATTGTTATCTGAGACAATGAATGTGGCACGCATATATGAAACATTGTCTGGCTGCTGATAAGCCAATGGCTTCCTTGTCTATTTGCACCTGGTTTGAGCTGCGTTAGAACTTTTTTTTAGAAAACATCTCGTTGAAACTGTGATAGTCCAACACAGCCAACTTAATTACCAAATCTAAAGATCAAAATAATATGTTTTGATTGCAAAAGAAGTATGTAAGGTATCATTAAACAAATTGTGCATATATTACTTAACTTCACATCGAGGAGCTCATTAAACATGTACATGCATACTAACACTGTGACTAGGAAGAAGCTATAAATGGGACAATTGTGGGTCCGAGCTTGCTACATGTAGTATTGGCTTGAAAATCTTGGAACAGCAGTGGTTTGAATGGGTCTCGGATGGTTCGGCCATAGACGTTTCTACCGGAGTATAAACAGCGGCGGAATGGTTAAGAAAAAAAATCAACTCTCGGCGAAAACATTGCATTGTCGTTCGCGCTACGCCAAAGCGTCACACTTCGCTGAGCGCCAGACGTCGATTGTCGCAGTTAAGATGTCAGCTAACATGATAAGTGACATAATCCAGTCGTATTTCACAGCGGAAATTTAAAAACTGAAGTTGTCGCACGGCTCTCCTTCAATGCCAACGACGGTGGTCGGGCTCGTGGTAAGTCTCCTTGTGTCACTGAGTCCGAACACCTGGTTTCGGAGGTGATGGTAGTAGATCAAGTAGATCAAATTCTCATAAAGACTATGTCCGCTACCATGAGCAACCTAAGCGATCTGCTGGCGTTGAAAGAGGACAGCATTCGTGCTTTGGAAGACAGGGTGGACGCTCTATAGGCGACCATGCGAGAGCAGCACTTTCGTTGTCCTAACCGCCGCTTCCAGGGCATTCCCGAGGCCGAAAGAGGGTGTACCGACGAGCTGGTGATCGCCACAGGGAATGAGAAGATGAGAATGAAACTGACAGTTGCGCAGCTGGAGCGCAGCAGCACCTTGACCCAAAGAAGAACTGAACGATAGAACAGGAAACGCGCAACCATTGTGTGTTTTCGGAGCGAGGCGGCCCGGTACGAGGTGTACAGTGTACGCGCCCAACACAAGCAGCATAACATGGCGAATAAAGACGAGGCCATCTTCACCAACCAAGATCTAACCGCCAAACGAGGAGGTCTGGCCTACAGATCCAAACTGCTAAAACATAACAACTTGATGGCTGACTGATGGGCGTGATGGCGTGATAAAGGAGATTCACAAGACCAAAACCTGGACAACGTGTATAGGGGTCATGCCTCAGTTAGACTTCCTGGTGTGTTACACACGAATGTAGGGCATAGTAAGTTTAGATATAGGACGTTTAAAAAAAATTATACGATACATAAATATCGTATTTAATTTTTATTACATTACATTTTATTACATTACATATTACATAAGTGTCTTTGTATTGACTATTATGATTTAGTTTCTTTGTTTTTGTTTGCATGATGCATAATATTGCAAATTATTTGCAATGTTTTTTTTGTTTTCACCGTTTTTTTTTATGAACAGGATGCCAATCTTGAATATTATTTAATTAATATCATAATCAATATACCAACGGGAAGACCGGCCATTAGAATCTTTTCTAAAGCTTCTTTTCTTATTCTACATTATCTTGTAGTTAAACATTATTGTTGCACATACAGCTGTGATGACAACTATGACAACATGTTACGCAACATGTAGACTGCTAAAAATGTGGATTACTGTGGTAAAAGTAGGTGTTTCCTTTACAGAAGACGGTCAGCTATAAATGCACATTTTTCAAAAGCAATTATTCATTTGAACAATATTAGTTAATTAATAATTTCCCTAATTACACGGAGGCACTAACAGAAATTCTTTATTTCATATAGTACAGTTAAACGAAGCAACCGATGACGATATTTATCCACTATGTTTCGTTAAGTCTTTGGAAAATACTTCCTGTTCCTGTTCCAATACGTCATTCCCCATATTATGAGCTTGATAACTTTAAATTATCGGCCAAAAGAAATAAAGAACGTTTTAGTACACTAAGCTCAAATATGGGGTGTAAGGGGTGTTGATGCGCTCAACCGTAAAGACACTCAAGTCAACCTCACCTCCCCGTGGTGCACCCCGGTAACCAGTACATTGTGCTGGGCAAACGAGGCTATGGCTAAGGGAAGGAAAACCCCGAAAATAAACCTACTGCGGAGGGCCAACAACCCTCCCAGCTCAATCGATGTTACAGAAACCAGAAGTGAATTTCAAAAGCCAGCTTGTGCTGGAAATGGCTACAAGAAGGCGACGGCCTAGATACCAGCAGATGATGACATCATTTATTTGGACAGTATGACGCTTCCGAATTAAAGCCAAACGGAAGTTCGGAGGCTGACAACGTCGTTAACCAAGCCAAAAGTTAATGTAAATATAGGATGTTGGAATGTGAGAACGTTATACTCTATAGGGAAATCAGCCCAGCTTGCAAGAGAAATGGATAAATATAAAATAGATGTCATGGGCATTAGTGAATGCAGATGGATGGGACAAGGAAAAGTCAAGATGAACACCGGAGAGAGCATAATTTTTTCAGGGAGAGAAGACAACATACAAAGACACGGAGTAGCAATAATGATGACGAAGAAAGCAGAACAAGCATTGCTGGAATGGAAACCTATCAGTGATAGAATTATTTATGCTAGATTCTTCTCCATGTATGTAAAGTTATCGATCATACAAGTCTATGCACCAACAAATGAAGCCAGCGTCGAAGATAAAGACAATTTCTACGAACAGCTCCAGACAGTTGTGGACAGTGTTCATAAACATAACATACTCTTAGTAATGGGGGATTTAAATGCCAAAGTTGGAGAAGACAACCACGGATATGAAAACATAATAGGAAGCCATGGAGTAGGTGAAAGAAATGACAATGGAGAAAGACTTGTTGACTTCTGCGGACTCAATAACCTCTTGGTAACAGGTACCATTTTCCCACATAAACTGATACATAAACAGACATGGACATCTCCAGGAGGAAAGACAAATAATCAAATAGACCATGTGTTGGTGAGTAGGCAACACCGGACATCAGTAATGGACACTAGGGCCATGAGAGGAGCCGACATTGCGAGCGACCACCAATTAGTGCGATCAAAATCAAGCTGAAACTAAAGAGAAAACAAAAGAACAAGGCGACCAGAAAGAAATTTGATATAATTAAGTTACAGCACCCAGCTATTAAAGCCCAATTCTCACTGAAGTTACGCAACAAATATGATATATTACAAGACTACGAAGAAACAGGCGACGAAGAAGTTGAGAAACAATGGCAAGACTTTGAGGATGCATACAAAGAAACAGCTCAAGAAGTACTGGGGTACAAAAAGAAAGGGCAAAAACCATGGATCAGCAAGGAGTCGTGGGAGTTAGTAGGACAGAAAACGACTGAAGAACAACATCGAGCAGACAAAGTCAGACAGGATTAAGCAGAATTACATGGATAAAATAGGTGTAAAGACAAAGAAGTGAAGAAGAGCATGAGACAAGACAAGAGGAAGTGGGTTGACCACCTTGCCATGGAAGCAGAGGAAGCAGCACGTAATGGAAGAATGAAAGAAGTGTATGATATTACAAAAACCCTCAGTAATGACAAACGTAAGACAACAAATGCAGTGAAAGACAAAGGTGGAAACTTAATAACGGAAGGATTGACCAGAAGGAAGCGATGGAAAGAACACTTTGAGGAAATCCTTAATAGACCTATACCTGATGACCCTGTAACAGATGTGGAGATAGATCCGATCATAAACGAAATCAGCTCTGACCAAATAACAAAGGCAGAAATTAGAACAGCGCTAAGGAAGATGAAAAACGGGAAAGCAGGGGGCAAGGACGAAATTACAGCAGAATTATTAAAAACAGACATGAATACAACAGAGAAATGGCTTGTCAAATTATTCAGAACATTTTGGGAACAAGAGAAAGTGCCAAAAACGTGGAAGCAGGGACTGATCGTTAAAATACCGAAGAAAGGTGACATGACAGAGTGCGGGAATTGGAGAGGAATTACTTTGACATCTGTTCCTAGTAAAGTATTCGGAAGAGTACTCATTGACAGAATAAGAGATGGAGTTAACAGCAAGTTGAGAGACGAACAAGCAGGTTTCAGAAGTGGGAGAGGCACAGTAGAACAGATATTTATTTTACGAAATATTATAGAACAGGTAGTGAAATGGCAGGCAACTCTATACATCACGTTTGTGGATTTTTAAAAGCATTTGACTCAGTGTACCGAGAGAGTCTATGGACAATTATGGAGAGCTATAGAATTTCATGCAAGATAATCCACATGGTACAGATGTTATACGAAGATAGTGAATGTGCAGTGTTAGACGAAGGTGAGGAATCTGAGTGGTTCAAGGTCAAAACTGGAGTTAAACAAGGAGATGTAATGTCTGGATTTATCTTCTTGATAGTAGTGGACTGGATAATGAGAAACACAACAGCGGGAAACAAAACAGGAATAAGATGGAACTTCACGTCAAAACTAGAGGACCTGGACTTTGCCGACGACATAGCACTCATGTCATCATGCTACACACACATGCAAACAAAGACAAGACAACTGAATCAATTTGCAGCAAGGACAGGACTAAGAATAAATAAAAAGAAAACTCAAATATTGAGGATAAACAGCAAGTGCGAAAACAGAATACTAATCGATGATCAAGAGCTAAAGGATGTGGACAAGTATAACTACCTTGGTGCGAACGTTAGTAAGCAAGGAGGAGGCGGCGATGACATTGTTAACAGAATTTGTAAAGCGAGGGTATCCTTCATGAAACTAAAGCAGATATGGAGTTCAAATATATACACATTGAGATCGAAATTGAGGCTTTTTAACACACTTGTTAAACCAGTGTTGTTGTATGGAAGTGAAACATGGAAAATTAACGAAGGAGACAACAGAAAGTTAGATACATTTTTTTTCAAGTGTTTAAGACGAATCCTACAAATTCGATGGCAATACGTTGTATCAAATCGAGGTATTCTGGCAAAAACAAAATTGAAGACAATCAGCACTGAGGTCAAGTTAAGAAGATGGAAGTGGGTAGGACATATCCTACGAATGGACAAGAACAGCAATTGTGAGACTGCACTGACCTGGACGCCTGAAGAAGAAAGAAAGGTTGGGCGACCAAAGACAACGTGGCGATCAACTATTGAAAATGAAAGACGTATACTGGGGTGGAATAGCTGGAACGAAGCCAGACGTGTAGCAGCTGACAGAACGAGATGGAGGAGATTCACTTCAGCCTTATGGGCAACTGGGCCCGAATAAGATAGGTGAGGTGAGGTAAGCTCAAACATAGAATCTATCAATTAAAAATTCTGTGAAAAAGAAGGCGTCTTAGACGAATTTAATCAGATACAATTTTAAATTAGCTTAATATACCTACAGGAAAGTTGGCTTTCATATATTGATGACATCACTTTTTTAGATCGAAGGATACCATTGCATTGCGCAAGGCAAAACATGTAGCAACAAAGGTGGGTTAGTCATTTATTTAAACAAAACATTTAACTACAAAATAATGTTGTCCCTAAATCAGTTTCAACATTGGAAAGGACAGTAAAAAAATAACAGGTGGTGAGCTTTTAAAAGATATTGGCGGGGGTCTCAGTCAGTCATATTTTGATCTACTTACGAATCGGAATGGGGGGCGGGGGGCGGTACGACACACGTGTCCTTTTACTTAGAGAAGGGATAATATCAAGGTTGTTTTTTAAATGTTTGATTTAAATCATTTAATATAAATAATTGATTTAAATAATGTTTTAAACCACTCTAACAAAAATTAAAAACCATTGATTTATGATTTTTTCCCCCGATTTTTTTAATCGCTGATTTATATTAATTTAACATAAATAATTAGTTACAAGCATCAATAGCAACAAAGTTTTGTGTTTTTTTAATACAAAAGCACAATGTGCGCACACCTGTGTAGTTGTATCGTCACCAGATAGCCTGACAGTCAAATGTGTTAGGACATTGTGTATGTTTGAGCCATTCCCTTTCTGAGTGCAGTTAAGCCACACAAACTTGTCAGAAGCTTGTGCTAGTTGTTTCCAATTATGTATGTTGACTCAAGTGAGACAGTCTGGGCTACAACTGTCTAATACTGTACCAGTTTTGCAGTCTGGTTAGATACCCTTAAAATACACAGAGCCCTTTCACATGCAGATTTATTTATTTATTTCCCAACAGTGGTGATAAAATAGTTTAGTATGGTAATCACGACAGTCGATAAACTTTAGCACTATTATCAGGAGACACTGTGGCAGTGTGATTGCTGCATTGATAACTTGTCATTTGAAGCCAGGTCTACCTGCCATCTATCCTTTTCACACAAGCCTATTCATTCATTCACTGAAACATGATCAGGGTTCCAGGCTTCCAGCACTAAACAGACTTCTTTAACACCTGAATCAACCAATCAACCAGTCATTGCCATCTCCCAACCCTAGCTGCCAGTCTGTCATGCTGGGTAACGTTTGAACAAAATACAGGGGTTTATACCAACTTTTCTGAGTTTTTCTCAATTGGAAGCTAGCTTGCACACTATTGCCCAAAAGTGTAAACAACATTCTATCCTTGAACCAATAATTAACTGTCCACCAAGCAGTGTCCACTATGAGATGCGACAGTAACTTTGCTTTTCTGTTTTATTCCATGAATATATGAAACATCTACATCCGATTGGAATTGTGTGAGATTAATTTAGTTGGGAAATTTATGAGTTAATTGTAATTTAATTAATTATACACCAATCACTTAATTTTAGTGATTAAGAATTCCAATGGTAAATGTAATACTAATAGTAATAGCTTGAAATGTAATAATAATATAATATTCCCTTCAGCATGTAATAGTAATAAAAATTTAACTAAGTAATAGTAATCTTTTGCTTTGCATTGTAATAGACCCCAGTCCTGTAAATCAACTGGATAGAAAAATGGCTGACTGACAGAAGACAGCATGCCATAGTAAATGGTGATGTTTTAAAACGTGGATGATAACATAACAACCAATGTACTGACATTTGTGGGTGATATCAAAGTTTCTAGAAAGTTTAAAAATTAAGGTGAGAAACAACATATATGAGATGATCTAGACATATAGATTAAACGGTCTGAAAAATGACAGATGTAATTCATTTATTGGAATTTGTCAATCCCTGTAAATCATAACATACTGTTCTAGGTACTATAAAAGAAAATGACAGGAGTAACACTAAGTGGTGATATGAAAGCAGCTTGGTATTGCAGCTTCAAATGTAAATAAAATTCTTGGGTTGATATATATAAATATAACAAATGGCTCATTCCATATCAAGTCAACCAATGGTCAAAAAGTTCATGTCTCAAAATTTATTTAAACTTTAACCGATGAATAAATAGCTACACCTGATCACTTCTGCAAAAAGACAAAGATTAGCATGCAAATTGTGTCTGTAATGCATTATTTTTTCATGTCCTTTTAACTTCAGGAGTTTACAAGCTACTTAACTGAAATTGGCTGAATGTGTGGACATATTGGTACAGGTTATCTATGCAAAATTCAAGAATTATAGGACAAAGGACAATTTGTATACCAGGTGCACGAAAATATAACATATATATTTGTAATTCTAATAATTACAGAAGAGCTCAGGTATAGCTACTTATTCATTGGTTAAAATTTAAGGACATTCTATTTGACCATGGGGGTCGATTTGACCCCTATATAGTTTGATATTGTGTTGTAATCTTTAGATTAGATGAAAACACAAAATGCATCCGTCTGAAATATTTGTTCAGCATCAAGCCAATTGAATAGGGAATCCATATGCATGGTTATATTGTTCTGTGGCTCAATTGGTAAACATTTAGTTCAATTCAAAACCATGAGCGCAACATGCCTTGGTTGATGTGAGATGGAATGCCCCTCACTGGGGACAAAGTACTCGACACTAATGTACTCGAACGCATATTCATATAAATTATGGTCATGTACTTATACTCGTACTTGTACTCATGTTCAATGTACTCACATATTATGAGTACATTACAAGTACACGTGAGTATTTATTCAATGATATTGTAAACATTATTTAACTTCTCATTTTATCAAACCATTAACAACTGTTACTTTTCTGCACATTGACGGAAACAGGCATAATTGTGTGGTTCTCTTTCCAGTCAGAAAACCCTAGTTAATATCCACAGTTGTGTTAGCTACCAATGCAGGTTTGTTTGTGTAATGAAGCCACGAAGCCCACAATGAAAGGGTCATTCTTCACTTTGATCGTTGCTAATCCACCCCATCCCCAAACATTAATGGACCCATATCTAGATTGGCAAGAACATTTTATTGTGCACAGTGGCAATTTTACACCTCATTTATAAAAAGGTTCAAATCCATTATGGGACTGAAAGTGATTTTCAAGAGATAATTGTAATTGCTTATATTGTTTATTTAAAAAATCCATCATTACTACTATATCATGCAAGATATAATTGTACTCATACTCATACTCAATCGTAACTTTTAGCAATGTATTCATACTTAGCCATCATCAATGTACTTTACTCATGACTCATGAAAATGTAGTCAGTCCCAGGTCCAACCTGTTTTTTTTTTTAGTCGGTGGTGGAAGTAATTTAAAAATATAAATGTCATCTGCAAAAAGTTGGATGAGAGATCAAATGCCATTGTACAAAATGAACAGGACAGATCCTACCTAGGCTAGAGCAGGTAGGACCATGCTACAACTGTGACCGAGTCTCAATGAAATGAGATTTACAAATATAGTTATCGGCGCAGTTTTCAAGCCAAATAGTTCCTTTTTGCTGGCCTGCATCATCAGCGCGGTGCCATTTACTTAGCACCATCCTCATAATATCGCTCAGCATCTTCAACGTAAACTAATGACAACATTGTTTACTACATATATTAGTACCTGCGATGAATAATAATCATTTATATACAATGTCACAGGACTCTGTAAAAATTTAAACGAAATTGGGATGTTATTATTTAAAAGTTAAACCATCTTACCTATTTATGCTTGTGCATTTCCCTTTCAACCTGTCGGAGAAGGAAGGAAATAATGCGCGAATTGAGTGGGAAGCTAGTCCCTAGAGGGCGATACTTCACTGATCTGTTGACCTCGATTATCCATTATGTGGCGCCACCATTTGTTGCGATCATTCAGACTGAGGGGGTAACGTACGTAGAAGAGAACATCTTTGTCCAGACTCAACATTGAGCCATCACTGGCTTCGTATTATAATTACCTGTCAGAATATGTACAACACTATAATTTTTCATTGGGTTATTCAACCGTTATAGGTAAAAGTCATAATTTATTATACAAATCCAGGGGCAGATCTAGGCTTGTTTGCAGGGGGGGTCTCAGTCAGTCGTAGTCATATGTCATCTACTTACGAACCGGGGGGGGGGGGGGGCGACACATATGTCCTTTTACTTACGTAAGGGTTAATGTTAGCTGGCTGCTAATACTTCAGTCTTTACGTTTACGTTAGGATCAGTTTCGGCCTTATATTGAACGAAAATATCTTGTCCACAGTTGTGCTATAAGAAATACCAAAACTGTTACAAGCCAATATCCAAATCTAACTCTTAGTAGAGCTATCCAAGCATGGGCAGACTTGCCTCATGTCGGGGCAAGTCCGCCCAGGGGCCTGGGCAAGTTCGCCCCACACGTACTTTAAGCAGCAAATACACAGGAACATTTCAGCTTTGTTTTATTTTTATGTTAAAAAACGTCATGTTTGTGACACACATTTGTTAGAAACTTAAAATCCTCACAAATTCTGTTGTATCTATGAAATAAACCAGGCAAACAAAAAACAACGTTTGGCACTGCATCGGCTAGAAAATTGTGAAATAAAATCTGGTTTCGTCACTTTTTTTACTAGAAAACAACACTAAACTGGACAGTTGGAAGTTTTTATTAGAGTGCATGTTAGTGTGTTTATGTTCACAAGTGATCCTGGGCATTCTTGCCCCGTAGCACACAGGCGGACGTTCCCCAACACAGAAACATATTTGGTGGGCGGCAACTAAATACCATTGACACTGGATAGAGCAACAACGCAAAATCCAAACAATATCTCTAATATAAGGGCCTTACTGAGCACTCTAAATGTCTAACCAATGCCACTTATAAATACTAAAATTTGATCGAAACAAAATAAAACAAATTACTTTCAGTCACAAAAATTAGTATTCTAGTTCACAACTTTCCAGCCAGCAACTCGTGGACGTCAGTTTCCAGCTGCATCAGTGTTCGAAATGAGGGGGTCTGGGGGTCCTGCCATAAGGCATGAGGGATATCCCATAAGAAAGAAAAATGTAAGCTTGGGGGTCTCACATTTTATCATTGTACCGATGTAATTACCCTTCCGCAGTTGCATCTGTTGCTGCGTGTGAGTGCTAAAACTCGACGGTTTTCGCAGAACTCAACAGTTTTCGGAGAACTTGATCGATCTCGCAACAAGAACTCGACGGTTTTCGCAGAATTTGGCGGTTTTTGAAGGATTCGACATCATTATGTTGGTAGTTTAGCTGATTCATTCAGCTCACTCTATTGTCATTCAGGCACATTTTACCTTGGCATTTTACTTCTCAGAATTACAGAGAACTGTGTCTGTTAGCGCATTACTCCAGTAACAATGGCTTAGATCACAATTTAGTCATTTAACAGACGCTCTTATTCAGAGCGACTTACAACAAGTGCTTTCAACCTTAGTTGGTAAAATAACTACAAGTCGGTATTATAGCAAGCAAGTTTTTTCTACAAAAATAGGCATTAATAGCCATTACAGTGCCTGAAAAGAAGATTTTAAAGAAAAAAAATGTCGGGGACCACCAAGAGTCAGTGGTCATTTCGAACACTGCGCTGCATGTAGTTTGATGATCATGTGACTTAATCGTGTGACTTAATTCTGCAACGGCGCGGAATAAAAGCCGGTTGGCGGACTTGCCCCGGGGGCGGACTAATCTCGGTCTCCCCTTCGTGTTCTTTTACCGTAATATTTGCCACAGACACAGGGGGGTCTAAGAGACCCCTAAGACCCCCCCTGGATCCGCTGCTGCAAATCAAATGTTGTGACAGTTATTCTTGCACGACTCTCAAATGGAGATGCATCAAAATATTAGGTATATTACATTCCACTGCTTTCTTTTGCATTTCTCCCTCTAGATTCGCAGTATTCCCATTCAAGAGTCAGACTTCCTCTTAAACAAATGCAGTTGATACAGGAACATAGTTACTTGTCCGTCGTTATTGATACTGAGAAATAAAACTAATGACAATCTGATAACGTTTCTAATGTGGCACCTACTTTTACTTCACTACTGAGACAGTTGGAAATATTTTCTTTCAGTTGCGCCTGATTTTGCGTGAGTATTGCAAGTGAACAACGTCAGACGGCCGTGTCTGATGCTGCCGTCACGGCTGAACAAACAAACAAACCAGTATAGTAGGCTAACATCAAACATAAACCATACTAACCAGGTAAACTCCATGTAAAGTCCAATCACTAGCACATTCTCCGACTATTCACGTCCAAAATGGTAAAAAAAAATGTAACACATAAGAATAGCAAGTATTATATAAATAAATAAATATATATATATATATATATATATATATTATATATATATATATATATATATATATATATATATATATATATATATATATATATATATATATATATATATATATATATATATATATATATATATATATATATATATATATATATATATATGCATGCATGCATGCATGCATGCATACATACATACATACATACATACATACATACATACATACATACATACATACATACATACATACATACATACATACATACATACATACATACATACATACATACATACATACATACATATGATCAATCACCGATCCACTCATCGGACATAACTGGACACCATCATCATATTCAACATGAGAGAAAGAGAGAGAGAGAATGAGAGAGAGAGGGGGGAGAGAGTGAGTGAGTGAGTGAGTGAGTGAGTGAGAGAGAGAGAGAGAGAGAGAGAGAGAGGGAGGGAGGGAGGGAGGGAGGGAGGGAGGGAGAGAGAGAGAGAGAGAGAGAGAGAGAGAGAGAGAGAGAGAGAGAGAGAGAGAGAGAGAGAGAGAGAGAGAGAGAGAGAGAGAGAGAGAGAGAGAGAGAGACTATGACTATGCTCATAGTCTGTTGAAGTACTTTTTGCTCAACACGTGTCACAGTTGAATGGACCAGATCAGATGACAGAAGGCTTGTCAAACTATGCACCGCTTACCAAAACAAACTGGCCTTGGACATTGTGTAAGGTGGAAGTGAATCTCTATATGCTATATAGTGGTACTGAATGAACTTATAAATGTGAATGAGTCAATGACTATGATATGAATCAATTCATGACTATGAATGTGAATGAATGTACTTACCATGTTCAATATACTCCATGGAAATAAATGTTGGTAAATCAAAATGTTTATGTTCATTACACTTAAATGTGGCTATTTAACATGATATAGAATAACAGGGCTTTTGATCCAGGGGTAAAATATCAGATAAATATATATATATATATATATATATATATATATATATATATATATATATTTAACATAAGTTGCAAAACCATGTAAACGGTGAGTGTAGATTTAGGTATTTTTTTTACTAATATCAGATGCATTATTGATGTGGCAAAGAGTATATGATACTTATTCCAAGAAAAAGTTAATTCAAACACTCTGTCAGTAGTTATGTTATCTTCTGGTTGTTTGGAAAATCATAATATGCGTTGTTCTGTTAACGTTGAGACACAATTTCTTTAGTTTTAGCCATTCGCTAACTTTGTTCAGTCCTATATTAATAAAAATGTCTGCATTTCCATTTTGTTCACATGTGGGGAAATGAATCTAGTATGCTTGAGTGAGTGGTATCGTCGGCATACATTATAAAATAGAACTGTTCAATGGCCTTGACAAAGTAATTGCATTTAATGTATATGATATACAATAGTGGGTCTAAAATCGAACCTTGAGTTACGACTGTTGAAATAGTATGCATTTCTGATTTGGCATCCTCTATTTCCACATACTGTTTTATATGTGTTAGGTAATTTCTTTTTAAACTTAAAGGTACTCCCTTTACGCCATAATATAGTAATTGTTGTAATAACACTGTATGATCTAGTGGTTCGAATGCTTTGGAAAGGTCCAAGTAAATAGTTATATGTATTTACCATTTGTGCCATTATTCTATCAGTTAATTCAAGAGAACCAAATTCGGTGCAATGTTCCGTTCCGAATCCATATTGGTTATCGAACAAGATATTTTGCATTTTTACAAAGGTATTTAACTGGGTGTATATTATCTTTTCAATTACTTTTCAAATAACTGGTAAGAGGGATATTGGTCTGCAATTGCCAAATTGGGTATTGTCACCTTTTTCAACTGGAATCTTTTTAGTTTGTCAGGGAAGATACCCATAGGCAATATTTAATTCGTAATTAGTGTTGATGATTATATCAGTGCCGGTTTAACTAAGTGTAATAATCGTAACGAAATACCATAATACCCACAACTTGTTTTTAAGTGCATATTATCTATTGTTTAAAAAAAATTTCTTCATCAATATGTTCAAAATTGAACGAATTGGTATTTTTGTCTTTCAGGTAATATCTTAAATGTTTTATTTATGGGATTACGTATTTTTGGCTTGATTTTGACCAATATTGGTATAAAAATAAAATGTGTTTGCAATGGCCGTCATGTTTGTTACGGCTCCTGCGTTAGTTATAAATGATTTATGGAACGTTTTCTTTTCGTGTGTTTTAAAAATAATATTATTTATAGTTTCCCAAGTTTTTAGTTTTACTTTTTAACACGAGATTCGTAATGCATTTGTTCTGTCGTTTTGAATGTTGTTATATAATTTGTCTCTGTATCGTATAGATTTGAACAAACCTAGAGTAATCCATGTTGACTTTTTGTGCTTATGTTTTTTAACTTAATTATTTATTCATTTTATTGAATCATCTAGGATATCATCATTTATGTTTGGGTCGGAAGAAGGCGATTGATTAAATTTATTGTAAACTTCTGATGGGATAATTTCATGTATGAAATTGAAATTTGCCTTTTGATTTTGTATGTTAATTTTAATATGTTTCGTTGATGGTCCTTGTGGTGAACTGTGTTTAGAAAGGCAAAATATGGCCGCTATTCCGATAATTGTTTAGTTAGAATACCTGGCGTAGGCTTTATTGTAGAGTCGGCTGATTTACAGAAATGTTATCTATTAGTGTTTTATTGCTGTTTGAAAACCTTGCAGGAAGTGTAATATGGGGGTAAAAACTATAATATATTAATATATAAAAATAATCACAAACACCTATTTTACTTTTATTTTAAGAAGGTTTATATTAAAATCACCTCCAATAACGACATCGGATTTTGTTTCTTAAAGAATGATATAATTGCTGTGAATTCATTAAAAACTGAAACTGTTTATCATTTTCGTTGAGATCTCTTGGAAGTCGGTAAATATTACATATTATTTTATCTTTTAAGAGCCCACCACCTGGTATTTTTTTTTTATTGTCCTTCCCAATGTTGAAACTTATTTATAGAAAATATTATTTTGTAGTTAAATGTTTTGTTTAAATAAATTACTAGCCCAACTTTGTTGCTACGTGTTTTGCCTTGCCTTGCCAAGCTCATAATTTGGGGAATGACGTATTGGAACAGGAACAAGAAATATGTATTTGTCCCAAAGATATAATAAAACGAAATTTTGAATACCATAATCAGTTGATTCTTTTAACTATAGTGTATGAAATAAAGAATTTTGGTTAGTGCTTCCTTGTAATTAGGGGAATAATTAACTAACATTGCTCAAATGCATAACTGCTTTTGAAATATATGCATTTATAGTTGACCGTCTACTGTAAACGATAAACCCACTTTCACCACCGTAATCCACATTTAGCAGTCTACTTGTTGTGTAACATGTTATCATAGCTATCGTCAAAGCTGTATGTGCAACAATAATATTTAACTTAATATTTAAAAAAGTAAATGCATTGTAAGAAAAGAAGCATTAGAAAATATTATAATGGCCGGTCTTCCCTTTGGTAAATTAATTACGATATTATTAAAATAATATACAATATTCGCATCCTGTTCGTCAAAAAAGTACCGGTGAAAAAAACAAGAAAAAAACATTGCAAACAATTTGCATAATTAAATAAATATCGTATCATGCAAACAAAAACAAAGAAACTAAATCATAGTCTTCAATACGAAGATAAGGCATGCTGTCCTCGCCAGCGGATCTGTTAGATTGATCATGTGGTCACTCATGGCAGCAGACATAGTCTTTTTGAAAAAATTATCTACTTGTTCCATCACCTCAGCAACCAGGTGTTCGGGCTCAGTGACATTAGGAGACTTACCACGAGCCCGACCACCCTTCGTTGGCATTGTAGGAGAGCCCATCGACAACTTCAGTTGTTCAATTTCCGCTGTGAAACACGGCTGGATTATGTTACTTTTCGTGTTAGCCGACATTATTTCTAACACAATCGACGTCGTGCGCTCAGTAAAGTGTGACACTTTGTGTAACGGTTTGGCGTAGCGTGAGCGACACTGCCATGTTTTCGCCGAGAGTTGACTTTTTTCTTTACCATGCCGCCGCTGTTTTGTTGACCGTACCATCTTCTCCGGTAGAAACCTGCGGACCTGTTTCGGAGTGGGACGAAACGACTGGGCCGAACCATCCGTCGGCGTGGGCCGGACCCATCATGGGCTGAGTCTGGCCGAACCACCCGGGACCCATTTAAACCGCTGCTGTTCCAAGACTTTCAAGCCAATGCTATATGTAGCAAGCTCGGTCCCCAAAATATCCCATTTATACTGTAGTTTCTTCCTAGTGTTAGTGCGGATGTTTATGTTTAATGAGCACCTCGGTGTGAAGTTAAGTACATATTTGTTTAATGATACCTTACGTATTTCTGTTACCATCGAATAAACATATTACTTTGATCCTTCAATTTGGGAATCAAGTTGGCTGTGTTGGACTATCACAATTTCAACGAGATGTTTTCTAAAAAGTTCTGACGCAGCACAGACCAGGCGGCAAATAGACAAGGAATGCATTGGATTATCAACAGTCGGACAATGTTTCATCTCCGCGTAGCACACTTGTCAGATAAAATTTTTTGCTTTACACATTTTCGCAAAACCAATAAATAAGTAGTGTAATTAATTTTGTTTTCTGTAGATTTGTAGATTTTAATTAGAAAAAAATTAATATTATGATTCATACATTCATTTTTTTAAATCATTTAACATATTTATTTAAACACAATTCACATAAATTGTCACAATATACCGAATTTTTTTTTACTTACACGTACAATTTCTTTCTCTCTTAGAGTGCATATTTCTAATTCATATATATATATATATATATATATATATATATATATATATATATATATATATATATATATATATATATATATATATAATTTAATGTCTGTATATATGTTGAATGTATGTTATTGTTGTATTCGTTTGATGTAGACATGTTACTGCTACATTTGTTTATTTGATATTTGCAACATATGTTGTAGAAGTGTCAGCAGTGTCACTACACGGTCCGCTTGTCATCATATTCTGATATCAACAACACAGTGCCGTGTCCCAGGCAGCACATGAGTAGCTCGCCATTGAGTAGCTCGCCAAACATACCCACATGCACGCTGGAACTGCTATACAATGTGGATCACATATTGCTGGAAGTGAATAATTGATGATGCATATTCGCACTCATACTGATGAGAAATCATTCAAGTGTGATACATGTGGATCACAGTTTTCTAACAGAGGAAATTTGAAGAGTCATATCCGCACTCATACTGGCGGGAAACCCTTCAAGTGTGATACGTGTGGATCACAGTTTGTGCGGAGTGGACATTTGAAGAGTCATATGCGCAAACATACTGATGAGAAACCCTTCAAGTGTGATACGTGTGGATCACAGTTTGCTGAAAGAGGAACTTTGAAAAAACATATGCGTACTCATACTGGTGAGAAGCCCCACAAGTGTAACACGTGTGGAACACAGTTTGCTGAAAATGGAAATTTGATGATGCATATCCGCATTCATACTGGTGAGAAACCATTCATGTGTGACACTTGTGGATCACAGTTTGCTGACAGAGGAAATTTGAAGAGACATATCCGCTCTCATACTGGTCAGAAACCCTTCAAGTGTGACACTTGTGGATCACAGTTTGCTGATGGAAGAACTTTGAAGAAACATATGCATACTCATACTGATAAGAAGCCCTAGAAGTGGTACACGTGTGGATCACCTTTTGTCGAAAGAGGAACTTTGAAGAAACATATGCGTACTCATACTGGTAAGAAGCCCTACAAGTGTTAAACGTGTGCATCACCGTTTGTCGAAAGAGGAACTTTGAAGAAACATATGCGTACTCATACTGGTGAGAAACCGTTCAAGTGTTAAACGTGTGCATCACCGTTTGTCGAAACAGGAACTTTGAAGAAACATATGCGTACTCATACTGGTAAGAAGCCCTACAAATGTAACACGTTTGCATCACCGTTTGTCGAAAGAGGAACTTTGAAGAAACATATGCGTACTCATACTGGTAAGAAGCCCTACAAGTGTTAAACGTGTGCATCACCGTTTGTCGAAAGAGGAACTTTGAAGAAACATATGCGTACTCATACTGGTAAGAAGCCCTACAAGTGTAACACGTGTGCATCGCCGTTTGTCGAAAGAGGAACTTTGAAGAAACATATGCGTACTCATACTGGTGAGAAACCGTTCAAGTGTGATATGTGTGGATCACAGTTTGCAAACACAGACAATTTGAAGAGACATGTCTGCTCTCGTACTGGTGAGAAACCCTTCAAGTGCGAAATTTGTGGATTGAAACGTGTCTGGAATAGAAGCTTGAAGAGACATCTCCACTTTCAATACTGAGTAGAAACTTTGCCATTGTAACACATGTCGAGCGCAGTGTTGTCGTTCTACTACATTAGCCGTTCACATACGTACACATACTGTGGAGAAATCCTTCAAATGTGAGTAGTAGAGAAGTCCTTTAAAGTGTTGCGACAACGTAGGTGGCACCGGCAACCACCAATGTGATCTCTCAACGGAGTGCCTCCTGGTGATAAAATGTTGTATTGATGGCGCATCTAGTTGCTAATCTGGAACTACTGAAAACCGCGCCCTGGTGCCTAGCAACGGAACTATCACGTCACCTGTAGTATCGTGACAGCATTAACGAAGCGCCCCTGATGGATAGTGTTGGTGCTAGAAACGACCCTAGCGGTTACTGATTGAAATGTTTTTGTGTAAAACAGCGCCCCAATTGCCTAGTAACCACAGCAATTTGCGTGTTAAAAACTAAAATCATCGCGTGCATCCGGTTGCGCATGCGCAACACCCGCTTCCTAAAGAAGTGCGTCTATGGAAAAAAATTATGAGGTTTTGACACGCCGGTGGTTGGTGGCACCGGCTTCTTGTATTAGCCGCGTCAAAGATTACTACTTAAATTAAAAGCCCATGGTATCGGGGATAGCATAACTGACTGGATAGAACAATGGCTGACTGACAGAAGACAACGAGTTGTAGTAGATGGAGAAGTTTCAAATTGGAAATCGGTTTTGAGTGGGGTACCTCAAGGATCAGTATTAGGACCTATATTATTCTTAATTTATATCAATGACTTGGACGACAGTATAACAAGTAATGTACTGAAATTTGCGGATGACACAAAACTGTTTAGAAAGGTTAATACTGATGGTGATAAACAACATTTACAAAACGATCTAGACAGATTAGTGAAATGGTCTGAGAAATGGCAGATGTTGTTCAATTTTGGGAAATGTAAATGCCTACATACAGGACATAGGAACTTGAATGTAAACTATAGAATGGGAGATACTGTTCTGGGTACTACTGTAAAAGAAAAGGACTTAGGAGTTACAATAAGCGCTGATATGAAAGTTTCAGAGCAGTGTGGTATTGCAGCTTCAAAGGGTAATCAAATTCTTGGATTGATTAGAAGAAACATAACATACAAGGGAAAAAAGTTAATTATACCTCTTTATAAAGCAATAGTTAGACCTCATTTAGAATACTGTATACAAGCATGGAGACCATATCGTAAGAAGGATATAGATACGCTTGAACGCATACAAAGGAGAGCAACTAAAATGATTCCAGAACTGAGAGACCTTAGTTATGAAGAACGCCTGAAAGAATGTGGTTTAACAACTCTAGAGACAAGGAGGTTAAGAGGAGATCAGATTGAAGTTTTTAAGATATTGAATGGGTATGAAAATATTGATAGAAATATGTTTTTCTCACTCAAGAAGGATAGCAGAACTAGAGGACATGAGGTAAAATTAGTAAAGGATCAATGTAGATTGGACATCAGGAAGCACTCGTTCTCACAGAGGACAATAAATGAATGGAACAAATTGTCAACAGATTGTGTAACTGCTAGCAGCGTGAATATGTTTAAAAACAAGGTTGACACATATCTCAGGAGGGCAGGCTATAAGTAGATGAACATTGTTGGACTCTCGATAAGCCAATGGCTTCCTTGTCCACTTGCCATCTGGGCCTTTGGCTTGGATGGCAAATCTTGTTAAATCTTGTTAAATTAGTGTATGCTAGCGTGTGAAGTAATTTTCGTAAGACTATGCCCAGGTAGTCAGGCAGGCATGCATACGGACATATATACCCTCGAAGAAGTTGAAGCTGTTTAGTTTATTTTTAATTTTTGAAACAAACCTCCCAAACAGTGCTGTAGCGATAATACATGTAATAGTTTGGCCTATTTTCCTTCCAAACAGTGCCCCTGTCGTCCGCTTATGTAATATCTTGACCTATGTTCATTCCAAGCAGCGCATCTCGTGTCCAAATATGTAATAACTTAACCTACATTCTGTCCAGTAAGCGACCCTCTGTGTACTAACTTCACCTGTTTTCCTACCAAGACAGTGCCCCTAGTGAGTATGTATGTATTAACTTGACCTACAATTCGTCCAATCATTGTCTTTGTCGATTGTATATGTATTAACCTCACCTATTTTCCTTCAAACAGCGCCCTTATTGGGTATGTATGTACTTAAATACGAATAAATAAAAACTATTTCTGCAAGAATAAGATTTAGCATGCTTATTCTCCATCATATGTGGATAGTTACATACATACGGGTCATTCAGTGTCAAATAAATTTTTTTTTAAAACAATTCAGATGTTGACATCAGAATTTAAAAAAATGTTAACCAATGGATAAGTAGCTTTTCCTTAGCATTTCTGTAAACGAACTAAGCATAAACATGTACATTTGTCTGTAACGCCCTATAAAGTGAACAGGGTGTAAGCGTCCAAAAAGGGTTGGTGCAGATTACATATACAACATTGAAGATTGATAGGACAGTGCGTATATCGGTTGCAGGGAAATTGAAAATAACAAAAAAAAATTCCGAGAAGGATTTCAGCAGTCTGTATTTAATTATTATGTTACAGCACAATGTCAAAATGTCTACCATCTGTTTTCAGAGACACAATAACCTACTAATTCAGTAGGCTTTAAGTGGCTATTCTTTCAGAATAATACAGCCTTTAACTTTTTCTATATTTTATGATTTTCAGCATCCAAAATGAGAATGTGGTACCACAATTTTAACTGCACATATTCATTTATTAGGTAAACTACGTATTACAATTTCAGGATGGTTTCATGTCTCATTAAATTATATATTGCAGCTGAAAGTTACTGTTCTGCTCAATGGCGTTTTCTCCTAAATTTATCCCAAATTGGACAAACATATCCAAAATAAATGTGGCAGAACACCATCATGTTACTTCTATGTGTTGTTTACATAAAAACGATTATGCTCAGATTTAACTACCTATTCCATCTATAGGTACAACAATATGTAAATGTTGACATGCGTCAAATTTTTTTGGACACATGAGCAAACCCATTATATCACTAATAATTTTGTTTTTCTAGTCTTAGTGTTTATAATTTATTGTTCTCTTATAACGCATGGTAACCACGTGGACATTAATACTAGCATCTTATATTTATATACTGTCATGACATGAAACTATATGTATATATATATATATATATATATATATATACATATATATATATATATATATATATATATATATATATATATATATATATATATATATATATATATATATATATATATATATATATATATATATATATATATATATATATATATATATATATATATATATATATATATATATATATATATATATATATATATATATATATATATATACATACACCATACATGCCATACAAGTTACACTTCGTGCACTATATATATATATATATATAAATATATATATATATATATATGTATATATATATATATATATATATATATATATATATATATATATATATATATATATATATATATATATATATATATATAACTGAATTCATACAATTGTATTCCATTGTGATTATACTTAATTAAATAAAATAATAATTAAGTTAAAAATTCCGTTCCGTGTTGTCAGGCCATTGTTAGGTCATGCTGTGGTAACATGTCAAACTGGTATCTCAGCACGTTCGTATGAAATTTCTCTGTAAAGAAAACTGTCAAAACAATATATCATATCAACGAACTCTTCTTTATGTTTGACACCACCTTCAGATTGGACATAACACTTCCATAAATATGAATGGCCTAAGTAAGAATTAGGTTACAAATGCAACATAGCTTAATACAGAATAAAAAGTAACCTAATATGTTAGAACAAATTCTTACGGGAATCAAACTCGTGGTTGAAACTACACTACTAAAAATAACTAAAGGAACACACATTGCGGATGGCACACCTGGTCTACCATACATGTGACACTTATTGCACTCTATGTGTGATTAGGGGATTGTCTTAGCTACAAAACAGCTCATGTTATAATTAACTGAAGCGTGACGCCTCTAGGTGTGACTGCGTGTCTACACCCCTTTATAAGGAATGGATTTTGTGGTTAGCTGGTTTTTACAGATTTTTTTCACAAACTGAAAAATATTGTTCACAAATGTTTTTTAATAACTTGTATGCCCCCCTCTTGCATTTACACCCTCCTGGCAACGACGTGACATACTCGTTATGATTCGTCTGATGTAATTTTGGGGTATGGCTTGCCATTCCAGAACTAGGGCATTGGTCAGGTTCTGTACATTCTCTGGAGGATGTGGCATTCGTCTAACACGTCTAGAAAGCATGTCCCACATATGTTCTATTGGGTTCAGGTCAGGAGACCTAGCCGGCCAGTCCATCACAGTGATAACTTCGTCCTCAAGGATGATCATGAACACCCGAGCTGTGTGTGGACGTGCATTATCCTGCACTAAAATTAAATCATCCCCCACAGCGCCTGCATACGGTCTGACAGTAGGCTCCAGGATATCATTGCGAAAACTTCCACAATGTTACAGTCAGAATAACGCTCTCCCTGGCATCTCCACACCCTAACACGCCTACCATTAGTTGACACAGATAACCTGCTTTCATTTGTGAAGAGTACCGGCCTCCAGTGACACATCTGCCAGTTCTGGTGCTCGCGTGCCCACATACCCTCCTCATGGAGTCGATTCCTAACAGTCTGGTTGCATAAGTGAACGTAAGAAGCACGGCCGAAGTCAATTTCCATGGATCGAGATGTACTCGTGCGTTTGCGATGAGACAACACGACGAGATAACTGTCTTGTCTTCGGGTTGTCATCCACCTTGACCTTGTCTCCTGGTGTACTGCCCAGTCTCCTGGTAACGTGTCCATAGCCGGTTGACTAAACTTGGGGATACATCAAACCTCCGAACTACCACCCGAGCCCGTTCACCATCTTCTAGCAGTTGCACAGCCGTGGCAACAGCATTGGGGTCAAAATGCCGCCTGACAGCACAAGCGACCATCAGGAGACATCCAGCTATCACTATCGACGCAGCAAATGTCATGACGGCCAAGGACTGGAAAAGTAACTTCAAACATGAGCTGTTTTGTAACTAAGACAATCCCCTAATCACACATAGAGTGCACAAAGTGTAACTTGTATGGTAGACCAGGTGTGCCATCCCCAATATTTGTTCCTTTAATTAGTTTGAGTAGTGTATATCGACCATTTACATACCCCTTCTTAATTTAATTCGTGCACAATTATTATGTTTATTGAGGCACAACTGGTCAAGGGGCGGGCGGCAAAGAGAGGGGGGAGCGAGGAAGGGGATGGACAGGGAAGGATTATATGTTCATCTTGCTAATGGCTCTCACTTTTCTTGATTTTATGGGTACTTTTGCAGGACTTAGTCCAATGTTGACCAAGGCCAAGGTCAACTAGAGCCCACCAATCCCGGTAACAATCTCCTCGAGAAATGGTGTGTGTCTATGATGGTGGTCTTGGCCTAACTAATCATCCCCCCTAAACTGACTGCTGGCCCAACTAACCTGACTGCTGGCCTAACTAATTTGATTGCTGGCCTAGTTAAACTGACTGGTAGTCTAATTAAGCTGACGGCAGGATTAATTAAGCTGACGACAGGCTGATTGCACGCCTAACTGTAACCACACCAACCCTTCGAGGGTTAATTTCCTTGATTGCTTGTGGGACTGAGCTATTGTCAACTTTTTAAGTTGGAAGGCCAAAATATTTGCATTTTCCGTAGGTATTTTTGTCAGCCACCGTTTTGGCATTACCCACTCATGTATCTCTGCATCAGCTACAATATTAAATTCCAAAGAATATATTGCTAGTGCGAAATTATTAGAATGTACAATACGTTTAGATTCACATGCATTAGTCACTTGCAAACTGCCCATGAAATATGTCATACCATTATAGCCAACAGGTACAATCAAAATATGTTGCCCGTCATTGACGTTTGCAAATTTGTTTACCAATTATTACAACAACATTTGTCTGGTCTTCTACATCTGATGAATAGTACACCCAAGTCTTGGTAACAAGACATTTGTCTGGTCTTCTATATATGATTTTGAATTTGAAAGCCAGCGTTCATCAAAGAGGTGTGTCATATCCTCAAGCGAGGATATTACATACCTATGCCACGTGCTATAACGACTCATGACTCAATTATATCATTTTCAGCATGGTCCAAAACATCGTTTAATTATTCATGTAAACGAATTTTATCAAGCTGAGAAACACTATCTATGGTCACGTTATTTTGTTGTCTGGCCCAACCCAATACTGGTGATAAACCCTTCAAGTGTGACAAAAGTGGATCACAGTTTGCTCAGAGTAGAAGTTTGACGAGACATATGCGCACTCATACTGGTGAGAAATTTCTCAATTGTGATATGTGTGGGTTACAATTTGCTCGGAGTGAAATTCTGAAGAGTCATCTATACACCCATACTGGTGAGAAACCTTTCAAGTGTGATATGTTTGGGTAACAGTTTGCTCAGAGTGGAGTTTTATAGAGACATATGCACACTCATACTTGTGAGAAACAGTTACAGTTTGGTCGGAATGGACATGTAAAGAGTAATCTGCACACTCATACTGGTGATGAACCTTTCAAGTGTCACACGTGTGGGTCAGGCCTGGGGTCGAGTACATTTTCATGAGTAAAATACGAGTACGAGTACATTGGTCATGTTTGACAATGAGGTCAGCATGAAATCTCAAGTGTCCAAACTGTACTAGGTAGCATACTTTCACTTACATCGTATTCGCTCCATCAGAGATTGCTTGACACAACATGCCACTGAACTCCTGGTTCACACCCTTATCATACCGCGACTGGACTATGGAAATGGCCTCCTTTGTGGTGTACCTGATCAGTTACTGGACAAGCTGCAGAGAGTCCAGAAGATGGCAGGTCGCATTGTGGTCATAGCTAATCGCGATGACCACATCACATCCATCCTAGAGACTCTCCATTGGCTTCCAGTCATGTACCGTATTGAGTACAATGTCGTACTGATGACGTTCAAAGCCCTTCATCTGCTTGCGCCGAGCTACATCACAGACATGCTCCAGTTCTACCAACTCTGCAAAACGATGCGATCCTCAGCAGACTCTCTTCTGACTGTACGCAGTGCACATCTCCGCCATTACGGTGATCGTGCCGTCTGCATCGCTGCTCCTCGCCTGTGGAACAGTCTTCCCCATGAGATGCGAAAATGTGACTATCTATACACATTTAAAAAACTCTTAAACACTATCTTGTTTAAACGCGTTTATTATTCTTAACTGTCAAGTTGATTCGACCTTCAGTGCTATGTCCTATGAAAATGGATTTACTATGTTTTTTTATGTTTTTATTTATTTATTTATTTTTTAATCTTGTCTGTATTTAACCATGTTTGTGTCAGCGCCTTTGAACAGGGTCACCTGGATCCATGACGCTCTAAACATGCTCTAATTATTATTATTATTATTATTATTGGTGATGGCTGAGTACGAATACGAATACATTGCTGAAATCTGAGTGAGAGTACGGGTACATTTCCGGGTTGCGGTCATTTGCCCCCCCCCGATCTTTTGCACCTAGGTGTTTTGCCCCCCCCCCAGTCAATTACCCTTTAGGTCGTTTGGCCTCCTGGTCTTTTGCCCCTCTTCGGATGTAAATACCATCTATTTTTACATACATTTTGACGTCACAATTTGATGTTCATTTTTATTTATGAAATATTGTGTCATTTGAACAAATTGAATCACTTCATTATATATGAAGGATAATTATTATAATGTATTGCAGTAATAATACAAGTAATAATAATTCAAGGTAATATGTAGTAACTAAATATAAAATCAAGATATACGTATCTAGGACATAACCTTTCTAGTTACCTGGATATCAGTGACCACAGCCCCCTTCCATGAGCGTGTCCTACGCTGGCTGCATTCCCATCAAAAAGTTGTCTTGCTGGCCCCCTTCTTAGTGTAGGCATGTTCCTCATATCATAGTTGTTGGCCTCCTCGGATACTAGTAGTAATCTCCATTGTAAAGTTATAAGTGCTATCTGATAGCTCTGACTTGCACACCCAGTTTTATAGACAAATTGAGGCACTTCAGTACAATATTAATTGCAATACAGAGGATCAGAAGGAGGCCTGGAATGTATTGCTTCTTTTATTGTATAAGAATCCAATAGGAAGCCTTAAATACACGGCTTCGTCCTTTTCAATTGCAATAAAGATGATCCCATGATTAGCAGTAATTACAGGATCAACCTCTTCATCAAAGATTTACTTTCAATTACTTTACTTGGCTGATCTGACACAGAGAGTCATAATTGCAGTTAGGTTTATTAATTTTATTAAATTGTCAGAGTAATGAAGAAACTAGATGTAAAACATATTTCCAAATAAAAAACGTAGAAATTATCTCTAAAATACTCCCTTAAAAACTATTTATTTAAAAAGGGGGCAAAAGACCAGATTTTCAATAAGTGAAGGGGCAAAAAACCGGATGGGCAAATGACCAGGTGGCAAATGTCCTAGGGGCAAAAGACCAAGGGGGCAAAAGACCCGGCGCCTATATTTTCACGAGGAAGCGTGTACATCTTGTATGATATTATAGTAACTCTGCATAGTAAAATAACTTATTTAAAAAAATATCTTTGTGAATTAATTTATATAATTCAGGAAGAGTTGACCATGCAACGGCAATTTTTTATGAAGAAAACTGTAAAAAAACCTCTTTATTTTTCGGACCAACCTGTGGTTGGATACCATTAAAGGTGCGATTCGCATTAAAATGCATATGTTCAGGGTATACATTGTAATATGTGTTAAAATGTATTTAAAATGAAAATACATGACAAGAGAAAGTCCACAACTAATGTTTGCTGAGAGGGTGGATTAGCACCTATATATATATATATATATATATATATATATATATATATATATGTGTGTGTGTGTGTGTGTGTGTGTGTGTGTTTGTGTGTTTGTGTGTGTGCGTAGTGAAATCCAAAAAAAGTAATATTATATATATATAATTTTATATTATATAGTTTTATTTTATTATATTATGTATATGTATATATATACTTTTTTGGGGGACCAGTAACTTTTAAAATTTCCTGGCCCGACGGGCCACTGGCTACAAAAGCTTAATGGCAAGGCCTGTCGTATTCATATAACTTATGGATCATGTACTCGTACTCATACGCAGTGTTCTCCGATTTTACGAGTACATTACGAGTATATCAGTACTTTATCAATATATGCTGTGGAAATAAATTTATTTGTAGTTAAATTTTTTTAACTTTTCTGAAGTATTTGAATGTTTTTTAATACTTCGTTATTTCTGATTGATTACCCCCTTATCATCCCTACACATAGTGCACCGCATTCTCCAATAACCATGACTATGTTACCCAAAAAAAGGCAACGGGCAGCAATTTTTTTTTTTACTAATCAGAAACCCTCTGTTAAGCAAACAATTATAGGCTACCAGTTAAGGCCATAATCCGTTTGTTTAATGAAGCCACCAGGATGTCCATAGAGGGCCATTGATCACTTAACCCACCAGTTAGCCATGCAATGCGTATGATGCAGTCAAGAGGCCTTCCTCTGTAGAAATAAGGTGACTCAATTCAGACTGCCTCCAAAACCAATATAAAAAGTACAATGCCACAAAGGGGATGTTGAGCCTGTTGTATTGGCATGGGCTAACCCTCTCAACAATCAGTAGTTTAAGATCATAATATATAAATTGCAGATATAATATAAACATATTGCCAATTCCAACACTGCCTATGTCCACCAAAAGAAGACAAACTGAACCGATGTACCAGCATGTAAATTGTTCTCATGTGGTTTTTAATCAAAAACAAACACAGACAAACTTGATTCAAATTGCCTCATATCCCCTTTGTTGCAATTTGGACAAATCTTCTCACATCTACCCTTTCAAATGATGCGCATCTTTGGGGGGTATGTTTAGTCACTGGTAAACTAACTACAAAGCTATTGGTTTAATGGACATTATTATATCAAAGCAGGTGGATTTTGAATTTTAAGCTACAGTTAAGAAGGGACTCCAAGCAAAAACTGATTATATGTGTCATACCATGTCTGTATGTTTGTAAAATGGGTTTGTAAAAGGCAACCACCCATATGTTTGGGGTTCCCAATTGTTTTGTGGGGTAGGCATTCGTTTGTCTTCAAATAGAGACGTATCCACACTCATGAAACCCTTCAAGTGTGAGACATGTGGATCACAGTTTGCTGAAATTGTATCATTGAAAATACATATCCGACGGGGGGGGGGGGGGGGGCGGAGGTGAGAAGTGTTAGTGATCATGCCACCCAAGAATTCACATTTTGCCCGGACTGGACTTTTGAAGAGTCATATGTAGTTTATAAATTATAGAGAATACAAATGTGACCCTATGACCAGTTATATGCGCACTTACTCGGGGAAGAAACCCTAATGTGCAATTATTGTGGAGAACCATAATTTGGGACGGCAATTTAAATATCCACACACACAGAGACAAACCACACAGATGTGAGCAGTGGTGATTAGCTCAAAATACTGCTGTGGAATGTACAACAACATCGTTGATCCAGGGTTTCGTGTAATCAAAATGTCGAAACATTTTCTATTTTACTTTTAAAGTTGAACGTTTATTGGTGTGCCCTTTGATGATCACATCGTAAATCGACATTCACTGTTTTACGGATTGCTATATGGCAACTTTTGCATATATTATTGTTATTATTATTGGCTATAAATTACAATATAAAGAAAATATGTCAATGAAATTGGCATTTAATAAAATCGCCAATTTCATAAAATCGCCGATTAATTAAATACAATTTATATTATAATGAAATATTAAATTATGGTAAATAACTAAATAATTATATTATTAAAAACTAAGCAATTGTACACAATTGTAAAGCTATTAGATTTGTCCTGCTGAGGTTCGTGTCTTTATCTAGTATGTTTTGTACAGTAGTTGTTGGTCGACCTCTTTTCCGAGGGCCATCGGGCTTCCAGAGCAGGACTTTGTTGGCTGCTTCGTCATGGCGCATCACATGACCTGCCAGACGAAGACGCCGTTGTTTCACGATGGTAGTGATCCGTGGGAGTGAGCCGTACACTTCTTGGTTGGTCATGTGGTGGCGCCATGACATATTTTTAGTTTTCTGCAGCATTCTTGGGTAGATCGCATCCATATATCAGGATCGGTTCAACCTTCGTTCTGAAAATCTTCAGTTTGGTGAGTCTGCAGATGGGCGCTCTCCAAACTTTGCTAAGGGCGTGAACTGCTGCCCAGGCATGGGCAGCAGTTCACGCCCTTGTTCATGAATATTAATTGTAGACTAAATGTAATTTCATCAAACCATTTTTAGATGCGTAGGTTCAGAGATCAAACACCAAAGTACCAGAGCATTACTTTAATTTTGATGTTTTAAAGTTTCAACATTGTCAAATATGACACCGGTGTTGTTGTTTTAACAAATAATCAAAACATATTTAATTGTTTTTATTTTCATGATATAATTTCATATTTGTTTCAAGAAAACATCTTTTTACATTATAATGTTCTCATTGGTTTAATGTTTTTACAAATAATTTATATAACATTTTCAGTGCATACTAATATAAAATTATGTTATGCTATACACATCAAACGCAGTTATTTTACCCATATTTAACTTGTGCATATCTATATCTATTGTTTTTTTATTAGAAAGAATACGCAATCTCACGAGGACAACCATTACAATAAAATCCTCATGCAGATGAACACAATTATCGCACGATTTTATTTCTGATCTTGATAACAGGTTTAGTGACTGACTAATTATAATGTGTACAACAATTTTCTTTTACCTGAATGTGAATAGCTTTGCCGCATACATCAGCACGTGGTGGTGAAATACCTCAAGTTCACCAGTGTGCCTCAAAATGTAGTATGTGCATTAACTGTCGAGGGTAAAATTATTTTGGCCTACCCTTCTCTTGGGCAACCGTCCATCTTGGGCGACCACAATTCCAGGCACGGGTTGTTTCTAACAATGATGTACCTGCATGGTGCTGCCACCTGCCAAACGTGAACAACGACCACATAAACTGGTTGCAAGACCATTATATGTACATGATATGAGTGACCGCAACATACTGAAAGCCAACATTTGATGGGTTGATATAAGACACGTTCAGAGTTGTTCTTTATAAAGGATCAATAAACAGAAATTTATTGTAGAAACACGTCATATTAGTTATGCATTAATTTTTTTTTTTTTGGTAGGTCCTGCACATAATTACTATGTCGTAGAACCGAATGTTGGGGACAACTTCCACCAGGGCTTTGTGCACTGGCAACCCTTCCTCCAATCACGCCTTGTCGTGATCACCCTCCAGCGGACCATGTGAGCATTGGCCAGCAGACACCCCACCACTAACTTGCCATTCGTGCTTGTTGACGGTGTGGTGAATGATCCCTTGCCATTCCGCCTACAACATGGATGGAAAGAAGCAAACACCATACTATTATTTAAAAAGGGTTCGATAAATAAGTCAGATAATTACAGACCAGTGAGTTTAACGTCAGTGATTTGTAAATTATTAGAAAGGTTAATTATAGACCATATGGTGGACTTCCTCGTTAAGCATAAATTATTAAATTCATCTCAACATGGATTCCTTAAAGCGAGGTCATGCTTAACAAATATGTTATGTTTTTTGGAAGAAATCACTAAGTGGATAGACGTGGGTTCGCCAGTAGATATTATCTACTTAGATTTTCAGAAAGCTTTTGACAAAGTGCCACATACAAAATTACTACTTAAATTAAAAGCCCATGGTATCGGGGATAGAATAACTGACTGGATAGAACAATGGCTGACTGACAGAAGACAACGAGTTGTAGTAGATGGAGAAGTTTCAAATTGGAAATCGGTTTTGAGTGGGGTACCTCAAGGATCAGTATTAGGACTTATATTATTCTTAATTTATATCAATGACTTGGACGACAGTATAACAAGTAACGTACTGAAATTTGCGGATGACACAAAACTGTTTAGAAAGGTTAATACCGATTGTGATAAACAACATTTACAAAACGATCTAGACAGATTAGTGAAATGGTCTGAGAAATGGCAGATGTTGTTCAATTTTGGGAAATGTAAATGCCTACATACAGGACATGGGAACTTGAATGTAAACTATAAAATGGGAGATACTGTTCTGGGTACTACTGTAAAAGAAAAGGACTTAGGATTTACAATAAGCGCTGATATGAAAGTTTCAGAGCAGTGTGGTATTGCAGCTTCAAAGGGTAATCAAATTCTTGGATTGATTAGAAGAAACATAGCATATAGGGAAAAAAGTTAATTATACCTCTTTATAAAGCAATAGTTAGACCTCATTTAGAATACTGTATACAAGCATGGAGACCATAACGTAAGAAGGATATATATATATACGCTTGAACGCATACAAAGGAGAGCAACTAAAATGATTTCAGAACTGAGAGACTTTAGTTATGAAGAACGCCTAAAAAAATGTGGTTTAACAACTCTAGAGACAAGGAGGTTAAGAGGAGATCAGATTGACATTTTTAAGATATAGAATGGGTATGAAAATACTGATATAAATATGTTTTTCTCACTCAAGAAGGATAGCAGAACTAGAGGACATGAGGTAAAATTAGTAAAGGATCAATGTAGATTGGACATCAGGAAGCACTCGTTCTCACAGAGGACAATAAATGAATGGAACAAATTGTCTACAGATTGTGTAACTGCTAGCAGCGTGAATATGTTTAAAAACAAGGTTGACACATATCTCAGGAGGGCGGGTTATAAGTAGATGAACATTGTTGGACTCTCGATAAGCCAATGGCTTCCTTGTCCACTTGCCATCTGGGCCTTTGGCTTGGATGGCAAATCTTGTTAAACATAGCATTGTAAGAACATTGCAAAGCGCACTTTGATGGTACAATACATATATGTCGATACATTAAGTCAAATTAATGCCAAAACCAACTTGTCTGCCCACCCCCTTGTAATGAATAGTAGCAATCATAATCAACAGCTACGCTAGCCAAACCTGTTTTATTTGTGAATTGTAATGTAACGTAATGCCATCAAGACACCACTACCCTCCATGTAACGATCACCACGACACCACCACCCTCCATGTAACGATCACCAAGACACAACCACACTCCATGTAACGATCACCAAGACACCACCACCCTCCATGTAAAGGTCACCAATACACCACCACCCTCCATGTAACGATCACCAAAACACCACCACCCTCCATGTAACGATCACCAAGACACCGCCACCCTCCATGTAACGATCACCAAGACACCACCACCCTCCATGTAACGCTCCATATCGAATGACGATTACCCAGATTACCACTCCCCAAGTGTTGCGTACTTTAGATATGGCCCCTTATTATAAAAAACCTTCGATTATAATATAAATATGCATCCACATTAAGCACACACATTTCGTTTTTTTATCTATAACCTTTAGCCTCCACATTTTGTTCAGCTCTTCACATGCTTCCCGTGTCTTTCCAAGCCTCTGATTGATGTCAATAGAACAGTACCCATATTTGGACATTAAACTACAATTGTAGGAGAAAAGATTCACGTCGGCAAGGGCTTGACATTCAATTCCGTAAAAGGAATTTCGGAGGCAGAATATTAGAGCAACAATGATTTGAATTTGGTGCAGTGAATTGCGAGAAAAAAGCTTGGAATATTTTTAAAGAATAATTATTGCTATTACATATTTATTATGCATAAACGTAGACTTCTATTTAGAAAGAGTTGTTAGTATTTAGTCAGAGGCAGTATTTTAGCGTACGTTTTATCCGCTAAAAGTGAGCGAGCGAAAATAGGGCTAGAGTACAATTCGTTAATGAATTTAATATAATGAATTTTCAGAAAAAGAGTAGAATATTGATTATAATAAGTATTTTTATTACACATATATTATTCATAAACGTGTTGTAGACATATACCAAGACACCATTTTTGTTAACATTTAGTCAGAGGCAATATATTTATGTAAGCTATTCTCGGACTCAAATTTAGAGAGTGAAAAAATGTTTTGCAGACAGTTCGTGAATTAATTCTTTAGTTTATTCGCAAGAATAAAAACTTATTAAAACAGCATATTAGTTAATTAGATAGAAAATAAATAAACTGACATCTATTAAGACAAAGGTTTCGTTAAAAGTAAATCACAGGCAGTATTTTAGAATCGCATAAACTTGGTTTTGGCTCAGTCTGTAGTAAACGTATTCGGTAAAAGTTACCAGCTGCATGATTTTAGTCTCATTATTTTGTGTTCTGCGTGTTTGCTATCTGGAAGGCTTGTTTGGATTCACGCGAGCTTTGTATATAGAACACAGTTAGCAAGTTTATTATTTTCGAAATTAAATTAAAACCTAAATAATCCAGCCAAAAGTGTTCTTTTTGAACACAGAGAACAGCCACATTCAAGATTACCGAGGTACAGAGAGAATATTTTAAACAACATTCATCTAACACAATCTAACTAAATTGAAATTCTGCGATGGCGCCGTGCAAACGGCAGGTAAAGGCTACCAGGCATTTAGTATGTGAGAGATGAAACAACTGGGTGGATTTCGTTGAGTCCACCCACCCAGATTTCGTCGACGTTTACAGGGCGTGGTTTGTTTACACTTGATACCTGATACTATCGTACGTTAAAGAGTAAAGACTGTCGTCATACTCACAGACCCAGGCCAACTGGAAGAACACTTTATGCGGATATCGGTGTGTACATTTAAATGCAATTTTAATGTCAACTTGAGCGAGAATTGAATGGAATTTAGTCGTACCACCCTATATCACCCAGTGACGGTTGAATGCACATTCATACGCGTGACCAACGACATAGGACAATGTCACGCCTGAGCAACCACTCGCGTCTCCATGATGAACATAACACGAGCTAAGCTTTTCAACACACTGCGTGATCCACCTAGCGGCAGGCGAGGTTTGATGACTACGAGACGCTCGGTGGAAACCCTGTTTTACACGGCGAGCGACTCAATGGTTAACAGCGACTTAATGGTTAAACGTCATGACGAGCTTGAGCTCACCGTCACTGATGTCATGTTTGCAAACTTAACCCTTTCGCCGCCTCAAACATTAACACAGCTATCAGTGGTAGCGGATCCTCCTAAACATGTGACAAAGGCAAAGGAGAGAGGAAAACAGACAAAAGCAATTCTCTGTATTCCATGTAAACATAAAGAAAACGTATCGGGCGGAGTCTTCATATTTGACGACCATATTGCACGGGACATCCAAAAGCGTCTATGTCTACGCAAAAGACTTACTAAATGCTGTCCAGTGGAGTGAAGTGTGTAAAGAGGCTGACGAACTCATTATCGTCTGTAGGCAGGTAATCATGAGTGACGCGGACGTGCCTCAAGTGAAGCAGGACTTCAGCGACCCCATCACCAGTGCACCAGACGTCAGCAGTATGACGATCAGCAGTGCCTGATACAACAGGGGCACACGGTGAGAGGATTAAGGAAGTTAACAATTTCCAGAAAGATAACTGCCGCGACACGGGTGCTTAGACAGCGACCAGAATGTCCTGTTCCCCGATGTATTTTGCGACACGTCTGCCTTCCATGTGTCCACCGTTTTACTTACGGGGTGAAACGGTTAATGAGTAACCTCTCACTAGCTGCTAGTACGTCCATTATAAGCTAGTGATAACAATTTCCATGATAAGCTCCAAAATGTGAACTACTGGGCAAAATTAATATAAAAGTTGTCAAAAAGTGGCTGATAATACGACCCATCGAACACTTTTCAACTGCATTTTACTGATTTACTCACTGGGTGAAGAGGAAAATGTGATTTTTAAAAAAGAAGACGCCATGTCACAGAGGTCAATATTGTTGTGACAAACAGGCGACGTGTAGTTTTGGCAAGTGAAGTTTTGACAATCTTCAATAGCAAAGCTTGCGGTAGACAAAACCCATAATTTAAGAACTATTCCTCGCTCACATTTTAAAAACTTAATTGATTGTGAAAAACTGGATATCTACGTAAAAGTGAAGTCAATATAACAAGCTGTTAGGAAAATGTGACTGTTTATAGTGGATGTGTTTTGTTTTATGAGCGCTCTAACCTCGTCTTAAGTTAGGTCTTAGGAGCATTTTTAAGCAGCGTTTCTAAATTCTGTGAGCGGTTTTATTATTTATTTTCTGTTTTGATCATAGCTATGGAGCGAAATCGATTTGTAAGAGCAAAATCGTGCTCATGTGCTAATAACAATATTATAGAAACGGTACGCAGGTGTGAATGCAGACAGTTTAGTCACGCTCACGAACAATTCACGATGGAATACACCAGGTTGTCTGAATGTCAACGATCGGTAACTGAGATTTGAGAAATTACACGAGTTGCTCGTTGTGGCGAAGAACCAGGTGGAGAGAGGAGGCGGAGGTGTAGCGTGTTATGTGACAGGGACCGTGATGTATAATCGGTTGCATTATATTGAAGATGATGAACACGAATTGCTATGAATTAGATTGAAATATAAAAAAATACAAAGAAAATGCTACTAAAGTATTATTGCAGCGTGCATCTACCACCCACCTGGTGCTGAGTCTGCTGACAAAGGCTCGTTGCGGGAGTACATAAAAACTAGTATGGAACTTTTTGTGACGTAACTCAAACTGTGGTGTTATTTTAAGTGGATATTTTAAGCAATTCAATTACTCGATTTTACGCACACATAATGGGTACGAGCAACTTGTTAAAGCAGTCACATGTAATCATGCAATATATATATATATATATATATATATATATATATATATATATATATATATATGTTCCCACTCTGTACGTTTGGCTGTAACTGTACGTTTGGCTGACAGTGCTTGACGGAGTGGGAACATCAGGCCACATTATGTTGTTAATGGTCCCATAGTATCATTACCAGGAGCATGGGTAACAATGAACGAGCGAATGAACGAGAAATGTTTACTTCAGCGCTGTCACAGCCGCAATGAGATGCTGGGGCTGGCCAATAAATACACTAATGGGGATATGGACAGCTTGGTCAACTCTACGAAAGGGTTCTTTCTGTCAGTGTGTGAAGACTTACCAAGATTGCAGTCACCTCACCCAATATTTTACGTCGACGAACCATCGTCAGCTGAGTTCGTTATCAGCGTGACGTATACAGAGGTGGCACTTAAAAAGGTCAAAGTTAAAAAGCTACTTCACCAGACAACATTCCGTCATGGGCATTGAAGGACTTTACGCACATTCACACGGCACCGGTCACAGTTATATTGTAGTAGCTCGTTCAGGGAAGGAGTCTTACCAAAGTTTTGGAAGTCAGCAACTGTCATTCCGTTGTCAGAGGAACATCCACCAGACACAGTGGCATATGACATTAGAACTATATCGCTAACTTCAATTCTGTGTTTTCAGTCACTTGTGCTGAATTTGGTCGATATTTGTGTTAAACACCAGATTGCTGATAGACAGTTCGGATAAATTGGCGGAATGATAGACACTTTTAGTACTGATGTTCTGGTTGAAATGCTCCACAACTGGTATGAAGCCAATGGTGTAAAGGGCATTTAATGAGTTTTATTTCTGGACTACAGGAAATCGTTTGATCTAATTAATCATTATATATTAATCGAAAAACTAATCACAATGGAAGTACTAGCATGTGTAGGCCGATGGATGACAGTGTTTCTCCTAGACAGTGAGCAGGGAGTTAACACTGGGGACGCTGTATGAAGACCAGGCTACCCTAATGGAGGTGTTCCCTAGGGAAATTTGTATGGACACAAATCAATGATTTACGAACACCTTGCCCTATCTACAAATGCACAGTATTTGAAATATGCGTTAATAAGAGTAAGACACAATAAATCGTTATGTGTTAATGTAAATATAGAACATATGTTGAATATCTAACGTATATTGATATAAATGGGACTGATATTGAAAGCGTTTCTCAAGCAACAATTCTCGGTGTAATTATATCATTTGATTTAAGTTGGAATGCTCATATGGATGACATATTTGCAAAGACTACGACAATTGTGAATATGATCTATCAATTGAAACGTGTTGGAATAAATCAAAACAATTAGGTAATAATTTATGTATATGTGATCAGACCAATAGTGGAATATGCTTGTCCAGTATGGCACACGAACTTGTCCAGTATGGCACACGAACTTGTCTATTATGGCACACGAACTTGTCCACTATGGCACACGAACTTATCCAGCATGGCACACG
>OY759261.1:39989495-40024495 GCA_963662155.1 Lamellibrachia columna | reverse complement strand
TGTGACCAAACTTTGTTGTATGTGCACTTACACTTGGTTTATTTATATCAGTTCGCACTTTAATGAGAAGTTAATACAAAAAACTGAATTGTCGAAACGGGGCTGGTTCAACGACATAAGGCCCAAGGGAGGTTTCGTTGAGCAGCGGCTAAAGAACGAGTGTTCTTTACCTATAAATGCATAAAGGAATTAATTTCCCGAACAAATTGAGACAACGGATGGCTACAAGGCAACTTATTAGCAGTTAGTTATATCAGTTGCGATTATCCTATGAGTTCATATTAATTGTGTTGAATTATCAATTAGGAGCGTAGACTTGTCGGAGACGTGTTGTTCCCATTGGGTAGATGTGTAGGCCGAGTTGTTATGAAATTTTAGTGCAAGGGCCTACGTAAATTAAACAAATATTGCATTTACCCAACGTATAGCTATTTTCGTAATTAGTAAGTACTGTTGTCAGCTGAAATTGCCGGTAACATGTTTTATATATACGTTTTGTCCCGATATACAGATACGTACACACGGATATAATGACCTCCAATAGTGAATACGCTCCTCGTGATTTCCTATATATTATTTCAAAGAAGGCTTTCTTGAGTTTTACACACGGTGCAATATTGATGTATAAAATAGCCATACAATAACGTGGAAAACATTAATAGTGTCACTGTAGTTATACGTTCAAGAACGAGTCGAGAGCCTCGCTAATAGGAAATCACTGGTGAAGCAGTAGTCTCAACCGCCGTCAGATCTGTGTCTGGGGTCATCCTCCCACCAATTTCGAGAGTCCACCTCCTACCAATCCGACCTTCCACCTATTTTTTAAATCTAACCTCACTGGATAATCGTGGTTATTGAAGTAGCTACGGACGACTTCCTTGATAAACGAGCCGATCGCCAGAGGGCAGTGGCTGTTGCGAATGAATCTTGTGGGCAAAGGCTGTGCGATTCAATGGGAATGATCTATTTCTAATACACCATTTTATTTAATTGCATTGTCTCTGTGTGTATTATACGTGGAGGTAATAAGACAATATACTTTGAGGTAGTAAGACATTATACGTGGAGGTAGTAAGACATTACACGTGGAGGTAATAAGACAATATACTTTGAGGTAGTAAGACATTACACGTGGAGGTAGTAAGACATTATACGTGGAGGTAATAAGACATTATACGTGGAGGTAGTAAGACATTATACGTGGAGGTAGTAAGACATTATACGTGGAGGTAGTAAGACATTATACGTGGAGGTAGTAAGACATTATACGTGGAGGTAATAAGACAATATACTTTGAGGTAGTAAGACATTATACGTGGAGGTAGTAAGACATTATACGTGGAGGTAATAAGACAATATACTTTGAGGTAGTAAGACATTATACGTGGAGGTAGTAAGACATTATACTTTGAGGTAGTAAGACATTATACGTGGAGGTAGTAAGACATTATACGTGGAGGTAGTAAGACATTATACGTGGAGGTAGTAAGACATTATACGTGGAGGTAGTAAGACATTATACGTGGAGGTAGTAAGACATTATACGTGGAGGTAGTAAGACATTACACGTGGAGGTAGTAAGACATTACACGTGGAGGTAGTAAGACATTACACGTGGAGGTAGTAAGACATTATACGTGGAGGTAGTAAGACATTATACGTGGAGGTAGTAAGACATTATACGTGGAGGTAGTAAGACATTATACGTGGAGGTAGTAAGACATTATACGTGGAGGTAGTAAGACATTATACGTGGAGGTGGTAAGACATTATACGTGGAGGTAGTAAGACATTATACGTGGAGCTAGTAAGACGTTACACGTGGAGGTAGTAAGACGTTACACGTGGAGGTAGTAAGACATTACACGTGGAGGTAGTAAGACATTACACGTGGAGGTAGTAAGACATTATACGTGGAGGTAGTAAGACATTATACGTGGAGGTAGTAAGACATTATACGTGAAGGTAGTAAGACATTACACGTGGAGGTAGTAAGACATTACACGTGGAGGTAGTAAGACATTACACGTGGAGGTAGTAAGACATTACACGTGGAAATAGTAAAACATTATACATGGAGGTAGTAAGACATTATACGTGGTTGTAGTAAGACATTATGCGTGGAGGTAGTAAGACATTACACGTGGAGGTAGTAAGACATTACACGTGGAGGTAGTAAGACATTATACGTGGAGGTAGTAAGACATTACACGTGGAGGTAGTAAGACATTATACGTGGAGGTAGTAAGACATTACACGTGGAGGTAGTAAGACATTACACGTGGAAGTAGTAAAACATTATACATGGAGGTAGTAAGACATTACACGTGGAGGTAGTAAGACATTATGCGTGGAGGTAGTAAGACATTATACGTGGAGGTAGTAAGACATTACACGTGGAGGTGGTAAGACATCCGCAGTGAAAGGACATGGTTTGCACACTCAAACACGTAAAGCGGATGTGCTACACCACAGTCCTACGATATGGTAACCAAGTAAAAACCGGTGTTGCCGTTTGATCCTGTATATAGCATGTACGATAATGTTGATACAAAATACATATAATATATGTTATATGTATTTCCACAATAGCGACATAGCAAGCTGATTAATCAAACCAAATACAGTATCATTCGTACATTACTTACAACATCCAAATATATCGAAGGACATCTGTACGTTTACATGGTGTATGCTTACCAGACAGTTCTAGTAAATACCTATATGCTCATCAAGTCATCAAGCAAGCTACATCAGGATACATAAGGCAATGATTATTTGAAGTTTCAGATAAACATTATGCAGGAAAAAAATCACATGCAGTGGACAATATTCCACCAATATGGATAATGGAAACAGCAGTTTGGGATATCTTTGCCATGTCACTCACTTATGTTTTGCTATATATGACACTCCTCATTCGATTTTTTAATAATGATTATGTTTATTGCAGTGTTTAAGTATGTGAACATAGTTAGAGTGTAGACGTTAGTTAGCGTGTAGACATATGAATTACTTTTAATCAAATATTAATTGAAGAAAAAAGTGGAAAACCACGGACTTGGCACTCAGTGTGCTTGTAGACCGCAACACGTGTTTCACTGTTTGTTCACTCTGCCTGCCTTCGTGATAGTCGCGTCATCGACAACGAAGGCCCCGTACTGAATTTTCAAGTTACCAAATCTACCGACCAAGGTCAACTCTTTCGATGATTTAAACAAAACATATGCACTATTTTTTTTTATAAAATCGACAGGGGATGTTACTTACTTTATTCCCACACTTTATGTTTGGACATCAACGAACCGGATTGGCTATGGGCGAAATTAGTTGAGGGTGGAGTTTTAAAATGAACAATAAGACATCCTTCTCCCGAAAAGTGACTCAGCAATAATAACATATAGGACACGTGACAATTTGGTTGCTAGAGGCCATGAAGTGGGTGCGCTCACAATTAGAAAACAAGTAGACATAATATAAGGGGTCATATTATTGCAAATAGTCACTATGGGGTCTTCCGTGATTAATAGTTGTATACCTATCCGCCACGGGCGCTTCAATTTTAATGCAAACAATATCCGTTACAGGACGATATACTTGATTACAATACATACGTGTTATCACAAGTTATGTTCGGTTGTTGCAACGACAGTGTTTAGCAGAACAACACAACGAAGGATCGATAGTCACCAAACGGTGTGCAGTGCCACAGCGAAAGGTCAATTTACGATGACACGACGGTTGTGTTCACTCGCCTGCAAAAAAAACATAACATGGCAGTCGTAAATATAGTAGAGTTCCATACAAACAGTGGCTATTCATCATACGGTATGTGTCTCAACAGAATACAATACTTTATAACGCCTTTAAGTTTTAATCGCCGTGTTGTAATATCAGTAATTGGGTAACGTCATAACTTAAGTAGGAACATATATATTTTCTTTCAAGATAATAACAAATAAAATGCAATTAAAAGGAGAGCAATAAATAATTTGTTAAATTAATTACCCAAGATTCGTACCCATGCTGGGGACAAATTGACAGTCATGCTGGAGCAGGTTGACAATAAAAAGCAAGACCGAAACAGTTATCAAGTAATTATAAATTAGTGTACATTAATAACCCTCTGTATTTCGCAACTAGAACTGATATATTGGCGTCATTCGATTCACTGGTGCCACTAGACCCAGTGTTTGGATGGCGGATTTCAAATCGTCATGGTATACACAGGGTACATGCCATCGTGTCTGTCATTAGCCTCTGTGATGTTAGACGTTGTCCTGATAGGGCAAGTTGTCCAGACACTCGGTTTTTCCTCCTTATTTTTCCAATTTATTGTAGTTTACGTATGTGTACGTATGTTTACGTATGTGTACGTTTGAGTATGCTACTTGCGCCTGGTCACCCCACACCAAGACAAACATTCAGACAGTTGAACAAGTGCAACGTTCCGCAGATCCTTTTGTCACTGGTGACTATCGGAGAACTTCAAGTGCCACTGCCATGTGTGTTAACCTCATGTGGGATACATTGCATACTAGACGTTGCATCAGACATGCCACTCTGTTTTGTAAGATTCACCATGGACAATTTCCCATCAGTTTGTCTATCATCATTATCACTGCAGATGCTCGCACTAAACGCCACCACGAGTATAAACTCCGAACACTACCAGCCTCCTGCATCATCTACCAGCACTCATTCTATGTTCGCTCTATCCCAATGTGGAATTCCCCCACCCAGGAAGCAGTCACGGCACCAACGGCAGAAGCATTTCAGAAAACCGCACTCGACGTTATTAAGTCACCGTAAACGTCAATTTTAAGGCTGAACTGCACAAATTGATTGTACATACAAACGTTTTAGATCACCCCACCTTGGGAGATGACGTTACAAACTGCAGGAGAGTAATTTATAATTTTTTTAGCAGCATGTACTTGAAGACTTGAAGTATATTTCAATTGTGGATATACGTGGAATTTCGTACATACCGTTTACAATTTGTGTAAAATTGCTAATGTCGCCATGTTGGACGTTGTGGATGCGACCGAGAAAATTGACGCTGCCACCGATTCCCTGTTTTAATCATTTTAACTCTTCTCGGAGATAACGAACCAACGTCATCCGAATCAGCAATTGGTTTCCGCTTACATGCATTATTGTCCGTACCGGCTTCGCAGACGGTCACGCATAGTAAGTGACCTTTTCCTGTGGCCCCATCTAATCTGTGGAATCGGTTAGCTGATTAGCTCGACTCCACGGTGTGGATGGCCGCACACGTTAGCCGTACCTGCCTGACTGCCTACGCCCAACTACGAGGCATATCGTGAATGCGATCATCTTTGTCGCTCAGAGCGTGCTAGACGCTTGTACACGCGCTTGTCGCGTCACGACCAAGCTTGTTAACAAATGCAAATGTTGAGTATGTGAACCCGGCAGTTGTATATAAAGTTGCCATTGCCCAACTAAAACTTGACTGAGTAGAGCAAGGAGACATAGGCTCTTGCAGCGACTACCTAACATCCCTTCAACGCCGGCCAACTCGGCTAGTAAATAATACAGTCACTGCCTTATGATACTTGAATGTATATTTCAAGTAATTGTTGTGTAAACAAACTAGTTTTACCAAGTTTTTTTACTTGTAACAAAATTGTTTTACTTTTCATTTGTTTATATTAAATTGTTCGCGCTATATTTTCATTACATTCTGATACCGTGGAATAGGATTAACTTTAGTCGACATCAACGACGATACGATGACGATGACTCATTCTTGTGTACACGAAAGAAGAGTGTTATCTTGAGACAGCAGTACATTTCCACCCACGTGGGTGTCACGTGCTCCGCAATAAATTGTGATTTCTTCGGGTTTTCCGTGTGAGGTCGAAATGACGATTCATCTCGGCTAGAACGAACAAGTGGACCGTCACGACAACGAAGAAATTCGCGAATTCTACCGCCAAACACGTGCCAAAAATGTTTTTTTATATCGAATGCTGTGCTACTTTACTGGGAATATCGCCCATCTGAACAGTATAGCGCGGACAAATTCACCCTCGCTGACCCGACATCTTTAGATTCTCCTGAACGCTCCGACGACGAACAATAGCAACTGAAGTGAGCCATGACATTGGATGCAGCTTTGTGCAAAACAAAGTTAAGTAGTAGTATGGTTTAAGATCTAATATGTCAAACTCGCAAGCTATTTTATAATTAGTTGAATAATTCTCTAGACAATTATAAATATTATATTGCTGTATTTATAGATCTCAAGAAAGCATTCGACACAGTTGATCATTAAGTATTGGCAACACAATATAATTACTAATGTTTTCGTGGTATAGCATATAAGTGGACTGTGAGTTATTTAGCAAATATTGCACACTTTTTTCAGTATAAAAATTGTGATTCTGAGGTACTTAGGGTGTTTTGTGGTGTACCACAAAGTTCCAATTTTGGACCAAAATATTTTTAATGTATACCAATGATATACTCATTGCTTCAAAACTGTTTAAGTTTGTTTTATTTGCAGACGACATGAACGTATTCTATTGTAATAATGACGATAATGAAATTATCCGAAAGACAAATTCAGAGCTGGATAAGCTTAATGTGTGGTTTTCAGTGAATAGATTATCATTAAGCATAACAAAAACAAATTACATGATTTTTGGAAATCGCGCATTGAAAACGTATCTCTCTAAAAATATATAATGTTACAATTAATAGAATTGAAGCAAAACAATTGTAGGTCTACTGATTCATGACAAATTAACGTGGAAACAGCACATTTCTATATTGAAATCGAAATTTTTTAAGTGTTTTGTAGTTATTTAAAAAACTAGTTTCTTAATTGACAAACATGGAATGCGTATCTTATGGTTTTCTCTCTTCACGCCTTACATTATGTGTTTTGTTGATATATGCGGAAATACATATGCAGCAAACTTAAAAGGCTTAGTCTTGTTAGAGAAAAAGATGGCAAGGTTAATATGTGGGGGTCAGAGGTTGGACACATCTAGCCTATTTTTTTTATCTCCGCATTCTAAATCTGCCTGATATGGTAAAACTAAAAATTGCTGAAATTATGTATACAGCATGTAACTATTCATACCCAAACAACTTACACACGCTTTTCGTTTTGTATGACCCTATCTAGTGTCCCGTCCAGGAGAGTCAGTATAACTGAACTCTAAGTTGCTACGCACTATAGAAACCAGGTTTAAGCACTGGCCATATAAGCCTTCATGGCTTCTTAAGGCGTAATGCCTGGGGTTGACTTTACCTTTTTTATGCACGCACTAATCTAACGACAATGTGTGTATCAATTAACTGTGTAAAATTATGGAATTCCCTTGACAACTCACTAATTCATTGCAAGAGTGTTTATCTTTTCACAAAGACATATACCGTTAAATTATTGCACAGCTATGTAACCAATGAGTAACCCGATTATGGTGAAAAATTAACTGTATTGCCATATAATTGTTCATGAATTATTGTATTTAACAAAAATAACAAATATACTCAGAACTGAATTGTACCATGCACGTTTACACTTGTAGACTATAACTGTTTAATTTAGCGTCACTTATAAGTGATGGGGAAAGCAACATAAGCTTTACGTTTCTTCTTGCCAATTAAAATTGTTTTTTAACTTGTACTACTGATGGTTAAAATTCATTTGTGTCTGTATGTTTACTGTTGATGTTATTGAAATAAACTTTATTATTATATTATTATTATTATTATTATTATTATTAGTAGTAGTAGTAGTAGTAGTAGTATAAATCAGACACGGCCAATTTTGAGATTCATCTAAAGCTGTATGTGGTCTCGTCCATGAAAACTACTAAGAGAGGGCAACTTCCAAACCCCTTAAGATTCGTAGTGGAATAACACAGGGGTGTGCCGTAGCACCCACACTCTTTGGTATACACTTATCCCTGATGCTGTCATACACCACTGGTTCCTTCACAGAGGGTGTATATTTAAATAATGTATCTCAAAGGGAGTTGTCTAACATCGCCCGCGTAACACACAATTCAATATACGTTTCCTTATTATAAGCAACACACAATTTGGGTTGAGCATTAGCACCAAACAGACACATGTCGTGGGGCAGGATGTTGTTGTGCCACCTTCAATCAACATTAACAACGTGACATTGAAGGTTGTTGATAGCTTCAGGTATATAAGGCCCATAGCCACGCGTAATTTGGTATTTAATGTTGAAATTAGCACGCGTATAGCAAACGATGCAGCCGTCATGTACAGTAATATTTCAGCAGAATAGTGTGGAGCAATGATAAACTGATTGAAAACACGAAACTGAATGTATGTCAGGCATGAAACAACAGCACACGCAAGTCAATAAGTGATATTGAATACTGTTAGCCTTTGCTGCCTCAGACGCACGCCGAAGAAATGAACTTCCTTACCATAGCCTACCGCTTCATCTATCTTCTCTATTTATATTATTTTGTTCCATTAAACTTGCCTTCAAATTCTCTTCTGTGGTGTTCGAGCTTACATTACATTCATATGGACCAAATACTGCATATGCAATATTTATATTTTAGCACCATAGCATCAATCCCATTCCGCCCACATCAGTCTTATTGAAAAGGAATAACATTTACCCTAGCATTGTCTTTTACATTTTTTGCTGATTTACGCGTGGAATTGTGACACGATATGTTTCTATGTTCTCCTTTTTCTCTCACACCATCGTTTATTTTAACAAACCATACGAAATTAGTTTCGATGCACAATTATTTTTAAACAACGCAGTTGAACTGTTACCAAAGCGTTTCCAATTATTAAGGGCATTTTTTAACAGAGCGCAATAGATCACACGGTCTATCGGTCTATTTGCTGTTTTCCAATTATCTAAGTATTTTGAAAGGTGGCTACTGAATAGCGCAGGTCGCCGTGTTGTTCACACTTCAGTCACCACGTGGCAACAACGGCCAGTCATATTCCACACCTGAGCATTGCTTGAAATGAGTTGTGGGAAAAAAACGATTCTGATTTTTTGGAAAGATGCTATGTCGTAGGATGTGTGTATATGTACATATGTATTTATTTATATGCAGGTTTATTAGGACTGCCCATTAAATTCGTATTTTGGACAATCAGATGTTCTCATTTCACACAATCGCTATAATTATGATTAGAAATAGTTCCATTAAAACTTGATTTGAAAATGTTTAGAGGTGTTCCGTGGATGTTAACGTTTGACCTTTAGGTTAATCCGCATCAAATCACCAGATTTCCAGAAATCCCCACCCGCCAAGTACTCAGATCTCGTCAATAACTATTTACTAGATATTCCCCCATGTATTTGCATATTCTGTGTTATTATATTGAAAGAAGGTACAACTGTTCCTGCATAAGTCACGTTATTACAATATTAGTGATGTCAACATTGGCGACTAATGCTTAGCGTTAACACCATGCTAAATGTTTCCATGTATAGCGTCGTAATGTATTGAATTCCATAGCCGAGTGCACACGACATGCGTTTCACCGCACATCGTCCTTTCATTGTGATATTGCATAGCGTTTGGTGAATATCGATCCTTCGTTGTGTTGCGTTGCTAAGTACTGTCGTTGCAACGTCCGAACACCATTTGTCATAATACATCGACTGGTGTGATCCGGAATAGTGCGCCCGTTCGCAGAGCAAGAGACGAGCGAACAAGTTGACACCCGTGGTAACGCGACGATGACTTCAACTGTTTGGTACTTACCCCGGCTTCTCGTTCGAATTGTTCTCCTGGTGGCAGTCGTTCTGGAAATTAGTGCAAATAACCGCAAAGGTAAGATTGTTTTCTGATTATAATATGACAACATAACATAATGTTATTGGTATTGGCGAAATTATTGATATTACGCGACAACTAGGTTGAAAACAATAAGGCTAGTTTCCATGGGCGATTTACGTATTATTATATCTTTCGGCATTACATTGTACAACATAATCGTACACAGATTGTTCGTGTAAATACCCTCGCGAGACAAATTCAAAAGGCTATTTAGTGGCTACGATTGTGTCGTAGAATTGCAACTGGGTTAATTGTTACGACAGTAACATAACGGTTTAGACAAATGCAAGTATGTTAATATGGTCACGATGAATCAACAGTATGCATTGTTAGAGAACAATGTCGGAGACAAGCTGGTGTCGTGCAGATGTGAATTATCGTCATACTGCGCGAGTTGGACGCTCGTACACGATACCAACAACTCACTTCACTTGGCCTTGTAAGAATAACGTGCCGACACATATCTTGAGTTGATACCTCGACTGCCCAGATCGTCTACAAACGTTTTGTGGAACAACTGTGTAGAATTCAGAACATATTACATAGAATGTTTACAGAATATTCTATAGATTATGTATTTTTTAATACAATGTTGTATTATGTAGTATGAAGGGGGTGGGATATAGTATGCAAACAGCTTGCTGAACTATTCACCAATGCATCAGATCAAACAAGATTCGAGGTAGCTGGACAAATGCCGTCATCATAGTATTACACAAGAAAGGGAATACTTGGGATCTGAAAATAGACCCGTCAACCTTCTCTCAAATTTGTATAAGTTATTCACCAAAGTTCTAACAAATCGCAACAAGCAGGATTCCAAAGCAGTTTTTCAACAACTGACCACCTCCATGTAATAAACCAGGTCATCCAAAAACATGACGAATATAGGCAATCATTATGTCTGGGTTTCGTCGATTATGAGAAAGCCATTGACTGCGTTGAAATGAAATAAGTTCTTGAAGCGCTTGTCAACCAGGTTGTGCATTCATCCTACATCAATATCATCAACACAATATATAACCAGGGAACATCAACCATCATACACCCCAAAGGTAGCAACAAGATCAATATATACTTGTGTGATAAACAAAAGAAAATGTGTATTTGATCACATTTGTTCCACCTGAAACAAATCCCTGTACAAAAGGGAAATGGCCGTATTCATCACCAAATCCACAAAATCCGCATTACATACGGGAAATCCATGTGATGGGGTAAGTGTGAAAATACGTAAAGTTGGTTGGCTCATATAAATGTTACGTGTGCACGAAGTCAGAGTATACATAGCGGGAGTTACAAACTAGTTATAAAGTCAGTTATGTTCTTCGTCCCGCTTTCCCACTTTTTGGACAACATGTCCAGCATGTAATGTTCAAAAAGCAAACCAAGTTCAACGTAAAATCAATATCTTTGTGATCACGAGGACATTATGGAATATCTTATTTATTAGGTGTCAAATGATGTCATGTGATCGCGCGCGAAATAGAACGGTACATAAAAATGCCGATTCTTAAGCAACGCATGAAAACAACGAAAACCGCTAAACGACGACGAAAGTTTACTGGAGAAGGGTTTTTCCCGCTTTTCATGAACACTTTCCCGCTTATTCATGAACACTTTTCCACGTTTTCATGAACACGCTCCCGTTTTTCATTTTCCATTTTCAAATATTGACACCTGGCGGTAGATCTTGTAAACACTACTGCTTCTTGTGAGCTACGCGCGTAACGCATGTATTGATTTTGACCCTCGAACACAAACTCCCACCAATGGCACCAACTCACCAGTTCGCCACTTCCACAAGTTACATTTGATTTACATATTCTGCATCAATAACAATTGTGCATTGAAAATATATATATATATATATATATATATATATATATATATATATATATATATATATATATATATATATATATATATATATATATATATATATATATATATATATATATATATATATATATATATATCACTCTGAAGTCATAAACAACAGTGTGCTGCCCTGCCTACGAATCGTTTTGTATTACTCCGAATTGTCCATTTTGAAATCATGATTAAGTTGTGGAAGTGACGATACGATGAGTGGGGCTACTCCTATTGGCAAGAATAGGAACAGATGTATACATGTGTACTTTCATTTCGACGAACTACGGCACTTGTGACGCAGGGTTATGCATCAGTACGGTGCGATCCATAACATTACGATGATGTCTGTTCGACGAGATTTTCTTAGAAAACACTGGCGCGATATTCAACAATTATAATTGAAAATGGTAATGTTTTAGAAACTCATAGATGCAAAGGCCCAATGTTATCTGTGCCTTGAGAGGATACCAACTGACCAACGAAGTTCTATGGCATAAGATGTTTGAAAAGTGGCTTGCTGACAATTGTCATGAACATGATGTGGACGTCAAATAACTAGCCAAAATGTAAAAAAGTGGCTCAAGAAGAGAGATAATAATCACAAAGCTGAACTTCGCGATGTATTGAATCCGCTGCGCTATGAAGAACAAGAATGTTCAAAAAGTCAAGGAAGAGTTAGGCAAGAAGCACTCTGTCATTCCACACTTCACGATGTGGTCGGTATATATGTAAATGATGGTGACCCTGTTGGACTCGATCACGGTTGAGAGGGATGGAAACTGGACTCTTCACCTAGAAGCCTTCTTTGGAAAGCTATCATGGCTCACCATCTACGCCCACTCAAACTATGCCAGCTACGGGCCTGGCTATTTTACAGCATGGTTGAAATGGTTTGCCAGTGGATACGACATATGCCATAGTTTTTTTTGGCAAATCTCTTTGTAGTACATCCTCCAAAAAACTACCATATCTCCCATAATTACATAATTAATATCTTCAGACTCATATCCCCGCTTTTCGTTGTGCTCCAAATCATGTATTCACTCGTGTGTAATAATCCAACTAGAAGCTATCGAGTGAAGTCAGATATTTTTAATGTTGTAGTGACAACCGAAGTGAACATTGCACTTGGCAAACCGGCGTTCATGAGTTCAACATACGGCAACTATGAAGCTTCCAATGGCAATGACGGAAACAAAAACAGCCAGTTCACAACAGCAGGACGTGGAAGCAACGCATGGTGGGCTGTGGACTTCGGGGTGGGGAGAACCCGAGTTACCGGGGTACGCATCACCAACGTAAAGAATTCTGACTATGGTAAGTAAAATATATGGCTATGATAAGGGTATGTGTGCGTGTGTGTGTGTACGTGTGCGTGTGTGCGTGTAATGTGTGTGTGTGTGTGTGTGTGTGTGTGTGTGTGTGTGTGTGTGTGTGTGTGTGTGTGTGTGTGTGTGTGTGCGAGCGAGTGAGTGTGTGTGAGCATATACATATATATATATATATATATATATATATATATATATATATATATATATATATATATATATATATATATATATATATATATATATATATATATATATATATATATATATATATATGTTCATATATACATAATATTTTATAGATATATGTATATATGTATATATGTATATATATATATATATATATATATATATATATATATATATATATATATATATATATATATATATATATATATATATATATATATATATATATATATATGTATGTATGTGTGTGTGTGTCTGTGTGTGTATACGTAGTTGCTGTTCTTTTTGTTGGTTGTGTGCGTGTGTATGTATATACATAATTGCTGTTCTTTTTGCAGGTTTTCTGAGAAAATTATTTCAAAGCCTAAAACATTATTTTGGGCCTTCAATAACGTTACACATGAAGCTATTCGGGAGCTGCCAGCTAGCAATGCAAATTAACTAGCGTTGCCTTTCTAAATCTGCGTGTATGTTGTCCCCAATATATTGCTCTACGAAAGTGTAAAGTACCGACAGAATGTTTGCAACATTATATTGTTTTGTGTATTCTCGAAAACATAACTGGTAACGTATCTCGTTTTTGTCATAGTAACTTTCAATGGCAGGTATCATTGAAACATACCTATTAAAAGCACCACACTTTCTAGAAACCCATTAAAAGGCACATTTAAATTTAGTTTACATTTGTGCAACATGAACATATATATATATATATATTGCAAAGTAAATGGAAATTTATGCACTGATGGTCACTATGAATATACATGCCTTTAAGAAACACAAATCATCTTATATATGTCTACTGCTTTGAACAACTATATTTTCATCCTTTCCCTACTCTAGAGTAATGATAGAAGTATACATCCAACCTGAAAAAAACTCATTAAAACAAACTATTCCTAGTGTGTGACATTTTTGTGACGACCTTTTGCTCATATGCACACATATATAAAGGAGTACTCATGTCCCATGGGATGTGCAAGGTAGCATAACAACCATAACAAGTGTGTGTGTGTGTGTGTGTGTGTGTGTGTGTGTGTGTGTGTGTGTTTGTGTGTGTGTTTATGTTTGTTTGTTTGGTTGTATGTATGTGAGTGTGAGTGTGTGTGTTTGTGTGTGTGTGTGTGTGTGTGTGTGTGTGTGTGTGTGTGTGTGTGTGTTTATGTTTGTTTGTTTGCTTGTGTGTATGTGAGTGTGTGTGTGTGTGTGTGTGTGTGTGTGTTTGTGTGTGTGTGAGTGTGTGTGTTTATGTTTGTTTGTTTGTTTGTTTGCTTGTGTGTGAGTGTGTGTGTGTGTGTGTGTGTGTGTGTGTGTGTGTGTGTGTGCATGTGTGTGTGCATGTGTGTGTGCATGTGTGTGTGCGTATGTGAGTGTGAGTGTGGGTCTGTGCGTGTGTGTATGTTGCAGTATGAATTTACCACACAATGCCTCGTGTTCGTCTTCATATCTTCACACCTGCCGTGGCCAGTGGGGGCCGTTCACATCCTCATATCATCTCGCATCATCGCCATCTCCCGTGCAATATAGATATCCCCGGTTGTCCACTGTCTCACGTTGTTGATTGCCTCGTGTGTATATCATTCAAGACGTTTTCCTAGGGTTATCCATGAAGTACGTCATGCTTATTGGGTGGGGTGTCCGCGTAACCGATTCGGAGCGTTATATGGAGTTGAGGGTGTTCGCGTAAGCAATATGGAGGGTTATATATGGAGTTGAGGGTGTTACGGAGCGTTATAGGGGGTGGGTGTGTCATGGCGATCGTTGTTAAGCTGTCTAGCTGGTCTAGCTGTCGATGTGAGTCTGATAGCATTGTTTGCTCTGCCCGATTTTGTTGTATATTTCAATTGAATTCCAACTGAAAAGGGAAAAAGATTACGGATTCTACCATGTGTAGCATTTCTGCTATTTTTTTAGCATAATACTATTTCCTGTTTCTTTATTATTTAGTTAAACCTTTCAAGTATGAAATAATGCAACCGACCTGATGTATGTAATTTGTTTGCTCAAGTACGCCCGTGTCCGTATCTACGGCGTGGGTTTGTTTGTCTTTGAGAATGTTACATATTGAGTAGGCAGGGACCGGAGTATTACCCAATTTAGGGGTGATTCGTGTTATTTATGCTAATATACAGGAACCTTTTCTTAGTAGACTAAACCAGGAGACGGTGGTTGTGGAACTAGTGCCGTGTGTTATCTCAGAAAGAAGGATTATAAAAAGAGACTGGATGCACTTGTGGTGATTTCGGCGAGCAGATCACTGTGTAGTAGAGTGGACAGAGAAGGGTCGTGTAGCACAGACCACTGTGTAGTAGAGTGGACACAGAAGGGTCGTGTAACCCTGATCACTGTGTAGTAGAGTGGACACAGCAGGGTCGTGTAGCCCAGATCACTGTCACTGTGACGGATGTCAAGTCAAGGGCACGAGTGGGTCAACCACGTGGAAAATAAGGCTTTGTGTCTGTCAGTAGAATTGTATACTCTCCAACAAAGAAGGGAACGCGTGAGAGAAATATTGACCAAGAACACGGCCGAGAAGCTCAACATATATAAAGAGGTGTTGTTGGACGCCCGTCCACTGCGTCTAGTGAGGCAACGAACTGCACGATGACAGCGGACGGCGCGCGGGGCGGGGCGAACAGCCCACTCTTCGCAGCAGATGGTACATTCGACGACAGCGGACAGACCGCTCTCCTGCTGCAGACAGTACGCTCGACGACAGCGAACATCCCGCTCTTCAGCTGCAGGCGGTGCGCTGTTCGGCAAAGAAAGGCCTACTCGTCAACTACAGACGGTACACCGACCCGCTCTTCGACGGCCGGCGGTACACTATTCGGCTGATGACCAGACACTCTTCGACTGCAAGCGACACGACTGCCGAAGTGATATGCCAAACGGCGACAACCCTCCGTTCATGACGACCAGGAAATCATATACGTCACCCGTGGTAATGGGGACAGGCCGCTACACAAAGGCCAGGCCTAATGAACGGATCGAAGGAATTCAGTGATTCGACTTTGTTGATGTTTAGGCATTAGATGCATAATAATTAAATATTATATTGCTTGGGCACTTGTCGTCCTCAATTTTAATTAGGATGTTGTTTAGGTATTATGCGTCTTAGAATCAACCGTGCAGCTGTGGATACACGGAGGCGGTTGTACGACTATTCATGTGAGATATGCCTTCACGCCAACCTGGTAGATTTCCGTGGCGGAGTATTGATGATATAGGTTTTAGTTTGAATTTACGTACAGACATATTTTGTGTGTTAGGATCGTATGTTAGTAGAAGCTTCTAAGAATACACTTGTTGGTTAACCCCGGTCCGATCGTCAGATGATCGGAATATTAGATTATATTACATGAACACAAGTGGCTACTTGTTTCCTTGTAAACTACTTAGTAACTATCGTGCATTAAATGTAAATTGTTTCTTTCACTTGTCTTTGTTGTCTTCTTGGGGCATCCCAACTAGACCCGAGCCAATCTAGTGAGCGGAAATCCCATAAATCCGTGACATCAAGCCTTAGTGAAGTATTTAGTAGCGCGCGAAAAAAGTATGCAAACTTAGTGTCAACAAAAAGCAAAAATAACAGCCTAGTTGTTGCATCACAACGAAAAAACGTCACCGAAAAGTCAAGTGCGTACATGGATGATGTTGAATTGGAGCGGCTTGATGAGGAGGACGTACACCTTTGTTGAACTCCACAAGCAGCACCGGTGTCTCGCTGGTCATCAAAGACACCAATAATCCCCTTGGGTAGGACTATGAATCATTGGGGGGTGTATAGGGGTGGAGGGTCTAAGACAGTCCAAATAAGCGTCCCATACTTTATGGATTGCCCCCTTATTATGTTATTTATGCCGGTTTCGTGTAGATCGACTACTTAACTTCACCGTGGGTCTGACGGACCAGAAGCCGAACAGTGGCAGCGGACCATTCAATTCGCCATTCCTGAAATGTGCAACACACGGAGAAATGGGAAGATTTGAAACCGTCAGCCTGAATTGTACACATCCACTGCACGCTTGGCGGCGCTACTTGTTCTTGGCGGCGAACGTACGAGACAACTTCCTTCTGATGGAAGTTGAAGTGTTTAATGGTAAGCTGATATAGTGGTGTATTAACGTTGTCAACATTCACAACATCATTTATTACAGCAAATATTGTTGCTGTTGTTGTTATTGCTGTTTGTGATGTTGCTTTTGTTGTTGTTGCTGCTGCTGCTACTGCTGTGACTGCTGCTGCTACTGCTGGTGCTGCTGCTGCTGATGGTGATTTTGGAGTTAATGGTGGTGGTTGTGGTGGCGATGATGGTGACGAAAATTGTGGTGATGATGATGGCGATGATGAAGCTGATGCTGCTGGTGGTGTATTTCTCCAATATAAACTGCCTGTTCTTCTGCAAACATCCTGTTTGTTTGTTGCTGATGCCAGTTGAGTAAAATAAAAATACCTTAAATAATGATACTGATGGTTAAATACACTGGTGGTTCTATTCTATTTACCTATGTTCTGTAAAACACGTAACGCTAATAGACATATAATATATCATTATGTTCTCTTCTTGATTTGTAGCTGCCGAACACGTCGTCGTCTCTGCTGAGGGATTTCGCGAGTTCGGAGATTGCGCCGTCTTCACTGACTACAACCGCACGACGTGCCAAACTGTGACGTCATCAGACAATCCTTTGGACTTCGTCCTCAGAGCGAATCTCACGATATCGATGATTAACTTCGATACGCGCATCACCTTGCGTGACGGCAACTGTGGTGATGCCAGTCAAGTAAAAAAATTATTGCTATAATGAGGGACAACTCGTTTTTATATGGTGTCTAATTTAAATGATGGCCATGTGAGCGAGCAAACTCGCCACTAGTGCCGCCACTCACCATTTCACCACTGCCACGACTTACGTTGGTTGTACAGATTCTGCATGTACACGTGTACATGTGTACATTTGTTTATGTATGCGTATACATGTTATAATATATAATATATAATATAATATATGTTTTATTTCTGGAGAGATATAAGCTCCCATGGACGCTTTCAAGGACTCATTATTTGAAACTCGCTTTAAATGTTTGTATAAGCTACTTTAACTGAGTTGTATTATGTTTTCTAACTTTATTTTCTGATTGCCTAAATGTTATTACAAATACATTGTCTCATTTGTATTATACACAAATTATAGCAATAATGTTTATAAATTACGCTAATCGTTCTTTCAGGCTGACTTTTGGTTTATTTCACTAAGTTTCATGTATATATATATATATATATATATATATATATATATATATATATATATATATATATATATATATATATATATATATATATATATATATATATATATACTGTTTTTATTGTAGCGACCCTGTACACATTATTGAACAGGTTCGTTCTCTGGAAACCAGTCTTTAAATAAAGTTCATTATTTTTATACATAAACACTTTATATACATAATGTAAAGAGAGAACAATATGACGACCTTTCTGGATATGTTGTACAGGTTCACGTCTACACGGAGGAGAAGCCGCTCAACGCCGGCCCGTTCGACGGCTACTTCAGACGGTGTCAGGTGACGGAGACAGAACCACCTGTAGACGGCACCACTGTCTGCTCCTTCGCGTGTGGCGACCAGACCAGAGAGATCACTGTGTGAAGTCGAACTGATTGTGAATTAGCGTGCAATGTGTTAAATGCGTTTCCTGGCTGGTTTGTAGTGCCGGATTAACGACGTGGGGGCCATGTTCGATTGTATTAAAGTCGAAGATCGAGACGCGTGGTATTGTCAATGTATATATACCAATGTCTACGTAGCTGTGAATTCTCTTGATCAACACGTCATACATAGTCGCCTCTGGTGAGACATCATGGATAATAAGTGATTTTATGGGTTGCCTCTTTTCGTAGGGGGCCTGGTACGAGCGTACTACGTTTATTCCGGCATTGCTGGTGTGTTTTATTTAGCCATGATGTGCTTCCAAGAAGCTAGTTTTGAAGTCAGATACTGGGTATTTACTTTTAATGTGACTTCCTAGAAGAATCGCATACATGTAGTTGGAAGCATTGCTTGTATGCATAGCTATCTTGTTTGTTTTGCTTATATTTCCACCCTTGCTGAGGCAAATACATATTGGAGCAGTTGCACGAATTATCCAATTGATGTGTGCTACAATTACATCTATCCACGACTACATCCATATATGTATACCATGGTTTTATGAAACAATTTGTTTTCAAACATATTCCAGCTACCATTTCCACAATCAATAATTAACGTATTCCATTCTATTTTCTTCCTTTGTCAATAAAAAATGTAATATTGATATAAGTGTGTACTTCAAGCTGAATTAAAACTAGAGTGCACTAAACCGCATTATTGAAATGTCAATGTACATTTGATATGAGAACTTAGAGACTACGCATCTTCGCCGAACCGAAGATAATACATGAATTGAATATGGTATGTATTGAGCTCCTCCATATTCGCCTGTATGTGTGTTTTTGTCGCCAAAATTATTGCAACTGGTCTTGTTAGTGGCACTAACTTCCTAATAAAGTTCATACTAACGCTAATGCGGTATAAAAATACAGCACTACAACTAAAATCCCACTTATTTAAACTATCTTATTCTTTACAGCTCCTCAGCACAATGATCCTACTGCTTACGACTAGAATTGCTAAACCGGCTAGAAATTGTGAAACCCTCTTGTTTTGGAGCACTACTAAACTTGAGTTTGCCGAGAGTTTTTAGCGCAATACAAATATATATATATATATATATATATATATATATATTGTACCGTATTGTACATGAACTGCGTCAACATGTTGAAAATATACTGATATGTGACAAAACTGATTCATGTACAGGTGAAAACTTGTTGTTTGACCGTTGACACATCAGTGGCGTAGTTTTCCGTCCTGAAACTGTTTCTTTGGATGGCAGCATTGTTAATGCTAGTTAACTAGGATACCACAGCTAGAATCGAGGAATAGAAACAAATACATTGATGTCGTTATATACACCGCTTCAATTCCAGCTGTACGAATGCTAACATATGTAAATATATGTGTACTGGTTTGTGCAATAACAACACATTTGGTTTGTTATCAATCATGTTGTCAACATATAATTTATAGATAAAGTCAGTAATTGGCCACATCAAATTATCGTGCTGCGATTTAAAAGAAGTTATAAAAGTTCGTCAAACCCGTTTAAAAACAGCACAAAACTAACGAAAAACGAACAACGATATATCATATGGTTAAGTAATATTTATGACAGCATGCGGCTGAATCCGTTATCGTGTTGTGATGAAAAAATAATAAAATAATAAATTGTTGGTAGGTTATAAACCCCAACGGCCATTTAACCCCGGTAATTTCTCCCGTGTCTTATCCCCGTATATTATATGTGTGTGTGTGTGTGTGTGTGTGTGTGTGTGTGTGTGTGTGTGTGTGTGTGTGTGTGTGTGTGTGTGTGTGTGTGTGTGTGTGTGTGTGTGTGTGTGTATATATATATATATATATATATATATATATATATATATATATATATATATATAGCACAACAACACATACGATTGTTTTGACGTAGATGAATGCGCCCTGTTGTGTTGTCCTATCTAGAAGAAGGAGAAGTTTGTACAGTGAGAACAATAGCCAATTATATATATTGAGATGATTATGCTACTTGCTTAAATAAGCAATTTGCCTCGTGTTAAATAAGATGTGGCAACGGATGTTTTTACAACTTCGTACGAATGGGATGCTTCCATCACTACTACCTGCGTATGTTGCCAACCAGTAACTATCAGTGTAAACGAATGGGCAGCAAAAGTGTCTTTTTTCTCGCAAATGTGCCCTTTTCCCTTCGTACAAGGTAGAACACAATAGTTTTTAAAGTAGTCCTTTGTGAGATATATTCCGTATGTAGCGCCCTATGTGAGACACTCTTGATATGTAGCATCATATGTTAGGCTTAGCCCTGTGTGATACAGAGTTGAGGTGGAGCACCTCTATGTAACACATAGTTAGCCAGTGGATCACTATGTGAGAAATACATAACTTGTAGCGCCCTCTGTCAGACAACATTAGTGTGCAGCGCTATATGTAAGTTATTTTTGCAAGAAGCGGCCTCTGCGAGACGCCGTAAAGCAGCGCGCTCTATGAGTCAGTATCTACAACTAGCGCCGTCTATGAGACAATGTTAGCTAGTAACACCCTCAGTGAGACAGATGACACCTGCAGAAGTACGTCAACAATTTGGACCATCAAATTTCGTAGACCAATTTGAGGATTATCAATGAATAATAACAATTATTCCACTTGGGGTTTAAGTACTTTAGTTAGTTAAGTATTAAGTTTTGTAAAAAAAATTGCATATATGTTGCAACGATGATTAGCATGACGTATCATTAAACCTACAAACATTTTTAAAGGTGATTAATCAAATCGATTTTTTTGCTCGTCTCATTTCAAATTAATTTTATTAATTTCACTTATCTGATCGCGCCACCAGCGTCACACGCAACACTGTCTAAATGTCACAGAAGATGACGTACCCAACCTACAGCGATATCTGGTGGTGTTGTCCAGCTGCTACTATACCAAAAATGACGGACACGCCCTATCAGGGAAACGTCCGACTGATCAACCTGAGGCAAGCAGTCTCAACCTTAATTTGCATATGTCGGTGTATAAGCGTGCGTGTTTGTTTGCATTTGTGCCTGTGTGCTCGTTTGTGCGTGTGTGCCTGTTTGCATCAATACGTTTTTCCGTCGCGCCTGTGTGTGCGTGCACGCGTGCATGGATGTATGCGTGTCAGTTTATATGTATGTATATATGTATGCATGTATTTATGTATGAATGGCATCTTGGGAAATCTTGAGGAGAGCACGGGATTGAATTTGGTGGATTTTATATTTGTCTAAAGCGTGGAATATTGATCGGATAAGTATTATTATTGCGTGTATATTAAACATAAACTTACAAGAGTCCTTGTTTAGTCAATAGTTGCTGTTAAAATTTAGCTATAGAAGTAATTTAGGGTAGATTATATCGTAGGTCTCCGAGGACTCGGTAGCGCGAGCGATAATTAAGGGTTGTTGTTTTCAGTTATAATAAATAACATAATACGAGACATAATATTATTGTAAATAATTTAGTACTTATTAAATATTGAAAACCTGAATATTTTGTTTTAGCAACATTTATTGTTAAACGTTAGCCGTAGGTAGTAATTCAGTGTTATTTAAATAAGGTCACTGAAATTTCGATAGCGCGAGCGATATTACGTTTTGTTAGTCAGCTGTTACATAGAAAGTAAGTTGCAAGGCAGTAGCTGTAAATTTAATTAAGACATAATTAACATACTATAAAGTGTGTATTACAACACAAAAACAGTCTTTGTGAAGACTACCTAGTATAAATTGATTATAAACGGATTATAAACAAATACGGATTATAAGCAAACGCCAAGTAAAGGCAAAACGTAATTTGATATGTTCTAGCTGCGACAGCTGGATAGACTTTGCAAAGTCCGGGTGTGTAAATTCGTGGGCGGAGGTGCAGGCGGATGATTTCCATTTCGTGTGTAGGGGGTGTACTACAGTGAAATGTCTGCAGGAGCAGGTGATTGAGCTAAGGCGTATGATTTTGATGATGACAGAGCAGGGTGAGACAGAAGTGAACAGAGGTGGTGAGAATGATGAGAGCAGAGGTGGTGAGACCGAGGAGAGCAGAGGTGGTGAGACCGAGGAGAGCAGAGGTGGTATGACCGAGGAGAGCAAGGAGAGCAGTGGCAATGTGAGGGAGAAAGCTGGTATGAAGAAGAAAGATGACAGAAGGCAAAGAATGCAACAAAAGAGAGGTAAACGGGTGAGTGGAGAGGGATTGCCAGGTGGTAAGACGGTAAAGGTTGATGATAGGAGAGAAAGGGGGCATACTAGTAGTGCGCAACAGGAAAGGAGCTTTGCCGATGTAGTATCACAGGGGAAAGCGAGGAAAGCCCGGGTATTTATGGGGGATTCCATCATTAGGAAAGTGGATAAAATTGTAAATAGAGGAGATGACATAACAGTATGCCTACCAGGGGCAAAAGTAGAGGATATAGCAGAGAAGGCAGGACAGGTCATGGGTGGTGGCACGGGAGGTGCTGTTCTCGTGCATGTGGGAACGAACAATGCAGATAAGGAGGGAACGTCAGCCATCATTGGTAAGTACCGGAGGTTGATCAAGACACTTAAAGAGGCAAGAGTTGAGCAGATCGTATTGTCGGGGATATTACCAACAATGGGAGGCAGGGGTGAGGAATATAGGAACTGTAGAAGGATGGCGATCAACACACAGGTACAGAAAGTATGTATGGAGGAGGGAGTAGGCTTCGTAGACATGTGGTTAAACTTTGTGGGAAGAGGTGACTTTTTCATGAGAGATGGACTTCATCTGACAGGGAAGGGCGCTGCAGTTCTTGCATGTGAGTTTGTCAGAGTTGTCGACGAGGGCACAGGTACCATAGATTATTTAAACTAGATGCGCAGGGGGAACTGACAGAGAAAACTCAAAGGAGTACTACTACAAATACACATCCAAAGAAATGTTCACCAATAATTTCAGACAATGAACTTAAATGTGTATGCTTAAATGCCAGGAGCATAGTAAATAAAAAAAGTGAGCTAGACATTATGGTAGCAGATATTGATCCTCATGTAATAGGCATCACAGAATCATGGGCAAATGAAGATATAATAGATGCTGAGTTAGCACTGACAGGCTATGTAATGTTTAGGAAGAATAGACGAGAAAGAAGGGGAGGTGGAGTAATTTTGTATATTAAAGAATCTATCCAAGCATATGAAATTACACTGAAAAGTGAAGCAGATAGTGTGGAAGCAATTTGGTGTAACATAGTTACCAGGAACTCAACATTAACAATAGGAGTAGTTTATCGTAGTCCTAACATAGGACAAGAGGAAGATGTAAAATTACAAAATGCGATAAGGGAGGTGAGCAAGGGAGAATGTGTTATAATGGGTGATTTTAACTATGGCCATATACAATGGGAATCATTAGAGAGTGCTGGAGGTGACGACCATCAGTTTCTACTTCTAACACAGGATTGTTTCCTTACTCAACATGTATTGGAACCAACCAGAGGTGGGAATGTGTTAGATTTAATTTTGTCTTCTCAAAATGAATTAGTTGACAATGTTAAAGTGCACGAACCTTTGGGTTCAAGTGACCATAACCAAATCCATTTTAATATAAAAGTAAAAACAGGGAATACATATAAAAAACAATGGAGGAGGAACTTCAACAAAGGCAGATATAAAGTGATGAGAACATATCTAGCAAATATAGATTGGAATAATTTGCTGAAGAACAAGACAGCAACAGAATGCTGGACTTGTTTAAAATATGAGATTGAGGGCATTATTGAGAAATTTATTCCATTAAGAAAACAAGGGAAAAGATCCAGGAAAAAACACCTGTCAAAAGAAGCTATTAGAAAAATTGCTCACAAACAGATGCTGTGGAAGGTCTATGAACACACTGGAAATGTAGAAGACTACACCAACTACAAAGAGGCACTTAACCTAGCTACTACTGAAATTAGAAAATCTAAAAGAACCTTTGAAAAAAAATTGGCAGGTAATATTAAAAATGACAGCAAGAGTTTCTATGCTTATGTAAGGAGTAAACAGAAAGTTCGAGATAAGGTCGGACCACTGGAAAGCAACAGTGAAAACATAATTTCAGATGGGTTCCAAATGGCAAAGGTCCTGAATGAGTATTTCAGCTCAGTTTTTACCACAGAAGATATCAGCTCACTTCCAGTTCCATTGACTAAATTTGAGGCCAATACATCAGAATATTTAGGGCAGTTATTTGTAACTCCTGAAATGATAGCAAATACAATTAAGAAGATGAAAGATAATAAATCACCTGGAGTTGATGGGATACCACCAACACTGCTAAAGGAAATTGTTGATCAAATTAGTACACCACTTGCAAACTTATTTAACTTGTCACTAGAAGAAGGAATAGTTCCTTCAGAATGGAAAGAAGCAAACATTACGCCGTTGTTTAAGAAGGGATCGAGGAAGAAGCCAGAAAATTACAGACCAGTGAGTTTAACATCAGTTGTATGTAAATTACTTGAAACATTAATTAGAGACCACATGGTGGAATTCCTCATAAAACATAAATTAATAAATACATCTCAACATGGATTCCTAAAAGCAAGGTCATGTCTAACCAATCTCTGATGTTTTTTTAGAAGAAATTACAAAGTGGGTAGATCACGGGTCACCAGTGGATGTTGTCTACTTAGATTTTCAGAAAGCTTTCGATAAAGTGCCACATCAAAGATTGTTACTTAAACTAAAAGCCCATGGTATAGGCAATGATGTAATCAACTGGATAGAAAAGTGGCTTACACACAGAAGACAGAGAGTAATAGTAGATGGTAAGATTTCAAACTGGAAATCTGTTTTGAGTGGGGTACCACAGGGATCAGTGTTAGGCCCTATACTGTTTTTAATATATATAAATGATTTGGAGGATGACATATCTAGCAAAGTACTCAAATTTGCAGATGACACAAAAGTATTCAGAAGGGTTACTAATGATACAGATAAACAAAGTTTACAGGATGATCTAGAAAAATTAGTTAAATGGTCACAAAAATGGCAAATGTTATTCAATTTTGGGAAGTGTAAATGTATACACATAGGACATGGAAATATGGACGAGGAATATAAAATGGGGGATGCTGTACTAGGTAGAACCACACAAGAAAAGGATTTAGGAGTAACATTTAATGCTGACATGAAAGTTTCAGAGCAATGTGGGATTGCTGCTTCGAAAGGAAATCAAATTCTAGGCCTAATTAGGAGAACTATCACGTATAAGGAGAAACATCTAATGGTACCCCTGTACAAAGCAATAGTTAGACCACATTTGGAATATTGTATTCAAGCATGGAGGCCATATCGTAAAAAAGACATAGATAAGCTAGAAAGAATACAACGAAGAGCAACTAAGATGATTCCAGAATTAAGAGACCTTAGTTACGAAAGTCGCTTATTACAATGTGGTTTGACAACACTAGAGACCAGGAGACTAAGAGGAGACCAAATAGAAGTGTTTAAAATAGTGAACGGTTATGAGGATGTTGATAGGAATATGTTCTTCAAACTTAAAGAAGGCAGTAGAACCAGAGGACACAAAGCAGCATTAGTTAAGGAGCAGTGTAGGTTGGACATGATAAAGTACTCATTCTCACAGAGGGTGATAAATGAATGGAACAAACTGCCAAACGATTGTGTTAATGCTAGTAGTGTGAATATGTTTAAAAATAGAATTGACAGATATCTGATAAGGGCGGGCTACACATAGATGAGAAAATTGTTGGACTCTCGATAAGCCAATGGCTTCCTTGTCCACTTGCATCTGGAACTTGTTGTTCGAGATGGCAATCTTGTTAAATCTTGTTAAAATCTTGTATGTATGTATGTATGTATGTATGTATGTATGTATGTATGTATGTATGTATGTATGTATGTATGTATGTATGTATGTATGTATGTATGTATGTATGTATGTATGTATGTATGTATGTATGTATGTATGTATGTATGTATGCATGTATGTATGTATGTATGTACGTATGTATTTATGTATGTATGTATGTATGTATGTATGTATGTATGTATGTATGTATGTATGTATGTATGCATATATGCATGTATATGTATATGTATATGCATATGTATATGTGTATGTGTATGTGTATATGTATATGTATATGTATATGTATATATATATATATATATATATATATATATATATATATATATATATATATATATATATATATATATATATATGTGTGTGTGTATGTGTGTGTAGGTAAGTAAGTATGTATGTATATGTGCATGTATGTTTTTTGTTCTTCAAAATATTCATAATATCTGTGACACAAAATTCCAGAGTGGATTTTATTGCATTGACAGAGAAAGCGATACATAAATCATATAGAGCAAAACATAAGTTGATTGTTTATGAAGAAAGAAAATGACAACATGAATCATCCTGATACAAGTAAAAGGATAACATGAATCATCCTGATACAACTAAAAGGATAACATGAATCATTCTGATACAACTAAAAGAATAATCTACGAATTAAACATTCGAAGGCCAAACGATAGCAGAACAATCATTGTCGCAGGTCCGGTTGTACCGACATCTTACCATTTGTAGAAGCAGATCTGAAATAATACAATAATAATTCATAGTAACAGTTCAACAGCAACAACAATGATTAACACCATTGCTGCTGCTTCTGCAGCGAAGCACAATGAAGACAATGGTGACAATTACAATGGTCCAATTAACACGCACGTACGCACACGTACACTGAAAGTATATATATATATATATATATATATATATATATATATATATGTATATATATATATATATATATATATATGTATATATATATATATATATATATATATATATATATATATATATATATATATATATATATATATATATATATATATATATATATATATATATATATATATATATATATATATATATATATATGTATATATATATATATATATATATATATATATATATATATATATATATATATATATACATACGGTACGATGTTCGTCTGTACATCTCGCTCACTTGTGCCAAATATTAATTATGGGAGTTGTTGGGAAATAGTGAGATAAATACCCACGGCTCTTCGGGTGGGCACAATAAAGCTCTTATTGCGTGCTCGATTTAACATTCAGTACTAATTAGACCACACAATCCAAACAATCACGATTAGTGTTATTGAACAGAAAACCCAAATTATCCTTAATGAGTATCACTAGTGCAGCGCTATTTGTAATATTAATTAATGTATTTGTTTTGACATCCGTGTGGAAACTTTCATAAGAATTGCCGTGTGCATTTAACAATGTTTCGTTAACCATGAGTTTTATGGTCAATAGACATATTGATATGATAACTTCAGTGAACATAATCCTACTTTTGTCAAATAATTTTAAGTGTATTCTATCAGTATTGTACTTACGTTGTCCATGTAGCCCTGGAAGTAGCTGGGAATTCGGTCTTTGGTGAAGGCGCCGATCACCAGTGGACAATGGCTGTTACCGTTGGGACCTAAGAACAAAAGTGTGTACCAGCTATTGTGTACACTATATTAAGTATCGTTTTAAAAAAATACAATACTTTTTAAATTTCCACACACACACACACGCACGCACACACATACGCAACCCCCCCCCCCCCCCACACACGCACACACACGCACACACAAACACACACACACACGCACACGCACACGCACACACACACACACGCACACGCAAACACACACACACATGCACACTCACACATACGTGTACAAGGTGCCAAGTGGGTACTTGTGACAGCACACCTGCAACTGGGGACCCAATTAATAAGCTAATAAAAACAAAGTTTGTAAAAATATTTAACTCTAATTTGTTTTAATTGGTATTATAGACATTGTGGTTCATACTGACTAGCTTGCTTTAGAAGATACAATAATGATACGACTGTACACCTGCAACTGAGAACCTGTCACACACACTCTCTCAACTGAGGACTTCCCATACACACTTGCAACTGAGGACCTTACAACACACACTCTCAACCGAAGATTTCCCATAAACCCTTGAAACTGCGAACCGCTACATGTGCTCCCAAGCAAATACTTCACCAGAGACACTTGTTAACGAGGATCCCTGCAGTCACTTCCCAACCGACGACTTTACATACACATTCGCAAAGAAGAAACCATACATGCTCCTTACTGAAGACTTCCTAGATTGATTTCATATGGTGCGCTTTTCATGGAAAAATCTACTCTGTGGTGTTAATGTGGGTACACATATACATCGCCCTAGGAAAATCAGATGTACCTGGTTGTCGAATTATATGTGGTGCTTGAGAATATGCTATTCTACTTTACTATATATATCTCAATTGTTACTGCTGCATGAAACCAATGACGTTACACTATATATAACCTTCATATGTATCAAATCTACTTCCTATATACAAGACACACAGTTTTGTTAACAGGTTCATCATTTTTATTCTTTACAATTACTGGCTATCAACCATTTTGTCTTGTATGAGCCATGCAGAAATATACTTGAAACGAATTAATTTTGGTACAAACTACGAAGCCAACACTTGGTAGAAAATGCAAATATGAATAGCACAAATGATGCACGCAACAGTCATTAATATAAATGTGCATGGTTCCAAAATGCATACATGTCTATGCAATGCATAAATTACTTGGCTACACGCCTAACACACAATATAAGAGGAATATATAGGTCTTCCTATTGTCCCTTTTGCGGCCTTCTACAAAAATCATTCACTTCCTTAATTTTTTCTTCTTCATCTGAATACAATTGTACATAATATTTGACTGCTTCCCAAGACCGGCACTGTAATGCTGATTCCAGTTCCACTGCCTCCGCACAAGCCTTCTTTCCTGGCACCTTCATCATTGTGATGAATCTGCTCAAGTGTTTCTCTACTGCTGACTTCTCCTCGTTTGACCAAGGCTTTTTCCTCACAGTGCTGTGTCCTATGCAAAAGAAATTTTCACAGAACCATGAATGTACTTGAATACGAATACAAATGTATTGCTATCTACAAATATTGAGAATACATTCTAAGGCTTGTTTAAAGAAAAAAAAATTAAACTATTTTTGCAAAACAGTTGAACTTATTATTAATTATTTAATAAAAAATAAATTTCTTATATAGTGCAACATCGCACTCAGTTAGTCTTTTGGTGAGGGCTATTCCGTTAAAATGTGGAGGTGGACTTGAATTAGTAGCACTCACATTACAAAATCAATGAGTAACTATATTGATGCACACTGTATACCTATGTTATAATTTGGTATCATCAGAAGTGACCAAAATTATTTCTGCCAGAGGAAATAATACGCCAGGACCCTACATTCAGAACCCATATGCGGAATGTAGAAATTCGGAGAATACCCCACCACAGAATTGCAAATAATTGGTACCCCACCAATGAATTTGGAATTATAGTGACCCCCACCAACGAATTAAAATGGAACAACCCTGAGCTCATCTCCTGAGAGAGAGACATGACTGATATTACAACGATCATCTGCGTTACAATGGAAAGAGCAATGTTTACATATATTGAACTGTTTAGTTGTGGCCAGGCATAACCCTCGTGATCGGAGTTTGCAGGTGTGCTAACCACTCTGCCACCAAGATATCTGCTACGACACATCAACGAGTGCTCTGCTATGATAAGCACAATAAGTTTTAAGTTCGGTTTTAGGGACAAAAAACATATGACCTTTAAGCATGGGAAAGTACCCCAACATTTTTTTTTAAATACTACCCTTTTTAAATATATTTAATTAAGAGGATATATGGAAGCTGGATAGGATTTTTTTGCACAGTGCAATTTTTTACGGCCAAAATGTAGAGTTGGTTTTTTCTAGTAAAACATATACTGCAAATTTTCATGCCATACCCTGTGTCCATGGCAACAAACAAAACAGCTGCCATATGACGGAATTATAGCCCCTCTTAAAAAATTACAACACATAAGTAGTGGATGTTTTATCATAATACTTTCACAATCATCATTGGCTTAGTTAACTCGAGAATTCTTCTAAAAAAAATTCCAACATTATGAATATTTTCCTTCTTCTAAATTTTAAAAGTTATGATATTCTAAATTTAACATTTGTCAACACATTTTTATTCACTACCCCCAAGATATTGCACAAAACCAAATTTTAAGGACATTTTTGGTGAATTTGCAGGCAGACACAACAATCCAAACGAGATGACAATATCATTTTAAATTCCAGGGTGTTGAACTTTCTCATTGCCAAAATGTCATTTTTTGGGGTAAATGGCCATCAAAGATTGAATAACAGCATTGATTACTTGCTAGAAGAAAGCTTTAACCATGAAAAAATTTTAGAGGTAAGTCACTATTATAAAAGTGAACTTTATTTATATTAAACATACAAAAATATTGGAATAAGGAGGAAACACATGTTGAGTAAGTTTGTTTTTCATAAAACATCATTCTAGCTGCCATATGTCCCCTTATAATAAATAAATAGTACCGGTTTTCTTTGACTTTTGTCTGTTCCTCGGATGTTTCATTCCAGGGCTCTCTGGTGTGCAGTCCATGTCTGAAAGCAAGACAACGAAAGATAAAACGAATAAATAAACCGAGTATATCGAACATTTTAACACTGTTTTCCCCAAGCAGTCATTACCTTATAAGTAAACTTAAAAACTTCATTACAATGGCATGCAATACTGTTACACTACATTTTATGAGTTATCCACGCATAACTTTTTCAAATAAAACCTTAACCTGACAGCACATGTATGGATACTAAACAATATATTTACATATCTTAAAAGCATACCATCATCAGATTCCAAATCCTGATTTTTCGTCAAGGTGTCAGCTGAGTCATCCTCTGGGTCATCATCCTCTTCACCCGACTGTTCAGCTTGAACAGTCTCTGCAAAATACAATTGACCAAATATATTGCAGAGAATCGGCTGGGTTCTAAGCTTACAACAGTATTGATTAACACGTTATCAAAATTAAATATGTGTCACTTCAGTCAAACTACTCTTAATTTTTTTACAAAGAACACAGTCATGCAGTCAGCTAATCTTGATATAAAGTAATTATAACTTCCCTAAACCATCTTAACAGAACAGTAACTTTTTTCAGTAAATAAAATAAGGCCTCTGGGTCAAAGGCTTTATCTTTTCACTTATTTCATTGAAGTTTTTATCTTTTCACTTTGCAATCTCCCCTTCATAAATTATTAACTTTTCTATGCCATCTAAATAAAACAGTAACTTTTCCAGTAAAAACTATAAACTAACCCTCTGGGTCAAAGTCTATTTCATCGAAGTCTTTATCTTTCCACTTTGCAATCTCCCCTTCGTTAACCGCATGAAGCACCTTTGTAACCTTGGCTGCTTCAAGAAGGTTGTCAGGCAGTCTGTAGAAGGAGCGATGGATCCTGATGTCGTGGCCCAGAAAGTTGGCGAGGATGTCTTGACTGTTTTCACTTAGACTGAGTACCTGACACACTGTTGCCAGTTGTTTGCGCAGATTTGTTGACGTCATAAGTTCTGGGCGATTTGCACCACATTCTTTAGCATACCTTCGAAGACAATCATGCCCTCTGTACGGCATAGCTGCGACACCGGGTCTAGCAAACAGGAAATCAGACTGAACTCCAGCAAGTTCTCTTTTGAGTGAGAAGCACAGGAACTCGCCTTCCTCGTTTGCCTTTGGTTTCTACTCTGGTATGACTTTTACACAAATGAACTTCAAACTTTGAGAGATATTTCTGAACTTCCCTTGAAGGCTGTTTTGTTTTTTACTGCTGTTTCATAGTCAGACAAATTTCATACGCTCTGCTTCCCCACTCCTCCTTCTGTTAAACAAGATCACTTGTGCCAAAGAAAGCTGAACTATGTCAACATAGGCGTTTATGTCCTGAACCATTTCCGACAATTTCTCTTCAATTTTACCAGATAAGTGCTTCTGCAACTTTACAACATCTTCAATCAAAGGCAAGAGGCGTGGTCTGTTGTACTGGGTTTTTTTCAAAGTTAACCGAGACACTGTGCTAATTCTGTCACTCCATTCACTGGCATATAGGTCCAGAAATGCTTGAGCCTTCTTTATTTTCTCATCATTGCTTTCAATCAGGCCTGTTGACTGAAGAAGCTTGGCACACTTCATCAAACTGGCTCCAAGTTTCAGTGGCAGAGAAGGAGTCTTATAACTGTGGTTCTTTTCATCATAACCAGCAACTTCTCTAACCCCCTGAAGGAGCAGTTCCCAATTAACGGGCTCAATGCAACTTTCCAAATCTGTTTTTGTACTGGTGATCTTCCTGATGCTTAAAATCAGTCTTCCAAGCTCTCTCAGTTTGTTGGCTATGTAACTGCGATTGTGAATTTCATGACCATATTTTTCATACAGCCGAACTCCGTATGCTGTTAACAAAGGGTCACTTTCTATTGTACATCTCACTTCATCATCCACCATGTGAAGCAGAATGTTAGCATACAGAGCTCTGCTCTTCACTTTCAGTGGCAGAAGAAGTTTCCCATTTTTAATGGGTTCGTTACGTTTTGCTTTATCATGGACATTTTCGTTCAGTGGACAGGTCTTCTGGTGTTTCCACAAGTCTGTTTTGACATACATAGCCCAGCAGTATTCACAAGGTACATAATCACTAGTTTGTGACAATTGAGTTGGTCTGGCTCTGTATCTTGGAATAATGCAGCCGGATCCATTTTCAATCACGCTGTAATTGTGATTAAAGTCACCTTTGTTAACCAAGGCTGCCCAAGCTGCCCTTCTTTCTTTTGATTTTTTAGTAAGATTTAGCACTTTTGCTACTTCCAACTCATCTGCATGTACTTGTTCCAAATGTCTTGCCATTTTGGAAATTTGCTTTTCACAATATAGACAACTGTGGTTCTTCAGCTGTCGTTTTTCACCACCCACCACAGACTGCTGCACGTAGAGTTTGTCGTCCTGGTGAACAGATGTACTGCTACTAACTGAGTGGCATCCAGTGATTGTTTCCGTACTACTGCTGGCCTTATTATACATGGGAAAAACTTCAGACAATTCATCTGACAACCTACTTTCACAATGATCTTCTTCTATTTCTGATGTATCTCCGCTGCCCTCCAAGTCAACTGATGCACTTTCGTCTTCTAAAGGGTTGTAATCCTCATCTGATTCATCGCGATATATGGCACTAGAGTAACTATTTGATACAACATAATCATCATCGTAAGTTGATTTATGTCGTTTTCCAGTTGAAATTCTTGTTTCAGTCTTTTTTTGCCGTGGAGAGCGTCCACCTCCATAATCATAGCGCAGTTCCTCGGCAGCACGAATGTCTCTTGATGCAAAGAGACATAGGTTTGGGCAGCCAGATGGACACATCACAATTACCATGTTACAGTTCTGAAGTGGAGGACTGGATGCATGATTAACCATTCTTGTTATGTTCAAATCGAACGGATCAAAAGCTGCATCAACACTGAAAAATAAGTAGTATTAGGCATTTACATGGACAAATACTTGGAGAGTTGTCATTACATATATCCTATTATAAACTGTTGACCATTATATTCAACTCCATAAACTTTCCAGAACATTTACATAAGCTATACTTTAATGCATAGTTGGAAGCAGCTAAGATATTCATCAACATATATTCTAGCATTCATGTATATATCATAACATATATATTTCTCATAGTATAAAAATGTCTCAGAATGCTTAGGTATTTACAAACATACACTGGTCCATGAGGGGCATATTTTTACAGTGAAAAGGCAAGCTCACCACATTGTACACCCACTCTGACTGTTCTTGAAGTAGTACATGAATGCTCGCTCTTCTGCAGAATACATCTTCTCTTGGCTTAAAGCTTTCTTGTATGAAAGAAGTTCTCCTTGATAGTGTAGAAGAAAGTCTCCTTTGTCAAAGTTGCGTTTTGCGAAAACACCATGACCTAGAAAATAAGAACAAGATATACCACATAATGCCTTTGTAAAGGTTACCTCCGGTAGTCCAGTCTTTCTATATTTTGCCATTCATTTATAATTT
>OY759261.1:39971995-39984495 GCA_963662155.1 Lamellibrachia columna | reverse complement strand
GTAGCGCCCTCTGTGAGACACTGTGTGATACAGAGTTGAGGTGTAGCACCTCTATGTAACACATAGTTAGCCAGTGGATCACTATGTGAGAAATACATAACTTGTAGCGCCCTCTGTGAGACACTGTGTGATACAGAGTTGAGGTGTAGCACCTCTATGTAACACATAGTTAGCCAGTGGATCACTATGTGAGAAATACATAACTTGTAGCGCCCTCTGTGAGACAACATTAGTGTGCAGCGCTATATGTAAGTTATTTTTTGCATGAAGCGGCCTCTGCGAGACGCCGTAAAGCAGCGCGCTCTATGAGTCAGTATCTACAACTAGCGCCGTCTTTGATACAATGTTAGCTAGTAACACCCTCAGTGAGACAGATGACACCTGCAGAAGTACGTCAACAATTTGGACCATCAAATTTCGTAGACCAATTTGAGGATTATCAATGAATAATAACAATTATTCCACTTGGGGTTTAAGTACTTAAGTTAGTTAAGTATTAAGTTTTGTAAAAAAAATTGCATATATGTTGCAACGATGATTAGCATGACGTATCATTAAACCTACAAAAAAATTTAAAGGTGATTAATCAAATCGATTTTTTTGCTCGTCTCATTTCAAATTAATTTTATTAATTTCACTTATCTGATCGCGCCCACCAGCGTCACACGTAACACTCTCTAAATGTCACAGAAGATGACGTACCCAACCGACAGCGATATCTGGTGGTGTTGTCCAGCTGCCACTATACCAAAAATGACGGACAACGCCCCTATCAGGGAAACGTCCGACTGATCAACCTGAGGCAAGCAGTCTCAACCGTAGTTTGCATATGTCGGTGTATAAGCGTGCGTGTTTGTTTGCATTTGTGCCTGTGTGCTCGTTTGTGCGTGTGTGCCTGTTTGCATCAATACGTTTTTGCGTCGCGCCTGTGTGTGCGTGCACGCGTGCATGGATGTATGCGTGTCAGTTTATATGTATGTATATATGTATGCATGTATTTATGTATGTATGTATGTATGTATGTATGTATGTATGTATGTATGTATGTATGTATGTATGTATGTATGTACGTATGTATGTATGTATGTATGTATGTATGTAAGTATGTATGTATGCATATATGCATGTATATGTATATGTATATGTATATGTATATGTATATGTATATGTATATGTGTATATGTATATGTATATATATATATATATATATATATATATATATATATATATATATATATATATATATATATATATATATATATATATATATATATATATATATATATATATATATATATATATATATATATATATATATATGTGTGTGTAGGTAAGTAAGTATGTATGTATATGTGCATGTATGTTTTTTGCTCTTCAAAATATTCATAATATCTGTGACACAAAATTCCAGAGTGGATATTATTGCATTGACAGAGAAAGCGATACATAAATCATATAGAGCAAAACATAAGTTGATTGTTTATGAAGAAAGAAAATGACAACATGAATCATCCTGATACAAGTAAAAGGATAACATGAATTATTCTGATACAACTAAAAGGATAACATGAATCATTCTGATACAACTAAAAGGATAATCTACGAATTAAACATTCGAAGGCCAAACGATAGCAAAACAATCATTGTCGCAGGTCCGGTTGTACCGACATCTTACCATTTGTAGAAGCAGATCTGAAATAATACAATAATAATTCATAGTAACAGTTCAGCAGCAACAACAATGATTAACACCATTGCTGCTGCTTCTGCAGCGAAGCACAATGAAGACAATGGTGACAATTACAATGGTCCAATTAACACGCACGTACGCACACATACACTGAAAGTATATATATATATATATATATATATATATATATATATATATATATATATATATATATATATATATATATATATATATATATATATATATATATACATACGGTACGATGTTCGTCTGTACATCTCGCTCACTTGTGCCAAATATTAATTATGGGAGATATTGGTGTTGTTGGGAAATAGTGAGATAAATACCTACGGCTCTTCGGATGGGCACAATAAAGCGCTTATTGCGTGCTCGATTTAACATCCAGTACTAATTAGACCACACAAACCAACCAATCACGATTAGTGTTATTGAACAGAAAACCCAAATTATCCTTAATGAGTATCACTAGTGCAGCGCTATACAATGATTTGTTAGTGTTTCGTAGAACTTCTGACCATCCGATGATGCAATTTTATTTGTAATATTAATTAATGTATTTGTTTTGACATCCGTGTGGAAACTTTCATAAGAATTGCCGTGTGCATTGAACAATGTTTCGTTAACCATGAGTTTTATGGTCAATAGACATATTGATATGATAACTTCAGTGAACATAATCTTACTTTTGTCAAATAATTTTAAGTGTATTCGATAAGTATTGTACTTACGTTGTCCGTGTAGCCCTGGAAGTAGCTGGGAATTCGGTCTTTGATGAAGGCGCCGATCATCAGTGGACAGTCGCTGTTACGGATGGGACCTAAGAGCAAAAGTGTGTACCAGCTATTGTGTATACTATATTAAGTAATGCTTTTTAAATTTCCACACACAAACACACACACACACACACACACACGCACACGCACACGCACACGCACACGCACACGCACACGCACACGCACACGCACACGCACACGCACACGCACACGCACACGAACACGCACACACACGCAAACCCCCCCCCCCACACACACACACACAGACACGCACACGCAAACCTCCCACAAGCACACACACACACACACACACACACACACACACACACACACACACACACACACACACACACACACACACACACACACACACACACACACACACACACGCACGCACGCACGCACGCACGCACGCACGCACGCACACACACACACACACACACACACACACACTTACCAGGAAAGACAGCAGTTGGGCTAGAAAACCCATCGACGACTACCTCCATAGTAACTCCGTTCCAATTAATTTGTACGTCCACCCACGGTCCCATGGCAGCTCCCTTCAGTGAAACGACGTCAATGATTACGTAATTAGGGTGTATTTTATAGAACACACACACACACACACACACACACACACACACACACACACACACACACACACACACACACACACACACACACACACACACACACACACACACACACACACACACACACACACACACACACACACACACACACACACACACACACACACACACACACACACACACACACACACACACATATATATATATATATATATATATATATATATATATATATAAACTAAAGAAACGTCAGTGAACATTACAATACATACTGTTTGATACTCACCTCTGATACAGCTGCATCTTCGAGTGGGGAATTCACTGTCTTTAGTCCTGCCATGAAGTCGATGCTGCTAGGGGAACAGTAGAGTGAGTTTCCAGCGGCGTTGGGGACTTGGTTGAAGCAGTCATTACTGATGATGCCCTGATCCAAGGCGGTTGCTTGTGTCATCCTGTAGCTGAGAGTGATCCTCACTGAAGGCCGATGGATGTAATTGTTGGAGAAGAACGGTACTTCAAGAACGCTTTCGTTGAAGAAACCACACCTCTGTCCTTGTGGACAGTTGGCCCCCATTGAGTTATCGACGATGGTCACGCCGTCGTTGAGGACCCAGGGGCTGTACACACCCGCGGTGTTCGAAACCAAGTTCGCGTCCTCGAAGTCGATGCAGAACATCAGAGGGTGTTCAACTATTGAACACATTTCGATTCACAGTTTTATAAACCGAGCTACGCAACAATGTTCGTGTATACTTACTGTGTATACATTTGTCTATCATTGCCAACTGTATCAGCGCAGGAAAAGGAAGGTAAAAGGAATGTCCATTCGGTGTTTGATTCCGTGGACATTAATAGTGATACTAATAAAGTCCTGGTAAATCCACCAACACATATCATACCTGATGTGTTACGCAGGATTTGTGTCACTTACTCCCGATTCGTGCATGTGATGACGATGTTGATAATGACGATTGTGATGATGACGATGATGATGTTGATGGTGACGCTGTTTATGCTGCTGTTTATGATGCTTTTGATGATGATAATGACGATGATGACGACGACGACGATGATGATAATGGTGATCTGATCATCAGTAAGAAAACAAACATTATTTATATTGTGTAAACAACTGCTTGTTAGGTTAATTAATACTAAACTTGTTCAAAGTAAAATGTGGTATTGCCTGCATTTTATTCGTCATAGAATAAGTATAATATTAACGTATGTTTGCTTTGACAATGTGTGCCGAATAAACAAATTGACAATTACGAATCAACATTACTAACCTTCTGAAAACTACAATATCTTCACTTTTAAGACCACTGTGGTATTATTCAATATGCTAAAATGAAATGGTGTTTGTTTTCTTAATGGTTGTACACTTACACGGTGTGGTAAAGTTCAATATGTCAGTCACATAGGGCCATCGTAGACCTGGACGCAGGTAAGTAGTTCCTGATTCCAGAACGTGCACACGGGACATGTCATGTTGAAGGTGTTCCAGCCTCCCATGCCGTCCGGCTCACACATAACGAATCTCTGGCAGGTGTTAGGGTCAGCCGCGAAGCCGGGAGTGCTCTTTGTCTTCTCGTAGCAGAGATGACACTCCTCTGCCCAATACAAAGGACAACTACGCTGAATATTGCAACGTGCCTACTACTACTTAATACAACCAAACCCAGCCCAAAAATGCAGAGTATTTCCGTATGTTCCAGTGGCGCGTTCTGGCGGATAGTTTAGATAACACAAATCATGCCTGAGCGTTCCGGCGGATAGTTTTTATGTGGTTAAATAAATAAATAATAAATAAATAATAAAGGTATTGTCAAAAAATTACTGAAGAGTTAGAAAGTTACCTTGTTTAACACACGGCAAGTTATTTTAATACGTCATCTTATTTAACTGTATTGTGGATTATTACTCTATTGTATTTAATTGTTGTTAACACTTAATATAACATATAATAACTTATACATATATTTCTTACTTAGTATGTTTTATTGTGTAGGCATATATATATATATATATATATATATATATATATATATATATATATATATATATATATATATATATATATATATATATATTTACATAATTATATATATATATATATATTTATACACAATTTAACACTTTTCATGTGCTTATTCACTGAACGCGAATGGCAACATTTCCAGCGTCACAGGTAACTGAATAACATATTAAATAAATGACTACACCAGCGTGTATACTAGTGACCAATGATCGTCGGCTGACATACAAGTATGGAGATGATCGACAAAAATCCGCAAATAGTAAAATAAGTAAAGAGGTAGACTGAATCAACATTAATAGGTTACCTAAAACTGTGTGCCGAGACACTGACATTAAAGGTCCCTCCTAATACCCACTGTAACCTGCTGGCTCTTGTATATAGTTATGCGGATACACTGGCAGTAAGAAGAAGTGAACTTAAATGCTTGGGCAATTTTGAGGTCTGGGCATAGGTGATGATGGAATTATTAAACTGGCAGGAATTGAAGAAACACTCAACAAAGGAGAAAGAAAATTAATCAATAGTATACATAAAAAATGGCTTGCATGCATAAAGAAATAGTCAGTATTTGTTTAAAGTAGAAGTGCAAGGAAGACCAGCGGAATTGAGGAATGGGCGTGTTGTTCAGAATGATAGACGGAAGAACATATAAAGACATTATGACAAAGGTAAACGACTAGGCAGAGTGGATAATCACAATTAACTGAACAGATCACCTGCTACAATACTTATAATATGTTGTCCAAAGTGCACAACTGGGATGAGACTAATTAAATCGCAACATGCGTTCAAATCATGTATCGGATGTTCCATGAAGATAAACAGAAACTTTTCAACTAATACTGCTATGAGAAAATGAAGATTGCGAATCAAGTAACAATGCCATCTATAATTCGAGGCGAATTACGTTGAGCATTGAACGGGCGACCCTGGTCGGTTGGAGCGCAACAGTCCGGCGGCAAATAAGACGCCAACGGGTAATCGACAACAAGTGTTGCAGGAAGCCACGGCATCCTGTAAGACTCAACACTTTGGTAGCATGTCTTTGGGGCTGCAACACACTAATGACGACGTTGAACTCTATTGATCAACGTTGGAAACACTCTAGCCCAACTAAGCAATAATGATTATATTATGCAGAGAAAACAAATATTATGTTTTCATATACCCATTGATTAGTAAACCGACTATGAACAAAAGGTTAAAGTATGATTCGAAAGGCACGATGTAAGTGTTTAATAGCTCAGTGTAGATTTCTTTCAAAACAACAGTTTCAATTGGTTTGATCATGTATCATCAACATAACAGGTACATGTATTAATTGCAACACATAACTAACTAATTAAGGTGAACGTATATATATTTATATATATTACATATTTTAGTATTAACCATGACAGTAATAATATAATAAAATAATGCTATTTAATATTATAATAGGTGGCAAAACGCTAAGGGATACACACCATTTATATAATTTCTACTAGTGTTGCTGTTAAATAGACAATCGTTCATATCACACGTATTTGTCGATTAACGCATTTGCTATTATAATTAGGCAAACTTGGACATCTTATAATTAGCTGTGTAACATAACTTCGGCTCTGGAATGTGGAATTAAAGATCGTGTAGTTTTCATACCTGCGGATGCTACACACACCACAACAAGGATAATTCCAATTGTCTTCCAATCCATGGTATCTCTGTTGAAAACAAGATGTGCACCATTTAGTTACCTGGACAATCACATTGTTGAAGTGCTATCAATTAATTATTATTATTGCTTCAGGATTTTCTTCTTTATTTTATTTTTAATACGGGTCCCCGACGAAAGTACCAGGCGAAATCATCATGTGACATGTTACTTTAAATAAAACGTTGTTCTTTGCGCAAATCCTCTCCAATATGTTGCACCATACCATTTCGATTGTGTGGAACTCCACTGAAACCTCGGCAATTTCAGTTAACTGTGAAAACCCAGTATATTGCCCAACATGCGTCCGCAAGTAAACATAATTAATAAGTGTTTCCCTCACCCACTCAATGCAATGTCACTAAGCTAACTGTAAAACTGTTGTAATTATATCCTATAAAAACAAACACTCTGTTTTAACTCGCTGTCGGTTCGGCGTTTATCTTCAATAGAGAGGGCCCTTTTCTACATAATTATGTTGGTATTTGGCAATGACCCGCAGCTTGTTTGGGCTAACCCCACTAGCCAATTTGGTATCGACTTTCCACTAAGTCTCACACCTCAGCCGCTATTTTTTATGTGTTTTGTATATTATAATAACAAATAATAGTAAGGACTAATAAATATTTACATTCACGATAAGCCGTATAAATATGCATTCATCTTCATATGGGAAGAGAAAATGCGAACGATATCCATTGAGTTAATTGCCCTCTGACCAGCTTTGGCGCACATAAATTGTTCCAATATGATACTACGAGTTATATCAAGATAAATGTTTCGTTTGTGACACTGAACGCAACATAGTCTACCCGCCACAACTTAGCCTACCTGCCACAACCTAGCCTACCTGCCACAACATTGCCTACCTGCCACAACATAGCCTACCTGCTACAGCATTGCCAACCTGACACAACATTGCCTACCCCCACAACATTGCCTACCTGCCACAACATTGCCTACCTGCCACAACATTGCCTACCTGCCACAACATTGCCTACCCGCCACAACATAGCCTACCTGCCAGAACATTGCCTACAAGCCACAACACAGCCTACCTGCCACAACATAGCCTACCTGCCACAACATTGCCTGCCCCACAACATTGCCTACCAGCCACAACATTGCCTACCCGCCACAACATAGCCTACCTGCCACAACATAGCCTACCTGCCACAACATTGCCTACCCGCCATAACATAGCCTACACGTTGTCAGCCTGCTTTAGAGTCAACCAGTTCGACAGACCGACGAAAGTCTGATCGTCTCTAATACGACGGTCTGAATCAACAACTCGTCCTCCTTCACAGATCAATACACATGTCATGCTTCACTGATGTATTCACGCGATACAACTGTGATGATATTCACTGGAAGCAACGTTGGTATTCTCAGCAGTGTAGCCTTACCCGAACCTGGAGTAGTACACCTACAACACGTGTCTTAATGTTATATTCAGCATTCAGCATATTATCCATACATTATTATGCGCACCCGACTCCCTCCCACAACACATTCTGGTCTCACCTGAAGTAGTAGTCGTGGAACGTCTTGTGTTCGTCGGCTCGTCTCCAGAGTTGTAAATGCATTGTCGTCGTCGGCCGCTCCTTCTTTTATAGCGGTCCAGCACCTAAATTTACACCCACGTCTTCGGTTCGGATTTTCATACGCGTGGCACATTTGCGTCCCTGAAGGAGGCGCATATTCTTCAGTACCCAACAGTAACAACGATTGCGTTGGAATGAATAATGGCGCATGCGCTTTGACAGAGAAAGGGATAAGCCGGTGGGTGCTCTGATAAATCAACGTCCCCGATAACGGATCAGTGAGGTGGATTGCGTGTATTCAAACTCAGCATAGTTCGTTGTTTGGCTACAAGAGGCACTGCTGCAGCAATCCCGTAATCAGGACACCACATACTTGCAGTCTCTACGTGTGGCACATCATCTGTCTTTGTGTTACATCTTAATTATTTTTTATTGTAGCCGTTCAAGGTACTGCTTCTGAGTAATTTTCTTTTATCCGTATTTTGCTTTTATTTACAAACATCTATCCAGTGGAAAACGTCCTGGAGACAATCCCTGAGCTGGTTTAGAGAATGATTAGTGTCAGGTGTAGCCAAAGAAATGTAGATTTGTGTATCATCTGCATAAAGGTGGTGACTCAAGCTATGACTTTGAATAACAGAGCGTAGCGGAATAATGTAGATAATGAAGATAAATGGTCCAATAACTGAACCCTGAGGAACAAAACATGACGTAGGATGTGATATTGAAAGGCAGTCAGTTATTTTAACTCTTTACTGTCTATCAGTCGGAATTGGTGAAAACCAGCTCAGTGCTGTGCCAGATACATCATACCACAAACCACAAGCGTTTGATAAGAATGGTACGATCGATGTTATCAAAGGCAACAGATAAACCTAGCATGGTAATGGATGTTATTTACCATTTGTCAACATTTAGGGATACATCACTGTGCACGTTTAAGAGAGCAGTCTCTGTAGAGTTAAATTGTCTGTATCCTGATTGTGAATTAAATAAACAATTTAACCCGATGTGATACCTGAGGCGGCTTGCAACAACTTTTAAAGAAATAAAACTAAGGTTAGAAATAGGTACGCAACTGTTTAGGTCATCCTTAGACAGAGATGTCTTCTTAAAAAGAGGGATGACATGCACTTGTTTGAAATCATCTGGAAACATGCCTGAGCACAGTGACGCTTTTACAATAGTTGTCATTAGGTTAATCAAATAATCAAGACATACTTTCAATATTATTGGTGGAGAAAATAAGATTATTTTCCTCACTTCATCAACAGTAGCAGGTATGAAAGCAGCTAGTTGATAATTTAGTTGCGGCGGATTCACATTTACATGATTTGAAGCATGATCTGGCGATATATTAGAAACAGCATTATGGCTATGGTTAATCAAATACAAACAGACAGAAAATATTACAAATAAAGATGTTCTACAAAATTGTATAAAGAGCAACAAGACAAATACAATTATTGGAAGCGTGAAATGAAGAACATAGTTGCAATTTGCAGGACTTCTACTTAGAAACAGTCTCAGTGAAATGTACACGATTTATTTATGTCCAAAATAAAACAAGTACGCAGTATTGTAAGTTGAACTAATCAAATGTCTGATTAGATAATATATCTAAATGTATACCTGTTTTTTCTCAGGACTGGAATGATATTAAGTAAATAGATCAGATGGCATGTACGTCAGTCAAAATAAGCGACGCTGTGTATCATATAAATCAATATGCATAGCAAAGTTATATAACGACACCAATACAACTTTTGCACACATCACTATTTTTAGAGGACTCAAACCTACCAGACACTATATGATTGTATTAAATATCCCCTCGGAAGCACAGTAGAAGGAAGAGAAAAATAATGAGTACAACTCTCAAAACCATTGTACCAGCTAAGTGACGAAAAGAAGGAGAATTAGACTCAACAACCCTATGTAAATGTGCGTGGAATTCTCTTGAAACAGTGGCTTCAAAATTGGCACATGTCAAATTAATTTGAAGGTCAAACCTTGGTTTGTTTTGATCTAATAGCCACCAGGGCTATGTTGCTTTAAATAAAATTCTTGCTAAAATTATGCACTCATATCGATGCATTTAGTATGAACCATGGTACCGGGAATAAATAATATGTTTGAACTAAAAAAAACAATGATTCCAATGTGTCCTCAATGGACCTAGCAAAAAATAGTTGCACATCGAAGTGCTATGGAAATTTGCATGTAGTGGTTCCCGAAAAATGTAATGCTACATCAAATCATACATGTTCATTCGGTTTAGCGCGTTTCCAGCATGCATTAATTAATTAAGAAGTGATCAGGTTCATGCTAGTGCGAATGGGAGGAAGAAGCTAAATACTACCAATTGCATTGGGACATATATGTTTGTGTGTATATATATATATATATATATATATATATATATATATATATATATATATATATATATATATATATATATATGCATATATATTTATACATATATATTTATATATATATATATATATATATATATATATATATATATATATATATATATATATATATATATATATATATATATATATATATATATATATGTATATATATATATATATATATATATATATATATATACACACAAACATATATGTCCCAATGCAATTGGTAGTATTTAGCTTCTTCCTCCCATTCGCACTAGCATGAACCTGATCACTTCTTTGTGTGTATATATATATATATATATATATATATATATATATGCATATATATTTATACATATATATTTATATATATATATATATATATATATATATATATATATATATATATATATATATATATATATATATATATATATATATATATATGTATATATATATATATATATATATATATATATATATATACGCACACACACACACAAACATTAAACCAAAAAAGTGGTACTTTTCTTTCAGATGCAAATTAATAACTTTTTTAGGTACATTATTTTCTGAGTACATCCGCGAAGCGTGACATGGTAAACTAAATTCCACATAAACGATATTAGTCGATATTGAGTGTTTAACTGTTGGAGACAATGTCTTACTGAAGGCATTATGCGCTGGCGAACGCTGCACAGCGGTATATCGAACTGACGCATCAAAGTTAATGTTCAGAGAGAACTGTTCAGAACTGGTTAGCAACAGTAAACGTGACCATTTTATTACCCGAAGAAGATTCATCGCTATCAGCTGTATTACCCTGTAGTTTGAAGTAACATTATGGTATGTATCCCATTTATAGCTTGTTGCCATTATAAAATATTATGCCATCCATGCTGATACGGTGCAATGCACAATAACCTTTCTACTTTCACATGACATTGTATCCATACAAACCAAACAAACTTTACCTATATATATATATATATATATATATATATATATATATATATATATATATATATATACACTGCTTTACTGCACATAACGTACCAATCAATATATCTTAGTAATACAATTTTAATAAGTTATGATTGCGTTTTGTAGAGCGTCTGAGTGCAATCTTGCTTAATCGGACATACATACTTTTATTATTTTACGGACATTTGTCCGCATGAAAGAACACCGTGGTAGAGATCACACTGTTATGAGCATTGCGCACAATGTGGTGAAACAGCAACATCTGAATACATCTGACATTAAAAATATCATTGTATTGGGAGAATAAATTTTCATAATGCGCGTGCTTGACGCCCGTGTATAAGTAGAGATAACATATAATTTCCAAACTATTTCAGGATTCACGATCAAAGCTGGAACGTGTTCTACCTATAAGTAAGCTGTTTTCTGCCTCCATTACTTGACTACGTCAAGTAATTTACACTAAAATGCTTATTTGAAGTGTTAGTGCGCGGTATCGACTTAACGTCGGTTTGACCCAAGGATGACGCCTCGTAACTGAATCACAGTGGCCGACAGGGCATAACATGTGAAGAATGTAAGTAAGTAAGTCAAGTTCTTATAGTAGGTGAACTTTGAACTACATGTATGAGCATATGTATATGTGTGTGTGCGTGCGTGCGAGTGTGCGTGTGTTTGTGTGTCCGAGTGTGTAACCTCGGTCGACAAAACCAGTGGCATATCGGGATTTAAGCTTTCGTCTGAGAGCCGCGTCAG
>OY759261.1:39966995-39969495 GCA_963662155.1 Lamellibrachia columna | reverse complement strand
ATTTACAATTAAATGCTTAGTTGAAGTGTTAGTGCGCGGTGTCGAGTTAACGTCGGTTTGATTACAATTTACTGTTTGTCAAGTTATGCAGCATCTTATTGCAAATTACATACGCTTAATTATTAATATTTGCTAATAAAATGCAGCTTTTAATTATATTTATAATGAACCTTTTCCCCCTTAGCGTTATGAAATAAAGGCGGATTTGGGCGAATTTATGCGGCTCAATTCGTCGTGTTGCTGGGGAGGCGACTGGGGAGGCGACTCCGCTATATTGGGTGTCAACAAGCCCTTGACGTTATGCTTATGACGCGTTTGTAAGTATCCATACCCTGTGAACTGTAGTAGCACAAATGCAACCAACAGACAGCCACCTGATTCTTAGTTTTGCATAATAATGAGTTTGACGAATATCATGGCTTGGCCATTTCTACTGGAATAACTCCTGTGCACATGAGCACTTCCGCAGCACAAATTAAAAGAAACGAACCATTTTGTGACGTCACTTGTCAAGTTCAAGTTAAGCTATGTCTTGGGGGAATTCCATGGGTCTCCATAAAATAACTAATCTAAATGTCTTGACACACTAGTGTGTCTAGTAGGACACACTATGTGTGCAGCCGACATTCAGCAAGCATTCCTACGATACGCTGGGACGTCGTTGGCTGAGAGTCAGTCTGTGGGGAATGGGAGTGTTCGCGTCAATTCTGCCCAACTGGTCGGAAGACGGCACGAGTTGATTGACTGTTGGAGACTGGCTAGCCCACCTTAGTCATCAGTCAGTTCTACAAGCCCCTGCTTCGTGCCAAATGATACATGCACTTCCGTTTTTTCTCTGCACACTCTGGAAATGTGTTTGTGCACTACGCACTCGACCCGGCTGAGGCAATCTTCGCCAGCATGGCCAGCGAGGACAGTGCACCACCGCAACTGTCGCTTTGCCAGCACCCGGCATGAGTGCACAGCGACAGTGGTACTTGCACGAGTCCATCCAGGAATATGTGAAGGAGGCTCATAAAGACATTATGTGTCCATGTTCACGTGTGGCGAAACAAAACTAGGAGTTAACCTACTCATGCAAAGCGTACTCGCTTGTGTGGGAAGCGTGTTTTATAAATTGTTTGTATTATTGTGATTGTTGTGATAATTGTGATTGTTGTGATTATTGTGATTATTTGATAATTGTAATAATTGAGATAATTGTGATTATTGTGATTATTGTGATTATTATGATTATTATGATTATTTTAATTATTTTGATTTTTATGATTATGATGAGTGATATGATTATTACGATTAGCACGATTATCATAGTTATCATGTTTATCATGTTTATCTTAATTATAATACATTTGTATCATTATAATTATCACAATAATCACAGTCAGAATCACATTCACAATGTTCAATCAATTCACAATCATAATAATAACAACAATGACAACCATTATCATGAAAATCATCATCATTACCATAATCGAAATCTTAACCTTAACCATTTCAGTACGACAGGCCGGTATACCGACCTCGCGGTGTGTGACGCTACAAGTACGACAGGCCGGTATACCGACCTCGCGGTGTGTGACGCTACAAGTACGACAGGCCGGTATACCGACCTCGCGGTGTGTGACGCGACAGTACGACAGGCCGGTATACCGACCTCACGGTGTATGACGCGACAGTACGACAGTACGCTACGTTCACCATTTAAATCGCTTTTACTCATAATTATCCACTAAGTGGAGCACTTGCACTTGTTATATACGGTTGTCATGGCGAATTAATTAGTTATTCAGTAACTGCAATCGTTTATTATCGGTCAATATAATTTTACGGAGATTTTCGCGTTTTTTAGTGATGGATTATCAAAATCTGCTATGACCGCAATGGCGGACAGCATTACTTCAACTGACGATTTACCGCCGTATGTTTTTGGACAGATTATTTGACAGTTTTAGCGACTAATCTTTGTCGGATGTTGACGATCGGAACAATAATGATATTGGAGAACTTAGCGACCGAGCTGGTGGCAAAACGGACACTGACATCAGTAGCATTTTGGATGGCTACTCGGACGTCAGTGATGATGAATATGACGGTGTAAACACTGAGGATGAGCTGCGCACTGTACTATCTATGCTGTAGTTTCATTTTTGTTAAAAGAAAAACCCAGCCAGCACGCAGTCATCGGCCCGAGGGCGGATATCAGCGGCTGGCAGGCGGCAGTGCACGGCACGCGCTTGCCGATCACAGCCCGCTTGCCAGCAGCAGATGCGGCGCTAGCACTCGCGGGAGGTGATTTATCAGTACTCGGACCGAGGGAGGCCCGAGCACTGATTTCTGACGCGCGCCGTATACCTATGATTTATTACTTGTATTAAATTTCGCATGTGGTGTAGGGGAATGTTTCCCGCGCGAAGCGAAGCGAAATAAAATTAAAAGAAACTAAAATTCTATGATCCGTGTAGTTATTCTTACAACAAATTAACAAGCAATTATA
>OY759261.1:39959495-39961995 GCA_963662155.1 Lamellibrachia columna | reverse complement strand
CGGTAAAACCCATTAAGTGGAAAAAAGAAATGTCTTTAGTAGCTTCTTGAATTGCGGGTGGTTGCCGTTTCCACGTATGTTGGCAGGCAGTTTATTCCACAGCGTGGGGCCAGCGCAGGCAAATGCTCGGCGGCCTAAACGTTCTAGGTTGACTCGTGGCACGTCGAGAAGTAGCCCGCCAACAGAGCGTAGGCAGCGTCGTGGTGCGTACTGGTGCAGCAGTGCGGCAAGGTACTCTGGTGTGCCTTCGTAGAGTGCCTTGTGCACAAGGACGAGTATCTTATATTCAATCCTTCTCTTAATGGGCAGCCAGTGTAGTTGCCGCAGTATTGTTGTCATGGACTGGCGATCACCCCGTCGAATCTGCATGACAATGCGAGCCGCTGACCGCTGGACCATTTCCAGACGGTGCAAGAGGCGATCGGTTAATAAAAATTGCATCGCATTGCCATAGTCAAGCCGTGATGTTACTAGTCGGTGAATCAGACTAGTGCAAACGCTGGTGATAAGACAGTCTCGAATCTTAGCAATTCGAGCTAGATGATAGTAAGCGCTGCGGCATATGTTCGACACTTGAGATGCCATCGACAGATGAGTGTCAATGGCAAATCCAAGATCTCGGATAACGGCGGATGTGTCAACAAACTGGCCACAGATGTTGATGCGGCTAAACGTAATAGGAGTTCGCAGACTTGGTGAACGGATAACTATGGCTTCTGATTTGTTCTCATTCATGACGAGTCCGTTGTCACAGAGCCATGTTTTTACTTTCGGTATGCAGGCCTCCATGCGTGCGAAAGCTTGTATGTGGTCCGTTGGTGGGAAAGTGACGTACGATTGGGTGTCGTCGGCATACAGGTGGTGTTGCATGTTGTGCTGGTGTAATAGTTTCGCTAAAGGAGCAATGTAGGCATTAAAAAGTATAGGTCCAAGAACCGACCCTTGCGGTACTCCTGTCGTAATGTTATTAACTTCCGACAAGCTACTCTTCACGCGTACTACATTTGTTCGATTATGCAGATACGATGTCAGCCAAGCATGTACGTCTCCACATAATCCGTAGCCACGCAACCGTCGCAGCAGTATGGTGTGGTCGATGGTGTCGAATGCCGCAGTGAGGTCTAGCAACACCAGAAGTATACCCCGGCGACTATCTATGGCCTGTGCCACGTCGTTATGGATACGCAAAAGCGCTGTCTCGGCACTATGATGTGGACGGTACGCACTTTGATATACTCCGTAAATACCGTTCTCGTCCATGAAGTGTTGCAGTTGTTGCGCAAAGAAACGCTCAGTTATCTTCGCCACAAACGTGATGTTAGAGATAGGGCGGTAGTTGGTGGGTACGTTGATGTCAGAGCCTCGCTTCTTTAGTATTGGTGTTATAACAGCGTGCTTCACTGATGGAGGATCCACAGAAGACGATAAAGAGGCGTTGATGATACGGACCAGGACCGGAGAAAGAGAATCAATGTAACACTTCAGGAGCGATGTTGGGAGTGGTTTCAGTTCACACGACTTCACAGCAGATGCCAGCACTATCCGTTTCACGTCCGATGGCAACGCATGTTCAAAGAAATTTAAAAGAGCCTCTGTCATCATGTTATCGCCTGGCTGCTGAGACCGGTTACGACACAGCGCATCCACTTTGTCTGTGAAGCTTCGCTGGAATAAGGTAGCAAGTGCCGCGTGGGTTGCATCTGACCCTTCGGGTAGGGGCCGGTCTACGCCTCGACCCAGAAGTGCATTTGCGATTTCGTAGACCAGGCGCATGTTGCCGCCAGCTTTCTCGATTTCTGCTCCATAGTGTTCAGAACGTGCTTTCCTCAGTGATTTCCGGAAAGTGTTTCGCCGGTCCGTATATATTTGTCGATGAACTGTTAAGCCTGATTGTCGCCAATGGCGTTCGGCCCGACGCAGAGCTCGTTTTTCTTCGGCCAGTTCACTGGTGTGCCATGGGGTCATCGGCCTCACCGTAATAGTCCGTGACACGAGAGGGGCATGCTCTTCAACGACAGTGCGTAGGCAACAGTCATAACGATAGAGAAGGGCTATCGGGTCCAACTCATGAGCACTGAAATCGGCAGCCGCCAGATCAGCTGCAAACCGACTGTTGTCAATCGTTGCGTACCTCCGATAATGGACGTGGCGCTTCAGGCGCGTTGATTTTGGCTGATGCAGTTCGCATTCAATTGCGTAGTGGTCGGTGATCATAGTTGTAGGCTTAACAGCAGTGGCAATAACGTCTGACGTTTCCGACGTGATGACAAGATCGAGAATGTTGCCACGCTCGTGGGTCGATCCTTTGACATGTTGTACGAAGCCTGAAGTCCCCAGCAAATCGGCCAAGTTAGTTGCGTCAGTGCATGTCGGATCGCCATATCTCGTGATGAAGTCCCCACACACGACAGTCTCAGTAGGATGGGCCGCGGCGATGAGCAACACCTTTCCAACATCATCCAGGAAGGAGCGGAAATCGGACGTTGGCGGTCGGTAGACG
>OY759261.1:39924495-39954495 GCA_963662155.1 Lamellibrachia columna | reverse complement strand
GTCATAGTAAGGAATAACATTTACCCTAGCATTGTTTTTCCAATTTTGTTGGTGATTAACGCGTGGAATTGTGGCATGATATTGTTCTATGTTCTCCTTTTTCTCTCACACCATCGTCTGTTTTAACAAAGCATACGAAATTAGTTCCGATGCACAAATTTATCTCAAACAACGCAGTTGAACTGTTACCAAAGCGTTTCTAATTATTAAGTGACGATACGGCGACGTCACTGCGCTTACCCAGAGAATGAGCAATGTGTGTTCAGAACGTCTCACATGAGTATCGAACTGTGTCAGTACGGCACATTGCCGCACCAATGTTTTTGAAAACAAATAAGCTGCGCTTGACAAGTATGGGCCTTTTCAACAGAGCGATAGATCACACGGTCTCTCATTCAATTTGCTGTTTTCTAATTATCTAAATATTTTAAAAGGTGGCTCCTGAATAGCGCAGGTCGCCGTGTTGTTCACACTTCAGTCACCACGTGGCAATAAAGAGCAGTCATATTCCACACTTGAGCATTGCTTGAAATGAGCTGCGGGAAAAAAACGATTCTGATTTTTTTTTGAAAGATACTATGTCGCAGGATGTGTGTGTGTGCATGTATATGTATGTGTATTAGGGTGGCCCTTAAAAATCGAATAATGGAGAAACAGATGTTCTCACTCCACAAAATTGCTATAATTATGATTAGAAATAGTTGCATTACAACTTGATCTGAAACTGTATAGAGGTGTCCCGTGGATGTTAACGTTTGACCTTAAGGTTAATCCAAATCAAATCACCAGATTTCCAGAAACTCCCACCCGCCAAGTACTCAGATCTCGTCAATAATTGTTTACTAGATATTCCCCCTTTTATTTGCATACCCTGTGTTATTATATTGAAAGTAGGTAAAACTGTTCCTGCATAATTCACGTTATTACCATATTAGTGATGTTAAATTGGCGATTAATGCTTTAGCGTTAACACCATGCCCCATGTTTCCCTGTATAGCGTCGTAATGTATTGTATTAATGCTTAGCGTTAACACCATGCCCCATGTTACCCTGTATAGCGTCGTAATGTATTGTATTAATGCTTAGCGTTAACACCATGCCCCATGTTTCCTTGTATAGCGTCGTAATGTATTGTATTAATGCTTAGAGTTAACACCATGCCCCATGTTTCCCTGTATAGCGTCGTAATGTATTGTATTAATACTTAGCGTTAACACCATGCCCCATGTTTCCCTGTATAGCGTCGTAATGTATTGTATTAATACTTAGCGTTAACACCATGCCCCATGTTTCCCTGTATAGCGTCGTAATGTATTGTATTAATGCTTAGCGTTAACACCATGCCCCATGTTTCCCTGTATAGCGTCGTAATGTATTGTATTAATGCTTAGCGTTAACACCATGCCCCATGTTTCCCTGTATAGCGTCGTAATGTATTGTATTAATGCTTAGCGTTAACACCATGCCCCATGTTTCCATGTATAGCGTCGTAATGTATTGTATTCATGCTTAGCGTTAACACCATGCCCCATGTTTCCCTGTATAGCGTCGTAATGTATTGTATTAATGATTAGCGTTAACACCATGCCCCATGTTTCCCTGTATAGCGTCGTAATGTATTGTATTAATGCTTAGCGTTAACACCATGCCCCATGTTTCCCTGTATAGCGTCGTAATGTATTGTATTAATGCTTAGCGTTAACACCATGCCCCATGTTTCCCTGTATAGCGTCGTAATGTATTGAATTCCATAGGCGAGTGCACACGACATGCGTTTCATCGTACATCGACCTTTCATTGTGACATTGCATAGCGTTTGGTGATTATCGATCCTTCATTGTGTTCCGTTGCTAAGTACTGTCGTTGCGACATCCGAACACCATTTGTCATAATACATCGACTGGTGTGATCCGGAATTGTGCGCCCGTTCGCAGAGCAAGAGACGAGCGAACAAGCTGACACCCGTGATAACGCGACGATGACTTCAACAGTTTGGTACTTACCCCGGCTTCTCGTTCGAATCTTTCTCCTGGTGGCGGTCGTTCTGAAAATTAGTGCAACTAACGCTAAAGGTAGGTTTTCTGATTATAATAGGGATGACAACATAAAATAATGTTTTTGTTATTGGCAAAATTATTGATATTACTCAACAACTAGGTTGAAAACATTAAGGCTCGTTTACACGGGCGATTTACGTATTATTATATCTTTCGACACTGCATTGTACAACATAATCTTATACATATTTTTCGAGTGACAGAGACAGATTCACAAGGCTATTTAATGGCTACGATTGTGTCGTAGAGTTCCAACTGGGTTAAATGTTACGACAGTAACATATCGGTTTAGACAAATGGAAGTATGTTAATATGGTCACGATGCATCAACCGTATGCATTGTTAAAAAACAATATGTAAATCAAATGCAACTTGTGGCAGTGGCGAAATGGAGAGTTGGCGCCAACGGTGAGAGTTTGTGTTCTAGGGTCAAAATCAATAGTGCTTAAAAGAGCAAGCGCCAGATGTCAACATCTGAAAATGGAGAAACGGAAGTGTGTTCGTAAAAAAAGCGGGAAAGTGTTAATGAAAAGCAGGAAAAACCCTCCTCCACTCAACTTTCGTCGTTGTTCAGCGGTTTTCAAATTAAATTTGTGTTGGTGAAATGATTGATGCTCCACAACGACAACGTTCAAATATTACGACGCAGCGAGATTTAAAATACAAATATTAAACTATATACCTATTTTCACTGTGAATGAGATGGAATATAGGTAGGTAAATATCGTGTCTCTCTCACTCTTGACAGAGTACCTTATATTATAAAACCAATGCTCAACAACAAAATAATTGGTAACAAGTGAGTCCCTGCCATTTTTCGTGGAATTTATAATTCCTAAATCACATCCGAATACACTGATATGTTACACAGGTTCGATAGACACCAACGGAGTATTCGTATTCAAAGTTTATGGAACCCGTCATCCGGACGCCTAAATGAGATGACGAAGCGTTGGAGAACATGTTTATATCCATCCCACACCAATTGAAAACTGAAATCACCGCAGATCTCTTTGGGGTGTTTAAGACGTTGGGGCAAATTAATCAATATCTCGGTATCTTGATATTGTAGCAACGTATATGATAATATGTTTAGACTATACGACACTGATGACTAACAACACGGCTACTTAGCATCCCCTACCAACTGATACCGACATGGAATTGATTATGTATTATTGATTTTGACTAACCGTTTATATCTGGGCTGCATTTCCAGCTGTAAAAAAACATTTATTGTATTGTGTTGTCGTGGCGCCATTAGTTGCATAACATATTAATAAGTCTACGGAGAGACAAAGCAGCCTAGGTGTACTCTGATCGTCATAGCAGCCTAAGTGTACTCTGACCGTCACTGCGTCGCTCACAAGTGTCAACATTTGGTTTCGGGCGAGAAAATCTGTTTTTTCCTTCGTCCCGTTTCAATTTGTTCGGAGAAAAACATTTCTCGCATTTCTTAATGTTCCAAAAGCAAATACAATTTAGGTTAAAATCGATAGATTTGTTGAGCACGAAGTGAGGTAATATTTTCTCGCCTGAACTAAAACGGTATATAAAAATTGTCATCCGTAAACAACACGTGACAACGACGAAAGTTGAGTGGAGGAGGGTGTTTCCCGCTTTAGTGGAGGAGGGTGTTTCCCGCTTTAGTGGAGGAGGGTGTTTCCCGCTTTATTGGAGGCAGGTGTTTCCCGCTTTATTGGAGGAGGGTATTTCACGCTTTAGTTGAAGAGGGTGACTTGATGACTGGAGTGAAAGGGTATGTCATTAGTTAAAAAGAGGGAAAGGGTATGTCATTGGTTCACACGAGGGACAGTGTATGTCACTGGATGACCGGACGGAAAGGGTGTGTCACTGATTGGCAGGATGGAAGAAGTACGTAATTGGTTGACGATGTAGATAACTCGTCCATTATTACTGAGAGAACAATTGGTCTTGCGATATGGCACGCATCGCTCATCGTACACTTTTCGTTGTCTTACTAATCGGAGATTCAATGAAAGCTACCCTGTCGTTCGTGACACACGACCGGTCACTGATGAGACTCAAACAATCAATCAAATGTTAATGTTAATAGTTGTCAATCGCTTGTCTCTTGTTTGATTGATTCGTAATGAAAACGACATTGTCTAAGTCGAATGTTATAATTACACATGTTTGTTTGTTTGTTTGTTTGTTTATTTGTGTGTGTGTGTGTGTGTGTGTGTGTGTGTGTGTGTGTGTGTGTGTGTTTGTGTGTGAGTGTGTGTGTGTGTGTTGTCACCGGTTCAAATGAGTGAAGGGGTATGTCACTGGATTGCAAGAGGGACATGGTATGCCACTGTTTGAGAGGAGGGATGGGGTGTGCTACAGCTTGACAGGATGTAAGTGGTTGGCAGGAGGGAGAGGGCGAGTCACTGATTAACATTGTAGATAGACCGTCTATTATGTGAGGTGCGGCGAACAGACGAACGTCGTTACTCGGGTGTGGCGGTATAGGCTGGGCATGGCTACCCGTTTGATAGACACTCAGTCTAGTTTGGCCAGTGGTTAAGCGAATACGTTTTCTGTCAGCTCGATGTTGATCGAAGATTTATTGCATGGTGAGAAAAGCAAGTTGGGTGATTAACCCCCCGATATAAAGGATCTGAGTGAGACGGCTGCGCGGCTTACGTGCTGGACAACCTGGTCCACGTGGAGAACGACCTGGTCAGCGTGGAGGACAACCTGGTCGGCGTGAAGAACAACCTGGTCGGCTTGGAGAACAACCTGGTCGGCTTGGAGGACAACTTGGTCGGCGTGGAGAACAACCTGGTCGGCGTGGGAGATAACTGGGTCGGCGTTCGCACGAGACGTTGGGCGAAGACATCTACAAGTAGTAGCTTCCCTGGCGTGAGTGGAGTGTTGAAGGGTATCAATGGGAAGGACAGGTGCTGTCGAATGAGCACACACTAGGCTTGGATGGCAAAGTTGCGGTGTTGTACATTAGTTTTGACAATGAACATTTTGTCTCAGATCACTCAACTACCTGTTATTATGCTGATGAATATAATCGGACCAGCAACGTTATTTTATTACAATGTTATGTGTGTATATATATATATATATATATATATATATATATATATATATATATATATATATATATATATATATATATATATATATATATATATATATATATATAGTTGTATATTAAAGTTAATTAATTAAATAAAATTAAACTTAATGTCTTATCAATTACGAAAATCATCACCTCTGTGTCAGAGAGCTGCGATTGAGATCTTTATTACATAGCATATCCTGGACTTCGTTTTTACATAACAAAAAGACAAATCGTGTGTACACATATTAAAATGCCCATATCCGGTATAATCAAAATCAATTGATGTGGTGAAAACATTCATAGGCTGGTGTTGATTGTTGGAGTTAACCTGGCTCACATGAACCCTTTCATGAGCTAAGGTCCGTTCAATTGTATTGCATCTCTTCACGTTATGTGAGATTTGACATAAGTTTACACTAACAGAGCTAACGACACCATTCAGAGGTGTCTGGTCAGTGTTCTTTGTTGGCTTGCGCAGGCACAACACGTCCTTGTCAAATGGAATACCGGGTCAATACTTACACAGCTGGACGGTAAGGTAACTAGGGTAACTACCCTACCGTCCAGCTGTGTAAGTATTGCAATGAGGATTAAGTTAAATGATTTAACATTATAAATATTTTACGCGCGTGCCTCGCTCGAAGTCGCTCCGAATATCAATTGTGATAATACATCTTTCGGTGTGTCACGGAATCGTACGCCAGTCCGCAGTGCAAGAGACGAGTGACCATGTTGGCATTCCGAGCTAAACCAATGATGACTTCACCAGTTGTGTTCTTATCCCGGCTTCTGGTTCGGGCCTTTCTCCTGGTGACGGTCGGTCTACAGATTAGTGCAACTAGGGCTTCAAGTAGGATTGCGTTCTGAGTCATTTGGAATTAGTCCACAACACCATGCCATTCCTCATTGGCGGCTACCAAATTGATGTTAATGTCACTCATCATCATGGGTATTTAATTCTCACCTCATATTGTTTGTAACGTTGTTTCCATCTGGTTACATCAGGTGTTGATGTTGGCATTGCCCGGTGGTATGTACGTTGTTCCCAACGGGATAACAGTTGAGCAGGGAAATTAAATGTCTACATACAGCTGCTATTTCTCAAGATCTTGTCTTCGAGACTCTGGCAAACTGTCAGGGATGTTGACCATCATAACTGCGCCTCTGCCAATTATCCAGGTTGTATTCGTCTATTTCCACAGAGACTGTAGGTGGAATATAGCCACGTCTCTGTGAAGCCCAGCATGTCAGCCCCACGCCATGTTGCTGTAAGTACAGCGGTCGTTCCACAGGACGAATCTCAGTACGCCATGCATGTCTCTGTGACGCCCAGCATGTCAACCCCTCGCCATGTTGCTGTAAGTACAGCGGGCGTTCCACAGGACGAATCTCAGTACGCCATGCATGTCTCTGTGACGCCCAGCATGTCAGCCCCACGCCATGTTGCTGTAAGTACAGCGGTCGTTCCACAGGACGAGTCTCAGTACGCCATGCATGTCTCTGTGACGCCCAGCATGTCAGCCCCACGCCATGTTGCTGTAAGTACAGCTATCGTTCCACAGGACGAGTCTCAGTACGCCATGCATGTCTCTGTGACGCCCAGCATGTCAGCCCCTCGCCATGTTGCTGTAAGTACAGCGGTCGTTCCACAGGACGAGTCTCGGTACGCCATGCATGTCTCTGTGACGCCCAGCATGTCAGCCCCTCGCCATGTTGCTGTAAGTACAGCGGTCGTTCCACAGGACGAGTCTCGGTACGCCATGCATGTCTCTGAGACGCCCAGCATGTCAGCCCCTCGCCATGTTGCTGTAAGTACAGCGGTCGTTCCACAGGACGAGTCTCGGTACGCCATGCATGTCTCTGTGACGCCCAGTATGTCAGCCCCTCGCCATGTTGCTGTAAGTACAGCGGTCGTTCCACAGGACGAGTCTCGGTACGCCATGCATGTCTCTGCCAAATGGTTTTCTGGCGTAATGTTTGCTATTTTTTCACTTGTTCGCGTAGATATTGTCGTGTCATAGTCGGCGATGTCCCTTCCGTAATTGTCATAGGGCGATAACGATTAATTCCAGCAGTGTTTGCTCTGTGAGATTTTGAGGTTGCACATATTTGAAAGGACCTTAGCATACGTATTGTCGTTAGCGGAATAGTTGGTAGGCAACTCATCACGTAAACCCCGATAGTCTACAGTTGTGCGAAGGAGAACGTATTGGTCATGTTAGTAAACACAGTCAGTTAATTTGCATCAATCCAATATGGCGGACAGCTTCAAATAGATACCAAAACGACGCATGTGTTTTGCTTCTAGATATTTTATAATGTAGATATAAACAAACAGCGACACAAGCTTGTTTTGTTCAATTAATTTAATATTGCATGTTTTTCTTCTAATTTTTTTATTAATCCCTCTTCAGTTAGACGTATTTAATTGACTGCAGCTTAAGTTAAATTATCAAATACATGACAGTTAATGTTGTCATTTGATTGGCAAATATACTGATGTTGACCGGTGTTGACTATTTGCGCGGCATCGATTACCCGACCTGTGCCGCGGCAATAACAAAATCCAGTTGTGAGGATTTGAATAATTTATTATGTGGGCGATCAGCGCGAAATCGCAAGGATAATAAGTAGTTTTCAATCAGTGTTTGCGATGGAATAGAGCGTAGTTGAATTTCGCAGCGCACCAGTCGTATCCAAACCAGTCGTTACTCTTCATCGAATCAAGTAGCCGTGGTCCTTAAGATTGTTTCACGATGCAGCGTCTGACGATCAAGGCTTTGACACGGATAACATTGATCGGCACCGCGTGCGGTATGTAATTATATGATAGTTCACCAAAAGCTATTTTAGTCTCTATGACAAATTGTTGTACAACTAACAACAGCAGCTCCATCTAGCAATGTTGACCAACATTTAATCGTCCACAGTTCTAAGCTTTTTTTGTGGTACGGATATTTCCTGAGGACATCAAATGTGTTTGGATAGTTTTCGAAATACCGATGCAAGCCGTATGTTCTGTTTGAATTATCTAGATAAAATACACCGGTTAAATTGGCATCGACAAATATAGACCTATACCTATATTTGAACTTATTGGCGATACCGAGAGGATGACGAAGACATATTGATTGTGGCCAGGATTTTGAATATTGTTTCGCGCATGTACGACCGCCCGCTCAATGCAAGTAATAGTGATATATTAAAAGTGTAGTCAAATGCCCCAATTTGATATGACAATTGTACAACTGACGGTACACGCATGTACGTAGTGTGCACGTATGTATGGACGGACGTAGGAACGGATTCGATGATCGATGTGACGTCATCCCTCTGGTGTGTTGCAGTGACAACCGAAATGAACATTGCGTATGACAAGCCGGCGTTCATGAGTTCTTTGTGGAAAACTAAGGTGGCCTCACTCGGAAATGACGGAGACAAAGCAACAAACTTCGGCACAGATCGGGAGGACAATGCGTGGTGGGCTGTAGACTTCGGGGAGGCGAGAACCAGTGTCACCGGAGTACGCATCACCAACGTAGACAACATAAACTACAGTAAGTAGTGTGGGTTATTGACGTAATGGTGATCAAAAAGGCGTGCATGTATAAACAAGCGCGGGAATGTGTGTGTGTGTGTGCGTGCGTGCGTTCGCGCGGGAGCGCGCCTGCGTTTGTGTGTGTATGTGTGTGTGTGCCCGCACGCGCTGATAGCGCAGAACGTCAAGGGGATCCCCTATTCGGGCTTACTTTTTGACCTCGTCTCGTTGACATACCGAATGTCGCAGTGGCAAAGGAGCGTGTATTCAGAAGAACGCCTAGCACTAGTAGTAGCTTTAGTAAAGAAAATTCAGCGTCCGTGCTAAGTGATGACCACTTTATTACTGAAGTGAGCTTTGTTACGGTTCCAAGTGTCCATTCACAGTTGCTTTAAATAACTATTGCTGCGTTTTTAATTATTTAAATTATGTGTAATTTTGTGTGTGGTTTTAGATTAACAGTGCGCATTCCATATTAGGCTTTTCCAAATATATGTTACTTTTACTGTTCAGACGAATCGGGCATATTTCGTTCCGTATTTTAATATGCCGCTACAGCATATATAATGAAATATTTGTAAATTAATAAATACTTTCCAGTGTTTAAAGTGCTGTCCCAGGTGAAATTAGATGACAAGAAGTGCTGACATCATTTTTCAGAGTTTGGATCCGCCCACGATATCACGCATCTCGTCAAAACTTGGCAGCTGTGACTATCTTAGTCACCAATACTCTTTTTTATGATGTTGACATTTACGGTACACCGCTCTCTTTGTCTTGCTGCCGTACTACTACTTGGTTGGTAGTGTTGAATGGAAAATATCGCGGGGGGGGGTGAGCTAATTAACCCACTAGTTTACCACATGGCGGAGCAACAGGTTATATTCGAACAAATTCAAAATTGTATACCAAATGGGGTCATGGCCCAATCCCAACTAAATACGCCACTGTTGGTTGCCATGTCGTATTTTTTCATTGAATTCACTCAAAAAATAGTTGTGTATCATAAGGAATGCAAATGGTTTGCGGATATTATTAGAGTATTTTGATGTCCTTTCCCTACGTGCACTGTTAAAGCTGTCCAATGCGTTCCACATTTATATGCACTTATTAATATAAAGTTCGTGATACTAGAAGAAATACGATAAAGCATATCGTCCGTCAATGTGCGTTTAGTAACGTTTTTTGTGTGCAAATTGACCGTTTCGCCTCGAAATCGGTGTTCACATGCGGGGCATAATCATCCCACCGTTACTGCGTACAAAACCAAATGATGCAAACTTCATAGACAACAACAACGACACATATAAACCTAGTATACTGTTATAAATAAGGGTCATCAACTAGTAGTAAGATAAATTGTATGAATAATATAACATGTTGTTGAGAGCACACGCTTTGTTGGTAATGTTCATTGAAATAGCACAATAACAAACAAAGTCCTAAAAACAAAGCTACAAAAGGAATATTTACGACTAAGTGAGTAACCCGGCGTCGCACGTGGAGAAAATCAGCCATATGTAGTTTATAATTAAAGCAATGTCTATTGATATCTACAATATTACAAATATGGAGCTTTCATATGTACGCTATGCTACTTCTTAGACGCTTTCGACCCCGGGCGTCAAACTTTCTACGGTTCATCTACGTCCCCAGGAAGGAATCGTAGCACAATTTGTTTAAATTCTCCGTTGGTTAGGACCCCAATCGGCACCCGATTTGCGGTGGTGCGCAGAACAGCCGGCGGCTGCATAAATCGGTTCCTGGTTCATTCCATAGACGTGCTCCGCACACTATGCGATTCATAACAGTGGCGCCACACGGTGGACCGGACACCAGTCAAACAACAGCCACTCTCGCCAGCGCTGCATGCTGCAATAACTTGACAAGTACTTAAGGTTGCTCCATTCATTTAGGAACATAACTTGACAAGTACTTAAGGTTGCTCCATTCATTTAGGAACATAACTTGACAAGTACTTAAGGTTGCTCCATTCATTTAGGAACATAACTTGACAAGTACTTAAGGTTGCTCCATTCATCTAGGTACATAACTTGACAAGTACTTAAGGTTGCTCCATTCATTTAGGAACATAACTTGACAAGTATTTAAGGTTGCTCCATTCATCTAGCGACGTATTTGTACATATCATTGTTACATTTTCAAATACAGCTGCACATAGGAAAACATAGGAAAACATAGGAAAACATTTTCAAATACAGCTGCACATAGGAAAACGTGTAATTCCACATTTGAAAACATAGGAAAACGTGTAATTCCACATTTGAAAACATAGGAAAACGTGTAATTCCACATTTGAGTGGGCGCTGAATATTATGATGTTGTTGTCATATGCGGATAAACAGTTATATAATGCAACCAAATGAAATCACCAAATGTGAAGCAATGATTAATATATTAATGAATGTTTTATGTTGCGCAATGGTAATCGACGTCGCTATTTTGTCTGTTCACCCAGTGATTGCCAGTAGGTGGCTACACCGGTCAATCACTGCTGGTTGAATAGCCTCGTTCCATGCCGTTTCGCGACACAGAAACATACCTACAATTGCTTCCAATTTGGTAAGCAATTGCACTTATGTCGACTTTTTCCAGAACGACTAAAAAATTTCACCGTGGGTCTGACGGACCAGGACCTTAGAACCGTCAATGGACCAATCAGCGAGGTGCCTTTCCTGAAATGTGCCACACACGGAAGATTGGGACGAGCACAAACCGTCACATTGACTTGTGAACATCCACGCTACACCAGGCGGCGCTACTTGTTCGTGGCTGCGAACGTAACTGGATTCTTCCATCTGAGCGAAATAGAAGTGTTTGACGGTAAGCTGAGGAGTTTGTTTAGTATATTCATGTTTACGTCCACCTGGTATATTTCCAACAGAAAAGTTCTCTTTTAACGACAATCTAATTACTTCGAATCTGTTGAAAGGCATCGGTGAAACATATACTACTGAACCATTCATTTACTTCCTTTATGGTGGACACTGCTCTCTCCATTGCATAGGCAACGCATACAAAACATGAAAAATATGTCTTAGATCACCAATAGCTGCAACCCTAGCTGCCTGCTACAAAATTCGTAACCCTTTTCAAGGCAAAAACGTTGTGACAAATCCAATCTAGTGTTGTGATCATCCTTGTATTCTTTGTCTGACTTTCTCCGATGAGAACATGCCTTGTTTTATTGTGGGTGACTCCGGTTGAGAAAGTTAAAACTAAAGAATACAATTACGACACTGATGACTGAATCGGTTGATGACAATGATGGCTGAATCGGTTGATGACAATGATGGCTGAATCGGTTGATGACAATGATGGATGGTGTGAGTAGCTGGTGGGAGAAATGATTTAAGTGACAGGTGAGAGAGAAATTTGAATTTTTTAATGAGAATGACGAGTGTGTGCTTGATGGGAACTATGTTTGGAGAAGTTGAGATGTTGGCTGGTGAAACCTGAAATGAACTCGCCTGGCTCGTTGGCCGGAGGACATTTGTTGTCGCATTATGCTACATGGGGTGAAGAGAATTGAGGATGGAATGAGTGAGAGCTGACCATACATGCTGAAAGTGATGACGTAATGACGACTGTCGGCGGGAAAGTTTGATGATAACGACGATATGTGTGTCCTAGTGTAGTTCCCATTTAGGTAGGATTAATTATTCACAGTCGTGTATTTGCAAGTTATGGTGTGTTGTTTTCAACTAACGATTGATTCAGTTCCTGCTTCAAAGTGGAATATTGGATGAAATACTAAAGTAGGGACATGTTCGCAACGAAGACATAATACAACAAATTACATAATAATGTTTTACAATGATGAACTACAGTAAGGGTCAGGGTCAACACAATAATATATGTATTTCCTGGTATTTTCTTAACTGTTGGGGTAGGTCGATCGATATCCTTTCTTTTATTATTATCTTCGGGGATATTTTATATTAGTTGGGCATTTGAGTGTTTTTTGTGTTCTATTGTTTTGAAAGTGTCATGGCTAACTGCCACGACAACTGGCACTGTTCCGATTTCCGTTACATTATACACGTACATCAGAACAATAATTAATGTTAGCTACGATTTGCCATGTGTCATGCATGTTTCAGTTTGGAATATGGACAGAGTGAACCTGTTAATATAAAAAATACACTTCATCATACACAAAAAATACACAAAGACATGTACAGCTGATGAATGATCCGATGCATGGTGTAACAACAGGCTTACAAATAAGTTGCATAGAGGGTTTGAATAAGTATGTGAAATCAAATAGTATATTTCCAGATATGTCACAATAGATATAGACATTTTAAAATTAACATAATTTTTTTTCTTCAGAAATTGCGTGCTGTAAAGTGATCCAAAAATATCTTATTATACAGTGTTATGGATCCGTGGTTAGATAGAGCCAGGTGGTAGGGAATATTGTTCCCAACGGCAAGCCGGTGTTGTTAAATGATACTGTTTATCGGGATTCGCTTCATCATCCACAAGCAATGTCGGGAAACTCGAATTATCGTTTTGTCAACTAGTCAGTTTGACATATCAATCAACTATATGCAATTATGATTCAAAATTTTACATACAAAGAGTTAAATGACGAAATTTTTTGTTTGTTGCACTATATATTTAAGGTATTTTGACAGCAATAGAGGTTTGAATGTAAGCAGTGTTGCACGTTACGTACTATTAAGTTAAGCCGTATCAATGTTATGAACGCTGAGAGGAACATATCTGATTATGTTCACTTATTTATGTGTAGCCGCAGAACTCGTCGTTGCCTCTGCTGAGGGATTTCGTGAGTTCGGGGACTGCGCCGTCTTCACTGACCATGACCGCGCCACATGCGAGGCTGTGACGTCATCGGACAACCCTCTGGACTTCGTCTTCAGGGCGAACCTCTCGAATTATTTCACTAACTTCGACGCGCGAATCACCTTGCGTGGCGGCAACTGTGGTGATGCCAGTCAGGTAGAAAACGTATTACTTTAATGGGGGGAAATCGTGTGTATAGCCTGTCTAATATAAATTATAAACATGCATGCGATCAAACTCATAATATCAATTTCACTTGTAAAATCTCAGTACAATTGTGAAAAATGTCGTTTTTTTTAAAAACTGCGTTACGATAGCCAAGTGCACAGTTTCAATGACACCAGAACTATGATGTTGCTCAGCCAACCAGTCGTTTATGCAACCACGCATGTGTCCGTCAGTTGTGGCAGTCGAGATGTCCTGTTGGGGAAGTTATGACAGAGATGAAGTAGGAGGGAGCTTGGGACCGGAAGTGAGCCTCTGTTTGGATAATGATTCGTGTTGTATTGTATACATATAATGTATGTGTGTATGTATGTATGTATTTATGTATGTATGTATGTATAATTTTTGCATTTGTGCTTGTTTGCATGCATGTGTGCATGTAAGAATATGGGCATGTTTGCGTGTTTGAACATGTGCATTTATGCATATGTGCTTATGTGCATGTGTGCGTGCGTGCATGCGTGCATATCTGCATTCTGCATGTGTGTATGTTTGCATACGTACAGGTATGCAGGTATGCTGATACGCCCGTATGCACGTACGCACGTTTTGTATGTGTGCGTGCGTATGTGCGCATAAGTAAATAATGTAATATATATTGCAATTCTGGAGACACATGGACGTAAACAGAGAAAAGTCTGATTATATTTATGAATGCGTTGTCCAGGTGCACCTCTACACGGAGGAGAAGCCGCTCAACGCCGGCCCGCTCGACGGCTACTTCAGGCGGTGTCAGGTGACGGAGACAGAACCACCTGTAGACGGCACCACTGTCTGCTCCTTCGCGTGTGGCGACAATAAACGAGGCTGTGACTACGTTATTGTGCGCGTCTTCGGACGATACGGGCCAGCGAGATCACTGTGTGAAGTCGAACTGATGTTGAATTAGTTTGGAATGTGCTAAATACGTTTCTTGTCAGAATAATCCTTTCCCTCGCTGGTTTGCAGGGCCGGATTAACAATGTTGTGGGGGGAGCGGGGGCTTGTCTATGGGTGGTATTGTCTATGGAGGTAATCCCATATCTTATCGTTTACTCAGCTATGTTTGTACATATGCATTTGCATAGTGCTGTCGACGACGGCATAGAAACACGCATACAAGAAACTACTGTGCATGGCGGCCAACAAGAATACAATCGTAAATCGACAAACAAGAATTGCAATCGAAACTGGTTCGTTCTCGCTTCAGTAGCAGTGGTCTGCGATGTGCACCCTTCGTTCTCTGATTTTATTTGAGAGTTTTGGAAACACGTCGCACAGCTCGCTGTTTGTGACGTGCTGATTTCAACTTGTGCCTAGCGCCACACGGAACATTCTGGTGTAGCAGGCGTGTCATTGCTTTTCTAATGTAGCTGTCATTGTCCAGGTTTCAAAACCATAGTGACTGGTTACTTCTTAGGGATTGGTTACTTCTTAAGGATTGGTGACTTCTTAGGGATTGGTGACTTCTTAGGGATTGGTGACTTCTTAGGGATTGGTGACTTCTTAGGGATTGGTGACTTCTTAGGGATTGGTTACTTCTTAGGGATTTGTGACTTCTTAGGGATTGGTTACTTCTTAGGGATTGGTGACTTCTTAGGGATTGGTGACTTCTTAGGGATTGGTTACTTCTTAGGGATTGGTGACTTCTTAGGGATTGGTGACTTCTTATGAATTGGTTACTTCTTAGGGATTGGTTACTTCTTAGGGATTGGTGACTTCTTAGGGATTGGTGACTTCTTAGGGATTGGTGACTTCTTAGGGATTGGTTACTTCTTAGGGATTGGTGACTTCCTAGGGATTGTTGACTTCTTAGGGAGGGGTTACTTCTATAGGGATTGTTTACTTCTTAGGATTTGTTACTTCTATAGGGATTGGTTACTTCTATAGGGATTGGTTACTTCTTAGGGACTGGTTACTTCTAAGGGATTGGTGACTTCTTATGGATTGGTTACTTCTATAGGAATTGGTTACTTCTTAGGGATTGGTTACTTCTTAGGGATTGGTGTCTTCTTAGGAATTTATTACTTCTTAGGGATTGGTGACTTCTTAGGGATTGGTTACTTCTTAGGGATTGGTTACTTCTTAGGGATTGGTGACTTCTTAGGGATTGGTTACTTCTAATGGATTGGTTACTCCTTAGGGATTGGTGACTTCTTAGGGATTGGTTACTTCTTAGGGATTGGTGACTTCTTAGGGATTGTTGACTTCTTAGGGAGTGGTTACTTCTATAGGGATTGGTTACTTCTTAGGATTGGGTACTTCTATAGGGATTGGTTACTTCTTAGGAACTGTTTTGTGGGTCGAGGTGGGTGGTTTTCCCGAAACAATTTTAGAAAATAAATTCCATTAAAACAAAACATAAAATATTTTTTTATTTACAAGTCATTAACGATCTCGTCCAACTTCCAAGTTATATTTTCTATCAAAAGCTTACAATAATTGACTGGTACCTAAAAATGCGGTCTGTGCAGATATTTCGTCCCTTTCGTGATCATTGCATAGCAAAATGTGAAAGTGCAGCAATCACTGGACGTCGTCGTTGCTGCACTCATGATTGCCAATAACGTTGACAATGTTGACTTCGCAACCACTAACAACGGCTCTTGGCATACGTGTGCTGCTGCACTAATGACGAGACGCTTTGTTCACTGTACCGGTCACAGCAGCCGTGTACCCTGGTATGGTACCTTTACCAGCAGGCATGTATTTTAATAAGATTGCCCATGTTGCATCTCGCAATTGCTCTTAATGCTTCATTTGTACAAAGCAACACCAACACTGCCGTCTTCCACTTCCCTTTTGGCAGGTCAGAAAAAACTGTTCACTTGGGTCTCTTCATTCATGTGTTTTAGTTAGACTGGCCTTCGTGCCTACATACCTCATGTCCCATCTTCATGAAATAGTAACGGGGTATTTCTTGCTGCACTCATGATTGCTAATAACGTTGACAATGTCGACTTCGCAACCACTAGCAACGACTTGTGTCGTGTCAACAATGGATCAATCTACAAAGAAATGTCGTTCTAAAGCGTGACATAGTAGAAATGTCAAATGCTATTGAAAATCCACTCCATTAATTAGAATAACAACAACAGAAGCAAACCTGACATTAATTTGCGTGTAATTCTATGGTATTTTTAATATAATTTGTTGCAAAACTTTTTTCAGGTCAGTCTTTCAAACTACTAGTTAGATGATTATACATTACACAAGAAGCAGAACGTTTACTCCATAAGATGGCCCTGCGTATTAACCCGTCTGCTAAGTTGCTGACCGTGGTATCCCCACTTTAGAAGTGAGTCAAATTGAGAAAGTAAAGTTTTATAAATATAGTGTATCCCACACAAACCCACACAATTATATCCAGTGTTGAAAACCCAGGCATTGAAACAGTTTGCATAGCGTCCATCCGCAGACACACCAAATTGAATATCTTCAGGACAACGGTCGAAAAGATCCTGATTTTTTGATGCGATTCATGGATTCTAATACAGACTCTAGAGAAAACACTGGATGAGCCATACGCAAGAATACTGTGGAAAATAGAAATGGAAAATCCAAGCGATCACAAGACCAGTCAAGAAATGCACGGCTCCATCTCACACTAAACGGGACAAATTTAGCGAATGCAATGCAAGCCCAAACCACTTTATTGAAGCCTTTATGTAACCACACTAAGAGGACGACAAAAGTAAGCAAACTATCAATCAATCAATCAGTCAACCATCCAACCAGCCAGTCAATCAATAAGTAAATTACTTCCAACAACAACAAAATAACAGAACGAAACATGTTATTATGAAACACAACATCATTTGCAACACGTATGTATCTTATTGTCTGATTATATAACTTCCACGTTTTGTTAAACAACACTAATGTGCTAAATAACACAAACACACACCACACGCACGCACGCGCGCGCGCACGCAGGCACACACACGTACACGCACGCACGCACGCACGCACACCACATACCACCAGTTGATAGAGTGATACAGAAAACGACATTATACTAGATACATAGGAAGATATCGTGTAACAATAGTGTAGAGTCTGTTTTAATGTTATTTATTGACTTGCATTGCAGCATGTGTTTATTTTTGTCAATATATTCCATACACTGTTGGCGCAGATGTAGAAGTAAAACTATTTGATATGGCGGGATACTTGTAATTGCTAATTTATTTATAACTTGCATATGTCATGCTGGACCGTATAATGTCAATGGTTCGGTGGATGTGCAATCGGTAAATTGATGCGATGCGGGCGTATGTTGTGCTTTGTGTGTGCTTTAACAGCAGATAATAAACTCATGATACAGCAATGTTTCATTAGATTTTATGCGTTCTTATTGATTTTTGCCTGCTGTAATGTCTAGGTATTGTCATGCTCAGTGCAAGTGACATTCACACTTTGCGTATCGATACCAAATAACGTGCGACCAGCGTAGGTACGATTCAGCTACCACAGGCTAACTTCCCAGCTCATCCTCCGTTGTGAAATTGTGATCTCAACTTTAATTCTCACTTCAGTCAACAATTTGACGAGTTCATCCTTTTCCGAAGGTGAGATATTTTATTTACGCGACTATTTATTAACATGTTTTTAATATTGATATAAACCAGGTTAGAATATATTATAACTGATCATTACACACGGGTTTTACATGAGCCGTGCGATTCTATGGTGCAGTACACATTCTAGAATCGAACGTTCTTGATCCGGATGGAACTAAATGGCGCGTGCGATAACAAAGTCAAGCCGCCCGGTCGCACTGTCGCTGGGCGTCTTGCCTGATTCATGGGCTATGCTTACTTTCTGTGTCGTAAAGATAAACGATTAATGTTTGAAACATGTTGTCGGTACATGTTCTCCGCATTCTTCCGCACTATTGTAGTGACACTCAGCCATATGCAATTTCAAGGTTCCCCATTGCCACTCTCCGCTGCGCACGTTCGATGCCGACATTCGGAAATGTTATTGTTCTGAGGCTTAACGATAATCGACTGAAACAACATTGAACATAGAACGTAGTCCCCAACTCTTAATAACAGTTAAGGCGTGTGAAATAAATATATTCGCGGGCGATGCACCTCGCAAAGGTAGCATCTTATTATAATCGTACAAGTGTATGTTTGTTTGTACGTATGTATGTATGTATGTATGTATGTATGTATGTATGTATGTATGTATGTATGTATGTATGTATGTATGTATGTATGTATGTATGTATGTATGTATGTATGTATGTATGTATGTATATATGTATGTATGTATGTATGTACGTCATTATAAAGTACCTAATGGTGTTACACTAAAGTACCTAATGGTGTTACTTTAAATATCGACAAAGGTATGGTGACTATTAGATAACTTATTGAACGCTTGTCAATATGGTATGACATAGCTGGCACAGCTCTGAGCTGGTTTTCATCATACTTAGCTGATAGATACCAAATATTGAAGATAGCTGATTGCTTTTCATGTGGCGTTCCTCGGGGTTCTGTTCTTGGCCCATTACTTTTACTATTTACACTACTCCAATCAGCTCAGTTACTCAAAAACACAACTTGGATTACCACCTATATGCAGATGGTACACAGACGTATCTTTCCTTGGCCACCTCGAATACAAATTGCTCCTTAAACCAGCTCAGAGTTTTCTATATGATAATTATCTTCAACTGGATGACTGACATAAAACTAAAGTTAAATGCATATAAAACAGAGCTGCTTATTATTGGTAAACAAAAGCAACGTGGTAAACGTGATTGTTTTTTCCCTCACCTATGCTGAGTCATAATTCCACACCGGCCCTCTCAGCACGGAAGTTAGGAGTCATCTTTGATAATAATTAACATTTTAGACAGCACATTTCACAAACTTGTCGTTGCTATTTTTATCACAATGGTTACCTTCGTCGTATTCGCCATTACATGTCTTTTGTTGTCACCAAACTATTGCAACTGCTCTTTTTAGCAGTATAATTTACTATTACAATTTCCCTTGTCATAATGTTGCTCCCAAGGACGTATTGAAATGGGAGTTACCCGGTCTCCTCGTTTCTCTCACTCCACTACCACTTCTTATATCATTGCAGGAACCAATATATTTACCTTCACGGCTCACTACTGCAAGCCAACCTAGACAACTTCGACCATCTAATTCTAATCTACTTTTAGTTCCCAGTGTTAAGACAAATGTCGGAACTTGAGCTTGTTCAGTTGCTGCACCGATTCTTGAACTCACTCCTTGTTAGTGTAAAGTATGTAGGAAATATAATAACACTTTGTCGTAATCTAAATCCCATCTGTTTAAGCTTGCTTATTCTCCATAGCTGCCCAACGTACCAATTCAAATGTTTACAACTGTAGCTGCTTATCGATTAGAAACTGCTTAACCCATTTTGTTTTGGAGCGCTTTTAGCGCAATAGAAGTATTTTATGTTGTATTGTACGTATGCATGTATGTGTATAAATATGTACATATGTATGTAATAGCACTGTGTATATATGTATGTATATATGTATGTATGTATGTATGTATGTATACGTGTATGTATGTATGTATGAATGTATGTATGTATGTATGACTATTTGTATGTATGTATGTATGTATGTAAGTATGTATGTATGTATGTATGTATGTATGTATGTATGTATGTATGTATGTATGTATGTATGTATGTATGTATGTATGTATGTACGTATGCATATTTGTATGTATCTTTGTATGTATATTTGTATGTATGTATATATGTATGTATGTATATATATTTGTATGTATGCATGTATCTTAGTATATATGTATATATGTATGTATGTACGTATGTATCTTTGTATGTCTGTATATGTGTATGTTATGCTACTCCTCCAAGATGCTTTCCATCTCGGGCTCCCAACTTTCAGGGGTTCGTCTACGACCCACGGTCAGGTCGTCTCAGTTTTAGTTGATCGAATTTCACCCCGCTGTTTTCCGTTTTACGAACAATCGAATTACCCTTTGTAGTTATTACATACAATTGTTCACAACGTCATGCGTCTTTTATTTGATTTCTCTGAAGTTACGTAATACAAGGGCAAGGCTTCGGTAGACGTTGCTATAAATCTAGTATCACGCCGCAATTTCGAGAGACATTGACTGGCAGCCCCACGTGTAAGGCATATATGGATATTTCTGAGAACATTTATAAATATTGTTGTCGTGACAGTCACTTACGAGCTACCACGTTATTCCCTCCAGAGGATGGGCATTTTTAAAATATAAATAATTATACATAATTATAAGATAGATAATTGTAATTCACACCGCAAAAATAAACATATCTGGAAAGTGAAGCATCTCTGTAGTCCTGCATGACATTAATTTTACTATTGCTTCCTGATCTTTGTTTTTAACACGGACAGACCTACATACAAGTAATTATGAAATTTCGACACCAAAATAGACTGCACGCAGTATATAAGATTCACAACTTTTCCTCGTCTACGTTTGAATTGTAGCCAGTGTCCGCTGTTGCTTATGTTTACCTGCTTATATCGAGTGGGTTCCTTGCATTGATGTCTTGATATGTAACATTCACATCAACATTTAACTACACTCATAGATGAGGTTAATAATTAAAATAATAAATAACAAAGTGGTTCCACACAAATAAACTTTCCGTAAATATTACAAAAACAGAACTACATTATGTTCACAAGCAATTCAAATTAACGGTTGTAACACTATTTTCTATATTTAATTTACACCGGCAATACGCTGCAAGAAAGAGGATTCCCAGTGTTATATAAATATTATTATGTCTGAATGCTAAAGTACCTTTTGTCTTCACATTCCAAGTTCAAGCATCAGCTCTTGCCTACACAATATCTAAACGCACGACAGCGAGAGTGAACTAGTAATTAAGTATGTTCACCAAAGCAAAATAATGGGTATGCAGGCCAGTAGCGCTGGTGTTTTTTGAGTGGATGCGTTTTTTGGCAAAGCGGAAGTGGAGGTCCGGGCGGGTGGTTTACCTAACACATTGCAATGTTGGACCATTTTGTTCCATTAAAACAAAACATAAAATATTTTGTTATTTATTTATATTAATTATCTCATCCAACTTCCAAGTTACATTATCTATAATGATATAGGCCTACAATAATTAATTGGATCCGCAACCTGCGGCCTGTCGAGATATTTCGTTCCGCCTATGCTTTCGTGGACACTGCAAAACAAAATGTGAAAGTGCAGCACACAATGGGCGTCGTCGTGCAGACAGTGAGCTGGGTTCGCACTAGCGGTTTAAACCACCAACAGTTACAGCACCGTCTGGACGGTATTGATCCACAATATCGATACCTCGGTGCATTCACTGGGAAATGTCACATTTGTCACGATCGTGGAGGCGTAACTGTTGGTCGCTCGTCTGAGGCACAACTATCGGCTTCTGGCTCCGGGCATACGTGTGCTGCTGCACTAATGACGATACGCTTTGTTCACTGTACCGGTCACAGCAGCCGTGTACCCTGGTATGATACCTCTACCAGCAGGCATGTATTTTAATAAGATTGTCCATGTTGCATCTCGCAATTGTTTTTAATTGTTCATCTGTACAAAGCACCTCCAACACTGCCGTCTTCCTCTTCTTTTTTGGCAGGTCAGACATTTTTTTTCACTTGGGTCTCTTCATTCATGATTTTTAATTAGACTGGCTTTCGTGCCTACATACCCCATGTCCCATCTCCATGAAATAGTGACGGGATATTTCTTGCTGCATTCATGATTGTCAATAACGTTGACAATGTCGACCTCGCAACCACTATCAACGACCTGTGTCGTGTCAACAATGGATCACTCTACAAAGAAATGTCGTTCTAAAGCGTGGCATTTTAGAAATGTTAAATGCTATTGAAAACCCACTCCATTATTTATAATAATAGAAGCAAACCTGAAACAAATTTGCGTGTAATTGTAAGATATTTTAAATATAATTTATTGCATAATTTTTTTCAGGTCAGTCTTTCAAACTATTAGTTAGATGATTACACATTACACAAGAAGCAGAACGTTTACTCTATAAGATGGCCCTGCTTATTAACCCGTCTGCTAAATTGCTGACGTTGGTATCCCCACTTTAGATGTGAGTCAAATTGTTAAAGTAAATTATTATAAATACAGTGTATCCTACAAAAACCCACAAAATTATATCCAGTGTTGAAAACCCTGGCATTGACACAGTTTGCAGAGCGTCCATCCGCAGACGCACTAAACTGGATATCTTCAGGACAACGGTCGAACCGATCCTGATTTGTGGATGCGATTCATGGATTAAATTACAGGCTCTATAAAAAAACACTGGATGACCCGTACGCAAGAATGTTGCGGAAAAATGAAATGTAAAATCCACGCCACGATTTCATGACCAATCAAGAAATGCACGGCTCTATCTCACACCAGACGCGACAAATTTACAATGCGAGCCAAAACCACTGTACAGTAGTCTTCATGTTACCAAACTAAGTGGACCACAAATGTAAGCAAAATATCAACCAACCAACCATCCAACCAACCAATAAGTAAGTTATTTCCAGCAATAACAAAACACAGAACGAAACACGTTATTATAAAACACAAAACCATTTGCAACACGTAAAATGAAAGTATAAATAAACATTAAAATATTGGAAAAGGGGTGACATTTTTTTTATACATATGCTTATTTCACCCCAACCAGAACATTTATTGACATTGACACATTTACCAATTGCTTTCTGTTCGTGAGGTACCTTTGAATACAATCATTTGCTAATCCAGGCGCACCACAATAATACAATTTTCTGATAATGATTCCACGTTCTACTGTATCGAAAGAAATAATTATTAATTTATTTATTATTATTCTTTTTGTTTGCTAATTCTAATGAATCTTCACTATATTGTTCAACTATCACTCTGCCTCACGTTGTTATATTGTGCTAGATTGATGGATTACGTCCACTTGTTGTAATTTTCTATATGTGTCACATTTACTATTATTAACGTATTTTTTTGAAAAGTTAACAAATACTCACTATATTGTTCAATTAACAATTCGTTAGATTGTGCTAGATTGCTAGATTACGACGTCCAATTATTATTTTTATTTTTTTTCATATTTAGTATTACTAACATAAATGCCAACTTGCAGCATCATTCCATGACACGATTACGATACGTAATCTTAGGTGGTTCTCGTAATAAGCCCCTTGGGATTTCCAGAGAATATCCTGAGTTACTAAATCAAATTATTTATGCCCGTATCTGTAATAACATTGTAAATGAATAACCAAATTCACTCACATTGATTAATTGATTAATTGATTGATATATTGAAAACCTTTCTAAGATCAATAAATACGCCCATTGTATGTTTTTTTTGCTATCGGTAGCATTTTATATTTCCTCTATCAATTCCATTACCTCTTGTAAAGTGGACATAGTATATGCACATAACCCGTAGTGACTCGAGCTTAATATATTGTTCTGTTCCGGTAACGAACATTTTGTCCAACAGTTTTGAGAATTGTGGTAAGGGAGAAATTAGTATAGAATTTGGTAAGGTAAGCTTTAGCACAGTTTTTTTTAGCGTTGGTATAACTTTCGCAATTTAATTCTTGATGGCTAAAAACTACCTCCTAAATAATCAAATATTGAAATGTTTTCATCTGGTGATGTGTCTATCCTCAGGCATTAAATGAGTTGGATAGTTCGTGGACTGAGGACTGCCGTTGTTTTCGTATCGCGGTATTCAAAATCGCCCACAGTTCTATAGCCTCTCCTCTCTTTTGTGAATGAAACGAAGGTTGTACAATGTGCTAAATGTGTAAAAAAAATCAGTGTCCAGGTTTATATATTTTACATCTTTATAACACATTTTCCCACTTTTCTTGCCTCAGACTTTCAATAAATAAAAGGACGTGTTCGTCCTTTAACTACCTTGCAACTTTTAAGATATAGAGGAAGTCGGGGCAAACCGCCCAGGTACATTCGATGCCGAGAAAGAATCGTTTGGGTGTATATCATCTATGTGCTATGAATAATCTAGTTCATTATCTCAGGTACATTCTTTGTGTTGAAAAAATGTGTCAATTTAAGCGGTGGTTCTATCTTGGGGAATGAACCCCACCCATGGGTGGAAAAAAGCCCAGAGGCGGACGTTCGCAATATTAAAATGTTTTATTTGAATATGTTTTCATATAGCGCCCGCAACCGATACATATGTAGCATTACTACAATCATGTTTGCATATTTTATACATTTATTGGTTTTGTCTCAGTTTCCCGTGGCTACTATAAACAGTCCCATTTCTGTGAAGACGTTTTGGGTAATTTAAAAGCTCAAAGTGTAATGTGAACAGACTTCGATGTGTCTGCTTCTGCTGCAACCCTAGGGTAATAAGATGGACATGATACAACCCTAGTGTAACAAGATGGATATGATACAACCCTAGTGTAACAAGATGGACATGATACAACCCTAGTGTAACAAGATGGACATGATACAACCCTAGTGTAACAAGATGGACATGATACAACCCTAGTGTAACAAGATGGACATGATACAACCCTAGTGTAACAAGATGGACATGATACAACTCTAGTGTAACAAGATGGACATGATACAACCCTAGTGTAACAAGATGGACATGATACAACCCTAGTGTAACAAGATGGACATGATACAACCCTAATGTAACAAGATGGACATGATACAACCCTAGTGTAACAAGATGGACATGATACAACCCTAGTGTAACAAGATGGACATGATACAACCCTAGTGTAACAAGATGGACATGATACAACCCTAGTGTAACAAGATGGACATGATACAACCCTAGTGTAACAAGATGGACATGATACAACCCTAGTGTAACAAGATGGATATGATACAACAATAATGTAACAAGATGGACATGATACAACCCTAGTGTAACAAGATGGACATGATACAACCCTAGTGTAACAAGATGGACATGATACAACCCTAGTGTAACAAGATGGACATGATACAACCCTAGTGTAACAATATGGACATGACACAGCCCTAGTGTAACAAGATGGACATGATACAACCCCAGTGTAACAAGATGGACATGATACAACCCTAGTGTAACAAGATGGACATGATACAACCCTAGTGTAACAAGATGGACATGATACAACCCTAGTGTAACTAGATGGACATGATACAACCCTAGTGTAACAAGATGGACATGCCATGCAACTCCATATGGCTACTTCGAAATTCTTATTGTCGAGCCTCATAGCTAGATCGGGTGGGGCATTTCGCCCCACATGGGCGTTTTACCCCTTCTTACTCTATCGAAATTAATAATGGATCGTATCACAGAGTATTAACAATGTCCAAGTCATTTCGTTTAGCAATGCAACAGTACAAACATTTGCGCTCGTTTGATGTGACATTGATGTGACATTTGTCTGTGACATTTGTCTGTGACATTTGCCATTAACATGTGGGATATTATTAGGTAAACAACATGATACAATTTCAGGACAGTGTTCTGCAAACATTGATGACCTGCATAAAGTCTTCAGCGGGGCAGTCATGTAGGATGCAGTATTCCTACACAGCCCCATAGAAGGCACACAGTTTAATGAGGTAATTGATAACCCCTAGTGTTGGCACGCCTTTAAGTAGGAAATATTCCTGACTCACTAATTTTTTTTAATATTGCTTCAAACATTAAACAAAATGTGAAGTATGAATACATAAAAACATATCAAAACCATTTGTTCTAGACATTAAGCTTCGAAACTTAGTATAAATTAATTAATTTCCTTCTGGTATCTGGATCACAGGTTCATGTATATGTTGTTATGGACCAACTCTTTACTTATTATTATCTCTGAATGTTATTATTATTACCTCTGAATGTTATTATTATTATATCTTAATGTTATTATTATTATCATTATCATCTATATTCGGACTCAAGACGCACAAACATATTACACATTAAACAAATTATAAGTTAGAAATAGCAGCTAGACAAAAATATATTGTGCTGAGGTATGAAATCACAGCCTTACATTCTTCCATATAATTTTGCATTGTCGTAGTATGTATTGATATTTCACATTTCTTTACACTTATGCTTAATAGCACTCATATGCGCATACAACAGTTCGTGGTGGGTCATGTTATATTTAGACATACTGTGTCTTACACTTATTCCATAATGGACCTATAGGCAAATGTATTTTTTTTGCTTTATAATTAACCACCATGTTGTCTGACTAGGCTACTCTTCTGTAAAACGTACGTGTGGACGTACACTTCACTTTTCACTATGTGAAATGCACAAATGCTATAATCATCTTCAACATATTACTGATTGAAATACAAATTTTAAATGCATATATTGTGAAGAATCAGAATATTCATTTAATTTTGTTTTAATGTTTTAAGAACAAAATCATAATTTTCGCCATTCCGCAGGAAGCCTGGTGTTCGGTCAGTTATCTTTCTTTTTCAAACTAAACATATGTTTGTTTTCTCAGGAAAGCTCATGCAGCATAACTAGTAAAGAAACATAGACCAAAGAGATCATTATGACAAACAATTAACCGTGAAAAGTGGCAACATCCAATAACGTCCATGCAAATTTTAATAACCGTGGTGTACAAAAGTAGTATTACAAATATTCAAACAGCACTATGTAAACTAACAGATGTTTTTAATGCAGACAGATTCACATGTCAGCTCTAAAAAAATGTAAAGCTCCACAATACCAATCATTAATTATTGTCGGAGTGTTCTTAATATGATACATTGTTTAATGAACAAAATACAATTTGAATCTCTTCTGTTGTTTTATGAATGATGCTTAACACAGTTAGTATGTTCTTATTCTTTTAAAAGACAAATATTTGTTATTTCAAGAAGCCTTTGTATCCAGGTTTGTGCAACATAATAAAGAGAGAAACGGGAAAACTCTTTGGATGAGATGTAAAATAAAGAACAGTGAACTGCAATATTAAATAAAACATGGATGCATGACAAGTTTCGTAATCAATAATTTAGCGCATGCAACTTGACATTTAATAATAAAAATAGTTTATTAGTACATGCACTCCAGTATTTATTGCTTTATTTATTGTTCTCAAAGTTTTTTTTAAAGAATTTTGCTCTATTTGGCATACCATGGTATACCATGGTAAACCATGACATTACATTGTAAACTGTGGTATTCCATGGTTTACCTCTTTCAAAACTCCATGGTATTTTACCATGGCTTCTCTGTTTCAAAGCACCATGGATTACCATGGTTTTATTGGTACATCATGGTATTTTACCATGGTTTACCATGATTTACCATGGTTTACCTGTATATTTATCAGGGGGAACAGGACGGAAACAATGAGCAGACAGTAAACAACCTGTGACATCCAACGCAAGCGAGCTGACAGTAAACAACCTGTGACACCCAACGAAAGCGAGCTGACAGTAAACAACCTGTGACAACCAACGAAAGCGAGCTGACAGTAAACAACCTGTGACACCCAACGAAAGCGAGCTGACAGTAAACAACCTGTGACACCCAACGAAAGCGAGCTGACAGTAAACAACCTGTGACAACCAACGAAAGCGAGCTGACAGTAAACAACCTGTGACAACCAACGAAAGCGAGCTGACAGTAAACAACCTGTGACACCCAACGAAAGCGAGCAGACAGTAAACAACCTGTGACACCCAACGAAAGCGAGCTGACAGTAAACAACCTGTGACACCCAAGGAAAGCGAGCTGACAGTAAACAACCTGTGACACCAGCAGCGCGAGAGAGAGATAAAGAGAGGGGGGGGGGGGTGAAGGGTGGAAGGTGGAGGAGGGGTAAGGAAAACGGGAGATACCTTTGATGGTAGGCAGATTTCTTTCTGACAAAACCTAATGTAGGTTGTTTGATGTAGATATTTTATAACACACTCCACATCATCGTCTGAGCCACACTTACCTGCTTCTAACACCGGACATACGTGTGCTGCTGCACTAATGATGTGAGGCTTTATGCATTGTACCGTTCACGGCAGACGTGTACCCTGGTATGACATCTTTACCAGCGGGCATGTATTTGATAATATGTCCATGTTGCATCCCGCAATTGCTAGTAATGTTTCACCTCTGTAGAGTGACCAACGGCATACATAGCACCATCAAAACTGCCGTCTTCCACTTCTCTATTTGGACGACCAGGAACAATGTTCTCCTTGGCATCTTCATTCAGGTGTTTAATTCAGACTAGCCTTTGTGCCTACATATATCATGTTCCATCTTGCTGACATAGTGACGGGGTATATCTTGCTGTACCCATGATTGTCAATTACATTACAACCGCTAGCAATGACCTGTGTCATCCTTACTAGCGCCGCAGCGTCATCATTTAAAAATATTCTGCATCGAGTCCCTCTTTATCTTGCAGGTGGCCTTCATATTGTCGTGAGCTTGGTAAAAGCCTCCCAGAAGCAGGATAATATCTTGAATCTCGTCTCTGTGTATGTTCGCAATAGTAAGTTTTTTCCAAGTTCGCATGTGACCTTATCCACAAATAAGGTCACAGGCTAATGCGATGGCGTCGCCAACGCATTTCAGCGCAGCAGTGTATGCTAATGATGTTGTAATCACATACAGTCACCAAATTTTACTTGCTTGTGCTTTGGCAACCAGGCACAGAACGCAGAAAAGCGTGTCAAGCCTACATCTCTCTTACATTATATATACAGCAGTTTTGATGTTGTCACACATCGAACAAATCTCCAAAATAATGTGTTCAAATGTGAACATGATACAGATCGTTAATTCTACTCGTCGAATTGTTTGCCTTAAGTGTAGGAGAAGTGATTTTTCTATATTTTAGCGTAGCATTTGCGGATTCAAATGCTGTAAATATAGCAGGCGCAGGAGGTTACATACTTTCTATATTACACCAGGTGGCGCTAGTAGCCAGTTGCCACATGCGCCTAGCTGGATAATGTCACAAATCGAATGTTTGTTAGAGCATGTCGTCGTGTGGTCACTGCTGAGCCAAAACAACTTTTATAATAATTAATGGAAACGAACATTTCACGTTAGAATACATAAAAGCCGTGCGTAATGTTCAGTATAATTTCCAGTTTCACGTACTTGAACAATAGACGATATTGGCAAAACTTGCGCATTAGTACTATATTTTTAGGCAAACTCACCCCCAGTGATGTCAGTAACATCTTTATTTAGTTTGGTAAACTCCTATT
>OY759261.1:39889495-39916995 GCA_963662155.1 Lamellibrachia columna | reverse complement strand
AAATAATGGATGTTATGGAGACAGTATATAATATACCACATTTATACTTCGGTATAGTTTGATTAAAAACAATAGAACTGTATACTTACATATGATTAAATCTTCGTCTACGCAGTACAGCGACACCTATCGGTTTGTCTCAGCGAAGATGCATCAGTGGGAAAGCCGTGACTTAGCAGCAGTGCAGCTTTTTTGCGCGCCTTTGTTGACAGTCGCTCGGTATTTTGTATATACTCGGTAACGTCAGTGGTATAAATGTCATAACACATTGGGGCATTTGGCTATACTTCTAATCTATCATTGATACTTCTCGTGCATGTGGGAACGAACAATGCAGAGAAGGGGGGAACGTCAGCCATCATTGGTAAGTACAGGAGGTTGATCGAGACACTTAAAGAGGCACGAGTTGGACAGATTGTATTGTCGGGGATATTACCAATAATGGGAGGCAGGGGTGAGGAATATAGGAACTGTAGGAGGATGGCGATCAACACACAGGTACAGAAGGTATGTATGGAGGAGGGAGTAGGCTTCGTAGACATGTGGTTACACTTTGTGGGAAGAGGTGACTTTTTCATGAGAGATGGACTTCATCTGACAGAGAAGGGCGCTGCAGTTCTTGGGTGTGAGTTTGTCAGAGTTGTCGACGAGGGCACAGGTACCATAAATTATTTAAACTAGATGCGCAGGGGGAACTGACAGAGAAAACTCAAAGGAGTCCTACTAAAAATACACATCGGAAGAAATGTTCACCAATAATTTCGGACAATGAACTTAAATGTGTATGCTTAAATGCCAGGAGCATAGTAAATAAAAAAGTGAGTTAGACATTATGGTAGCAGATATTGATCCTCATGTAATAGGCATCACAGAATCATGGGCAAATGAAGATATAGTAGATGCTGAGTTAGCACTGCCATGCTATGTAATGTTTAGGAAGGATAGACAAGTAAGAAGGGGAGGTGGAGTAATTTTATATATTAAAGAATCTATCCAAGCATATGAAATAACACTGAAAAGTGAAGCAGATAGTGTGGAAGCAATTTGGTGTAACATAGTTACCAGGAACTCAACATTAACAATATGAGTAGTTTATCGTAGTCCTAACATAGGACAAGAGGAAGATGTAAAATTACAAAATGCGATAAGGGATGTGAGCAAGGGAGAATGTGTTATAATGGGTGATTTTAACCATGGCCATATACAGTGGGAATCATTAGAGAGTGCTGGAGGTGACGACCATCAGTTTCTACTTCTAACACAGGATTGTTTTCTTACTCAACATGTCTTGGAACCAACCAGAGGTGGGAATGTGTTAGATTTAATTTTGTCTTCTCAAAATGAACTAGTTGACAATGTTAAAGTACACGGACCTTTGGGTTCAAGTGACCATAACCAAATCCATTTTAATATAAAAGTAAAAACAGGGAATACATATAAAAACAATGGAGGAGGAACTTCAACAAAGGCAAATATAAAGTGATGAGAACATATCTAGCAAATATAGGTTGGAATAACTTGCTGAAGAACAAGACAGCAACAGAATACTGGACTTGTTTAAAATATGAGATTGAGGGCATTATTGAGAAATGTGTTCCATTAAGAAAACAAGGGAAAAGGTCCAGGAAAAAACACCTGTCAAAAGAAGCTATTAGAAAAATTGCTCACAAACAGATGCTGTGGAGGGACTATAAACACACTGGAAATGTAGAAGACTACACAAACTACAAAGAGGCACTTAACCTAGCTACAACTGAAATTAGAAAATCTAAAAGAACCTTTGAACAACAATTGGCAGGTAATATAAAAAATTACAGCAAGAGTTTCTATGCTTATGTAAGGAGTAAACAGAAAGTTCGAGATAAGGTCGGACCACTGGAAAACAACAGTGAAAACATAATTTCAGATGGGTTCCAAATGGCAGAGGTCCTGAATGAGTATTTCAGCTCAGTTTTTACCACAGAAGATATCAGCTCACTTCCAGTTCCATTGACTAAATTTGAGGGCAATAAATCAGAACATTTAGGGCAGTTATTTGTAACTCCTGAGATGATAGCAAAGAAAATTAAGAAGATGAAAGATAATAAATCACCTGGAGTTGATGGGATACCACCAAAACTGCTTAAGGAAATTGTTGAGCAAATTAGTACACCACTTGCAAATTTTTTTTAACTTGTCACTAGAAGAAGGAATAGTTCCTTCAGAATGGAAAGAAGCAAACATTACGCCGCTATTTAAGAAGGGATCGAGGAAGAAGCCAGAAAATTACAGACCAGTGAGTTTAACATCAGTTGTATGTAAATTACTCGAAACATTAATTAGAGACCACATGGTGGAATTCCTTGTAAAACATAAATTAATAAATACATCTCAACATGGATTCCTAAAAGCAAGGTCATGTCTAACCAATCTCTTATGTTTTTTGGAAGAAATTACAAAGTGGGTAGATGACGGGTCACCAGTGGATGTTGTCTACTTAGATTTTCAGAAAGCTTTCGATAAAGTGCCACATCAAAGATTGTTACTTAAACTAAAAGCCCATGGCATAGGCAATGATGTAATCAACTGGATAGAAAAATGGCTTACACACAGAAGACAGAGAGTAATAGTAGATGGTGAGATTTCAAACTGGAAATCTGTTTTGAGTGGGGTACCACAGGGATCAGTATTAGGCCCTATACTGTTTTTAATATATATATAAATGATTTGGAGGATGACATATCTAGCAAAGTACTCAAATTTGCAGATGACACAAAAGTATTCAGAAATGTTACTAATGATACAGATAAACAAAGTTTACAGGATGATCTAGAAAAAATAGTTAAATGGTCAGAAAAATGGCAAATGTTATTCAATTTTGGGAAGTGTAAATGTATACACATAGGACATGGAAATATGGACGAGGAATATAAAATGGGGGGTGCTGTACTAGGTAGAACCACACAAGAAAAGGATTTAGGAGTAACATTTAGTGCTGACATGAAACTTTCAGAGCAATGTGGGATTGCTGCTTCGAAAGGAAATCAAATTCTAGGGCTAATTAGGAGAACTATCACATATAAGGAGAAACATCTAATTGTACCCCTGTACAAAGCAATAGTTAGACCACATTTTGAATATTGTATTCAAGCATGGAGGCCATATCGTAAAAAAGACATAGACAAGCTAGAAAGAATACAACGAAGAGCAACTAAAATGATTCCAGAATTAAGAGACCTTAGTTACGAAAGTCGTTTATTACAGTGTAGTTTGACAACACTAGAGACCAGGAGACTAAGAGGAGACCAAATAGAAGTGTTTAAAATAGTGAACGGTTATGAGGATGTTAATAGGAATATGTTCTTCAAACTTAAAGAAGGCAGTAGAACCAGAGGTCACAAAGCAGCATTAGTTAAGGAGCAGTGTAGGTTGGACATGAGAAAGTACTCTTTCTCACAGAGGGTGATAAATAAATGGAACAAACTGCCAAATAATTGTGTTAATGCTAGTAGTGTGAATATGTTTAAAAATAGAATTGACAGATATCTGATAAGGGCGGGCTACACATAGATGAGAAAATTGTTGGACTCTCGATAAGCCATTGGCTTCCTTGTCCACTTGCCATCTGGAACTTGTTGTTCGAGATGGCAATCTTGTTAAATCTTGTTAAATTAAGTTGTCGATCGTACTTGTGTAAAATAATATTTACCACAATCAGTATGTCTATGTCATCCGCTCGGTATCGCCAAAACCAACCCCAAGCTAAAATAGAGGTATATTAGGTTAAAAAAAGTTATCATATAGCGCGGTATCCAGTCATCGGGCTACTCAAAGCGCTTTACACTTCACTCCCTGGCAGACCTGTTCATTCCAACGCCATTTCGACTTCTCTTGGAAGCAGTTTTACAAAAGGTTTATCGATTTTTCGAAGCCAATTTAACTGGTGTATTTTTATGTAGATAGTTCAGCAGAACATACGACCATTTAGTTTTTATTTACATTGGGCGTTTGTTGTTGAATATTTGTATAAGCTCGGTATCTCTAAGACTACACCAGCACATATAATGTCCTGGGGAAACATTCGTAGAACAAAAAGAGCTTAGACTCGTTGATGGTTCAATAATGAACTATATACCGTTATATCGCAAACAAAGACGACACTTTTGGTTATTCTTAGAGTTTGATTCGTTTAGTGTAAAAGTATCAAAGCCAAAACTTCAAAAAAGTGTGTTTGTCCCTTTCTGTTTTAATGAGCCAAATGTCGCGTTTGACAATTTTTAGTTTCTTAATTTACCAGATGCAGCATCAAAACAGCTTTTTTGTTACATGATATCACTCACAATCACTAATTTTTGTTGTGACTGTATGATTTTGTAACCGAGATAATCGTGTTTTAAACTTCATAGTGGAAGGTTTAGTACGTTTATTTGTTTACGATGATGTTGCCTTGGCAACCGGTTTATGAAACAATCAATGACAACGTTCACTTTGGAGACAGCACAAGTGATGCAGTGTCAAATAGCACAACAGAGACAACGATGAGCACAATACAAACGGTTACGAGGAGCAATATTAGTTTGAAAGAGAGCAATAGGGAAAGTGACAAGTTCACGGAGCACGTGCGGCATGAATAAGCGGAGCATAATGAAAAAATTAGCATAATAAACAACATAATCACAATAAATACAATTAACACAAGAAAGCATAGACGAGTTCAAGAAGCACAATGACTACATTGACAAGTTCAAGGAGCGCGAGAACATGGAACAAAAATACAAAATGAATACAATGCGCAAAATTATCAAAATTACGGCAATTGACACATTTAACTCAATTTATGACAACGCAATAAGTGTTGCTCCAGAAAACCTACCGTTTGGCGGAGACATGCCTAGCGGTGCCATATTCGTCCAACATATAGACACTTCGATCAAGGCAATTTCATATATGATTTATTATAAACGAGTTGGTTGTGTACACACACATACACACACACACACACACACACACACACACACACACACACACACACACACACACACACACACACACACACACACACACACACACACACACACACACACACACACACACACACACACACACACACACACACACACACACACACACACACATACACCTATTGAAATTTGTCGACATAAATAATGGATTACCGTACTGAACTTTCGAGATGCACTGCATTGGTTGCTATACATATCAGCAACAAATGATGCGCAGACATTGCACGAAGCTGTAATCACTGTTACAACAACATCTCCCACCGATACAGTTGCAGAGAGTAACCCATCCGTGTGGCGAAAGTCTAACAAGGCAGAGAACAATCGACGCCATTGCTATATTCAGCCAGTTTAGGTGATGTGTCTTTATTTACTGGGTTTGTAACTCTCTTGCGATGGTACGTTGGTACGTTTCTTTTGGGCGTCCTCTTTTAATTTTTCCATATGGTTTCCAATTCCACACCTGCTATGGTGTTCTTATTTGGGGCATTCTACCGTTATGTTCAAATTATATCCATGTTATTTTCTTTATTGTTTACTTGTTTGGCTACGTAATCGCTCTTTTCAGGACTTCCTCGTGTTTGATAAATTAGATTTAATGTTTAGAAGTGGTCTGAAAACGTGCTAGTTTATGTTCACTTGTTTTGCTGTTTCCATGTTTCAAAGCAATAGAGCAGGACTGGCATAATATTCTTTTTCAGCATTTTTATTTTGTTTTTTATCTAGGTGTTATATCCTTTAACCTCAACATTTTTTGCTAATTTTTTAAATGCTCCCCCATATTTTCCAAACCACTAATTGATGTCAATAGAACAGTATCCATCTACAAATGTAGGAGAAATGATTCATATCGGCAAGGGCCTTGTCATTCAGTTTGGTAAAAGGAATTTCGGCGGGATAATCTTGGAGCATCAGTGATTTTAATTTGGTGCAGTAAATTATCTGAGAAAGCATGGCATATTTGTTAAAATAATTATTACTATTACATATTTATTATACATAAACTTATATATATTAAGAATCAGTTGTTAGCATTTAGTCAGCGGCAGTATTTTAGTGTAAGTTAGTAACGCCGGAAAGTGAGCGAGCGAAAATAGGGTTTGTTTACAGTTCCATGATTAAGTTAATATAGTAAATTGTCAGAGAAAGATTGGAATATTTATTAGAATAAGTATTCTTAGTACACATGTATTATGTAAAAACTTGTTATATGCATATTTAAAGAAACCGGTTTTTCTCAACATTTAGTTAGAGGCAGTATTTTTAATAATTATACCACTGTATGAAGCAATAGTTAGACCTCATTTAGAATACTGTATACAAGCGTGGAGACCATATCGTAAGAAGGATATAGATACGCTTGAACGCATACAGAGGAGAGTAACTAAAATTATTCCAGAACTGAGGGACCTTAGTTATGAAGAACGCCTGAAAGAATGTGGTTTAACAACTCTAGAGACAAGGAAGTTAAGAAGAGATCAGACTGAAGTTTTTAAGATATTGAATGGGTATGAAAATCTTGATAGAAATATGTTTTTCTCACTCAAGAAAGATAACAGAACTAGAGGACATGAGGTAAAATTAGTAAAGGATCAGTGTAGATTGGATATCAGGAAGTACTCGTTCTCAAAGAGGACAATACATGAATGAAACAAATTGTCTACGGATTGTTCAACTGCTAGCATCGTTAATATGTTTAAAAATAAGGCTTCCTTGTCCACTTGCCCTTTAGGCCTTTGGCTTTGATGGCAAATCTTGTTAAATCGTGTTAAATCTTGAATAATCTATTCTCTGACTCAAATTCAGAGAGTGACAAAAGGATTTGTTTACAGTTCGTGAATTAAGTCCTTTGTTTATTCGCAGGAAAACAAACTGATTAAAAGCAGCATATAAGTTGATTAGATAGAACATAAATAAGCTAACTATTAAGAAACAGTTTTTGTTAAAAGTAAATCACAGGCAGTATTTTAGAGTCCCAGAAACATGGTCTTGGTCAAGTTTGACGTATTTATTTAGGTGTATCAAAATATCGTTTAAATTGTTGAACATTTAACAACTGATATAATTGTATTAAACGTTTTCGGTACAAAGTAGCTAACAGCATGATTTTAGCGTAAGTTGGTACATACTGAGTCTGATTATTTGGTTTACACAGTACACTAATACACACAGTACACTAGTTGGAAAACTGTTTTGGTTTCACACGAGCTGTGTAGATAGAGCGTAGTTAACAAGTGTATTATTTTAAAAATTAAAACCTAAATATTCCAGCCAAAGTGTTATTTTGAACACAGAAAACAGCCAGGTAAAAGTCACCAGGCATTTGGTATGCGAGAGATGTAACACCTAGATGCTAGGACTTCGTCAAGTCCACCCACCCAGAATTAGTCGACGTTTACATTGCGTGGTTTGTTTACATTTGATACTTGATATTGTCGTACGTTAAAGGGTAAAAACTGTGGTCATACTCACAGACCCAGGACAATTGGAAGAACACTTTACGAATATATCGGTGTGTACTTTTAAATGCAATTTTAATGTCAAATTGAACGATATTTGTAGGGATAGTAGACATACTACCCTATATCGCCCAGTGACGGGTGAATGCACATGCACACGAGTGGTCAGTGACATAGGCGAACGTCACGCTTGAGCAACCACTAGGATAACTCGCCGGTCGTCACGCGCCAGTGCTGCTTGACGTATCGATGATGAACATAACACGAGCTAAGCTTTTCACCCCACTGCATGGTCCACCTAGCGGCAGGCGAGGTGGGATAACTATGTGACACTCGGTTGAAATCGTGTTTTGCACGGCGAGCGACTCAATGGCGGAAAGCGCTAACAATCTTGCCGAGCTCACCGTCATTGACACCGTGCTTGCAAACTTAACCCTTTCGCCGCCTCAAACATCAACACAACTAACCGTGACAGCGGAACCTCCTAAACTTGTGACAAAGGCAAAGTAGAGAGGAAAAAAGACACAAACAACTTTCTGTATTCCACAGTGCAAACATAAAGAAACGGACGAACGACAATGCCACCTGTGTCAGCTGTGTGTCCACTACGAATGCGTTGGCGAAAAACCAGAGACGATCATTGGCGTGTGGAGTTGTCATGCCTGCAGACAACTGCCCAATGTTGTAATGCAACTGGTGGACAAAGTATCCAGTTGCATTACACCATTTTCGAAAATACAATGCTACATCTAAAAGAAAATAACGCTGGATTAATCAAACTGGTGAAGGCGCAGTGCGATGCAAATGATACCATCAGGGATAACAACTGTGCACTGGTCGAACAAGTAGCATGTCTTCGCAATGAAATAAACCATGGCAACGAAATCAGAGCAGTGAATGACAAACTTGACAAACTTTCGTCGGCAAATCTGACCCAGGCGCCTACTGAACGCGAATCGTAGTAACAAGTAGGAAAACATGCAGTCTTCATGTTTGACGACCAGATTGCACGGGACATCCACAAGCGTCTACGCCAAAGGACTTATCAAATGCCGTCCAGTGGAATGAGGTGTGCAAAGAGGCTGACGAACTCACTGTCGTCTGTAGCGAGGTAGTCATGTGTGACGCGGACATGACTCAAGTGAAGCAGGACTTGGATATATAGTGTAGCGAATGTGGGAAGACAAATCATGCCATCCAAGCAAGACGACATGAACATGCTGTGTTGTGCTTTGTTTATGGTCAAGAAGGGCCACAAGAGCAAACATAATACACGAAGAGGGACTAGGAAAGAGGCCGGAATAACAATGCTATTCCACGTATTGAAAATGGAGTGCTAAAAAATCGGTTTGTACTCACCCGTTACCTTAGCATACCACAACACAGCCTTTCAGTAAGACAAAGAGCTCATAAGGAAAATCCATCATAGCACAGAATCCATCATAGATTGTTAAAAACGTTTTAAAAATGCGTTTCACTAACATGCTCATGAAATCCACTATAAGCTACTGATAAAAATTTCCATGATCAGCTCCAAAGTGTGCACTATTGAGCAATATTAATAGAAAAGTTGTCAACATGTGGCTGGTAATACGACCCATCGACCACTTTTCAACAACATTTGGCTGAATTACTCACTGGGTGAAGAGAAAAAATGTGATTTTAAAAAAGAAGACGCCGTGTCACAGAGGACACTGTTTTTGTGATACACTTCAAGTGAAGTTTTGACAGTCTTCAGTAACAAATCTCGCGGTAGACAAAACCCATAATTTAAGAATTATTCCTCGCTAACATTTTGAAAACTTATTTGATTGTGTAAAACTGGATTTTTACGTAAAAGTGAGGTCAATATAACACGCGTAGTAAGTTAGGTCTTAGGAGCATTTTTAAGCAGCGTTTCTAAATTCTGTGAGCGGTTTTATGATTTATTTTCTCTGTTTTGATCATAGCTATGGAACGAAATCGATTTGTAATAGCCAAATCGTGCTTATGAGCTCATGTAAATGTTAGCGAAGCGGTACCCAATTGTGAATGCAGACAATTTAGTCACGCTCACGTACAATTCGTGATGGAGCACGCCAGGTTTTCTAAATGTCAACGCTCGGTCACTGAGTATTGAGAAATTAGATGAGTTGCTCGTGGTGGCACGCATGAACGACGTTGCCTGCGTGAATGTCACATAAACCTGGTTCAACGGATGCATGGCTTCAGATATTTTCGGACTAGCAGGTTTCTGTTGTGAAAGGAAGAACCAAGTGTAGAGAGGAGGTGGAGGAGTAGCGTGTTGTGTGGCAGAGACCGTGGTTTATGTTGTGAAAGGAAGAACCAAGTGTAGAGAGGAGGTGGAGGAGTAGCGTGTTATGTGACAGAGACCGTGGTTTCTGTTGTGAAAGGAAGAACCAAGTGGAGAGAGGAGGTGGAGGAGTAGCGTGTTGTGTGACAGAGACCGTGGTTTCTGTTGTGAAAGGAAGAACCAAGTGTAGAGAGGAGGTGGAGGAGTAGCGTGTTATGTGACAGAGACCTTGGTTTCTGTTGTGAAAGGAAGAACCAAGTGGAGAGAGGAGGTGGAGGAGTAGCGTGTTATGTGACAGATACCATGGTGTATGATCGGTTACATGATATTGAAGATGACAACACAAAGTGCTATGGATTAGATTGAAGCCCAATAAACTACAAAGAAAATGCTCATGTATTATCATCTACCACCCACCTGGTGCTGACAAGGGCTCGTTGCGGGAGTACCTGAACACTAGTATGGACACCTTTTTGTGACGTAGCTCAGACTGTGGTGTTACTTTAAGTGGATATTTTAATCAATTCAGTGACTCGGTTTTACGTGCACATTATGAGTATGAACAACTCGTTAAGGCAGCCACACGTAATACAAAATATTATACAAAATGTGGTCCAAAATGTCACCCGTGTACGGTTGTCCGACAGTGATTGACGGAGTGGGAACACCATACCACAAGATGGTGTTACTGGTCCCATCGTGTCTCCAAACACATGACACGGGCTTGATCATTACCATCGTTACCAGGCGCATGAGTAACAATGGACGAATGAATGAACGATAAAAGTTTACTTCAGCGCTGTCACATACCAGATGGGAGTATAGGTACACATTGCCTTTGTGCGAGGAACAGTTTAATCTCTTCCAGGAAACCATGGACTATCTACTGGGCACGTGTTTTCCGTACAAAACTTTGTCAGGTCATAGCACAGATAAACCATGGATCACAGATGGCTTCCTGCTCCTGATCAGACAGCGGCAAAGTGCTCGTATGTCTGGTGACATGGAACAGTCCAGAAGACTGAGGAATTTAGTGAATCCCACAGGGTTACAACTGCGCCACCACTTTTACCAGTAAAAAAATCGCATCACTCGAGGAATCATCGACACGTGACTGGTTGTAATGACATTTGTTAAAGTAATTATAATGATATAGTCAGTTTCAATGCAAAGTCCCTCCTATTGAGTGCGTTGCGGTCACGGTTGGTTTTTGTGAATGTATATTAATGTAAATTGAGGATAAATGTATTACTGCTGTTATGTACAAAATGTATTACTGCTGTTATGTACAAAATGTATTACTGCTGTTATGTACAAAATGTGCAATAATTATTGGTCCGTATTTCCCGGTCTTCGTCTGATTCTGAAGTAAATCTGGTTGTGAGAAGCAATGGCTCAGGCGGATCGTTTTAGAGTTGAGTGTAAGGAGTGTGCGAAGATGAAGCCAGCTGAACAATATCTGATTTTTAAGTTTACAATACCGCATGTTTACGGATGCAACCAAGGGCACCACCTGTTGGCTACATTAACGCTACAATTTTGCAGGCGTGACTAAGACAACATCGATGCAGTGTCCTTACAAACATGACATTGACATTAACTACAACACACCATTTACAATATGCACAGACTAATTTGCATCAACTACAATCGGACAAGTGCATTCGACTACACAAGGTCCGTGAAGAAAGTTCAGCTATAGAGTAATGACATCGGACTAATCAACGAGGTCGTTGTGGTTGTGCCAGTAAACACAGACAAACACCTGTCAATATATATATACCCAATCGATTGCAAATGTAAAGCCGATATATCGTGGTTGGTCTGGAAACGCTATCAAGTTGGCCAGAGTTTATTATATGTTGGGGTTTTCAAGCCATTAGCGTTCGGACCGGCTAGCCCACTGTGGAAGAAAAGTTAATTTAGTAGCTTACTGTTGAAGAGTAAAACACATAAATCAACCTCACGCCTCAGTGGCTCCTCTGGATACCACTACATAGCGGTCGTGGTCTAACGAAGCTCTAGCCAGGGGAAGGAAAACCTCAAATATAAACCTACTGCGGAGGGCCAACAACCTGCCAAGTTAAAAACCATGTTTTGGAAACGATACGTGCTACTTCCCCAGCTCGTTCTTCTTAGGGTTCCCCTAAGCAACCTGACGGAAAACCACTGAAAACGAAAATCTGGGGTGGAAGACATAGATGAAGCAAACAGGTGGGCAAAGAACTGGAGAAGGAGCACTGCAGCCTTATGGGCCATGGGGCCCGAGAGGATAGGACATTTACTAGATAATAAAACGGAAGTGTTATTATCTCGGAAGTCATGAATGCGGGTCGACCATCATTGCCAATTTGTAAATGATTGCACTGGCCTCCTGTCCGTTGTCGCATTTTGTTTAACATATGTACAGTTAACTATCAAACACTTTCATACAAGTAGCTCGCACATTTACAGTCACTGCTCACACCTACAAGACAGCCCAGCCAGCTTCCATCATCTAGTTCTAATCCACTTTTGTTCCCAGTGTTAAGACAAACGTCTGCCTAGAGCTGCCTCAGTTGCCGCACCAACTCCGTGGAAGACACTACATATTAGCGTTAAATCAGGCAGGAACAATATAAACATTTTGCCGTCAAACAAAAGCCCGCCTGTTTAAACTCGCTTATCCTCCATTGCTCCTTCGCGTGCCGATCCAACTGTTTACGACTGCAATTGTTAAACCGACTAGAAACGATCTAACCCGTTTGTTTTGGTGCGCTGTTGAGTCTGAGTTTCCCTAAGATTTTAGCGCAAATTTTGTTTTATTGAGTTATAATTATAGTAAATTATATCCCACTGGCATGAATATAGGATATCGAAAAGATAAAACAAACAAGCGAAGACGTGGTCAGAACTTATATCGGTTATTTGTTTACCCGCTGTGAAACCTAATATTTTGAACTGCTACAACTATCTTGCTCTAAGGAATCGCAGGAATTTGGGTTGATATTCACACCATCAAAATGAATGTGCAATTGTATCCTCTTGTGTGGCTGACTGCGTAAAAATTGTGGAATCGAATGCTGTTATCATTTAAAGATTGGCTATACGTGTTGGCTTTAGTAGTCATATTGATGATCCGGCGAAGCAATATTTGCGCACAGTCAATGGCGTAACTCGCCGACAGTGAACGAGGTCCCGAACGTGTGCCATGCAGAGACAATGAACAGAGGGACATTCCGTACACTATGGAATGGAAACTATATGTGATGAGCATTCTATGCGTACCAAATGTGACCGCCTTAGCTGAGGATATCCCTGAAATTGCGCTTGGTACATGGGCGATTGATTGCTTTCATGGAATTCATGCATGAAGTGTGACATACCCGTTCTGCAAATGTGCTAAAAGGAACTAAATATTAATATCATTGATCAAAAAAACACCGATGTCCAGTGGAAAATACATTAAATATTATGTTATAACAAGAAGTCGAAATCGTCTAAAGTAAAATTTAAATTTCCGACTTGTGCTTGCATTTGTTTCCTGATTAATTGCGTGTATTTCGGGTGCACCGTCCCTTCTGACGTTGTCAGTGCATTAGTGCTACTTCTTCTTCCATTTGCTCCCTTGCGGGGTCACTTGGTAGCTTCTTCCACTTTCTTTATTAATTCTCTCAAGCTCCCTCTCTCTTCTGCGATGGTCTTCCACTCTTGGCCGTTCGTACCTGCCCTTAGCCGTTCGTACTTGCATTAGTGCAAGTATGTATTAGTAATCAAATGACTATGTTCATGATGGTAAAATCAGCACCAACACCATACCAAGTTGTTGCACAGAGCCTCAGGCCACCATGACGTTCTGCGGCAGAATCTTCCCACACTGCGCTACCCTGGTGCGACTTTTGTGCATGGACATGGATACATGGCCATACCGTGACAACCCATAAACGCTCCTCCCACGACGTACGACTCACACGTGTCAACTATGCGAATACAGTGATGACTTGTGTGAAGCTACAAATTGAATCAGACCATTTATAGAAGCCAATCTGGAATGATCAGTTATTCAAACTAGTTACCCTACATAGTGGGTCACGAAGAACAAGATTGATCACCATAAAATATATTGCTCAGGTAAGAAATGTTGTTTTGATTACCATAATATTTTAGTCTCTAGTAATATTGTCACTAAAACCAATTTGTTTGATGTCATATTAGAAAGCAGCAGTTCGAATTCATCAGTTCCATTTCCTGCAACCGTGAAAACATAACTCCAAGACGGCTACAAAATAAGCAACACAAATGGGATAGTTGTGGACGCAACCACTAAACCACCTCTGTTTATATGTTTCATTTTGCAAGCATATAATAGCTAATCAAGCACATCAGCAAGTGAAAGGAGCATTCTGAAAGGAAATGCATTTAGCACATTCCTGACTAATTCCCAATCAGTTCGACTTCACACAGTGACCTCACTGGCCCGTATCGTCCGAAGACGCGCACAAAGACGTAGTCACAGCCCCGTTTATTGCCGCCACACGCGAAGGAGCAGACAGTAGCGCCATCTACAGGTGGTTCTGCCTCCACCACTTGACACCGCCTGAAGTAGCCGTCGAAAGGGCCGGCGTTCAGTGGCTTCTCCTCTGTGTAGACGTGAACCTGGAGAGCACATTCAGAAAATCATCAGATTGCTCTATGGTTACATATATCTCTCTCCAGAATTGCAATATATATTATATAGTTTGTCTGGTGAAATAACTTATACCCACACGCACGTCGGCACTCCCGCACGCACGCACACTTACATACAAAAAAGTGCATACGTGCGGACATGCAAGCGTGCACACACACACGCACGCACGCACGCACGCACGCACGCATGCACGCATACATACATACATACATACATACATACATACATATATACATACATACTTACATACATACATACATACATACATACATACAAACATACAGACATACATACATACATACTTACATACTTACATACATACATACATACATACATACATACATACATACATTACAAATTAAAAATGGGTAAATGCGGAGTGGTATAAACCACTGGTTGGCAGGTGTTGTTATCTCAATGCAGCTGTGCTCTTGAGTAGCGTAACACAATTAAAAAAGCGAACTAGACACATTTTAATACAAGCATTATCCACAATTGTATTGAGGTATTTCCAAATGGAATTAATATAATATGCAGAATCTGCACGTCAAATATATGTCGTTGGAGAGGGGAAATGGTGAGTGGCGCCGCTGGTGGGGAGTTTGCTCGGTCACATTTTCATCATTTATTAAAAACAGAATATTAGGCTTGTTAACAAATGCATTTGAATGTTGAGCATTTGAATGTTGAGCATTTGAATTCGCATTCAAATGCCTCCATAAATATTTAATGCATTTGCATTTTAATTCGTACCTTAAACATTTGCATTTGAATGCGACCCACAACCATTTGATTTGTCAAATGTACAATCAAATGTGCAATAAATTTTCACAACATGCCATTGGAAAAAGTGCTCTGTTGTGAGTGGTAACCTCAGCAGATTATGAAATCATTGTCTGACCTGTTAATCCACTTTCACAAATTGCTCTTTGAAAAAAGTGCTGTGTTGGTCAACTGGCCAATGCTTGCGCTGTTATTCATACAACATGAAAAGATCAACTGGTCTATAGATTGATGGCTTCATAGATTATCTTTTAATTGAAACAAATCAATGCATACAACTGACTCCCTTGTGTTGTGTTGGCACTGCTGGGTGGGTTAGGGGAGTAAACATTAGCAATGCCAGCCCTGAATATTTACAGCCAGAGAGAGAGAGAGAGAGAGAGGGGAGAGAGAGAGAGAGAGGAGAGACAGAGAGGAGAGAGAGAGAGAGAGAGAGAGAGAGAGAGAGAGAGAGAGAGAGAGAGAGAGAGAGAGAGAGAGAGAGAGAGAGAGATTAGTGGTAGCTGTAATTATCCACCAGGTTATCTTCCCAGTAACCCCACCAGTGGACAGTCTATTGTTTTAGGTTACCCTTCCATTCTTGCATACCTGAAGGATTAGCCTCTCATTCACTGCTATGGTTCTCAGTAAACTGTCAATTGTCAATTCCTCCATGTGAACTGTGTAACTTAGTATAAGACTCTAAAGACATGTTCATGCAGTGGGACTGGTATGTAGTGGTACTTAGTGGTTACAATAATGTACTACTGCATTTATTAAATAAATTAATAATGTGTTTGTGTTCATTATTACATAACAAGCAAGATACTAAATAAGAGTTGCATACGAAATATACATAAAATCAGCTGTGTTTGTATACATTAGTTGTTTTTTCTCCAAATAAAACAAATCGTTAATAGAAAGCCAAAATATTTGAAATTAATTCACATTTATTTGCAAAAGCGTAACCAATATATTTGTATTTGAATGTGACCCCAAAACATTTGCACTTGCATTTGAATACGTTCCTGGAAAATGGTATTTGCGTTCGTATTTGTATATGAATCAAGTGAAACATTTGCATTTGCATTCAAATGCGTTGACATGCATATGTTAACAAGTTTTCGGCATATACACACTATTTTCCCCAAAGAAGCACGTTGTTTACCTGACTGGCGTCACCACAGTTGCCGTCACGCAAAGTGATGCGCACGTCGAAGTTTGACTGGGGCTGAGAGAGTTTCACTTTGAGGACGAAGTCCAGTGGATTGTCTAATGACGTCACAGCCTCGCAACTGGCACGGTTCTTGTCAACGAAGAAGGCGCAGTCCCCGAACTCGCGAAATCCGGTTGCAGAGACAACGATGGATTCTGGAACGACAGGTCAATAAGTGAAAATAATGGCATATGTTTATATGGACGTTATTTCAGCTATGTTCAGAACATTGCTAAGGCGGAATAGAACAATAGGTTACTTGCGACGTTATGGGTGAAGGCAGTGTTAGTTGTTAGTCCCAGGAAACTACAGCAGTGACATATACATGGTACCACCCAGTGACTGAACATGCTATTGGAACACCATTGACGTACAATAAGTTCCATTTTTCACCACGGTCAGAAAATGTGAGATAACAGTATGTTTTTTGGTGTTTTTCGCAACTTTTGATTATTGTGATTAATATATGCTGGTGTGTAAACTATCACCGAATGTGACCAAACTTTGTTGTATGTGCACTTACAAATGGTTTATTTATATAATTTCGCACATTAATGAGAAGTTAATTAAAAAATCTTAATTGTCGAAACGGGGCTGGTAAAAGCACCTAAGACCCAAGGTAGGGTTCGTTGAGCAGCGGCTAAAGAACGAGTGTTCTTTATCTATAAATGCATAAAGGAATTCATTTCCCGAACAAATTGAGACAACGGATGGCTACAAGGCAACTTATTAGCAGTTAGTTACATCGGTTGCGATTATCCTATGAGTCTATATTAATTGTGTCGAATTATCAATTAAGAGCGTCGACTTGTCAGAGACGTGTTGTACCCATTGGGTAGATGTGTTGGCCGAATTGTTATGAAGTCGTAGTGCAAGTGCCTACATAAATTGTACAAATAAAGCATTTACCCAACTTTTGCTACACTGTTGCTCAAATTACCCCACATAAGCGTTAGTTGAGCCAGCTTACCAACCTGAATCAGCTACATATCATTATCTATGCATACTAGATATATTATTTTGGTATATAATGATCTACTAATAATCATGGTTTATGTGAGTAAAAACTTTTGACTTCTGAATATTATAGTGTCCCAGATATCAAAAAGAATGAAAAATGGCTCAACTAACACTGCCTTCCACTATAAATTCAAACATTAGGGAAAACGTAATGTTTTTCCTCCCGACCCAATTTCTAAGTGTCAAAATACCAAAAATGTGTTTCCACAAAAGGCAAAATAAATGTCACAAGTTAACAACTCTTTGAATAAGAATCGCATAGAGTTAATCATAAGGGCAGTTGGCTGGTTGTCAACGAAATAATTCCACACGTTAAATGTAAACGATAAAAGGAATCCCGATAAACAGTGTCGGTTTGCCATCGGGGCATAATACACCGAACAACCCGTCAATATCAACCCACGGATACATGGAACATTATAACGAGGTGCCGGATCTGTCTATTGCACGCAATTTCTGAAGATAAAATAAGTTACGATTTTAAAATGTCAGTCACTATTGTGACATTTATATAATTTTGTGTCACATACATATATTACACCCTATGTGCAAATTGTGGATAAGACTGGTTGTGCTATGCATCGGATCACTCATCAGCAGTTGAAGTCCTTGTCAAGTTTAAGGTAATTTTTATATTAACAGGTATTATTCGTTTGCTTCCATATTCCAAAATGAAACATGCACGTGTACGAATTTCACGAAGCAAATCGTAGCTAGCATAAAATAAATATACTGATGTACGTGCATATTGGTATGTATATCTGAACACTGCGTATTGTAGTTGGTAGTTAGCTATGGCTCTCTCGAAGCAAAATTACCAACAAAACATTCAAATGCAAAACTACAATAAAATACCCACAAGGAAAATAACAAAACAAAGGATAGCTTGCGCACCTTCCAACAAGTTGCCAAAATTTACCAGGAAACAAAATTATTATTTTGGCAAGTGATACCACAGTAGCGTTGCATCCAATACTCCAGTTTGAAAAAGGAGCTGCATTAATCGGTAATCGAACAGCGAAACCAACCGAACATGACGTGTAAATAAAAAACTCTGAAAAAAATATATCCTACGTAAAAGGGAACTACACTTGAAAACACATATCGTAGCTCTCGTCAAACATTATTTTCTTTCATATAATTGGCAGGATTCATTTGTCATTCCAGCCACCAGTCCTATCAGCTTACCGTCAAACACCTCTACTTCGCTCACATGGAAAGCTCCATTTAGATTCGCAGCCACGAACAAGTAGCGCCGCCTGGCGTAGCGTGGATGTTCACAATTCAGACTGACGGATTGTGCTCTTCCCAAGCTCCCGTGTGTGGCACATTTCAGAAAAGGCAAGTTGCTGATTGGCCCATTGAAGGATCTAAGGTCCTGGTCCGTCAGACCCACGGTGAAGTTGATTAGATGCTCTGTAAGAAACCGCCATAAGTAGCAGAGGAACAATACATCGTGAGAGTATATATATATATATATATATATATATATATATATATATATATATATATATATATATGTATGTATGTATGTATGTATGTAAGTATGTATGTATGTATGTATGTATGTATGTATGTATGTATATATATATATATATATATAGCAGAACTTGTTCTACGCAAAACAACACAGTAATTACTGAAAATAGTTCAAGTATATACTCCAACGACATCACACTCAGAAGATGAAATAAACATCTTCTACAATGACATCGATAAAATCTTGGAGAATCCAAGCCACTATACAATAGTGATGGGATACTTCACCGCCAAAGTGGGTGTAAGAACAAACCCATCCGAAACAGTGACAGGAATTTCCGGCCTAGGACAGAGGAATGAACGAGGTGATACCTTAATAGAGTGGACAACATCAAAGGATTACTAGATCTTGAATACACTATTCCAGAAGAAAATTGACAGGAAATGGACATGGAGAAGCCCAGACGGAAAAACGAAGAATGAAATTGACTACATCATGACTAACAAGCCGAACATGATCACAGATGTAAGAGTCATAATCCGCATAAACATTGGAAGCGACCATAGAATGTTGATGAGCAACATCAGATTAGACACGAAAGCAGAAAGGACGAAGCTGCTAAGAAAAAAGAAACCACCAAAATTCGACACTAGAGAAATTTTTATTATAAAGAACGAATTCCAACTCGAACTGAAAAACAGGTTCACTGCTCTATAAGAACTGGATGATATTTACACTATAAATGAAAACATTACAGAAATGATCCAACAGACGGCGACAAGCATAGCCAAACAAAACACCAAACGGGACAATTCTAGATTATCAAATCAAACAACAGCACTAATGAAAAAACGTAGAGAAATGGTAAAGAACATCGCTAGGGACTGTATAGAGTACACAGAGATAGGCAATACCCTCAAAAAGAAAGCGAAAGAAGACATCAGAAAATACAACCTAGACACCATACGAAAACCAATAGAGGCATGAAAGAGCTTGAACAAGGTCAGTAGAACACACATCCTAGGCCAAAATAGACTGATGACATTCCTAGACAATCAGGGCAGATAAATCCAAGACCAGGATAAGATCTTAGAACGAATAGAAGAGTTTTACACCGAACTTTATGACGACTAAACCGTAACAATACGCACAGACCCACGAGAAGTACCATCAGTAATAACATGGGAAGTAGAAGCCGCGCTAAAGAAGATGAAAAAGGGGAAAGCAACAGGAAATGACCAAATCAACATCGAAACGTTGAAGGCAGGAGAGGATACCATCGCCAAAGCTTTAGCCAAGCTTTACACAAAATGCATATCAGAAAGACGAATTCCCACTACCTGGAAAAATGCAAAGATGGTGATAATCTTCAAAACAGGCAAACAAAAAGATATAAAGAACTATAGGCCAATATGCTTGCTATCGAACATCTACAAGCTATTCACACAGATTCTAACAGCCAGACTGGAGAAAATACTAGACGATAATCAACCCAGAGAACAGGCAGGATTCAGAGGCGGGTACTCAACGACAGATCACATCCATGTAAAAAATCAACTGAAGTAGAAGTGCCGCGAATTCAACATACCACTCTGCATAGCATTCATTGACCATGAGAAGGCCTTCGACTCGGTACAAACCCAGGCAATACTTTCTTCACTCCAAGACCAATGGATAGAAGATGCATACATACAACTCATGAAAGATATATACACAGATAGCTCTGTGACAGTATATCTGCACAAAGAGAGCGAGAAAATAAACATCAAAAGAGGAGTGCAACAGGGGGATACCATCTCACCCAAACTATTCACATCAATACTCGAAAGTATCTTCAGAAGACTGAACTGGGAGAACAAAGGCTTGAAAATAGACGGAGAATATCTTAACCATCTCCGTTTCGCAGACGATATCTTCCTGTGCACCGAAACACCACAAGAACTAGAAATAATGCTACAAGAACTATGCTAAAAAAGTAACCTAAGCGGCTTGAGGATGAACATCTCAAAAATAAAAATAATGGTGGAAGACAACACCTCAATATACGTTAATAACACTCAGATAGAGAATGTGGAGAGTTACAGGTTCTTACAGGTTCTTACAGGTCTTATTCTGGCTATTAGGCTGTACTGCCTCTTATGCCAGCTCTCGCGTTTATCGTCAGTTCAGATTGAGCGCATGCGTCTGACGGTTTCCAGGATAGGGGTGGGGCAGTGTAATCTAGTTTGATTGGATGATTTTGCCACAACTTGTCTATTTTCCTCTCAAAGGACTGTACTGATGGAGCCCCTACCACAGACTGTGGGAGGCTGTTCCATATATCTGTGCATCGGTGTATAAATGATTTTTTTTATGTTTAATCGACATTTTTCTTTAAATATTTTAGGTAGTGGCCTCTCGTATCTAATTTATTGACCCTCAATGTCAAAAAATTGGATGAGACAGCTGCATCATATTTCTCTGTTAGGATTTTATATAGTTCAATCATGTCTCCTCTGAGGCGACTGTATGCTAAAGTTGGTAATTTCAGTTTCCGTAGACGTTCTTTATACTCAATGTCTTTAAAACCAGGAATTAATTTGGTTGCTCTACGTTGAACATTTTCAAGATATGTGGTATGCTTCTTTAGGTGTGGAGACCATATTTGATTAGCATATTCGATATGTGGGCGGATAAGAGACTTAAAAATTGTAGAAAAATACTGCTCATCCATGTGATCGAAAGTTCGGCGAATTATCCCCATAAGCGAATTGGCTTTATTTATTTTTTCTGACATATGTGCCTCAAAGTTAAGCGATGAATCGAAAGTGACTCCGATATCTTTCATCTTGTATGTGCTTGTAATTTTTATGTGTTCAGGTCCCAGTGTGTATCCGTCGTTTCTTATGCTTGATAGTCCGATTCTCATATGGCTGCATTTATTTGGGTGAAATTTTAAGAGTGATGTGGTTGTCCTTTGTTCGGCAAGGATTAGATCTTGTTGCAAACTTGTGCAGTCCTCTTCAGTGTAGATTGCATGGAAGAGCTTCATATCGTCTGCGAATAGGAATAGCTCAGAGCTCTTAATAACTTCTGCTAAATCATTTATAAAGATCACAAATAGCAGAGGGCCAATCACTGATCCTCCTGGTATACCACTGGTGACCTCCTGCCAAGATGAGAATGAGATGTTAACTCTAACGCGTCGACTTCTGTGGGACAGCATAGCTGCAACCCAGTCTATAATTTTCCCTTGATTCCATAGCTCTGGAGTTTCCCTATAAGTCGACGATGTGGAACCTTGTCAAATGCTTTCATAAAGTCACAGTAAACTACATCTATACATCCACCATTTTCTAGTGTCTCGGTCCAGGAGTCAAGTACGTTTAGTAGTTGGAGAACTGTGGAGCGACCCTTAATAAAACCAAATTGTTTGTCACTCAACAGGTCATTATCTTTCATATGTTCAGTGACATTGTCTCTGATTATTTGCTCTAATATTTTTCCTGCTACGCTGGTTAGACTGACTGGCCTGTAGTTCTGCGCTTGATTGTTGTTGCCTTTCTTGTGAATTGCGGACACGTTTGCTGTTTTCCAGTCTGTGGGTAACACGCTTGTTGTCAGTGATGTGTTAAATATGATGGATAATGGAGTACTGATACAGTTCGCCAATTCGTGTAGGACACGAGAATGGATACCATCTGGTCCTGGTGATTTGAATGTCTTTAGTTTCTTTAACTTCGATGCCACTGTCGATGGGTTGATAGTACAAAGTTCGATTGTCTTGGAACATCTTATTGGTTACTCTGGAGTTTCGCCTTCTGGTTCTCTTGTAAATACTGAGGAGAAGTAGTTAGCCAGCACCTATGTTTTTCCGAATCAGACTTTGTCAGGTCATCTTTGTCATCTTCGCTTTTTATCAAGTTGGGTATTCCCATTCTTGTCGCCGTTTTTGCCTGGGCATACTGCAAGAACTTCTTGGGATTCTGTTTTATTTGGTTAATGATATCCTTTTCATATTGCTTTTGTGCCTTTCTTGTCAGTCTCCTGACTTGATTTCGAAGTCGGCAAAATTCCTGGTAATTTTGGACATCTTTAGTTAGAAGGAATTTTTTCCACAATCTATTTTTCCTCTTGATTTTGGCTCGTGTTTTCACATCCAGTGGCACTGGGTACTTTCTGGCTCTTTGTGATATTCTCTTCTTTGGAATGCATTGTTCTTCTGCTTGTCTAAGTTTAGACATAAGGATATCCCATTGGGCTTGAACATCTCCCTGGTGATTAGAAAATTCTGCCTCCCATTCTATGTTTAGTAAGTCTTCCATTTTGGTGTAATCTCCTTTGTCGTATTTATAAACAGTTTTGCTGATTGGTTCATAGGTTGGAGTGCAGTTAAGAACCACCTTGATAACATAGCGGTCACTTTTACCTAGTCCTGAGGCTGTCTCGATTGTTGAGATCGCTGTATCGTCATTTGTGAGGGCAAGGTCCAGGAGCGATGGTTCGTTTGAACCTCTGCCTCTAGTGGGTTCTGTAATGTATTGCATCATGTAACAGTCTCGAAGTTTTTCAAAAAAATTAAATTCCTTATCCTCAGTACTTGTTGTTGTAGTTGATTTTGTTTCCCAATTAATCCTAGGGTAGTTGAAGTCTCCAAGTAGCAGAACATGGGAAACATTTTTCTCATTTATGTTGTCAAGTAGTTTGTTAAGGTTGTCATTGTTTTCAGTGGTGCTGCTGGGGCTTCTATAAAAGGAGCCTATGAGAAGGTATTTTCCCTTTCAATTTCAAAGTGCAAAATTGTGCTTCATTAAAATCAACGTCAAATTGGTGTATTTCAAACGGCAATGAGTTGTGAATAAATAAAAATCATCCCTCTACCTTTCCCGTCATCAATGTTCATTGCTTCATTAGAGTACCCTTCCAGGTTGTATTCCTGCATGGTCAGTTTTCTTTTATAATTTTTAGGCTTTACTTCTGATATTGCTACAACATGTGGAGGAGTTGAATGGTTTTTTATTCTGCATTTTAGTTAAGTTAATTTTTCTTTAGTTAGTACGTCAGCATTGGTATACCATATGACTATTTCTCCAGTTCTGGCACTAGCAGTGCTCGAGTTTTGCTCGTTATTTCTCCACTTTTCTTTACCTTGATGATTTGCCTTTCTCCTGGGCGTCCTCTTACTAGGTAGACACAATTTGTTGTCTGTTCCTGCTGTGTTTTTTCTCTTGCCTCCTTCTGCAGTGGTCGCTCCTTCTCTCTGTCTTCCCTGCTCATGTCATGCTTTATGATCATTCCACTAAATGATTCACCTTTGTTTTTCAGTTTGTATAGGTTTTCCATAACTATGGCTTTTTTGTCCTCTTCTGGAAAGGTTACAAGTAAAGGACGATTTTTTGTTTCCTCTGTTTCTGTCTCCTTTGTCTGCTTACTCCCCAGTTTCTTTATAAGTAGATCTTCTGGCTGATATTTACCACCTGTAGTGTGTCCCAGTAGTTCCTTCATTAGATTCGTATCATGGATTGCGTTGTCTGCTTTCAGAGTACTGGTCCCCTCTGGCACATTATAAACAACGATGTTCTTCAATCTGGTCATTCTGTCGTTTATTTGGGTGCACACAGTGGTTACTACGTCTTCTTTATTTATGTCCGGTTGTACATGGCTTGCAACAGACGATTCATGCGTTGCCTGTGAGTGCAGGTCTGATACTTTGGACAGTGTCTAATGAAGTTCATTGAATCTGCTGTGTAATGCTTTATGTTTATTTTCCATAGCATTTAATTTCTTTTCGAACTGATTTTGCCGTTCATGCATGATTAATATGTGCGACATTATTGCCTTTGCCCCTCTTTGACATGATTTGCAATACCAACTGATCTGTTGATTTTCGTCACTGATTAATACTGCATACAACGCATCAGACACATTTTGGCAGCCTTTGTGGTACCATCCTTTACAGATGTCACATTCAATAGCTTCTGCATTGTCCTTTACTTCAAGGCTGCAGTCAGAACAGTTCTCTTGATTTATATCCGCTTCCAGTTTCTTGTTTGTTTTATGTTGTTTTTTGGAATTATTTTTGGTTAATGGTCCTTTGATTCCAGACGAGCTAGATGAGCTACATCGTAGTGAGCTTGATGTATTTACTTCCACAGGCGTACCACCAGTTGCCATTGTTATCTAAGTGTGCAAGTTATCCTTGACCTAACAATAAACCTAATATTAAAGGCTAATCTTGTATTTAAAAGTGTATATGCAGGGCTTGGGCCAGTGCAAACACAAAGGGTGTATATGATATATGTTAGTTAATTCTAGTCCTGGGCCGACTCAAGACATCATGTATTTTCAAGACACAGGGGTGATCATGAGACACCCGAAGAATGGCCTGTTAGTTAGTTTAAGAGATGGGAAAACAAAGGGAGGATATGATTGATATATATATATATATATATATATATATATATATATATATATATATATATATATATATATATATATATATATATATATATATATATATATATATATATATATATATATATATATATTGCTAAACAACTAGTCAATTTAATAATACAATTGACTGATAATGTAATGTATATTTAAAAGCTGTACAAAAATGTGTATTTAGTTTGAGAATGCGCTTGTATTTTGAGTTAATTTTGGGGTGATTTGGGTTTCGCGCGCTTTAATTATTTTTTACAAGTCAGCCATTTTGTTTGAAACTTGAGGTGGTTGTTAGGCAAAATATACTTAGCGAACTACTACTAGGAAGTGTTTGATCGGAAGTTTGTTTATATGAACTTTATGTGATGATGATACTTTAGTATGTCTGTAATTTTGGAACAATGAGGTTCTTTAGAATTGTGATATTTAGCTTAAACGTAAGAGTAAGAAAAAGATAGCACGACACCTGACGCATGCGCTCTCGCTCTTACGTATTCCTAGGCCAACGCTTCAACCTTAGTGACAAGAACCAAGACAAGGAAATCCTACGATGAATCACAGCCGGCTGGACAGCATATTCAAAACATCGCGACATCTTCAAAAGTAAATTTGCTATCTGTTTAAAAAGAAAGGCTTACAACTCGTGTGTACTGCCAGCTATGACATACGGTGCTGAAACATGGTCACTCACAAAACAAGCTCAGAAAAAACTAGCGGCCGCGCAGACAAAAATGAAGAGGAGTATGCTTAATATAACATACCACGACAGAAAGACAAACACCTGGGTGAGAGAAAAGACAGGAGTCACAGACGTGATTAAAACAACCAGAAGAATGAAGTGGTCTTGGGCAGGATACATCAGCCGGCTCAAAGATGACAGATGGACAAAGCGCATTACCACCTGGAAAATATACGGAAGGAAGAGATTAAGAGGAAGACCAGCAAAACGATGGAGAGACGATTTGGATGAGTATTGGAATGAAACCACCTGGCAGAGAACAGCACAATATGGGCAAACTTGGAAACAACATGTTGAGGCCTTCGCCGAACCGCGGTACAATACGGCTGATATATAGATAGAAATATATATATATATTTATGTGTGTGTGTGTGTGTGTGTGTGTGTGTGTGTGTGTGTGTGTGTGTGTGTGTGTGTGTGTGTGTGTGTGTGTGTGTGTGTGTGTGTGTGTGTGTGTGTGTGGATGTCCATTCATGCCTTTTTGGTAACCATAGTCAGTTAAGCATATTACTTACTATATTTTATATTGTCTACGTTGGTGATGCGTACACCGGTGACACTGGTTCTCGCCTCCCCGAAGTCTACAGCCCACCATGCATTGTCCTCCCGAGCTGTGCCGAAGTATGTTGTTTTGTTACCGTCATTCCCGAGTGAAGCTCCTTTGTTGCGGAACTTTGAACTCATAAACGCCGGCTTACCTAGTGCAATGTTCACTTCGGTTTTCACTGCAACACACCAGAGGGATGACGTCAATCGATCACATCTACTATTAGTCAGTGTTAACTATGTTGCCACAAAGGATGTAAATGTCCTTTCAGACAACATCAAGGGAGTTTCACAAGTTTCTGTACTGGGAGAATCGTTCTTTATTGTGTGCAAGAATGACATGCTACGGATCACTACAACCGAAACCACAGTGGACATGTATGCTGACGACTGTGCAATAATTTCTGCGGGGAAGACGGTCCTGTCAATTGAACAGTACCTAAACAAAGATCTTCAAGCAATATCTAACTAGTCTGTCGAAAAGAAAATGGTCAATAATGCTGAAAAAACAAAGGTCATGATTATCACGGCTGGACAAAAGTGGCCACACCTACACATTGCTGATACCGATACAAGAAAAATAAACAAAATGGTCGAGCTTAACAGAGTACTCGGGCATTACGTACACCATCGACTCACCTATAACGCACCTTTGCAAAATATACACAGCGCGATTGTCTGTTATCTGCCAGTTATATCCGCTCCACTCAAAGAAGATATTCTACTACAGCTACATTCTACCACATGTAGACTACTGCAGCACGTTCTGGGTCAACATTAGCTCATCAGAGCGTATCAACAAAAATGTGTGTTATCTGACTGTGTTGACTGCTTACCAATACACCTTCAGACGATCAAAGCTTTTGTGTCACTGATCAGAATAGCGCGCGGTA
>OY759261.1:39876995-39884495 GCA_963662155.1 Lamellibrachia columna | reverse complement strand
GTAAATGTCGTTAGGTAGAGTCACTTAAATGGCGTTTTAAAATGTCAGCCTGTCTCGACTGTTGAAGAATTATAAATTCACGGCCGTGGTTTTAGGTCCAGGCACGGCCGTGGCTTTGGGTCCAGGCACGGCCGGATCGGTGGCCTACGTTCCGGCCCGGGCCAGGTCTCGACTAAATTAAATGGCCGGGCTGGACAAAATTAACACTTCGGGCTTGGTCAGGGTATGGGACTACTATATATATATATATATATATATATATATATATATATATATATATATATATATATATATATATATATATATATATATACACACATACATACACATAATGATAATACTAATAATAACACCGTAACGTAGCAGCATAACAAGTTATCTGTTTAATTAGTTAAACTTTTAGATTGATCATTTGGTCTCTCATTCAAGGGTACATTCCATTCACGTGGGGTGTCTTCCAGTCTCAAACAAAGGAAATTATCAGGCCGGTGAGTCAATTGGCCAATCTCTCTTCTCATGCGAAACGTTATTGTGCATCCTATGGGATAAGAGATGGTAGTTGGTAGGAAGATCTAATTTGGGATAATTTCATTTTATTCACAATAACTTCTCAGTCCGGCGTAAGGGACCGGCTTTCATACTCCTCCGTAAGATGTATAGGCCTATCCATTGATGTTATCAGAAGATTTATAAGGATGGATGTTTTTATTTTGCGGTGACAAAGTCGACTATAGACATATATTTGTATTTTCGGAACTGTTCTTAATGTTTGATATGTCAATATTATTATATTATTGAAAACAATTTCTGAGTCCGGGTCCGGCTTTCTTACTGCGGTCAGCGTCCGGCGTCCCCGTCCGCATCCGGCTTTCATACAGATGTCCGGGTCCAGCGTCCGCGTTCGGGTCCGGCTTTCGTACAGCACCAATTTAAGTTGCTCTCCTCTTTTGGACGAATAAAGAGGTTAAGATGATATCAAGTTAGGGCTTTTAATAAATTATTGAATTGGTATGAAATAACAATTTTATATAAAATAGATGTGACACGTGATGTGACATTAGTAAAGGATCAGTGCCGATTTGATATCCGAAAGTACTCTTTGTCCCAGAGGACAATAAATAAATGGAACAAATTATCTACATATTGTGTAAATGCAGCGTGAATACGTTTATAAACAAAGTTGACACTTGTCTAAGGAGGTCGGGTTACACATATATGAACAAAGTTATAGACTATCGATAAACCAATGGATTCCTTGTTCACTTACCATCAGGGCATTTGCCTTCAGTGGCAATCTTGTTAAATATTCTTGTTAAATATTGTTCAATCGAAAATAATCACAGTGTTCTCTCATGATTTCAGTTTTGGAAGCATTGATGAAGAGTCAGATTTTCCCACACGTTTTCTCAGCCCATGTTTTGTTCAATGTTCACTACACTAGTGCCCCAAGCTTTGGTTGTGGCTACGTGGCTGCAATGTATACAAACTAGCTGAACGATATGTGTTTTTAAAGTTTACGATATCACATGTTTACGGATGCAACCAAGGACGCCACCGGTTTGCCACTGTAACGCTACAATGTTGCTGGCGTGACTAACACAACTTCGATGCAGTGTCCTAACAAACATGACGTTGACATTAACTACAACACACCATTTACAAAATGCACAGACTAATTTGTATCAACCACAATCAGACAAGTGCATTCGTTTACATAATTGTCCCTGGAGAAAGGTTAGTAATAGAGTAATAGCATCGGACTACTCAAAAGGTGTGCCAGTAAACACCGACAAACACTCTAATCTGAATCTACCGCGGAGGCGATAAGTGCAACTTCATCAACTCGTGTTGGTTAGGATCGTCCCTCCGCGTGTCGATCCAACTGTTTACGACTGGAATTGTTAAACCGGATAGAAACGGTCTAATTATTTTGCTTTGGTGCGCTGAGCTTGTGCTTCCCAATCATTTCAGCGCAATATATGCCTTTGTATTGAATTATACAGTAAATATTCTGACGCTAGTATGAATATAGGATAATGGATAGATAAGGCAAACTAAGATGTGGTCAAAGTTCCACGATGAAAAAACGTCACCTATGTTGGTTAGTTGTATACCCGCAGTGAAACCAAACAGCTTGAGCTGCTAACACTATCTTGCTGTAAGGAATCGCAGGAATTTGGGTTGCTATGCATACCACAACATGTATGTGCAAGTGTATCCAGTTATGTGGCTGACTGCGTGAACCTTGTGATATCGATTGCTATTATCACATAATGATTACTGACAAGTGTTGATTTTAGTAGTCTTATTGATGATACAGTGTTGCAATATTTGCCCACAATCAAGACAGTAGCATAATTCTTGCCGACAGTGAACGACGTCATGAACGTGCACTATGCGCATGCGCCTACAGATCGAACCAACGAGAGCACTTGCTCCAGTCACGTGGTAGCAACAAGAACCTTTTGATTACGGTGTTTTAGGAGATGCCATTGGTTCGCTTTTATGAACAAAGGGACATTCCATACCTTAACGGAAAGTAAATATATAGTAAACAGTTATTGACGAGATCTGAGTACTTGGCGGGTGGGGGTTTCTGGAAATCTGCTGATTTGATGTGGATTAACCTTAAGGTCAAACGTTAACATCCACGGGACACCTCTAAACATTTTCAGATCAAGTTTTAATGGAACTATTTCTAATCATAATTATAGCGATTGTGTGAAATGAGAACATCTGATTGTCCAAAATACGAATGTTATGGACAATCCTAATAAACCTGCATATAAATAAATATATGTACATATACACACATCCTGCGACATAGCATCTTTCCAAAAAATCAGAATGTTTTTTTCCCCGCAGCTCATTTCAAGGAGTGCTCAGTTGTGGAATATGACTGGCCGTTGTTGCCACGTGGTGGCTGAAGTGTGAACAACACGGCGACCTGCGCTATTCAGTCGCCACCTTTTAAAATACTTAGATAATTGGAAAACAGCAAATAGACCGATAGACCGTGTGACCTGTTGCGCTCTGTTGAAAATGCCCTTAATAATTTGAAACGCTTTGGTAACAGTTCAACAGCGTTGTTTGAAGAAATTTGTGCATCGGAACTAATTTCGTATGCTTTGTTAAAATAGACGATGGTGTGAGAGAAAAAGGAGAATATAGAAACATATCGTGTCACAATTCCACGCGTAAATCAGCAAAACATTTAATAGACAATGCTAGGGTAAATGTTATTCCTTTTCAATAAGACTGATGTGGGCGGATTGGGATTGGTGCTCTGGTGCTAAAACGTAAATATTGCATATGCAGCATTTGGTCCATATGAATGTAATGTAAGCTCGAACACCACAGAAGATAATTTGAAGGCAAGTTTAATGGAACAAAATAACATAAATAGAGAAGGTAGATGAAGCGGTAGACTATGGTAAGGAAGTTAATTTCTTCGGCGTGCGTCTGAGGTAGCGAAGGTTAACAGTATTCAATATCACTTCTTGACTTGCTTGTGCTGTTGTTACATGCCTGACATACATTCAGTTTCGTGTTTTCTATCAGTTTATCATTGCTCCACACTTTTCTGCTGAAATATTACTGTACATGACGGCTGCATCGTTTGCTATACGCATGCTAATTTCAACATTAAGTACCAAATTACGGGTGGCTATGGGTCCTATATACCTGACGCTATCAACAACTTTCAATGTCACGTGGTTAATGTTGATTGAAGGTGGCACAACAACATCCTGCCCCACGACATGTGTATGTTTGGTGCTAATGCTCAACCCAAATTATGTGTTGCTTATCATTAAGAAACGTATATTGAATTGTGTGTTATGCGGGCGATGTTAGACAGCTCCCTTTCAGATACATTATGTAAATATACACCCTCTGTGAAGGAACTAGTGCTGTATGACAGCACCAGGGATAAGTGTATACCAAAGAGTGTCGGTGCTACGGCACACCCCTGTGTTATTCCACTACGAATCTTAAGGGGTTTGGAAGTTGCCCTCTCTTAGTAGTTTTCATGGACGAGACCACACTGAGCAGCTTTATATAAATCTCAACATTGGCCGTGTCTGATTTATAATACTACTACTACTACTACTACTACTACTACTAATAATAATATAATAATAAAGTTTATTTCAACAACATCAACAGTAAACATGCAGACACAATTGAATTTTAACCATCAGTAATACAAGTTAAACAATTTTGAAATGGGCAAGAAGAAACGTGAAGCTTATGTTGCTTGCCCTATCACTTATAAGTGACACTAAATAAAACAGTTAGAGTCTACAAGTGTAAACTGCATGGTACAATCCAGTTCTGAGTATATTTGTTATTTTTGTTAAATACAATAATTGATGAACAAATATAAGGCAATACAGTTAATTTTTTCACCATAATCGGGTTACTCATTGGTTACATAGCTGTGCAATAATTGAACGGTCTGTATATTTCTTTGTGAAAAGATAAACACTCTTGGAATGAATTAGTGTGCTGTCAAGGGAATTCCATAATTGTACACCATTAATTGATATACATATTGTCGTTAGATTAGTGCGTGCATACTTTTGTTTAAATACGCATTTTGTCGGGTCATATAGATAGGGTCATACAAAACGAAAAGCTTGTGTATGTTGTTTGGCAATGAATTGTAACGTGCCGTATACATAATTTCAGCAATTTTTAGTTTTACCATATCAGGCAATTTTAGAATGCGGAGATAAAAAATAGGCTAGATGTGTCCAACCTCTGATCACCACATATTAACCTTGCCATATTTTTCTCTAACAAGACTAAGTATTTTAAGTTTGCTGCATATGTATTTCCGCATACTTCAACAAAACACATTATGTAAGGCGAGATGAGAGAAAAGCATAAGATACGCATTCCACATTTGTCAATTAAGAAACTAGTTTTTTAAATAACTACACAGCACTTTGAAAATTTAGATTTCAATATAGAAATTTGCTGTTTCCACGTTAATTTGTCATGAATCAGTACACCTAAAATTGTGTTGCTTCAATTCTATTAATTGTGACATTGTTTTTTTTTAGAGATATACGTTTTCAATGCGCGATTTCCAAAAATCATGTAATTTGTCTTTGTTATGCTTAATAATAATCTATTCACTGAAAACCACACATTGAGCTTATCCAGCTCGGAATTTGTCTTTCGGATAATTTCATTAATGTCATTATTACAATAGAATACGTTCGTGTCTTCTGCAAATAAAACAAACTTAAACAGTTTTGAAGCAATGAATATATCATTGGTATACATTATAAATATTTTGGTCCTAAGATGGAATCTTGTGGTACATCACACTCTAAGTATCTCAGAATCACAATTTTTATACTGAAAAAAATTGTGCAATATTTGCTAAATAACTCACAATCCACTTGTATGCTATACCACGAACACATTATTAATTAGATTTAATTGTCAATACTTAATGATCAACTTTGTCTAATGCTTTCTTGAGATCTATAGATACAGCAATATTATATGTATAATTGTCTAGATAATTAGTAATTTATTCAGCCAATTATAAAATAACTTGAGAGTTTGACATATTAGATCTTAAACCATACTACTACTTAGCTTTGTTTTGCACAAAGCTGCATCCAATGTCACGGCTCACTTCAGTTGATATTGTTCGTCGTAGGAGCGCTCAGGAGAATCTAAAGATGTCGGGTCAGCGAGGATGAATTTGTCCGCGCTATACTGTTCAGATGGGCGTTATTCCTAGTAAAGTAGCACAGTATTCGACATAAAAAAAGTTTTTGGCACGTGTTTGGCGGTAGAATTCGCAAATTTCTTCGTTGACGTGACGGTCCACTTGTTCGTTCTAGCCGAGATGAATCGTCGTTTCGAACGCACACGTAAAACCCGAAGAAATCACAATTTATTGCGGAGCACGTGACATCCACGTGGGTGGATATGTACTGCTGTCTCAAGATAGCACCCTTCTTTCGTGTACACAAGAAGGAGTCATCGTCATCTTATCGTCGTTGATGTCGACTACAGCTAATCCTATTCCACGGTGTCAGAATGTAATGAAAATATAACGCGAACAATTTAATAAAAAAAAATTAGTAAGTAGTAAGTAAAGATGCCTTCAGTAAAACAATTTTGTTACAAGTAAAAAACTTGATAAAATTAGTTTTTTTACACACCAATTACTTGAAATATATATTCAAGTATCGTAAGGCAGTAACTCTATTATTTACTAGCCGATTATATATATATATATATATATATATATATATATATATATATATATATATATATATGTATATATATATATATATATATATATATATATATATATATATATATATATACATATATATATATATATATATATATATATATATATATATATATATATGTATATATATATATATATATATATATATATATATATACATATATATTATATATATACATATATATTATATATATATATATATATATATATCTATAAATATATATATATATATATATATATATATATATATATATATATATGTGTATTTGTGTATATATAATATATATATATATATATATTTATATATATTTATATATATATATATATATATATATATATATATATATATATATATATATATATATATATATATATATATATATATATATATATATATATTATGCTTGACTGCTTACCAATACACATTCAGACGATCAAAGCTTTTGCGTCACTGATCAGAATAGCGCGCGGTACGAAAATATAACTGCACACTAATTGTTATGTATGTCGCTCCAAATATTGAAAATATAATTTTTTTTTTTTTTTTTTGTAGGTATGCTATGAGAAAATATCGGTAAACGGCACAAATTGCAGGTGACATCTTCAGAGGTTCTGGCGTGAGACAGTACGAGGGATAAGAATATTCCAAACAGGGTGGGCGCGAGGGCGCGATGACTCCGCTCTTGATGGGGAAAGCGTTTGAGACTGCCCCGTCATATCGCACTGTGCTTTTCATGTTGCTTTGAAAGGCTGTGATTATGCTCAACAGCTTTGGTGGACATCCGATCTTTTCCAATAGGTGGAACAGGTTTTTCCTGCAATTCTGAGCAGATATATACTGCGGTTGTTGCTACAGTGGGCGTGGTTACCCGTATTCTAGTACAGGGTTGTGACGATGGCATCCCGCATGTATTGATGCACTGTGCCCTCTTCCCAGCAATGACAGAGAAGTTCATGGAGTTTGGTGAGCAGCACAAACTTGGCACATTTGACGTTTTCTGGCGAAATGCCTTCACTTCCCGTGGCTTTCCCGTTTGCCAGGCAGTCTATGACGTCACTGAGCTCTTTCTCTGAAGTGAGTTCGTCATGACAGAAAAAGGTTCAGCAGCGTTGATGGCGGTTTCGGTGACAACATTTTCACTGGGGTAGAGGTTTCGCTCTTCAGCTGCGCAGTTTTCTTGGTGGTAAGTCCAAAAGCTATCTTTATGCCCTCA
>OY759261.1:39804495-39871995 GCA_963662155.1 Lamellibrachia columna | reverse complement strand
CGTCCGGCGTCCCCGTCCGCATCCGGCTTTCATACAGATGTCCGGGTCCAGCGTCCGCGTTCGGGTCCGGCTTTCGTACAGCACCAATTTAAGTTGCTCTCCTCTTTTGGACGAATAAAGAGGTTAAGATGATATCAAGTTAGGGCTTTTAATAAATTATTGAATTGGTATGAAATAACAATTTTATATAAAATAGATGTGACACGTGATGTGACATTAGTAAAGGATCAGTGCCGATTTGATATCCGAAAGTACTCTTTGTCCCAGAGGACAATAAATAAATGGAACAAATTATCTACATATTGTGTAAATGCAGCGTGAATACGTTTATAAACAAAGTTGACACTTGTCTAAGGAGGTCGGGTTACACATATATGAACAAAGTTATAGACTATCGATAAACCAATGGATTCCTTGTTCACTTACCATCAGGGCATTTGCCTTCAGTGGCAATCTTGTTAAATATTCTTGTTAAATATTGTTCAATCGAAAATAATCACAGTGTTCTCTCATGATTTCAGTTTTGGAAGCATTGATGAAGAGTCAGATTTTCCCACACGTTTTCTCAGCCCATGTTTTGTTCAATGTTCACTACACTAGTGCCCCAAGCTTTGGTTGTGGCTACGTGGCTGCAATGTATACAAACTAGCTGAACGATATGTGTTTTTAAAGTTTACGATATCACATGTTTACGGATGCAACCAAGGACGCCACCGGTTTGCCACTGTAACGCTACAATGTTGCTGGCGTGACTAACACAACTTCGATGCAGTGTCCTAACAAACATGACGTTGACATTAACTACAACACACCATTTACAAAATGCACAGACTAATTTGTATCAACCACAATCAGACAAGTGCATTCGTTTACATAATTGTCCCTGGAGAAAGGTTAGTAATAGAGTAATAGCATCGGACTACTCAAAAGGTGTGCCAGTAAACACCGACAAACACTCTAATCTGAATCTACCGCGGAGGCGATAAGTGCAACTTCATCAGCTCGTGTTGGTTAGGATCGTCCCTCCGCGTGTCGATCCAACTGTTTACGACTGGAATTGTTAAACCGGATAGAAACGGTCTAATTATTTTGCTTTGGTGCGCTGAGCTTGTGCTTCCCAATCATTTCAGCGCAATATATGCCTTTGTATTGAATTATACAGTAAATATTCTGACGCTAGTATGAATATAGGATAATGGATAGATAAGGCAAACTAAGATGTGGTCAAAGTTCCACGATGAAAAAACGTCACCTATGTTGGTTAGTTGTATACCCGCAGTGAAACCAAACAGCTTGAGCTGCTAACACTATCTTGCTGTAAGGAATCGCAGGAATTTGGGTTGCTATGCATACCACAACATGTATGTGCAAGTGTATCCAGTTATGTGGCTGACTGCGTGAACCTTGTGATATCGATTGCTATTATCACATAATGATTACTGACAAGTGTTGATTTTAGTAGTCTTATTGATGATACAGTGTTGCAATATTTGCCCACAATCAAGACAGTAGCATAATTCTTGCCGACAGTGAACGACGTCACGAACGTGCACTATGCGCATGCGCCTACAGATCGAACCAACGAGAGCACTTGCTCCAGTCACGTGGTAGCAACAAGAACCTTTTGATTACGGTGTTTTAGGAGATGCCATTGGTTCGCTTTTATGAACAAAGGGACATTCCATACCTTAACGGAAAGTAAATATATAGTAAACAGTTATTGACGAGATCTGAGTACTTGGCGGGTGGGGGTTTCTGGAAATCTGCTGATTTGATGTGGATTAACCTTAAGGTCAAACGTTAACATCCACGGGACACCTCTAAACATTTTCAGATCAAGTTTTAATGGAACTATTTCTAATCATAATTATAGCGATTGTGTGAAATGAGAACATCTGATTGTCCAAAATACGAATGTTATGGACAATCCTAATAAACCTGCATATAAATAAATATATGTACATATACACACATCCTGCGACATAGCATCTTTCCAAAAAATCAGAATGTTTTTTTCCCCGCAGCTCATTTCAAGGAGTGCTCAGTTGTGGAATATGACTGGCCGTTGTTGCCACGTGGTGGCTGAAGTGTGAACAACACGGCGACCTGCGCTATTCAGTCGCCACCTTTTAAAATACTTAGATAATTGGAAAACAGCAAATAGACCGATAGACCGTGTGACCTGTTGCGCTCTGTTGAAAATGCCCTTAATAATTTGAAACGCTTTGGTAACAGTTCAACAGCGTTGTTTGAAGAAATTTGTGCATCGGAACTAATTTCGTATGCTTTGTTAAAATAGACGATGGTGTGAGAGAAAAAGGAGAATATAGAAACATATCGTGTCACAATTCCACGCGTAAATCAGCAAAACATTTAATAGACAATGCTAGGGTAAATGTTATTCCTTTTCAATAAGACTGATGTGGGCGGATTGGGATTGGTGCTCTGGTGCTAAAACGTAAATATTGCATATGCAGCATTTGGTCCATATGAATGTAATGTAAGCTCGAACACCACAGAAGATAATTTGAAGGCAAGTTTAATGGAACAAAATAACATAAATAGAGAAGGTAGATGAAGCGGTAGACTATGGTAAGGAAGTTAATTTCTTCGGCGTGCGTCTGAGGTAGCGAAGGTTAACAGTATTCAATATCACTTCTTGACTTGCTTGTGCTGTTGTTACATGCCTGACATACATTCAGTTTCGTGTTTTCTATCAGTTTATCATTGCTCCACACTTTTCTGCTGAAATATTACTGTACATGACGGCTGCATCGTTTGCTATACGCATGCTAATTTCAACATTAAGTACCAAATTACGGGTGGCTATGGGTCCTATATACCTGACGCTATCAACAACTTTCAATGTCACGTGGTTAATGTTGATTGAAGGTGGCACAACAACATCCTGCCCCACGACATGTGTATGTTTGGTGCTAATGCTCAACCCAAATTATGTGTTGCTTATCATTAAGAAACGTATATTGAATTGTGTGTTATGCGGGCGATGTTAGACAGCTCCCTTTCAGATACATTATGTAAATATACACCCTCTGTGAAGGAACTAGTGCTGTATGACAGCACCAGGGATAAGTGTATACCAAAGAGTGTCGGTGCTACGGCACACCCCTGTGTTATTCCACTACGAATCTTAAGGGGTTTGGAAGTTGCCCTCTCTTAGTAGTTTTCATGGACGAGACCACACTGAGCAGCTTTATATAAATCTCAACATTGGCCGTGTCTGATTTATAATACTACTACTACTACTACTACTACTACTAATAATAATAATATAATAATAAAGTTTATTTCAACAACATCAACAGTAAACATGCAGACACAATTGAATTTTAACCATCAGTAATACAAGTTAAACAATTTTGAAATGGGCAAGAAGAAACGTGAAGCTTATGTTGCTTGCCCTATCACTTATAAGTGACACTAAATAAAACAGTTAGAGTCTACAAGTGTAAACTGCATGGTACAATCCAGTTCTGAGTATATTTGTTATTTTTGTTAAATACAATAATTGATGAACAAATATAAGGCAATACAGTTAATTTTTTCACCATAATCGGGTTACTCATTGGTTACATAGCTGTGCAATAATTGAACGGTCTGTATATTTCTTTGTGAAAAGATAAACACTCTTGGAATGAATTAGTGTGCTGTCAAGGGAATTCCATAATTGTACACCATTAATTGATATACATATTGTCGTTAGATTAGTGCGTGCATACTTTTGTTTAAATACGCATTTTGTCGGGTCATATAGATAGGGTCATACAAAACGAAAAGCTTGTGTATGTTGTTTGGCAATGAATTGTAACGTGCCGTATACATAATTTCAGCAATTTTTAGTTTTACCATATCAGGCAATTTTAGAATGCGGAGATAAAAAATAGGCTAGATGTGTCCAACCTCTGATCACCACATATTAACCTTGCCATATTTTTCTCTAACAAGACTAAGTATTTTAAGTTTGCTGCATATGTATTTCCGCATACTTCAACAAAACACATTATGTAAGGCGAGATGAGAGAAAAGCATAAGATACGCATTCCACATTTGTCAATTAAGAAACTAGTTTTTTAAATAACTACACAGCACTTTGAAAATTTAGATTTCAATATAGAAATTTGCTGTTTCCACGTTAATTTGTCATGAATCAGTACACCTAAAATTGTGTTGCTTCAATTCTATTAATTGTGACATTGTTTTTTTTTAGAGATATACGTTTTCAATGCGCGATTTCCAAAAATCATGTAATTTGTCTTTGTTATGCTTAATAATAATCTATTCACTGAAAACCACACATTGAGCTTATCCAGCTCGGAATTTGTCTTTCGGATAATTTCATTAATGTCATTATTACAATAGAATACGTTCGTGTCTTCTGCAAATAAAACAAACTTAAACAGTTTTGAAGCAATGAATATATCATTGGTATACATTATAAATATTTTGGTCCTAAGATGGAATCTTGTGGTACATCACACTCTAAGTATCTCAGAATCACAATTTTTATACTGAAAAAAATTGTGCAATATTTGCTAAATAACTCACAATCCACTTGTATGCTATACCACGAACACATTATTAATTAGATTTAATTGTCAATACTTAATGATCAACTTTGTCTAATGCTTTCTTGAGATCTATAGATACAGCAATATTATATGTATAATTGTCTAGATAATTAGTAATTTATTCAGCCAATTATAAAATAACTTGAGAGTTTGACATATTAGATCTTAAACCATACTACTACTTAGCTTTGTTTTGCACAAAGCTGCATCCAATGTCACGGCTCACTTCAGTTGATATTGTTCGTCGTAGGAGCGCTCAGGAGAATCTAAAGATGTCGGGTCAGCGAGGATGAATTTGTCCGCGCTATACTGTTCAGATGGGCGTTATTCCTAGTAAAGTAGCACAGTATTCGACATAAAAAAAGTTTTTGGCACGTGTTTGGCGGTAGAATTCGCAAATTTCTTCGTTGACGTGACGGTCCACTTGTTCGTTCTAGCCGAGATGAATCGTCGTTTCGAACGCACACGTAAAACCCGAAGAAATCACAATTTATTGCGGAGCACGTGACATCCACGTGGGTGGATATGTACTGCTGTCTCAAGATAACACCCTTCTTTCGTGTACACAAGAAGGAGTCATCGTCATCTTATCGTCGTTGATGTCGACTACAGCTAATCCTATTCCACGGTGTCAGAATGTAATGAAAATATAACGCGAACAATTTAATAAAAAAAAATTAGTAAGTAGTAAGTAAAGATGCCTTCAGTAAAACAATTTTGTTACAAGTAAAAAACTTGATAAAATTAGTTTTTTTACACACCAATTACTTGAAATATATATTCAAGTATCGTAAGGCAGTAACTCTATTATTTACTAGCCGATTTGGCCGGCGTTGAAGGGATATTAGGTAGTTGCTGCAAGAGCCTATGCCTCCTTGCTCTACTCAGTAAAATTTGAGTTGGGCAATGGCAACTTTATGTACAACTGCCGGGTTCACATACTCAACATTTGCATTTGTTAACAAGCTTAGTCGTGACGTGACAAGTGCGTGTACAAGCGTCTAGCACGCTCTGAGCGGCAGAGATGATCGTATTCGCGCTATGCCACGTAGTTGGGCGTAGGCAGTCCGGCCGGTACGGCTAACGTGTGCGCCCATCCACACCGTGGAGTCGAGCTAATCAGCTAACCGATTCCACAAATTAGATGCGGCCACAGCAAAAGGTCACACACTATGCGTGACCGTTTGCGAAGCCGGTACTGTCAATAATGCATGTAAGCGGACCCCAATTGCCGATTCGGATGACGTTGGTTCGTTATCTCCGCGAAGAGTTAAAATGATTAAAACAGGGAATCGGTGGCAGCCTCAATTTTCTCGGTCGCATACACAACGTCCAACATGGCGACATTTGCAATTTTACACAAATTGTAAACGGTATGTACGAAATTCCAGTTATATCCACGATTTAAATACACTTCAAGTATTCAAGTACATACTGCTAAAAATAATAAATTACCCTCCTGCAGTTTGTAACATAATCTCCCAAGGTGGGGTGATCTAAAACGTGTGTATGTACAATCAACTTTTGCAGTTCAGCGTTAAAATTGACGTTTACGGTGACTTAATAACGTCGAGTGCGGCTTTCTGAAATGCTTCTGCCGTTGGCGCCGTGACTGCTTCCTGTGTGGGGGAATGCCACATTGGGATAGAGCGAACATGAGTGCTGGTAGATGATGTAGGAGGCTGGTAGTGTTCGGAGTTTATACTCGTGGTGGCGTTTAATGCGAGCATCGGCAGTGATAATGATGATAGGCAAACTGATGCGAAATTGTCCATGGTGAATCTTACAAAACAGAGTGGCATGTCTGATGCAACGTCTAGTATGCAATGTATCCCACACGAGGTTAGCATACATGGCAGTGGCACTTGAAGTTCTCCGGTAGTCATGAGTGACAAAACGAGCTGCGGACGCTGCAATTGTTCAACTTTCTGAATGTCTGTCTTGGTGTGGGGTGACCAGGCGCAAGTAACATACTCAAACGTACACATACGTAACCTACAATAAATTGGAAAATAATTAGGAAAAACCGAGTGTCTGGACAACTTGCCCTATCAGGACAACGTCTAACATCACAGTGGCTAATCACAGACACGATGGCATGTACCCTGTGTATACCATGACGATTGGAAATCCGCCATCCAAACACTGGATCTAGTGGCACCGGTGAATCAAATGACGCCAATATATCAGTTCTAGGTGCGAACGACAGAGGGTTATTAATGTACACTGATTCATAATTACTTGATAACTGATTCGGTCTTGCTTTTTATTGTCAACTAGCTCCAGCATGACTGTAGATTTGTCCCCAGCGTGGGTGCGAATCTTGGGTAATTAATTTAATAAATTATTTATAGCTCTCCTGTTAATTGCATTTTATTTGTTATTATCTTGAAAGAAAATACATATGTTCCTAATTAAGTTATGTCGTTACCCATTTACTGATATTACAACAACACGGCGATTAAAACTTAACGGCGTTATAAAGTATTGTATTACGTTGAGACACGTACCGTATAATGAATAGCCACTATTTGTATGGAACTCTACTATGTATACGACGGCCCTGTTGTGTTTTTATGCAGACGAGTGCACACAACCGTCGTGTCACCGTAAATTGACCTTTCGCTGTGGCACTGCACAACGTTTGGTGACATCAGTTGTGATAACACGTATGTATTGTAATCAAGTATATCATCCTGTAACGTATATTGTTTGCATTAAAATTGAAGCGCCCGTTTCGGATAGGTATACAATTATTAATCTCGGAAGACCACATAGTGACTATTTGCAATAGTATGACCCATAGATTATGACTGTCTACTTGTCTACTTGTCTACTTGTCTACTTGTTTCCTAATGGTGAGCTCCGGCAGCACTTTTTCCAATTGTTTCCTAATGGTGAGCTCCGGCAGCACTTTTTCCAATGGTTTCCTAATGGTGAGCTCCGGCAGCACCTTTTCCAATTGTTTCCTAATAGTGAGCTCCGACAGCACTTTTTCCAATTGTTTCGTAATGGTGAGCTCCGGCAGCACTTTTTCCAATTGTTTCCTAATGGTGAGCTCCGGCAGCACTTTTTCCAATTGTTTCCTAATGGTGAGCTCCGGCAGCACTTTTTCCAATTGTTTCCTAATGGTGAGCTCCGGCAGCACTTTTTCCAATTGTTTCCTAATGGTGAGCTCCGGCAGCACTTTTTTCAATTGCATGCTGTGAACTTTGATTGCACATTTGATTGTGCATTTCACAAATCAAATGGTTGTGGGCCGCATTCAAATGCAAATGTTTAAGGTACGAATGCAAATGCAAATGCATTAAATATTTATGGAAGCATTTGAATGCGCATTGAAATGCTCAACATTCAAATGCGCATTCAAATGCGCATTCAAATGCACTTGTTAACTAGCCTAATATTCTGTCTATAATAAATGATGAAAATGTGAGCGACCAAACTCCCCACCAGCGACGCCACTCACCATTTCCCCTCCCACGACATATATTTGACGTGCTGATTCTGCATATATTAATTCCATTTCGCTGTGGCACTGCACAACGTTTGGTGACTGTCGATCCTTACGTTATGTTGTTTTGTTTGTCATTGCAACAACCGAACATCACTTGTGATAACACGTATGTATTGTAATCAAGTATATCATCCTGTAACGTATATTGTTTGCATTAAAATTGAAGCGCCCGCGCCTATTAATCTCGGAAGACCCCATAGTGACTATTTGCAATAATATGACCCATAGATTATGACTGTCTACTTATTTCCTAATGGTGAGCTCCGGTGTACTGTTTCGCACCTAGTTTCCCGCTCTGTTAACAATGGTGATATCACTTTCACCTAAAATAATCGCGCACCCACGTCATGGCCTCTAGCAACCAAATTGCCTGTTAGCATTGCTGAGTCACTTTTCGGGGGAAGGTTGTCTTATTGTTCATTTTAAAACTCCACCCTCAACTAATTTCGCCCATAGCCAATACGGTTCGTTGATGTCCAAACATGAAGTGTGGAAATAAATTAAGTAACATGCGATGTCGATTTAAAAAAAAACTGCATATGTTTTGTTAAAATCATCGAAAGAGTTGACTTTGGGTAAATTTGGTAACTTCAGTACGGAGCCTTCGTTGTCGATGACGCGACTTTCACAAAGGCAGGCAGAGTCAACAAACAGTGAAATACGTGTTGTAGTCTACAAGCGCACTGAGTGCGAAGTCCGCGGGTTTTCACTTTTCACTTCAATTAATGATTGACTAAAAGCAATTAATATGTCTACACTCTAACTAACGTCTACAAGCTAACTATGTTCACATCCTGTAACACTGCAATGAACATAATAATTATTAAAAGATCGAATGAGGAGTGTCATATGTAGCAAAACATAAGTTAATTATATGGCAAATATATCCCAAACTGCTGTTTCCATTATTCATATTGGTGGAATCTTGTCCACTGCATGCGATGTTTTTCATAATTTTATCTGAAACTTCAAATAATTGCCCTATGTATTCTGATGCAGCTTGCTTGATGACTTGATTAGCATATATGTATTTTCTAGAACTGTCTGGTAAGCATACACCATGTAAATGTACTGGTGTCCTTCGATATATTTGGATTTTGTATGTAATGTACGAATTATACTGTATTTGGTTAGATTGATCAGCTTGCTATGTCGCTATTGTGGAAATACATATAACATATATTATATATTTTTTGTAGCAAAATTATTGTACATGCTATGTACCGGATCCAACGGCAACACCGGTTTTTACTTGGCTACCGTATCGTGGGACTATATTTTAGCATATTCGCTTTACGTGTTTGAGTGGACATGCCATGTTCTTCCCATTGTGGATGCCTTACTATATCCACGTATAATACACACACAGACAATGCAATTAAATAAAACGGTGTATTAAAACTAATTAGAACTAGATCATTCACATTGACTCGCACAGTCTTTGCCCACAGGGTTCATTCGCAACAGCCACTGCCTTCTGCGATCGGCTCGTTTATCAAGGAAGTCGTCCGCAGCTACTTCAATAATCTCGATTATCCAGGGAGGTTGGATTTAAAATAGGTGGAAGGTCGGATTGGTAGGAGGTGGACTTTCAAAATTGGTGGGAGGTGGGAGGATGATCCCAGACACAGATCTGACTGCGGTTGAGACTACTGCTTCACCACTCTAGTGTACTACTTGGCCTTCAACCTTGTAATTGCCGAGTGATTTCCTATTAGCGAGGCTCTCGACTCGTTCTTGAACGTATAACTACAGTGACACTATTAATGTTTTCCATGTTATTTTATGGCTATTTAATACATCAATATTGCACCGTGTGTAAAACTCAAGAATGCCTTCTTTAAAATAATATATAGGAAATCACGAGGAGCGTATTCACTATTGGAGGTGATTATATCCGTGTGTACGTATCTGTATATCGGGGCAAAACGTATAAATGAAACAGGTGACCGGCAATTTCAGCTGACAACAATACTTTTTAGTTACGAAAATAGCGATACGTTGTGTAAATACTATATTTGTATAATTTACGTAGGCACTTGCACTAAAATGTCACAACAACTCGGCCAACACATCTACCCAATGGGAACAACACGTCTCTGACAAGTTTACGCTCTTAATTGATAATTCGACACAATTAATATAGACTCATAGGATAATCGCAACCGATGTAACTAACTGCGAATAAGTTGCCTTGTAGTAATCCGTTGTCTCAATTTGTTCGGGAAATGAATTCCTTTATGCATTTATAGATAAAGAACACTCGTTCTTCAGCGGCTGTTCAACGAACCCTCCCTTGGGCCTTATGCGCTTGGACCAGCCCCGTTTCGAAAATTAAGTTTTTTTTTTATTAACGTCTCATTAATGTGCGAAATTATATAAATAAACTAAGTGTAAGTGCACATACAACTCAGTTTGGTCACATGCGGTGATAGTTTACACATCAGCATATATTAACCACAATCATCAAAAGTTACGAAAAACACCAAAAAACATGCTTTTATCTCACATTTTCTGACCGTTGTGAAAATGGAACTTATTGTACGTCAATGGTGTAACATGTTCAGTCACTGGGTGGTACCATGTATATGTCGCTGCTGTAGTTTCCTGGGACTATCAACTAACACTGCCTTCACCCACAACGTCGCAAGTAACGTATTGTTATATTCCACCTTAGCAATTGTCTGAACATAGCTGAAATAACGTCCATATAAACATATTCCATTATATTCACTTATCGACGTGTCGTTCCAGAATCCATCGTTGCCTCTGCAACCGGATTTCGCGAGTTCGGGAACTGCGCCTTCTTCGTTTACAAGAACCGTGCCAGTTGCGAGGCTGTGACGTCATCAGACAATCCATTGGACTTCGTCTTCAAAGTGAAACTCTCACAGCCCCAGTCAAACTTCGACGTGCACATCACTTTGCGTGACGGCAATTGTGGTGACGCTAGTCAGGTAAACAACGTGCTGCTTTGGGAAAAATAGTGTGTATAAGTTGAAGACTTGTTAACAAATGCATGTCAACGCATTTGAATGCAAATGCAAATGTTTCACTTGATTCATATGCAAACGCGAATGCAAATGTAATTTCCCAGGAACGCATTCAAATGCAAATGCAAATGTTTTGGTTACACATTTGCAAATAATTAAATGTTTTGGCTTTATACTAACAATTTGTTTTATTTGGATAAAAAACAACTAATGTAGACAAACACAGCTGTTTCTATGTATATTTCTTATGCAACACTTGTTCAGTTTCTTGTTTGTTATGTAATATTGAACACACGCACACACACACACACACACACACGCACACGCACACACACACACACACACACACACACACACACACACACACACACACACACACACACACACACACACACACACAGTATTAATTTATTTAATAAATGCAGTAGTACATTATTGTAACCACTAAGTCCCACTACACACCAGTCCCACTACAGGAGCATGTCTGTACAGTCTTACACTAAGTTACACACTTCACAGGGAGGAATAGACAATTGACGGTTTACTGGGAACCATAGCAGTGAATGAAAGGCTAATCCTTCAGGTATGCCGGAATGGAATGGTAACCCAAGAAAATAGACTGTCCACTGGTGGGGTAACTGGGAAGATAACCTGGATAATTACAGCTACCACTAATCTCTCTCTCTCTCTCTCTCTCTCTCTCTCTCTCTCTCTCTCTCTCTCTCTCTCTCTCTCTCTCTCTCTCTCTCTCTCTCTCTCTCTCTCTCTCTCTCTCTCTCTCTCTCTCTCTCTCTCTCTCTCTCTGGCTGTAGATATTCAGGGCTGCCATTGCTAATGTTTACTCCCCCAACCCACCCCAACAGTGTCAACACAACACAAGGGAGTGGATTCACAGGTCAGACAATGATTACATAATTTGCTGAGGGTACTGTTCACAACAGAGCACTTTTTCCAATTGCAAGCTGTGAACTTTGATTGCACATTTGATTGTGCATTTCACAAATCATATGGTTGTGGGCCGCATTCAAATGTAAATGTTTAAGGTACGAATGCAAATGCAAATGCATTAAATATTTATGGAGGCATTTGAATGCGCATTCAAATGCTCAAAATTCAAATGCGCATTCAAATGCTGAACATTCAAATGCGCATTCAAATGCATTTGTTAACTAGCCTAATATTCTGTCTATAATAAATGATGAAAATGTGAGCGACCAAACTCCCCACCAGCGGCGCCACTTACCATTTCCCCTCTCCAACGACACATATTTGACGTGCTGATTCTGCATATATTAATTCCATTTGGAAATACCTCAATACAATGGTGGATAATGCTTGTATTAAAAATGTGTCTAGTTCGTTTTTGTTTGTAGCTATGTTACTCTACCCAAGAGCACAGCTGCATTGAGATAACAACACCTGCCAACCAGTCGTTTATGCCACTTATGCATTTATCAATTTTTCATTTATAATCAAGTTGTGCCAGTGGCGATATGCCTCTATGGAGTGTGGAAGCAGATATGAAGGTGGAGGGAGCATGGGACCGAAAGTGAACCTCTTCTTGGAGAATGACTAGTGTCGTGGTGTATGAATATAATGTATGTATGCATGTATGTATGTATGTATGTATGTATGTATGTATGTATGTATGTATGTATGTATGTATGTATGTATGTATGTATGTATGTATGTATGTATGTATGTATGCATGCATGCATGTATGCATGCATGCGTGTGTGACTAGTGTCGTGGTGTATGAATATAATGTATGTATGCATGTATGTATGTATGTATGTATGTATGTATGTATGTATGTATGTATGTATGTATGTATGTATGCATGCATGCATGCGTGTGTGCGCGTGTGTGTATGCCTCCATGTGTGTGTGCGGGCATGCGTGAATGCGTGCATGCTGGCATGAATGCAGGAACGTATGCCCATATGCATGTATGCAAGTACATGTGTGCAAGTATGCAGGTAATCCCAGGTATGCTAACATGCTTGCATGTCCGCACGTATGCACTTTTTGCATGTAAGTGTGTGTGCATGCGGGAGTGCCGACGTGCGTGTGTGTATAAGTTATTTCACCAGACAAACTATATAATATATATATATTGCAATTCTGGACCTTAGGACAATCTGATGATTTTCTGAATGTGCTCTCCAGGTTCACGTCTACACGGAGGAGAAGGCACTGAACGCCGGCCCGTTCGACGGCTTCTTCATGCGGTGTCAAGTGGTGGAGACAGAACCGCCTGTAGATGGCGCTACTGTCTGCTTCTTCGCGTGTGGCGGCAATAAACGGGGTGTGACTACGTCTTTATGCGCGTCTTCGGACGATACGGGCCAGTGAGATCATTGTGTGATGTCAAACTGATTGATAATTAATTAGGAATGTGCGAAATGCATTTCCTTTCAGAATGCTCCTTTCACTTGCTGATGTGCTTTATTAGTTATTATATGCTTGCAAATTGGAACATGTAAACGGAGTTGGTTTTAGTGGTTGTATCCACAACCAACCCATTTGTGTTGCTTATGTTTTAGCCGTCTTGGAGGCAACTTTTGTTGTCACGGTTGCAGGAAATGAAACTGATGAATTCGAACTGATGTTTTCTAATATTTCACCAAACAAATACCCGATAAACACACAATTAATCAGGAAACAAAAAGCAAGCAAGCAAGTTGGACATACACTTTTTTCAGCGATAGTATCAATAACGAGATGCGGCATCTGCTGACTTCATTTCGGGTGAACGCCCTGTATACATTGAAATATTACTTTAGAGAATTTTGACTTATTGTTAAAATATAACATTTAATGTCTTTTCCACTGAAAATCAGTGTTTTTTTATCGATGATATTAATATGTAGTTCATTTTAGAAATTTTTTTTATCAATGATATTAATATGTAGTTCCTTTTAGAACATTTGCAGAACGGGTATATCACACTTCATGCATGAATTCCATGAAAGCAACAAATCGCGCATGCACCAGGCGCAATTTCGGGGATATCCTCAACTAAGGCGGTCACATTTGGTACGCATAGAATGCTCTTCACATATAGTTTCCATTTAGTGTACGGAATGTCCCTCTGTTCATTGTCTCTGCATGGCACACGTTCGGGACCTCGTTCACTGTCGGCAAGAGTTACGCCATTTTCTTGACTGTGCGCAAATATTGCTTCGCCAGATCATCAATATGACTACTAAAGCCAACACGTATAGCCAATCTTTAAATGATAACAGCATTCGATACCACAAGGTTCACGCAGTCAGCCACACAAGAGGATCCAATTGCACATACATTTGGTGGTATGAATATCAACCCAAATTCCTGCGATTCCTTAGAGCAAGCTAGTTGTAGCAGCTCAAACTATTTGGTTTCACAGCGGGTAAACAAATAACCCACATAAATTAGGTTTTTATCCATAGAACTCTGACCACGTGTTCGCTTGTTTGATTTATCCTTTCGATATCCTATATTCATGCCAGTGGGATATAATTTACTATAATTATAACTCAATAAAATTTGTTTTGCGCTAAAATCTTAGGGAAACTCAGACTCAACAGCGCAACAAAACAAACGAGTTAGATCGTTTCTAGTCGGTTTAACAATTCCAGTCGTAAACAATTGAATCGGCACGCGAAGGAGCAATGGAGGATAAACAGACGGGCTTTTGTTTGACGGCAAAATGTTTATATTGCATACAATTACGATCAAACACACACAGCCACGCAAATATAATTACGTTATTAAACACCGGGAAATACGGACCAATAATTATTGCACATTTTGTGCATAATAGCAGTAATGCATTTACCCTCAAATTACTATACATTCACAAAAATGAACCGTGAACGCAACGCACTCAACAGGAGGCACTTTGCATTGAAACTGATATAATTACTTTAATAAAATTCATTGCAATCAACATAATTAAATTACATAAAAATGAAAATAAATAACTTTATATATTTTTTTTCTTTTGTTGTATATATATTTGTGTTGATCCATCCTTATTTTTATCTCGCTTGTGTGTGTGTTTGTGTGTGTGCGTGTGCGTGTGCGTGTATATGCGTGCGTGCGTGCGTGCGTGCGTGCGTGCGTGCGTGCGTGCGTGCGTATATGAGTGTGTGGTAATCTTTTGACCGCGCTTCGTTGACATACCGAATGTTGAATTGACAAAACGAGCGCATATTGATACACGAGCCGTCAAAACACTTGCTACATAAAATAAAACTAGTACGTCAGGCCGACATGTAGTAGCAAATCTTGAGGTTTTTTTATGGTTCCTGGTGTGTATTCACAGTTTAATTGAATAAATATTGCTGCGCTCTTTTGAATTATGTGTAATTTTGCGTGGTATCTTAGATGAACTGCGTATTCCACATTGGGTCTTACTATATTTATGCTATTTAAAAACAATCGCACATATTTCGTTCCGTTCTTTATTAAACCGCTACTTCATTCATAATGAAGTATTTCTCAATGTCTAAATGTTTTCCCGCGTTTGAAGTGCTGTGCCGGTAGAAATTAGAATGACAAGATTTGCTGCCACTTGGTGTCCTGTTCTGAAACTGGACACCCATTTTCAGACTTTCGATCCGCCCATGATCTGACGCATATCGGCACAACTTGACAGTTGTGAATATTTCAGTCTCTAATTTGATGCTACGTTTTATCAAAGGATTTGCTGATTGTTTTGCGATAACTTGACAAGTATTTAAAGTTGCTCCTTTTATCCAGCGACAAATTTGTAGACGTCAATATTATATTTGTAATTACAGCTGTACATAGAAAAACAATTATTTCACAGTAGCCACTTACGCTGCAAGTAAGTGGCTACGTGGCAACGTAGGATAGAGCATTCACAGTTTTATATGTACATGTCATGTACGGTTGGTTTCGATGTTCAACTACCGATTAATGAAGCAAATTTTTCAAATTGGAGTATCGGATGCAACACGACTGCGGTATCACTGACCAAAATAATACATTTGTTTCCTGGTACATGGTGTAAATTGTTTGGAAGGTGCGAAAGCTTTCCTTTATTTTATTATTTTCCTTGGGTGTATTTTATTGTAGATAGGCATTTTAATGTTTTCTTAGTAATGTTGTTTCGAGAGTGCCATAGCTAATTGTCACTGCAATACACAGTGTTCAGATATACGTACCATATATGCAAATATGTCACAATAGCTATGGACATTTTAAAATCATAATTTGTTTTCTTTCAGAAATTGCGTGCAGTGGACAGATCCGAAGCCTCATTAGAATGTTACATGGGTCCGTGGGTTGATAGTGACGGGTTGTTAGGTGTATTAAGCCCGATGGCAAACCGTGCTTGTCAACTGATACCACTTATTGTGATTATCTTCGTCATTCACAAGCAATATCAGGAATTGTCTAGTTGTCAACCAGCCAGCTACATTTATGATTAAATTGTATGCGATTCTTATTCAAAGAGTTGTTAACTTGCGACATTTATGTTGGCCTCTTTTCTTTATGTGTGAATTAATAGGGGAAGGCAGTTTTCGTAGAGTAATTTTTCATTCTTTTTTATATCTAGGGCACAATCATATACATAAGTCAAAAATGTTTACTCACATAAACCTTGATTATTAGTAGATCATTATATACCATATAGTATGCATAGATAATTATATGTAGCTGATTCAAATAGGGTTGGTAAGCTGGCTCAACTAACACTTAGTGTTGGGTATGTTGGGCCACAGTGTAGCATAGGTTAGGTTAATGCTTTATTTGTATAATTTACGTAGGCCTTGCACTTTCATAACAACCTTACAAAACATCTACCCATTGGGTACAACACGTATCTGCCAAGTCTACGCTTTTAATTGAAAATTCGACACACTTAGCTAATATAGACTCATAGAATAATCGCAACCAATGTAAATAACTGCTAATAAGTTGCCTTGTAGCCATCCGATGTCTCAAGTTGTTCGGGAAATTAAATAATTTATGCATTTATGAGTAAAGAACACTAGTTCTCTAGCCGCTTCTCAACGAACCCTCCATTGGGCCTTAGGTGGCTGGGTTACACCATGTATCTGTCGCTGCTGTAGCTTCCTGGAAAACTAACCAAGTGGCTATTCAGTCTTAGCATTTTTCTGAACATAGCTGAAATAACGTCCATGCTATTTTCTTATTGACGAATCGTTCCAGAACCCATCATTGTCTCTGCCTCTGCATTCGGATTTCGCGAGTTCGGGGACTGCACCTTCTTCGTCGATAAGTACTGTGCCAGTTGCGAGGCTGTGACGTCATCAGACAATCCTCTGCATTTCGTCCTCAAAGTGAATCTCCCCCAGCCCCAGTCAAACTTCGACGTGCGCATTACTTTGCGTGACGGCAACTGTGGTGACGCCAGTCAGATAAAAAACCTGTTGCCTGGGGGAAAATACTTTGTATATGCTGTCTATAATAAATGATGAAAATGTGAGTGAGCAAACTCCCCACCAGATGCGCCACTCGCCATTTCCCCTCTCCAACGACATATATTTGACGTGCCGCTTCTGCTTATAATAATTCCATTTGGATATATCTCAATACAATGGTGGATAATGCTTGTACTAAAAATGTGTCTCGTTCGTTTTTGTTTGTAGCTATGTTACGCTACTCAAGAGCACAGCTGCATTGAGATAACAACACCTGCCAACCAGTCGTTTATGCCACTCCGCATTTACCTATTTTTAGTTTATTGTTGTGTCAGTTGTGCCAGTGAAGATATGCTGTTATGGAGTGTTGTGGCCGATATGAAGGTGGAGTGCGAATGGGACCGAAAGTGAGCCTGTGTGTGTGTGTGTGTGTGTGTTTGTGTGTGTGTGTGTGTGTGTGTGTGTGTGTGTGTTTGTGTGTGTGTGTGTGTGTGTGTGTATGTATGTATGTATGTATATGTGTGTATGTATGTATGTATGTATGTATGTATGTATGTATGTATGTATGTATGTATGTATGTATGTATGTATGTATGTATATATGTATGTATGTATATATGTATTTATGCGTTATGTATGTATGTATGTATTTATGTATGTATGTATGTATGTATGTATGTATGTATGTATGTATGTATGTAGAACATTATTTCTGAATGTGCTCTCCAGGTTCACGTCTACACGGAGGAGAAGCCACTGAACGCCGGCCCGTTCGACGGCTACTTCAGGTGGTGTCATGTGGCGAAGGCAGAACCGCCTGTAGATGGCGCTACCGTCTGCTCCTTTGCGTGTGTTGGCAATAAACGGGGTTGAGAATACTTCTTTGTGCGCGTTTTCGGACGATACGGGCCAGTGAGGTTGAACTGATTGGAAAGTTAAGAATGTGCTAAATGCGTTTCCTTTCAGAATGCTCCTTTCACTTGCTGATGTGTTTTATTAGCTGTTTTATGCTAGCAAAATGGAACATATAAACGTATTTGGGATTAATGGTTGTATCCACAGCCATCCCATTTGTGCTGCTTATTTGTTCAGCCGTCTTGGAGCTAATTTATGTTGTCACGGTTGCAGGAAATGAAACTGATGAATTCGAGCTAATGATTTATAATATTACATCAAACAAATTGGTTTAAGTCACAATATTACTAGAAACCAAAATAACATGGTAATCCAAACAACATTTCTTACCTGTGCAATATATTTGTTGGTGCTCAATTTTGTTCTTCGTGACTCACTAGGTAGGGTTACTATTTTGACTAACTGATCATTCCAGATTGGCTTTTATAAATGGTCTGATTCAATGTGTAGCTTCACACAATTGTCTGTGTTTACTGGCTCACCAACGACAGCCTCGTTGATTAGTCCGATGTCATTACCCTATTTCTGACCTTTCTTCAGGGACCATTGTGTAGTCGAATGCACTTGTCTGATTGTAGTTGATACACATTAGTATGTGCATATTGTAAATGGTGTATTGTAGTTAATGTCAGCGTCATGTTTGCTAGAACACTGAATCGAAATTGTCTTAGTCACACCAGCAACATTGTAGTGTTATTTTGGCCTACCGGTGGCGCCCTTGGTTGCGTCTGTAAACATGCAATATTGTGAAATTAAAAATCACATATTGTTCAGCTAGTTTGTATACATTGCAGCCACGTAGCTATTAACAAAGCTTGACTTACGAGTGTAGTGAACGTTAAATAAAACATCGACTGAGAAAAAAATCTGACTCTTCACCAATGCCGCCGAAACTTAATTCACGAGAGCACACTATCTTAAGATATGGTCTCCAAGCTGGTACAATATTATAAATGAGGCCTAACGTTTGCTTCATGCAGAGGCATAATTAGTTGTTTAGTCTTAAATGTGATGTATGTCATAATGAACCAGTGAATTTGATTAACCTTTGAAGCTGCAATACCACACTGCTCTAATACTTTCCTATCAACACATAGCTATACTCCTAAGTCCTTGTTTTTCCGCGAACGAACGTGCTTTTTCAGCGTCGGTCTCGTGCGTTTTTGTAGTGTGTCGATTGAGTGTCGTTTGGTTTGGTAGATACGCTGAAACTGCATCTTTGCCGAATGCAAAACAAACAAAGCAACACCTCATCGTAGGCTTACATTAAATTTATGTAGCACCATCAAAACAATTCGAAGCACATGTAGATTGACAAAATACATCACGCAAAACAAGCGCTAGTTTTTCAAATAGATCGGTGATCAATGAAATGGTTCCGAGTCATTCCGTAGAAGCGCCCCGGATTCTTCGCATAATTCATAGTGGCGCCACACTGCGGATTAACTACCAGTCTAATTTAGAGGCCGATTCACCGAGACCGGCAGATCATGATCCGGACCACGTCAGAGAACTAATAGACGCGCACCCAAGCCTACGCACCCAAGCCTACGCACCCAAGCCTACGCACCCAAGCCTACGCACCCAAGTCTACGCACCCAAGCCTACGCACCCAAGCCTACGCACTCGCGCACTGCGCGTCTGTAGGGACAAACACGCATGTGTAACCAATTTCCCGTTTAATAACAACACTAAATAGTATAGTAAACAATCTCAAATCAAATATGTTGAATATAATTTCAATCTACCAACGTGTTCATCACAATCAAACCACAGTTTACACAATGACACAAAGCACCTTATGAACTGGCTGACGTCGCTTCTACCATAGACAACTACAAGGCGTGTTGTGCCAGGCCAGCCACAGCTGATGCAATAAAGCGCGCCCTGGCGAGTGCAGTCAAGTGTACAGCGGAGCAAAGTAGCCATGTTGATTAGTAGACCTAGTCTGTGTCACGTTCCGTCTTTATTGCATAATATAATATTAAACGCAAGTAAACATGTCACTTTATTTGTTATTTATATTTTTACAAACCTATATAGTGTACGTTGATTTGCCGCTGGAACGTGCCACTATTGGTTGACTTGATAGCGGCGGTGATATTACGACCCGTTGTAATTCGATTTGAGCCTCGTCACAATTCTTGAGACGCGTCGCAATACGAATTGATACCTGGCACCGTTTTTGCGATCCGTCGTAATTCGATTTGAGACCAGTCGTAATTAGTTGCGATATTTGCATCGGGTCTTACATCAAATTACGACGCGTGGCAAATAGTTACGTTATGTCGTCAATATAAATGCGACGCGACGGTATTCCGTGTTTCAAACGGGCCCATGCTTCTATAATAGTGTGCATTACCAGAGCGATCAAGCATGACGAACGAGGTCAACTCAAAGGAGATTGGATTTCCCGCTTCTTTTCGTCGAGTTGGGCGATATTCCCAGAAAATCACGAAGGCAGCAACAACATAAATCCGTTTAAAGATGCCACACACTAGCGAATGCAAATGTTTTACATTCTTGTTGTTATCCACTTACTCCTCTTTTCCGTAGATTTTCGTCTCGTTGATCGCATACGTATTAACTTAATGAACAGACTATATAGTAGCATCGTAAAATTTACTGATAGTCGTTAGTGACAAGTCCAGACCCCAGACTGGTTAATCTAATTCAGATGAGTACATGCCAGGATGAGGAATATTTTACCAAATTTATTTATATAAACCTAGGCAGATGCATAACACTGTATGTCTAGAATCAAGGGCCGCCAACAGCTGTCAGTGTGTCGCGATCATAATATATTACATGGAAAGAGTGTCACCAACCAACAAACTTTTATTCACACATATGTTTGTTTTGAGGAATCGTCACCAAACCCACTACATGACTATGATAAATATATATTAGTAGGATGCACAATATGGGAAAGAAGAAGAATGTAGTGTATGCGATAGTTAAGTAGTATGTTCACTATTTATGCACAATTGTACAGTTTTATTCAAACAAATGCAAAGCTTTCAATAAAGACACTGTGAATAATTATACTATTACGATCCGGAACCACAACAATGAAAAGCTCTATCACAAAAAATACATATCACATGGCAAGTATTTCGCCTTCATTTTGGGTTTCAAGCATCGGGCGCACACTTCATCGATCTGGCCAAGATCAGCTTATATCCAGATGAAAACACTCAGTCTGCTCTACGCGTACAACAACACGGAAAGCCTATAAGCATTTTTTCCACGAACAGGAACGTCATCGTTTGCACTCTAGCACTAAACTGGTAAACACATCAGCAGTGACCGACGCGATGACCCAGAAGACGCACATTACATAATTTTTTTAAAAATATTGTTCAGTCCCATGCCTGTATGGCTTTACCGCTTGGAAAAAGACACGACTTATTTGTCAAGACAGAACTCCGTTCCATTGCAATAGACTAGATGCGTAATCGAGAATGGCACCGTCCTAACAATTGGCCAAGCTTTGCTGAACAAGCATCGATTATATTGTTTCTGTTGCCGGCGAAACGTCGTATATTGCTGACCCAGTCTATCGCTGACCCTTGCGACGGTTTCGGCAGCTGGGATTACATTGCTTTGTTGATATATTTTCTGTATATATCGTTTTGAAGCATGACGAACTTAGAATATGAATCGTTTGCATGTGATGAAGACCTATTCACGGAAGGCGTTATATCTGACGACTCAACGCTTACGGATCGAGCAGGTGTGGCGCACGCTTGGCAAATAATCAAGACTTTATTGGATAAGTATACATTTTCTTCTGTGTGAATACAGTTAAGATCATATACCGATTAAGGTGATGACGCATGTATCGTATTGTAGCTGCTGGTTTCAGGAACTTCAACAGTTAAATAATGATGACGGAAAGAAAAGCAATGTTCGTTACCTTTCATCCCCTGTCAAATATTCCTCATACAGGTTCCATTCCATTTACGCCTGGACGTGGGCCGTTTGTCATATGTTACTACAGGACAGCCGATGGTGGCAACGCAAGTAGCCTTATGCCAAACTGTATAAGTAAGTAATTATATTGATATCAGACAGTTTCAGCTATAAGAGTATCGCTCTACGTATCGCTAGTTCCATCATTCACTTCACTTGAATTTGCTGGGCACATGTTCTCCAAAAGTTTGTGTCCAGATATCGATACTTAAATACTGACATAATGGCCTCTGTTAGTAAACGCTCTACATATCCGTTTTTATACGTTATTTCAAAAACGACATGTTTACATTTTACATTTGATATAATCTAGGTAAGTAGCAACAGCTATAACTTGACAGAACACGGAAAACAATTATACACTTTTAAAGGCGAGTCGTAACCCCGCTGAGAGAGAAAGAGAGAGAGAGAGAGAGAGAGAGATAAGTCAGACAGGCAGATTGACTGACTAAAATATATCCAGTGTTCTTTGTGCATTAGTTTATACACTACCAGTGGCAATGGCAATCGCATTCAGCATTACGTCAGTATTTTGTTTCCGATGATACAATGTTTAGAGCAATAACTAAACTTTTGTCAATACAGATTAGGATGACCCTCATGATGTGCTGTGTACGTTACTGACTGGGTCCAGAAGACGTACGGGGAGGATCATCAAATTCATGTCATATAGGAAGATCGGCTAACCAATTACTTCATCTCTTTGAATCGCATAATTGAAGGTTTGTAATGTTCAAATACATATCAATTACACTTGATATACACTGAAGTGTAAAGAAACGTACATTGATATGAGATAAACAACCAGTAGAACAATTAACCAGTCAGTTTCTGTCGTGAGTTCAGTTTATGTGATAAACACTAACACATTTGTGACAAGATATATATATATATATATATATATATATATATATATATATATATATATATATATATATATATATATTGAATATTTTATATTCAAAATACATATTACTTATGACGTCACCACTATGTGACTTCACGTCACAACGTTGCCGCGGTTCGTATATTAACTTTTTTCCTTGAGTGTTATGTTTTTTCTTTTATGTTATGTTTCTCCTAATCAACCCAATAATTTCATTGACGATATTTTCTACACATGATCTATACACATGACAGTCAGGTCTTTGATCGAGGTAAATATGACAACGCTACGCCAAAGCATATTCAACAGCGTTTGTCGTCATTCGTGTTAGTCGTCGAACTTGCTCAGTTAACACAACCAGGATTGTTGAGATATTGTTATCGGCCTTCGAGGAGCAGCCGAATATCTTAATAAAAGCAATCTAGGTCGAGATAACTATGACACTGTTACGTCTAATCATGACACTATGTCCAGTTACTCACTAACTACCAATTAACCATAATTAATGTTTCGATAACTTGCAGCGGCTATTGTTGTCTTTTGATTTAGTCCCATCTCAAACTTCGCTTGTCTTTGCCACTGTGACGATGTTTGTTGCCACGATCGACGGGCGCCACCGCCACTTCGTCAGCCAACCGACTGTACAACTCGTCTATAATCCTCTTTCACTCTTCGACTTTTCTCTCTCTCGAAAGACCAGTCATTAATGTGCGATTGCTCCAAGTGCGTAAAGGTTGCATAAAAGAAAATGCATGGGTTCTTGCAGTTGCAGAATCGTCTAAATTATGAAAAAGAAGAAAGTAATAGAAACTTATCATCAAATACAATGTTGTGCATTCTAAAATATTGTATCTCCAACATCACAGATGTTGGAATACAAAGCGCTGTGTTGATGCTGTTAAAATGTTATATAAACAACATTAGGGAAAACACATATGCATCAACTACATATATATAGCATTTTAATTTTAAGTGACAACTTACACTCAAAATATCTCAATTAATATTAAAAAATCTGGACTTGCGAGAAACTCGCGATAAACATATATATTTGTCATAGTCCACGAATTTGCTATAAGGGCGTCCTACGATGACAACAAATTAGGCTTCCAAATAGAAAGTCGACGGATTGGGCCGATTGTTGCAACAAATTTCTACTTTGCTGATGACATCGCATATTTGCCGAAAAAGAACTGCTGCAAAAAAAAAATTTAAGTGTAGTGTTGTCTACGCGATTGACTCAGCAGCAGTGACAATTGAGAATTAGTTGTTATTAATTGTTATCTACATGGAAACAAAATAAACCATCATTGATATTATCGCCCATCTACCACCAACAAACGGCGGGAACCTTTACACATAGCTGTGGGTGATGTCGAATACGCTTAATAGCCCTGAGCAACGGACCGAGAAGGTGCGACCGGTGAAAGGGCTGACCAAATTGGCGTGGTTGATACTGACCCGCAGCGACCACTGTGCAATCAATTAGCGGTGTCACGTATTAAACAAAATACCGCTGAAATTATTAAGACAACCCGGTCTTCATCACTTCCCGACCAGGACCCGGACATCAATTAGCACAGCACTGGCTCGACAGGAAGACGTATTTATGAAGCAGATGGCGGTGCAACATACCGCATTCCAGGCGTGCCTACAGTCGTTCCTCGAAGCCACGAACAAACGCTTCGACGACGTGGTGAGGGAGACGGCTAGGGATGCAGCAGAATTGAAGGCGAGTCTGCAGTTTACGCACAATGAAGTCGACAACATCAATAAATCCCTTCATGACAAATCTGACGTACTAGATGACGTAGTCAAACGTATCGAGGTCGTGGCTCCAGTGCAACAAGCCAAAGCTAACGCAGAAACGTGGGTGGACACCAAGGCTGCAATGCGCATATCATTGATTTCTGCGTAGAACATCTTGGAAAACCAAGCCAGATATATACGCATCGAACGGGCGCACACAATGACCGGCAGCAGCCACTCCAGCAAACCGAGAACATTCATAATGAAGTTTGAAAGCTTCAAAGATCGGAGACCATTCTACATGCAGCCCGCAAACAGAAGCCGCGAGATATGTGTTTCAACGTAGACCTGTCTCAACGAGTGTTAGCCAGTAGGAAGGAATAGCTTCCTAGTCTACGAGAGGCGAGAGAGAATGGCAAGATTGCTTATTTCTCGTACGACAGGCTCGTGGTTAGGGACCGATTAGACAATCGCACCTGAGGTAACATACACATTATATGTTAACGAACATTGACAATGGCCAATGCCAACTTACCTGCTTACAGTAATGATGATGAACAATTTTGAACAAACTTGATAATTCCGATAACAACGATATTACATTTAACGCTACTTTATAATTACTCATATTACATGACTTACATTCATATATAATTTTTTAATTGTATGATTACGACAATTTGTGGCCCAGCGATGCCTTGTACAATGTTGAGCCAGGCAATAGCGTTAACCAGAGCACGCATACTAATTGTAAATACTATAGTGACCGACTATGTGCATGTAATATCAAATCCGATAGTGACTTTTCACTTATCCATTTCAATGCTAGAAGCTGAAATAAGAATCTCCAGAAAATTAAGGAGTATCTTGATGATCTTAAACTATCGTTTGACATAATAGCCAATTCGGAGACTTGGGCTGAACCGAACACAACTGAAGACATTTTATTAAACGGATATGAAGATTTTCACGTCGCTAGGGCAAACAGAAAAGGAGGAAGTGTCGCACTATTCGTAAATCACATATTTAATTGCACACTCCGTACAGCAAATTCTTTTGAAATTTAGAATATCTTTGAATGTGTCACTATCGAATTAGACGTGCAAAACACAACAAATTTAATTGTGAGCTGTATCTACAGAGCTCCAGGTTCAGACATAGACAGATTCTGTGAGCACTTCGACCAGTTACTTACATATGCCAACCGGAGTAAAACCAAATTTGGTTGTGATGACTTTGATATTGATTTACTTAAACAGGAAACACACACCGGAACAAAGCGGTTTCTAGAATGTATGTATGATCAAGGATTGTATCCTTTAATAGTAAGACCGAGCCGAATTACCACCAACTCGTGCACCCCAACAGATAATATATTTAACAACTAAACCAATTACTCTGCTGGGTTACTGATCTCTGACATTAGTGACCACTTGCCAATATTTGTATTACGTAAATGTGAACTTGAAAAAATTATTCTAAGATGTTTAGAAATGTAAGAAGCCTGAAAGAGGACAATGTACTTATGTTTATGGAAAGTTTGAAGCAAGAACAGTGGAAAAGCGTGTTGCGTTCAGACGATGCTAATTGTATCAATACATTCAATACATTGTGCAACTTTTATAGCCCAGTTAATAAAGTAAAGATTGAGGACACTTGAAGAAAAAACCTGTTTGTCTAACGGCTTAAAAAACGCATGTTGTAAGAAGAATCATCTTTACAGATTATTTCTTCGGGATACAAACGAAATCCCTGAATCTCGATGCAAAACGTACAAAAACAAATTAATTTCTATATAAAGATCCACCGAAAAGGCGTATTACAGTAAATTTCTAGCAGAAAAGAGAGGATAGAGAAACATGGCCAATATTGATCGCTGTAATTCATAGACAACGTCCATCGATCAAATATCCTATCCATATAAAGTGTGGACACAAAGACATTTCCACCAATAAAGATATGGCAAATGAATTCAATAAGTTCTTCACAAATATTAGTTCCAATTCAGCAAAAACCATTACAAATTCTGGTGGAAATTTCTCTATTTATGATTATTCAGGAGGCAGGATCGAAAACTGTCTATACTTAAAACCCGCTGATGATGAAGAGGTTATTAATAGTGTAAAAGCGTGTACACGAACAAAATCTACATATTTTGAAGATATTAGCATGGATATTTTAGCCAATGTCACACCCGTTATATTCAAACCTCTCACGCACATTTGTAATAATTCGTTTAAGACTGGTGTGTTCCCCTCTGGATTGAAGATAGCCAAGATAAAACATATATTCAAAAGTGGTGTCGAGATGGACATAGGAAATTATAGGCCAATTTCTGTTTTGCCACAATTTTTTTTTTTATTTAGAAACTGTTCCTCAATAGGTTAGACAACTTTATCAACGCTAAGGACATACTAAGTTCAAGTCATTACGGTTTCCATAAAGCTATGTCCACATCACATGCCGGCGTGGAATTAATAGAGGACATTTCAAAAGTAACGGAAAATAATAAACACGCTACTGGTGTATTCATTGATCTTAAAAAGGCCTTCGATACAGTGGACCACGAAATGCTTGTAAAAAAGTTAAATTTCTACGGCGTGCTTGGAGTTGGAAATGACTGGATAAAAAGTTACCCCACCAACAGGAAGCAATTCGTGGAAATAAATGGGTGCGTTTCGGAGCTGTTAAATGTAACACTTGGGGTACCTCAGGTATCCGTTTAAGGTCCAAAGCTATTTGTACTTTATATTAATGATATTTGTAACGTATCAAAACTAGCTAAATTTATACTCTTTGCAGATGACACAAATATATTTTGCGCTGGTAATAATTTTAAATAACTACAAGGCATGATATATGGCGTACTTGCCAAATTGGCTAACTGGTTTGAAAGAACGTATATTTACATCAACAATTGAGTATGTGCTGTTGCATGGCTGTGAAGCCTGGACAATGACATGTAAATTATAAAAGCAATTAGATTGATGCTTCACCAGAATGCTCAGGATGGCGATAACATACACTGGAACCAGAATATCACAAGCAGCGACCAAAATTCGCTATTGAAATCACAGAGAAAAGGACATGCTTCGTAGGCTACGGCTACGAAAACGAGAACGAACCAATGCCTCGACTACTACACTGGGTGCTAAAACATGGAGGGAGAAAACAAGGGAAGCCGACACTCACGTTCATCGACATCCTGAAACGAAATACAGGCTTGGAAAGTCAATATATTAACACTGCAACGTGATTCCAGGAACTCACTCCAAATAAGCAAGTAAGCAAACGTGTACCATTAGGCAGAGTACAGTTATACCGCACGAACAGTTCCACAACCTGTCCTGTATTGGAGTAATGTAGCTTCACCGAAAACGAGGCCGAGTTCATTTGCTCTTTAATCCAATTGAATAGGTCTTATACTACGTTATATATGTAAGTATGCCAACTGAACATATATAACATGAATAAAAATTATATATCTAGCATGGCGCCTTGCAAATGGCAAATAAAGGCGAAACATCATTTGAGGTGTGGTAGTTGTAACAATTGGAATTATTTTTTTTGAGGTCAGAAAATAAGTGGGTCGATAGGTTACAATTGCTGAGATACATGTGTGAGTGCGAGTGTTTTATCACCGTAGTTGGTGATCATCAACCAACGTTCACGATAGACGCATTTGATTATCGCCGTCTCAAGAGCAACAAGTTGAAAATTTCGTCACGCGAGATGTTTTATTTTCGAACGGAGCAGACAGCAACTCCGCTGTATGCCAGTAGTAAGGCTCAGTCGTTGCGAGGAATTCGTCCTGAAAACGGTACTGGGACATGAAAAGATATGACTGTATGTAAACCAGTCGACGTGACGTGACGAGTGTCTTCCAATCCATGTTCAATAAATGTGTGATTGTTACACTGAGTCGGTGTGGTATGTTAAAGCAGAGGTGCGATAGCTACACTGATTATGTGTGATACATTGACGTGCATGTGTGATTGTTACACTGAACATGTGTGATTGCTACATTGTGTGTTAAGATGGAGTACACGTGTGGTTGGTACACTGAGTTTGTGTGGTAATTTGCAGTATGTATGTGGTTGCTACATTGAGTTTGTGTGGCACGCTGAGGTGCATGTGTGGTTGCTGCACCGAGTATGTGTGGTAAGTTCAAGTACATGTGTGATTGCTACACTGAATTTGTGTGGTACGTTGAAATATGTGTGTGGTTACTACACTGAATTTGTGTGGTACGTTGACATATGTATGTGGTTACTACACTGAATTTGTGTGGTACGTTGAAATATGTGTGTGGTTACTACATTGAATGTGTGTGGTACGTTGAAATATGTGTGTGGTTACTACACTGAATTTGTGTGGTACGTTGAAATATGTGTGTGGTTACTACACTGAATTTGTGTGGTACGCTGAAATATGTGTGTGGTTACTACACTGAATTTGTGTGGTACGTTGAAATATGCGTGGGGTTGCTACACTGATTATGTGGGGTAAGGCGAAGATCATGATGTATATCAGATTGTGAAGTGACAAAATCATAATATATTTAAATAATCCCCAGTTCAAACCTGGGCACTTGCTTACTCACGACCTCACAAAAACACGAATCCACGTATATGCCGAATGAATGTGGGTAAAGCGTTTGGATGTGTCATGTAGCTTATTTTGTATTGCACAACAATCAACTTATCTTTACATTATACTGCTATCAGGATAGTTCAGTGCAAAAGGGAACATATACTTTGAAGCTGCTTACCTCCGAGATGGCCTTTTCGTGCATCATTTCTCTCCAGATGTCCGTCAAAGCTTTGAAAATACACCAACCGTTAGTGACATTCTTGTTGCATGGGGAAGTTGCACTGTCTATTGTCGTTATCACAAGTCGACCTCCTGAAAGAGACATACATATCGATGACAATGTACACTGTGTAAACACCAAAATGTTGTGGTAATTATTGCAAGGCAGTGTAAGTTGAGCCACGGAGCTAGTTGAGCCACACATTTCTCTCAGAGAAACTAAAGCAGCGTCAGTTATTTTGTACTACCTGGAGATTGAACATGCAATTAGAACACAATTGAAGCACAATAGGTAAAATTTGAGCTAAAAGTGTGTTTTATTAAGTTTGTCTTGTTTGTCATAACGTTATGTGATTGTGATTAATGTATTCTGATGTGTAAACTATCAAATCTTGTGATTAGTCTTTATTGTACGTGCAACTACAAATGGGCTAAGTATCAACAGGTAACAAGGGTAGTTTACATAGCTTCGCGCATTTAATGAGAATATAATTAACAAACATAATTTTCGAATCGGGGCTAGTTGAGTCACTCAAGTGAGGATTAGTTGAACAATGGTTAAATAATGTTGCTTTACTCCAAAATACAGTTATTTTCCAAGCACATTGGACAGTGCGACATATTAACATATAGTAGTACCGTGGCTGCGTAGAATATATAAGTTTGTGTTAATTAAATGTGTTGAAACTAAGCGTGCTTACTTGTCAGTGACGTGTTGTACCTATGGTGTAGATATGTTGGCTAATTCTTTAAGACGTTTCAGTAAATTCTACAAATAAAGCAACTACCCATTATGACTCAACTAACGCTACACTGTGGTTCAAGGCAACCCGCACCAAGTGTTAGTTAAGTTTGAATTAGCTACATATAATATACGTACTAGATATGTCATCTTGGTCAAAAATAATATACTGATAACTATAATTTTTAGAAGTGTAAACAATGTTCAATTACGAATACTGTTGTGTCCTAGATAAAAAATAGAATGAAAATGTTTTCACCTAACACTGTTTTCCCCCACTCTGATTTCCTATCGCATTCTAACTACATATTTCAACTTCCTGCATATACAGATAATACCTCGCCAGACGACCTACCAAAGAAACTACAATGTAAAGAGGCCACGCAAGTGACTGACATAACGTGGCCAGGTTACAAAACTATCCCATGACACAGGCTGATAATTACATGTATAACAGTACATTCAGCAAAGCTATTAGAGTAGTTATTAAGACTTCTTCTGTCGTTCTAATTACATAATTCCTCGAAACTGATAAGAAATTGTATACAATAATATTGATGTGATAATAATAACCAAACTACTCAAAGTTCCACCGAACAAACATCTGTGAATAAAATGGGGTACGACTTGGCCAATTTCGCGGTGTGTGTGTGTGTGTGTGTGTGTGTGTGTGTGTGTGTGTGTGTGTGTGGGTGTGTGTCTGTGTATGTGTGTGTTTGTGTGTGTGTGTGTGTGTGTGTGTGTGTGTGTTTGTGTGTGTTTGTGTTTGCATGTGTGTGTTTGTATGTGTGTTTGTGTTTGTGTATTTGTTTGTGTGTGTTTGTGTGTGTTTTGGTGTGTTGTGTGTGTGTGTGTGTGTGTGTGTGTGTGTGTGTGTGTGTGTGTGTGTACTTGTGTGTGTGTGTACTTGTGTGTGTGTGTGTTTGTGTATGTGTGTGTATGTATGTGTGTTTGTGTGTGGGTGTGTGGATGGGTGGGTGGTATATATTAAATAGTGTACGATACTTGGTGCATTACTACATCATTGTGCAGGGTTGATTGATCTCGCATGTTTCCACTATACGACGGTAGTAATATTCAGTGGCGAATGTTTACTCACCATGCAGACAGCCACATCACGGCCATCGATGAAAACGCGAGATAAACGGACGCGTCCGGCAGACATTGTTTGTAGAAACTTCTCCCACAACGCGTCATATATACGTTCTTATGGACTTGAATATAACTGTGGGAACCAGGGATTACACCTAGGTAGAAAACAGTACGTACCCCTAAGTTATAAGGCATTAACCGTGGTGGAATCGTGCAGTGTGACAGCGAAACGTAAACCTGTTGGAACGGTGAGCAATTTCATATTATGATAATACAATTGGTATTGTTGTAAAGTTATGTCACTCATCAGAGGTGGTCGCTACAATAGACAGAAGTACACCCAGCTTAACGATTTTGACGAGTTTATATTAGTCGACAGGAGCAGTTTGTCCGGCGAAGCTGGTAAATACTGATACACTTTCCAAATTCTAAATCAGCCGTATCAATGCTGATTAATGATCATATGACTGTATGTGCCTCTACACTTCGGTATGCATTAACTGTATTAGGTAGGATTATTTGAACGTTACGAACCTTCAGCTATGCGAATCGTTGGTTGGGCGATCTTCGTATATGACGTGAACTTGCTGATCCTCTCCGTACGTTTTCTGGACCCAGTCTGTAACGTACACAACACACTATGATGATCATCTTAATCAGTTTGTGTTGACTAAAGTTAAGTTGGTGCTCTCTCGTTTTATCATCAGCAACACAATATTGATGTAACACGCCAATGACCACATTTATATTGTATGAATTAGTCACAGAGAACATTGGATGTATTTTAATCAATATCTCTCTCTCTCTCTCAGCGGGGCTGACGAATCGTTCTTAAAAGTATAAACTACTGGTGTTTTCCCTGTCCAATCCTGCTTTGTTCAGTTATAGCTGTTGTTATTTATCTAGATTACATCGCATGTAAAATGTAAGCATGTGTTCTTTGAAATAGTGTCGAAAAAACGGACAAATAGCTTATTTACTAATAGAGGCCATTTTGTCAGTACTTACATATCGGTTTCTGGGCAGAAACTTATTTAGAACAAATAAACGGGAAATTTACTTCACGTCAGTTATAGAAATAGCGATAGGCATAGCGATACTGTTATAGCTGAAACTTTCTGATATCAATATAATTACTTACTTATACAGTTTGTCATCAGGCTAGCTGCGTTGCCGCCATCGGCTGTCCCGTAGTCACATATGACAAACGGCCCACGTCCACGTGTAAACGGAATACAACTTGTGTGACAAGTATTTGACAGGGAATGAAAGATAGTGTACATAGATTTTCTTTTCATCGTCATTGCTTAACTGTTTACATTTTTTAAGCCAGCATAAGTCATCACATTAATATTAAATAGTATTTGACAGGAATGAAAGATAATGTAAATCGCTTTTCTTTCCGTTGTGATTGCCTAACTGCTTAAGTTGTTAAACAAGCAACTACAATCTGATATATATATATATATATATATATATATATATATATATATATATATATATATATATACCCAATAAAGTTTTGATTATTGGCCAAGCGTGCGCCACACCTGTTCGATCCGTTAGCGTTGTGTCGCCATATAAACCGTCTTCCGTGTACATGTCTTCATCACAGGCAAACGCTTCATGTTCTACATTCGCCGCTTAACAACAATATATACAGACATGTGTTAACAAAACAATGTAAGCCCAGCTGCCGAAACTGTCACTAGGATCAGCGATAGAACATTCCGGTACGCCTACAACAGAGACAATGAAGTCTATGTATATATGGTCATTTGTTCAGCAAAGCGTGACCACTTTATTATTATTTTATTTTTTATTTCATTTTTTATGCCGGTGCCCTTCTCGATTACGCATTTAGTTTATTGCTATAGGAGTTCTGTTTTGATGAATGAGGCGTGTCATTTTCCAAGGCCTTGGGAAGCGGAAAGGCTGCGCAGGCATGGGACTGAGCAATATCTTTAAAAACAAAATTATGTAATGCGCGTCGTCTGGGTCATCGTCTGGGTTACAGCTGAAGTGTTTACCAGTTTGGTGCTAGAGTGCAAACGAGAGCAGATTGAGCGCTTTCAGGCCTCATGATGGTGGAATATGCCTTTATTTATAAAATGGAACTTCACGTCAAAACTAGAGGAACTGGACTTTGCCGACGACATAGCACTCATATCATCATGCAAACAAAGATAAGACAACTGAATCAATTTGCAGCAAGGTCAGAACTAAGAATAAATAAAAAGAAAGCTCAAGTATTGAGGATAAACAGCAGGTGCGAAAACATAGTACTTATTGAAGATCAAGAGCTAAAGGAAGTGGACAAATTCAACTACCTGGGTGCTAATGTCAGTAAGCAAGGAGGAGGAGGTGAAAACATTGTTAACATAATTCGTAAAGCTAGGGAATCCTTCAAGAAACTAAAGTATGGAGTTCAAATATATACACATTGAGATCTAAATTGAGGCTTTTTAACACAATTGTTAAACCAGTGTTGTTGTATGGAAGTGAATCATGGAAAGCAAATGAAGGAGACAACAGAAAGTTAGATACATTTTTTATCAAGTGGTTAAGATGAATCCTACCTATTCGATGACCATACGTTGTGTCTAATGAACACGATCATGTCGAACACTTACAACTCGTCTTTCATAAACTTAAGTATGCAGGACAACTAAATCCAACAAAATGTGCATTTGACTTACCAAAAGTAAAATTGTTACGCTATGTTCTTAGTGCTGACGGAATTAAAACCGACCCGGATAAAGTTGATCTAACTGCTAAACTGAAACCACCGACTACCGCCAAAAAAGTTAGATCAATGCTTGGCATGTGTAATTTAGGGTAGGAACAACCTACCAAATTATGCAACAGTAGCTGAACCATTAATTTATTTGACCGTCAACACGTTAGATTTTCGTGGGACGACGACAAACAAACAGCGTTTGACGAAATGAAACTATTACTGACGTCATCACATGTGATGGCAGCTCCTGATTTGAATCGACCATACCATCTTTATACCTATGCATTGGAGAAAGGCTGGCATAGGCACATTTTATTTAATAACTAATTGTATTAAACCTATATCAGCAACAGAAACGCAGGGTTCGTAAAATGTGTAAATAAAACACCCAAGTATACATTGACAGAGTCCACTATACGCCGATGATTGATGACAATGTTAAAGCACTTCCTTCCTATCTTGTGCAAAACAAATAAAGCCAGTTTAATTTGCCAATTTGGCCAGGACATTTGCGGTTGAGTCGGAGGGTTGTTTAGAAAGTTGACCCAATGATAAAGTTATTTGGTATTTTGGCAATTATAGCACCTCTATTGGTGACGGCGTCTTAGTTTGTAAGGTCAGAGTATAAATACCCCGGAAGAGCGATTCCAAGGGGCCGGCAAGACTATTTAAAATTCACACTCTGAACTTCCCAAAATCTGGTGCAAAATGAAGCTAACATCTATCATACCCACCCCGACAAATCAGCAACACGAGACGGAGGTAATTAAATACGTTGGTTATCTAACTGTTATATGCACTACTATGTGCTCTGATCTAATAGTTTACAATAGTAAAATGGTGCTCATAATAACTTATAATATAGCGATATGAATCATGAATTAATTTGAGTGACATAATAATTATTACTAATCAGTTGACAGGTCAAACAATACAAAATGGGCAATGGCATGTTGCGTTTTGTATACATCGTGTTAAGACATAAGTAGTGCATGTGGGACAAGACGGTCCCCATGCTTATGGGACAAGATGGTTTCAATATCTTATACCGCCCGCACATGATCATAATGCATAATATGTATTACACATGACCAATTATGTTTAATAATACATTTAATATAATATGAACGTTGCATAACTTACGTTCTACTAGCCTGGAGGCTGTGATTATGATCGAATATTACTAAGCCAATATTATAGTATGTATGGATTGCAAGGTGTATATCACATGTTAACTGCCATTACAATTTAACAACTATAATAGCCTAATATATTGCTATAATACCATTTGCACGAATACATTTTATGTTTAGGCAGTGGCTCGTTCATAGATATTACTAAGCCAATATTATATTATGCATGGATTGCAAGGTGTATATCACATGTTAACCGCAATTTCAATTTAACAACTATAATAGCATAATATATTGCTGTGATACCATTTGCGTAAATACGTTTTATGTTTAGGCAGTTGCTCGTTCGTAGAAACTAAAACCACAGGGGAGGGAGCTATTGACCGTCTTGTCCCAGGCAGAGGCCGTCTTGTCCCACGGATGGGGCAAGTTTTTGTTGGGTACACTTGCTTATTTTCAAATGCAACTCATCTAGGTTGTCAGTTTGATGAACATAATTTTCCAACGGGTAAGACACATATATGTCTAGAGTATGAGCGTATTAAAGACATGTTAATGCAGTTTAGTAGTGTACAATTTGTTTTCCTTAGGGGGCATACCTGCCCCAGGTTACCCTACTCATTATTTGAGTGAGTACACATTCTATCATTAATCTCGAACTGGCGAGCGCAAAAATAGACCGACAATTAAAACACTTACAACAATTGTGAGAAATGTATCCCGGACCATTGCATGTGGCCAAACAAACAGTGAGAGGGGAGGTAAGTACTACACTTAATGTTTAACTAAACTTGGCATCTCTGTGGCCAAACAAACAGTGAGAGGGGAGGTAAGTATTACACTTAATGTTTCACTAAACTTGGCTTCTCTGTGGCCAAACAAACAGTGAGAGGGGAGGTAAGTACTACACTTAATGTTTAACTAAACTTGGCATCTCTGTGGCCAAACAAACAGTGAGAGGGGAGGTAAGTATTACACTTAATGTTTCACTAAACTTGGCATCTCTGTGGCCAAACAAACAGTGAGAGGGCAGGTAAGTATTACACTTAATGTTTCACTAAACTTGGCATCTCTGTGGCCAAACAAACAGTGAGAGGGGAGGTAAGTACTACACTTAATGTTTAACTAAACTTGGCATCTCTGTGGCCAAACAAACAGTGAGAGGGGAGGTAAGTATTACACTTAATGTTTCACTAAACTTGGCTTCTCTGTGGCCAAACAAACAGTGAGAGGGGAGGTAAGTAATACACTTAATGTTTAACTAAACTTGGCATCTCTGTGGCCAAACAAACAGTGAGAGGGGAGGTAAGTATTACACTTAATGTTTCACTAAACTTGGCATCTCTGTGGCCAAACAAACAGTGAGAGGGCAGGTAAGTATTACACTTAATGTTTCACTAAACTTGGCATCTCTGTGGCCAAACAAACAGTGAGAGGGGAAGTAAGTATTACACTTAATGTTTCACTAAACTTGGCATCTCTGTGGCCAAACAAACAGTGAGAGGGGAGATAAGTATTACACTTAATGTTTCACTAAACTTGGCATCTCTGTGCAGTTGCAGGTACTGATTTTCTGGCCAAATAACTGTGTCCGCCTATTAGGTCGCGAGACCGTATTTGTTGTCGAACAAGTACATATAAAGGTAACATTGTAACCCTTTAACTATGCTGCAATGGGCGTATTGTCACTGTCATCTGTCTGTGGGTGCAGGTATTGATTTCTTCGACAAAATACTTAACATGTTAGGTCGCGAGTCTGTATTTTGTCAAATAACTACATATTAATATAGCATTGTAGCCATTTAGCAGTATTACAATGTTTTGTTTATTACTATAACATTGTAGCCATTTATTACAATGTTTTGTTTATTACTTTTACACCCGCACATATTACTCCTTATGATATGGAGCAACTTCCCATTTCTCACTGAGTGCAAGTATTGATTTCCTAGCCCAAACACTACCCAACCTCGTAAAGTCGAGAGTGTCTATTTTGTCAAGCACAAACAAAGATAACATTGCAACCATGTTTCTATATGACATTGATTTCGTTTGCTGCTGTGACATAAACATTGCGATACTCCTGGTCATTTTGGGCCATCTCTGGGTATTGATAATCTGGCCAACATGTCATCCGCCCTGTAATGGCGCCAGTGCTTTTATTGTCGAAGATGGGGGAGTTTTTGGTCAGGAAATCGACACCTCCTCCAACAGAGAGATGTAAGTTAACTCAAAAGGACAGAAAATTATCGATCAAAGAGTGTCAATTGGTGTCACAGTAGCAACAACAAAACACAAATTTAACTTGCATATAGGGTTACAATGTTATCTTACTGTGTATTTGTTTGACATAATAGGCATTCGTATCCTTTTAGGGTGGATGAAGGTTTTGGCCAAGAAATCGATGCTTTTAATAAGGGGCACAATGGCTCAGCATGACGGAGAGTAATGTGCATAGTTGTCGCTATAGCAAAATACCAATTTAATTTGGCTAAAGTGCTACAATTGTGTATTCATGTTTATTTTGGTAAACAAATGCATTCGCGATTTTTCAGGGCGGGGGAATATCTTTGACCAGGAAGTCAATACCTGCCCCCACACGACTCGAGTTGACCAAAAGTAATGCCAGGGCAACAAAATAATAAAACAAAACAAATGTATAAGGCTAAAGGGGGACAATTAATGTGAGATAGGTGGAGGGTGTTAACATAGCCCAGATCCTTGTGCTGAATTTGAGTAATAACACTACAAGAGCAAGGTGTGAGAAACTGGTCGGAACAAATGGAAACACAATGCTATTGTAAGTTATTAAATCCCAAAAGATAGTCCGACCAGTTGTCACAAATTAACGTTTTATGTTTACGGGAATACATTGGTTCCCCGTTATTATCGTTAAGAGAGGAGTTTAGCCTATTAACCTTAAATCTTACCTTTCGGGGTACATATATTTCACATACGGAATATTTTATAGCCAACGTTGTTCAATAGATCGTGAGCTTTAAATTGACGCCAACCACGATACCATAATGTAAAAAAAGTTGATATTACTTTTTGATGTTCTCTTTAATGAGCGATAATGTTCAGTGGAAAAATATAATTTGTGATAGTCATTTGTGATGTTATGGCTAATAAAAGGAAATTATTTCAACCTAATAGCCTGCTGTATGTGATAGTTCTCATGCATCTAGAATCGTTTTGACAAACGCACTTTGTATTTTGTAACTATCTTGCCAAAATTAGCTTAGTACTATTTATGTCCACGTTGGGTACATTTTTGACCTACTGTTCCTGGACTTTCAGCCAATAGTCACTCTTTGTTATGATCATGATTTAATAATTAGTGGATAGAGTCAGAAGCTAAAAAAATTGTTGTGCCTATATGTTTATCTCGTTCAAGAAGGTTTAAATTATGGTTAATACAACAATAATATTAAATTGATTTTCGTGCGTTTCATACCTAAGGCAGCAACAATATCAATGTCATTAAATATGTCCACATTTGATCCCGGAGTCCTAGATAATAATTTTATACATCCAACGATTACAATACGTTATTTAAAGTCATATATACTGCAACGCATTCTACAGTGCTGTCAATTACTGATGTTATGCTTTGAATTTATATAAAATCAGTTGATTTTGATATGTAAATTGTCATTCTTCCACGTATTTTATGGCAAATACATCAAATGGATGAATATATAAAACATAAAATAATACATAACATAATTTTGAATATTAAACACATTTCAAATATTAAACACATTTCAACTGCTTTCATTGAAGTGAATCATAAACAATGATGATCTAATGTACTTATATTTGAAAGCAAATTGCGATTATCTATAGTAACAGTCGTCTACATTAACATTATTGTAATCGTTTTTATCAGGATTTGTATAATTACCATATTCACTGTGCGAATATTCTGAACGGGCAAAACTGTTCAAGTGAAAATGTGTTTTTTTCATGCAATCTGTGTCATGACTTATTGTTTTGAAGTTTACAAGCATAGCAACGTTAAATTACGTTAACACTCGTATTAATAAACCAACTTTGGCACAATCCTCTGCCAACATCGCCCCAAAGAGTAACCATTCATATGAAACAATCCCTCAATCTGCGAACTCAGCATGAACCACACGTCAACATTACACCAACATCTTAGGATACGGTATGTCGTAATTCATATAATATTACGACTCCGCTACTCTCTATTGAAAGTCCGATGTTCTAACCACTACGCCACAACACTCGACATAGTGAATGAACTGACATCGTGACACTTTCAAACATAAACAAAAACAGTGATGGCCATTGTCTAGAGCATAGCTATGTACATCTTTGATAAGGCACGATTTAAAATCGTCCAATTTGGTAATTTGTACCGTTTTATTATGATAAAAATAATTCCATAGTATTGAATAATCGTCTGCCAAATTTCAGAATTAAAAATTATGTTTGCATTGTTTTGTTATTTTGTTGACAATGTTTGATTAATACTGTTATCGTTATATATGTGCACTAGCTTGTAACTATGTAAGATGTTATTGTGATACTCGGCCGAGATGACTGGAATTGGTTAATTATCGAAGTACATAAATGGAGGCGATACTTATATCACTGGATTGTTAGCTCCCGTGTTGCCAGCTGTTGGATTGTTAGCTCCTGGGTTGTTAGCTCCTGAGTTGTTAGCTCTTGGGTTGTTAGCTCCTGGATTGTTAGCTCTTGGGTTGTTAGCTCCTGAATTGTTAGCTCTTGGGTTGTTAGCTCCTGGGTTGTTAGCTCCTGGGTTGGTAGCTCTTGGGTTGTTAGCTCCTGGGTTGTTAGCTCCTGGGTTGTTAGCTCCTGGGTTGTTAGCTCCTGGGTTGGTAGCTCTTGGGTTGTTAGCTCCTGGATTGTTAGCTCCTGGGTTGGTAGCTCTTGGGTTGTAAGCTCCTGGGTTGTTAGCTCCTGGGTTAGTAGCTCCTGGGTTGTTAGCTCCTGGGTTGGTAGCTCCTGGGTTGTTAGCTCCTGTGTTGTTAGCTCCTGGGTTGTTAGCTCCTGGGTTGGTAGCTCATGAATTGTTAGCTCCTGGGTTGGTAGCTCCTGGGTTGGTAGCTCCTGGGTTGTTAGCTCCTGAGTTGTTTACTCCTGGGTTGTTAGCACCTGGTTTGTTAGCTCCTGTGTTGCTAGCTCCTGGGTTGTTATTTCCTGTGATGATAGTTCCTGGGTTGTAGCGCCAGGGTTGCTAGCTCCTGGGTTGTTAGCTCCTGTGTTTCTAGATCCTGGGTTGTTAGAGCCCTTCACTTAGACAGAGAGTAGCCCACTGCAATCAAAACAATCTGGATTGATCTAAACATGTCAGCGTTACGTCAACTAATGATACTCTATACTCTATTCCATTATCAAATAATAAACAATTAGTCACAAATAACATAGTGCGACTAGTTGTAGAAGCTGCAATTGTCATTCGCCTTAGTCCCAGCTCAAAGCCTGTTTTCGCCATCGTGATGAAGAGTACAACAATATGCCCCAGTCAGTGGGCGCTATCGCCACTTGTTTGACTCGTAAAGTATCCTCTCTCGCCCTTCGACCGTTCTCTCCTTTGAAACATCAGTCGCCAAAAATGTGCTTCGTTCAAATACGTGTAGATTGCACAAAACATATACTGCGTGAACCCTTGCAGTGCAGTGTCAAATAAAAAACCAAGCAACTAACGCAATCCTGTTTTCAGTGACAACTTCGCCATGTTACAAATGGTACACACGTTCCAGGTCCCATCAGAATCAATCATTATCCATATGATTAGCCCCTTAGGGTCTCATTCCTTGAAGTTTTACCAGAGGCGAAGATGTATCAGATGTTGATCAAGATAAATCTCAGGGATGCTTTCTCCAGTGTGGAGGTATTGCTATGCAAATATTTTACTTTTATGATGAGTAACTCTACCGGAGAGAGGTTTTTTCCAAGTAGAAACTGATCAAGGATGAGCACCAATGCTCAACTAGCCGGGACACAGTGGATCATCTGAAATTGCTCAAATCTTGACAAGTTTTTGTCGGACTTCAGTGGAGCACAAAGGCGCAAGCACGTCCTTAGAAAATACAACACACACGTGCGTGCTTGTAATAATAATAATAATAATAATATTTATTGTTTCACAATTATCGATTAAACATAACACTAAGGTGTAAGCAAGCAATTGAATAAAACACAAACAATGTGTAGATCATGAATGTGTCAATGAATGAGGTCATGAATGTAATTTGGCTCAATTTGCCGTCCCTATGCGACAAACCAATGTGGTAGGCAGGCATGTCGTAAGACGTAACAACAGTCAACTGTCGACCATGACTACAGTGAATGTCCAACGTGATTACATTCCTTTCAGATACTCCTACTGACTGATGGTTTTAATTCTGCCATTCAAGTCATTGGTGTCGATTCACCCATACGCAGAACCAAAATTCAAGAATTGTGTGTTGACGCTTCATTGTCCGGCATAAATACAGGAGTCTCGTTCGCTTTTGTGTAATATATTCCGAAATGAAGACGTTCGGTCGTTTGGCATTTGTTTTCTTACTTTTTAGAAGTCGTCTTTTCATTTGTATTCCTTGAACTACACTATTATTTTTTGTGAGTGTTGTTTGTTTGTTTGTAGCGGATGTTCGGGGCCCAATACTGTGTATTATGTTATGATTGGCATTCGTTAGCTTCAGGGCCAAGTCGACAAACAAATCAGTGACGATCTTGTCAAGCTGTTCACCATATTTATTTTCCTCAATGCCTGTAATGCATACGGAAGACCGAATGCTATATTGCTCTAGATTGTCAACTGCCTGTTCAAGTTGGTTGATTAGTGCTTCCTTTTCTGTCAACGTGTACCCTTTTTTGCAATGTGCTGAGCTGCTCGAAGGTGCAATGGTAATGGAGAACGACAGAAAACGTATGCACGTAACCACACTCTTAGGATCTGCTGTTGTCCTTGCGCACCCAAACCTGATAGAGCAAATAACAGTTGGTGATGCTGTCACTTATTCGCACTAACACTGGACAACTTTGCCTCTTCTTATTCGTTGCCACTTCAGCCAAGTTGATTGGTCTGAAACCGGATACCCATGTGACCAATCGTTTAAGTCTGAGGCGTGCGAATACTATATGAAAACAACTACAATGACTCAGAACAAACTCAGTCTGTAGTCAGTATGATGAGGCGCAGTAATAATTCGTATTTATCTAATGAAAGAAGAACTATGTTCTGTTTTACTTAAACACATTTCAGTCAACATGCCCCCGGACCGAACATTACTTTTAATAATCAAACATGGTAGAAAAGGGGAGACGACACTGGAAAGCAGATAGGAAAAAGTCCAACAGACAAGCTGACGGGTTCCCCTGATAAGCTGACGGGCTCCCCTGACAAGCTGTCGGGCTCCCCTGACAAGCTGACAGGCTCCCCTGCGCTTTTGTATGAGACTGGGGCGACAGTTTTACTTCACATAGCGTTATATTACACGACACGACATTGATCAACAGCGCAAGCCGCTGTGGATATAAATGAGAATGATAGCATGTACATAGGGATACAACAGCAATTTTAATCTTGAATCACAATGTTTTCCAATATATAGCAAGCTCGTCACTCAAGACAAAGGACCATAAGGCAAGGGCACACAAAACATTTGTATATAGAGAGTCCAGCATTTTTCATTAACAAGTAACCCGCCTTCTTGAGATATGGTGTCAACCTTGTTGTTAAACATATTCACGCTACTAACAGTTACCCAATATGTAGATAATTTGTTCCATTCATTTATGTTGCATTGTGAAAATTAGTATTTCATGATATCCAATCTACAATGATCCTTTACTAATATTATTTCGTGTCCTCGAGTTCTACTATTTTTCTTGAGTAAAAAAAAATTATATAAACATTTTCATACCGCTTTAATATCTTAAAGACATCTATCTGAACTCATGTTAACCTCCTTGTCTATACGTTTGTTAAACCACATTCTCTTAGGCGTTCCTCATAATTAAGGTATCTCAGAATCAACACTGATCTTAACTTTTAATATCAGCACTTACTCTATCTAATACATTATTTCCCCTGGTTGGTTCTAGCACGCGTTGAGTAAAGGAAGTTATCCTGAATTAAAAATAGAAACTTTTGGTCCTCACTTCGTGTACTCTCTAGAAATTGTCATTGTATGTGTCCATGGTTAAATATGCCATTATGATGCATTCCACTTTACTCACTTCTTTTAATGATGTGTTATCTTCTTCGTTTATGCATGGACTTCGGTAAGCTAATCCAATAGTTAATACTGAATTTCTTGTAACTATATTGCACCAAACAGGGTCAATAACTTCTACCATAATGAATGTTTAATTCGTTTTAACAGTAGTCTACATTAATATCATTGTAACAGTTTTTACCAGGATTGGTATAATTATCACCTTCATGTGAATATTCTGAATGGGCAAAACTGTTTAAGTCAAATTGTGTTGTTTTATGCAATTTATGCAATGACTTATTGTTTTGAAGTTTACAAGCATAGCAGCATTAAATCATGTTAACACGGGTATCAATATCTCCCCAAGCAATAACCGTTCCATATGAAACAGTGCCTCAGCATTAACCATCCGTTAACATTACACAAATAAATTATCTGTATGTCTCTCTGTCTGTCTGTGTGTCTGTCTCTATATATCTCTCTATCTTTCTCCCTCCCTCTCTCTCTCTCTCTCTCTCTCTCTGTCTCTGTCTCTGTCTCTCTCTCTCTCTCTCTCTCTCTCTCTCTCTCTCTCTCTCTCTCTCTCTATATATATATATATATATATATATATATATATATATATATATATATATATATATATATATATATACATACATACATACATACATACATACATACATACATACATACATACATACATACATACATACATACATACATACATACATATATTTTTAAATAGCCCATTATGATAAATTCCTCTTTACTCACTTCATTTATTGCGGTTTTTTATTGTTGTGTTATCCTTTTCGTTTATGCTGGGACTTCGGTAAACTAATCAAATAGTTAATATTGAATTTATTGTAACTCTATTGCACCAAACAGTTTCATCGCAGTCTGCTTCCCTTTCTCATTTTATTTCGTAAGTCTGAATAGATTATTTAATGTATGAAATAACTCCTCCTCCCCTTCTTCCTATTCGATCTCCCCTAAACATTGCCTATCCTGTCAGTCCTAATTATGCATCTACAATGTCTCTGTTAACCCATGATTCTGCTATATAAATTATGTGAGGGTCAATATCTTAGACCGCAATGTTTAATTTGTTTTTATTATTTGCTATGCTCCTTGCCTTTTAACACACACATTTTTAACCAGCTTCATAAATGATTTTCGGACATTTTGTTACTGGTTTGTGTGCACTAGTGGCCTCTTGTCCTGTTTGAGGCACATCTAAGTAACCACCCTGTGCTTCTAATTTAATGAGAGGGTCAGTTAGCACGTCGACACTGCCAAAGACACACTAACTATCGGCGTAACGTTGAAGCAGCGGCAACACATATTGGCTGTGCAACGGCATAATATATTGGCTGTCCAACGGCACAATATATTGGCTGTGCAACGACACTACATATTGGCTGTGCAACGGCACAATATATTGGCTGTCCAACGGCACAATATATTGGCTGTGCAACGACACTACATATTGGCTGTGCAACGGCACAATATATTGGCTGTCCAACGGCACAATATATTGGCTGTGCAACGACACTACATATTGGCTGTGCAACGGCACAATATATTGGCTGTCCAACGGCACAATATATTGGCTGTGCAACGACACTACATATTGGCTGTGCAACGGCACAATATATTGGCTGTGCAACGGCCCAATATATTGGCTGTGCAACGACACTACATATTGGCTGTGCAACGGCACAATGTATTGGCTGTGCAACGACACTACATATTGGCTGTGCAACGGCACAATATATTGGCTGTGCAACGGCACAATATATTGGCGGTACAACGACACCACATATTGGTGTTGCAACGCCAATGCGTTTGTCAGTATATTCAATGTGTGAATATTCTGAATGGGCAAAACTGTTGAAATAAAATTGTCTAATTTTATTTTAAACTTCTTGCATTGAGGTGAATCATAAACAATGATGATCTAATGTTTTTTTTATTTGAAAGCAAATTGCGGTTCTCTCTAGTAAAAGTAGTCTACACTAACATTAGTGTAACAGTAACATTACTGCACACGATAGTTAACAGGTAACCAGTGCAGGTTTTTCAACACTGGTATGATGTGGATGTAGCGTGATGTTCTGGTTACAATCCGTGCCGCGGTGTTCTGTACACGTTGTAACTTGTTAATTGATGTCTGGTGCAGTCCACTGAGCAGAGCATTACAATAGTCTAGACGTGATGCTACAAGCCCGTTGACTAATGATTTAGTGGCATCGTTTGTGAGATAACGCCTAATGTGCCCAATGTTGCGGAGATGATAGTATCCAGACCTACAGACACTGTTCAAATGTTGCTCCATGTTTATGGCAGACTCGAAGATAACACCCATGCTTTTTCACACAGTGCACTGATGTAATGTCAGTGTCGCCAACATGCACAGTAACATTTTCCATCTGCATGGCATTATGCTTGGATGTGAACAACACAACCTCAGTCTTTTCACTGTTCAGTTTTATCATGTTTACGCGCATCCATCTTTCAATGTCCGTGAGGCACCTGTCAGTTAGTTCCAGGGAATCTGTTTGGGCTGCACCGTCCTTCGGCATGAACGAGATGTACAACTGGATGTCATCCGCATAGAAGTGATAACATAGAAGTGATAACACAGTCCATGCCGATAAATGCAAATTTTACGATAGTAAGAATAATCTACACTAACATTACTGTATTCGTTTTTACCAGGATTGTTATAATTATCATATTCACTGTGTGAATATTCTGAATGGACAAAACTGCTGAAGTCGAACTGTGTTTTGTGTTCATGTAACTTATACAATGACTTATTCTTTTGAACTGTACAAGCAACATTAAATTACGTTAGCATGTGTATTAAAAAAACAATGTTGGTACACTCGACTGCCAACATCGCCCCATATTATAACCCCATCGCCACGACACCCAACAGAGTGACTGAACTGACGTAGTGACAACGTCAAACATAAAACAACAGTGAAGGTCATCTTCTAGAGAATGGCTATGCACATATTTGATATGTCACGGTTTAAAATCGTCCCATTTGGGGATTTCCCCATTTTGTTATGGTAAAAATAATTCCATAATATGTCAGTTGAATAATCGTACGTTGAGTTTATCAATTTCGTTAGTTACTGCTGCTTTTTCAGCACAATGTCCGTTCGGCCCAAGTCTTCTGGAATGTCGGTAGGTTTCCCTACACACAGTCGTGACGCATTAGCTAACAGTTATCGAGACAGCGCGTCTTAAACACACCCAATGAATGAGGCAGGCCATGGCGGTTCAACACATAGAAGGTTGCGCAGCTTCGTGGCTGGCGGTAGCCGACCAATGCTACAAGATGACCTCTCGCAGGTCGAGATCCGTGACCCGGGGCGGCAACACGTGATGCCATCGTTCAAAGTTAGCCGGATCTGCTACTTCCCACGCTCTACCCGGGGCAAGAGTACAAGCTGGGGTGTTTTTTCCAAGGCGCAGTGCCAGGATTGTAAATCGAGGGTACGGAATATCTTGATGGAGGAGAAAAACGTGGAGACGATAGTGGAACGTCTGTAACCGGGGAAACTGGCAGGCATTCCCGCATAGAGGGGAAAAGTCCACCAGGCAAGCTGACGGGCTCCACAGCTGTCTTTTGTCTGATACTAGGGCGATAATCTTACTTCACATAGCATTATAACACACGACACGACATCGATCAACAATGCAAGCCGATATAATATTATGTATAAAGGATAATGTTAGCATGTACATAGAGGGAAAATAGCAATTTTAATATTGAATCACAGTTTTTAACAGGATTTAAAAAAATTTAACAATATTGCCATTCAAGGCAAATGTCCAGATGGCAGAAACCATGCATATCGAGGGTCCAACATTTTTCATCTATGCGTAACCCGCCCTCCTGAGATATGTGTCAACCTTGTTTTTAAATATATTCACGCTGCTAGCAGTTACACAGTCCTACCATCTTTTTTGAGTGAAAACAAATCACCTCTTAACCTCCTTGTCTATACGATTGTTAAAACACATTCTTTTAGGCGTTCTTCATACATAAGGTCTCTCAATTCTGGAATAATTTTAGTTACTCTCCTCTATATCCTTCTTACGATATGGTATCTAAGCTTGTACACAGTATTCTAAATGAGGCCTAACTATTGCTTTATACAGTTGTATAATTAGCTTTTTGTCCTTATAAGTTATGCTTCGCCTAATCAACATAATGATTTGATTAACCTTTGTAGCTTCAATACCACACTGCTCTGAACCTTTCATACCAGCACTTACTATATATAATACATTATCTCCCCTGGATGGTTCTAGCACGCGTTAAGTAAAGGAAGCTATCCTGAATAAAAAAAAAAATTTAAATGTTGGTCCTCACTTCCTGTACTCTCTAGAGATTTCCATTGTATGTGTTGGTGATTAAAATATCCCATTATGATGTATTCCCTTTACTCACTTCCTTTATTGCGATTCGTGTTTTTGTGTTATCTTCTTCGTTTACGCTTGGTCTTCGGTGAGCTAATCCAATAGTTACTATTGAATTTCTTGTAACTATATTGCACCAAACAGGGTCGATATATTATACCATAATGTTTAATTCGTTTTAACAGTAGTCTACATTAATATTATTATAACCGTTTTTACAAGGATTGGTATAATTATCACATTCACTGTGTGAATATTTGGAATGGGCAAAACTTTTGAAGTCAAATTGTGTTTTCTCTCTCTATCTCTCTCTCTTCTCTTTCTCTCTCTCTCTCCCTCTCTCTCTTTCTCTCCCTCTCTATCTCTCTGTCTATATATATATATATATATATATATATATAGAAAGAGAGAGATAGAGAACACAATTTGACTTCAACAGTTTTGCCCATTCCGAATATATATATATATATATATATATATATATATATATATATATATATATATATATATATATACTTCGCTCTCACTCATTCTCTCTCTATGTTCTCCCCGACAGGTCTCTATGAATGGTCAACCTGTGTTCACCCGACAGGTCTATCGACGAGTGAAGGAGACACAGCAAAGGAGACACAGCAAGGGGAGACACAGCAAGGGAGACACAGCAAGGGAGACACAGCGAGGGAGACACAGCGAGGGAGACACAGTAATTGATACACAGCAAGGGAGACACAGCAAGGAAGACACAGCGAGGGAGACACAGCAAGGGAGACACATCAAGGGAGACACAGTAAGGGAGACACAGCAAGGGAGACACAGCAAGGGAGACACAGCGAGGGAGACACAGCAAGGGAGACACAACAAGGGAGACACAGCAAGGGAGACACAGCAAGGGAGACACAGCAAGGGAGACACAGCGAGGGAGACACATCAAGGGAAACACAGTAATGGAGACACAGCAAGAGAGACACAGCAAGGGAGACACAGCAAGGGAGACACAGCAAGGGAGACACAGCAAGGGAGACACAACAAGGGAGACACAGCAAGGGAGACACAGCAAGGGAGACACAGCAAGGGAGACACAGCAAGGGAGCCACAGCAAGGGAGACACAGCAAGAGAGACACAACAAGAGAGACACAGCAAGGGAGACAGAGCAAGGGAGACACAGCAAGGGAGACACAGCAAGGGAGCCACAGCAAGGGAGACACAACAAGGGAGACACAGCAAGGGAGACACAGCAAGGGAGATACAGCAAGGGAGACACAGCAAGAGAGACACAACAAGAGAGACACAGCAAGGGAGACAGTGCAAGGGAGACACAGCAAGGGAGACACAGCAAGGGAGACACAGCAAGGGAGCCACTGCAACGTCTGGGTTATGGCAATACACATAATTCCGTCTGTCGCCATGGTATCCGCCCTGCTTGTTCCCTAGTGACATTTAAACAAGTCCTACAGCGAGGACCCGGGGGGGGGGCGCCTTATACAAGTACATGTTTAAAAACTAGAGCATTAAATATTAATTGTCACCGTATATGCGAAGCTTGAAGATAAATATAAAGTATTACATTCTAGTCCACAGGATAACTCAAACCCTTATCAAACCCTTAGATTCTCTCTCCGTGAATTTTTACCAGAGGCGACGATGTATCAAATGTTGATCAGGAGAAATATCCGGGATGCTTTCTCCAATGTGGAGGTATTGCTATGCAAATATCTTACTTTGATGATTAGTAACTGTACGTACTGGCGAGCGAAGATCAAGGACGAGCACCAATGCACAATGAACCCGAGCAGACTGGCTCACCTGACAATGTTAATATATTTGACAATATTTTGTTCGGACTTCAGTGGTGACAAAAAGCCCACAGATTTCGTTAGTCTTTGAGAACGTTCACCAGAAGAATCATATATGATAATTCGCATATGTAGAACCGTTGGTAACTACTACCGTGGAAAGCATGTAGATGTAACTATTTGTTTGTTCAGGAGAACCTGTACGGTCTCTGTTTTTGGTAAAATGGGAGTATAAATACCCCGGAGGATGGATTGGAAGGGCCGGCACAAGCTACTTTTTAGGCATCCAAGTGATCAGTAAGGATGGTTCTGGCGGGCCATACCTGCATTAGGCATTAGGTTTCAACATTACCGTTCTTTAGATTTAACCATGTTTCGTTTTAATCTTCTAGACATTAAGTGTCTAAATGATGCTTACATTCACTACTTTTCTTTACGATTTACAGTGATATCAATATTCACTGTTTCTGTTCATTGTCACCGTGAGTGATTATATTTCTACTATGTACGTAGCTGTCCGATGTACAAGATTAAAATAGCTTTCTAGCCTGGGGAACAATGCGTTAACTACACTTCTGTTGTACTCTGCGTACTCATTGGTCGAATGAGAAAACATTCAGTTATAAATCTCGACCTGGCGAGCGCAAAGAAGACGGACAATTAAAACATCTACATCTGTGATAAATACCACCCGGACGATTGCATGCGACCCCGAAGAAGATAAGAAGAGGAGGCATATTCTTTACACTTGTTCGGCGAACACTGTCGAGCGCACCTTAAAACGTTCATTGGCGAGACGTACCAGCGATTATTTTCGACGTATTCTGACGACCACATCTTACAACGTACATTGGCTAGCCGCGCCAGCCATTTTTCTTAAACGTACACCAACGAGCGTGCCTTACAACATACATTGGCGAGGCGCACCAGAGCCTATTCAATGCGATGTTTTACTGCCCTACTGACGATATGCGCAGGTAAACATTCTTCCATTTGACGTGCTTACGAATTGTGAAATTCTCACGTACAGTAACTTTGAAATCTAACAATTTACAGTGATTGTTGTGTGATTGCTAACTTTCGAACATTTTAAAAAGATGTACACCTGTAACGACAAGTCAATCGGACGGCCGCGTGAAATGGCTCAGACACCAGCCTGCCACCCGACACGCATGCGAAGACAGGCAGCAATCTGGACAGCGGACCACGCGCCCCGGAGATCAGCAACAGAGGACGATGACTACCGTCGAGGGCCCTTATCAAGGACAGCGGATACGTCGATCACCGAACGCCACGGCGATGCGCAAACGGGGGACGAGAAGAAACTAGAGGCCTTGACGAAAAAAACATTTGTGTGTAGGCGTATGTTTTGTGGATAAACCTGCATGGGATCGTGTATGGTATGTTGCCTATTTATGTCGATGTGTTGACTGATCTGTTTCGCTTTGATGTTGTACTTAAAAAATGCGTTTAACAACAATGAAAATTGAGCATAATTTATATAAATTATAAATTATTTTAACGGGATGTCTTACAATATATTTTAAATTGTTTGGCTGCACAATTTACCCAGTATACATGGTATTGGGTTCAACATTGAAGATATTATTATTTAGGGGAGTTTAAAAAGCACGTTGTTGTACGTTTGTGGGTGGAGAAATATAGTTCAAAGGTTACCTGAAAATAAATCATTATATATTTACATGAGGACACGTTATAACCACTTCACGATTTACTGAAGTAAAGAATGGGAACTTGATTTTAATTGAAAGAACAGAGCGCCAACCTAATAAGTATGGTTGTTGAGTTGTATTGTTGAGAGAACAACACAAGTTTTCATTCAGAAATGTGAATGAAGACAGGGTTAAAGTGCAAAGGGGCAACTAAACCAAACATACCAACGTACGTTATTATTAATGCGTCATATTATGGCCTTTTTATGTCGTCGTTTGGATTTGGTGTGATCGAATAGAAATCAACAGTTGCTATGCAAATTGGGTTGATTTACAAATTGAGAATATGTAAGGATATGATAAATGCAGGACGCTGGTTTTCAAATCAACGGACAGTTTGGCAGTTTAGACGTAGGAACGCCATATTTATGGGGAGCAAACTTTATCCGCGAATGGATTACTGGAGTAATCCGAGTCAGAGGAACCCAACGATAGATCAAACTTAATGCAGCGTGCCACCGGCATAGACATTTTGGTACTATAGGGTTAAGATTCCTAAACTTGTTTGTTTGGTCTGTACGACCTTTCGCTCAAAGGGGTGATTAATGCGTTTTAGCAAAGGGCAATTAAGGGACATCTGTTTTAATGAATTAAGGGGTAATTCCACGAGAATGGTGACTTAACATCTGTTAAATGAATTTCAATGAGGGTGATGACTTAAAGAACGTTTGGTTGTGGGAAATTAAGGTTCTCCCAACTAAGAAACATGTCGCAAAAATAATTATTTAGGCTAGCGGCATGAAGCGATTAACTATGTAAGAGCTTAGCAAAACAGCCACAACATTGAACTAATCCCCAAGCGTTTATGTTTCCAAAGTTACATGTGTTTCGCCTATTATGGACAACAAAACAGCTAATAATTCCGGTTTAAATAAACGTTAAGAATATTACGCTGAATTATCCTGAATCCGTCGGCAACATAGTATTTTCGGGTAGACGTCGAGACTTGTAACCCCCACCCTCGAACAAATTTGGGACTCTGCAACACACACATCAGCATCAGGTTCCTAGCACTACTCACAGACGACTTTTTGCCCAAACTGCCAGCAACGACAGACCGATAAACTTTGACACTGGCCCTGTTCAAATTCGAGACGGTCCCTCTATACGGCCTGGTAAGGTCACACGTAAACGAGCACGTGGCGTATCAGTACCATCCAGCGACAGATATGACCCGCCCCGCGATGACAGACAGCCGAACCCCAGGCTTACCCGACCCCCGACGGATAGATCGCTCCGCCCTAACACACGATCTGTAACTGATCGCGAAGCAGCGCACATATTCGACAGTGACAGTGGTTCATTAATGAAGACGAAGTATTTCAGAAAGCGACGGAACATAGCGCCGACTGAAACAGGAATAAAGCGGCAGAAATGCGCAGCTATAGCACTCGGTGTGCATCTCACACACACTGATGACAACTGCAAAGTCGACTGAATACTCTCTTAGGGACGTACGTTTTTTTAATAAACCGTATTATCTGCTTAACAGATTCCTTGTAACAGGTGGTGATTGTATCACATGGCGACATGGGTAGTTATATTTACGAAACCAACGCCGACCGAAATACCGGGATTACGCTTTAAAATACAACGTTTCAATTTGGCGATTGACAACTTGATTCCACGACGTACCAAACACGAAAACTGACGCTAAGACCATATGTATCGATGTTATTAAAAAGACAACGTCCACACCGATACAGTGCACGGTATAACGGGGATCACTCGGCATATTCGATCAATTGTGGATATATTGTCAAAAATATTCTTTGGAACAGCGACCGACATCGACATTCGTAAATGCCAACGTTAGTGCGACTCTATAGCCCACAAACCTAGCGTATTGTACCTTCCGTAAACCAAATGCTTTCAGTAATTAGCTAAAACCCATGATCAGCTAGTGAAGTTTCGTGAAAAATAGTATTGGTTTACAAGTGAAGCACAAACGGCATAATTAGAATTATGTTTTCTAACAAAGTATTTGCTGAAACAGACATCATTTAATGCGTTTTTTTACTTTCGCTAGTATCCAATGCTACTTTTCTAATGTGATAAACGTACCCGGGACATGTATCCTGTACTGTAGCTATTGCTATAGTGCGTTTGTTCGTGATTGTTGTAATGCTTTATAAGAGTTATGTGTCGACACCGAAATTGTGTCACAGACCGACAGAGAGTCCATGTCGTAACGTGAAAGATCACGTCGAAACAGCTGTTACAAATGTTCGACATACATATTGTAGCACATGACTTTGTGTGGATTGTTGATGTATTCTTGCTTTTATCCTAGCTTTGTGAAGCATCGTTTTATGATTGTAGTTGTAGCTTTTAGATACAACTGTGTATTATTGGTACGCACTGGATTATACGACAAAGGACATTGATTTGCTTAATCAGTGTTTGTGTCACTGTTGGATTGTGTAGAACGTATATTCTACATCATCATTTGTATTTGTTAAGTGCCTATGTATTTTTGGTACATTGTAACATGCATGTGATTATCGATGTTTTATTATAGTATTTTGTATGATGCATGTATATACCGACGTTTGTTTTACGGTACCTTGTAAAATGCATGTGACTACCGATGCTGTATTCTTGGTACATTGTATGGTACATGTAAGTGAATCACGTAGTAACATGTAAGTGAATCACTTAGAATAGGCGAAATGGGAGAGCTGTTCAAATACATAGGACGACTCGCCCGTCCGTATATATATATATATATATATATATATATATATATATATATATATATATATATATGTATATATATATATATATATATACATATATACATATACATATATACGTATACATATATATGTAAACATATATATATATATATATATATATATATATATATATATATATATATATATATATATATATATATATATATATATATATATATATATGTGTGTGTGTGTGTGTATATATATACGGACGGGCGAGGCGTCCTATGTCACAGCCCGTTTCAGGTTAAGAAACTTCATCTTTAGAAAATAGATGATCGCATATTTTATTTTCACCAACTTTCCAACACCAATAAGTCATGTCGCGAAAGGTTCAAAGTTCTACCTACATGTTACACATTTCTTTCTTATGTGGAGTGTTGAATGAAAGTTTCAGCGCACTATCGAGTGGCATCTTTTAATCATGTGAAGGTCTTTGTGACGTAGAGGACATTCACCATGAATCTCCTCCTGGATTAATAAGCAACACATGTCGAGTTTTCAACAAAAAAGGAGAAAACACGAGCTATATTATGTCTTAGATGAGTTATTTTAACCGGCATTACTCTCGAAGTATCTTGTTGATGATAGATACAACACTATTAAAACGTTGATTAACTTATATTGGTAAAAAAGTTTGCTTTATATATTTTTAATATTTGTATTATGCTCACAATTTTGTTAACGTGACGTTTTCACAATTTTACAAAATGTGGTCTATCAGGTGAAATGTTGAACCATTTATAATACGTATCTTCCTGCATACATTCCAGTTTGCTCAGTATGGTATATATCGTGCTGTTCACTTGGCGGGAGTAATTTTCATAAATTCAAATTAGTTGTGCATTTATTGATTTAACTATAAACATGTATATTTATGTATAGGACGTGAATTAATGTGTGATAATAAACTGATATACTCTCTGCTTTCAGTGAAACGCTGTAGTAAAATATGCTGGTACGAGTCGTGCACATCCCGGGTTACAAGAAACATTTACGATTACCGTCGTCGCCGTTGTGAAGTCTGCAGCTACTGCGAGTATGACCGACGTGGCTTCGCTAAATGCTACGAAGACTTCAAGCGCGGTTCAAAGTGTTATTAAGCAACCGGTATATCCTGCTTCGAGGTGTGGCTGCTTATTATCGAGAAGGTCATGTTGATAATATGGAAATAGGAAAACCTGTATTGATCAATAAATCTGTATTCTCGAATATTTCGTTGTATTTTGCATTATTATGCATCAAGTGTTTCATGAGGAAACTTTCGATATAAATCAAAGGTTACTACTTAAACTAAAATGACGTGGAGGATGATGTGACAAGAAAGGTTATAAAATGTGATAGATACAATGTCACTGTAATATAGCTAGTGTTAGTTTGTTATGCTATATATATAGACGTTTTCTAACCATAGACACCTCTGTTGCGTACAGACAAACTCTAATATCTCGACAGGTACTCCAAATTGTTGTATGCATCCAACAATTTGTTTGTTGGCTTAATTATTATCTTTACGATAACGTAGAAATCAATATAATTCCGCAACTTCCGATAGAGCCTTTTTGAAATTGTGACTCCCACCGTCGGGGGCCCCGTGGGGATGGTTACCCATCCGAATCGCATGCATGTCAGAAGTTTAGCATCTGACACACCGTATGGTGTGTCAGATAACTTCTACGGATCGATGAATTACTGCACGTAATGAACATACAACACAAGTACTGGAATCTGTGTTCATCTCTGCATTAGTCTCATGTCATAGTCAACGTTGCACATGAAGTCCGCAGTGGCAGCACCTTACATGTCATGGTGGCCAAACAGTATCGCCGCCTGGCGGCTAACTCATAACCGCATCCCCTAGTAGGGTGGTTTACACAGCTGTACAATTAGGGTTAGTGGTACACTACATCACGTATGCAATTAAAACCTCTAATTGCATACGTTTTGTAGTGTACATTATACTTATTGAGAGGCACAATTATGTAAGTGGATCCTTCCACATAATTCCCTTATAATATTTTTCAGAAGATTGGCTGTATTGGGCAATTCAAAAAGTAATTGATTTATAGAGTTAATAAACATAATATTGTATCATATAAATTATGACAATAATTACTGTTATGCTTCCGCAGACTATGCTCCCCCTCCTTCTGTATTTTGCTTTAAACGGTATACAGAAATTTACATTGAACTTGTGCCTAGCAAACAAAATGGGAGCGGACAGAATATATCCATTACATTCATGCTACAAATGTATCGTACAATGTTTGCCACGGCTTGTTGTCCTGTTCAATCCTATGGTGGTACATAGGAGCACTACTTCTTGTGTAAATATTCCTACACACATACATGTGGTGTACAAATTGTATTGCATTGTGTGTTAGCATTGCTGGATATCATCGTATAGCAACACAACATCACGGCAGTTGCAGATTATTTGCAGATTAACCTCGTCAGTGTACAGGTGTATACAAAGTCGTGCTTCCGGTCGAACAAAATATAACTATAATGAACAATGTTTCACATCAACAAATCATTCAACCATCATCGACTAGTCGTGACCAGTCGTGCAGGCAGTCGGAAACGCGTGCGAGGTCACCACACACATTAATTTCTCTTGCCCTGTCGCCAGTGTTCATCTGACCTCAGTGTTCATTGGGGCAGGCTCTCCATGTGCGTGTAACACTTTTGTGCGTAGTAATGGTAGGCATGTCACTGTCGGTGTGGCAGATGGTTGTCGAACCATCAGTGCTGATGTCACCTGCGGCTGGGACAAGCAGGCTGGCGACGTCGTCGAAGCCAGCGGCGGTCGCGAGCCTCAGTGGCGCGTTGCCAGCGGGTGGACGTCTGTCATCAGACCATCAGTTTAGCGATGCTCTCGCGGGTGGCCGTCTGTCATCAGACCAACAGTTCAGCGATGCTCTCGCGGGTGCTGCACAAATTCGACATAGAGTGCAGTGGACGCAAACATACACGTCGTCGCAACCACGCAACAGAGATACTAAAGAGCCGTAAAAGTATATTCTTATTAATAAAGCTGACAAAAAAGAACCTTAATCAAAGAGTGCATGTGCATTCTGGAGAAAAAAATATTTGCAATTTAGACAGTTAGCACTGAACGCTGAGATGACTGGTGGATGTAACTGCCGGTGTATCAGATAGTTACCACAAAACGGTGAGGTGCCTGGTGGGTGTAACTACCGGTGTATCAGACAGTTAACACAAAACGGTGAGGTGCCTGGAGGGTGTAACTGCCGGTGTATCAGATAGTTAACACAAAACGGTGAGGTGCCTGGTGGGTGTAACTACCGGTGTATTAGACAGTTAGCACGGAACGGTGAGGTGCCTAGTGGGTGTAACTGCCGGTGTATAAGATAGATAACACAAAACGGTGAGGTGCCTGATGGGTGTAACTACTGTGTTTAAGACAGTTAGCACAGAACGGTGAGGTGCCTAGTGGGTGTAACTGCCGGTTTATCAGACAGTTAACACAAAACGGTGAGGTGCCTGGTGGGTGTAACTACCGGTGTATCAGACAGTTAACACAACACGGTGAGGTGCCTGGTGGGTATAACTGCCGGTGTATCAGATAGTTAACACAAAACGGTGAGGTGCCTGGTGGGTGTAACTACCGGTGTATTAGACAGTTAGCACGGAACGGTGAGGTGCCTAGTGGGTGCAACTGCCGGTGTATCAGATAGTTTACACAAAACGGTGAGGTGACTGGTGGGTGTAACTGCCGGTATATTACACAGTTAGCACAGAACGGCGAGGTGCCTAGTTGGTATATCAGACATTTAACACAAAACGTTGAGGTGCCTAATGGGTGTAACTACTGGTGTATTAGACACTTAGTACAGAACGGTGAGATGCCTGGTGGGTGTAATTGCCGGTGTATCAGACAGTTAACACAAAACGGTGAGGTGTCTGGTGGGTGTAACTACCGGTGTATTTGACAGTTAGCACAGAAAGATGAGATGCCTAGTGGGTGTAACTGCCGGTGTATCAGACAGTTAACACAAAACGGTTAGGTGCCTGGTGGGTGTAACTGCCGGTTTATCAGACAGTTAACACAGAACGGTGAGGTGCCTGGTGGGTGTAACTACCGATGCATTAACAGTTAGCACAAACCGGTGACGTGCCTGGTGGGTGTAACTGCCGGTGTATCAGACAGTTAACACAAAACGGTGAGGTGCCTGGTGGGTGTAACTGCCGGTGTATCAGACAGTTAACACAGAACGGTGAGGTGCCTGGTGGGTGTAACTGCCAAAAACAAACAATATACTTACAATTTAGACAGCACTAAACGACGAGGTACCTGTTGAATGCAACTGCCTGTGTACTAGACAGTTAGTACTAAACGGTGAGGTGCCTGGTGAGTATAATTGGCATCTGCATCGCCTTTTTTGGCGCGCAATGATGTTAGAGGTCTGAATATATTCCTGTGAACAACTAATCAGACATACCAGTTGCGCAGCCACGTGTGAAACATTTAGTATAGGCTGTGTCCATCGCATAGCCACGATTTGAATGGCCATGCATGCGGCAACTGCACAAAGCGCCATTTTGTGCACTCCTGGAAATAGTCACAAGACGACCATTTGGAACTGCCTTTCCATCTACGGGACTGTTTCTCTGTCTTGCAGACTTACCTAGCTCATCAGCCTTTGCAGTGATGGCCGCCTCTACATCTGAAGCTTTGTCACAACTAGGTATGGTCAATATGCCCCCACCTGCCGCCTCGCGACCACCCACTGCATCAGTGACACGTGTTGCCTGGCTCAGGGAGCTGAAGAGCTGTGACGGCAGAGCAGTCAGTCTGTCTACTCTGTCACCGCCTGGCTCAGGGAGCTGAATAGCTGTGTCGGCAGAGCAGTCAGTCTGGCTACTCTGGCACCGCCTGGCTCAGGGAGCTGAAGAGCTGTGTCGGCAGAGCAATCAGTCTGGCTACTCTGGCATCGCCTGGCTCAGGGAGCTGAAGAGCTGTGTCGGCAGAGCAATCAGTCTGTCTACTCTGGCACCGCCTGGCTCAGGGAGCTGAAGAGCTGTGTCGGCAGAGCAATCAGTCTGGTTACTCTGGCACCGCCTGGCTCAGGGAGCTGAAGAGCTGTGTCGGCAGAGCAATCAGTCTGGCTACTCTGGCACCGCCTGGCTCAGTGAGCTGAAGAGCTGTGTCGGCAGAGCAGTCAGTCTGGCTACTCTGGCACCGCTTGGCTCAGGGAGCTGAAGAGCTGTGTCGGCAGAGCAATCAGTCTGGCTACTCTGGCACCGCCTGGCTCAGGGAGCTGAAGAGCTGTGTCGGCAGAGCAATCAGTCTGGCTACTCTGGCACCGCCGGGCTCAGGGAGCTGAAGAGCTGTGTCGGCAGAGCAATCAGTCTGTCTACTCTGGCACCGCCTGGCTCAGGGAGCTGAAGAGCTGTGTCGGCAGAGCAATCAGTCTGGCTACTCTGGCACCGCCTGGCTCAGGGAGCTGAAGAGCTGTGTCGGCAGAGCAATCAGTCTGTCTACTCTGGCACCGCCTGTATCCAATTTGTTTCATGAAACATTGAGGCCGGCATCAAGCAGAATGTCAGTATTCGCAGTGTACCACTGGGTGGTTAAGCTAGGGTCTTGTTTATGGAGAAGCTATGCAACAGCAGGGGAGCACTGATATCTCCTTTAACCACCAAGCTGAAAGCGAGAGCGTGAAGCGCATGCGTTGCAAACTACTCACTACACTGCATCACTAGACACGTTGCACAGACCTTTGCATGTACATACTGTATGCACACCATACCACTTGGCTTGCTGGGACTAAGTCACTGTAGAGTGTTCCTTAGGGTTTCCTATCCCGTAGCCGTTATCGTTAATCTCCCCGTAGAGCTGCCCGTACCTAAAGTACGTTCTGTAACTTAATGATTAATCTCTGATTGGTTTGTATCCAGATGATCAAAAAAGTGAGGAAAAATAGATGTGGATCGATAGTGCCTAAACAATGAGCAACGCTTACACTTCGCTGGCTGACAATCCAACAATGAGTATTAGTCTCCGTCCTCACGAAACATATCATTATATTGCATTGCGCTCAATGAGAAACCACGCGACTGGGTGCTGCAAATTCAAAATTGTTTTCCGTGATATACAGCAAGTTATGATGCAGACATTTGATGAAACTAGCATGTGATGCAAAAGAAACATCTTTCTTAAGCCGATTACAAGGATGCTTAGCAAGAACAGACAATGTGTTGTACTATTTCTCCCATCTGTGTATGCGAACGGTCTACGAGGCCGTTTCTCCGTGGATAGTTAGTGTCAGGGTCAAAACCAGAACTGATTTGCGAAATATCTTCCAAGTATATGCACCAGATTAATCTTACCCTGATGACCAGTACCAAGACTTCCTGGACCTGTTGCAATTAAAGGACTACAGGTTCAGGGAGATTTCAACGCAAACGTGGGTGATGACCAACATTCTTCCTGGGCTGAAGTTGTTGGAAAGTTTGGACTGGACCGTGCGAATGACAGATGACAACAAATGTTGTTCGTCATGGCCAACACAGTGTTTCAACATGCCAACACTAGGAGAGCGACGTGGATCTGAACAGATGGAAGAACCATGAATCACATTGATTATATTCTTGTACAGAGACAACTCAATGGTCAGCTGAAACACTGTAGGTTATACAGATCATTTCCTCGTCATACCAAATATAGAGGTCAAACCATGTGTTTCAAGATCACACTGGGAAGTAATCATGATGTGCGGTGTGGATAAGCTTTGTGATAAGAGACAAGGCAACAGTTCCAGGTGAAGATTGGTGCAGCCTTTGAAAATAAGTTGGAACTTGGTGATAGATAATTGGAGGAACTCTGGCTAGACTTCAAAGATACAACAAACGAAATCACTGAGAAGGTAGTTGGCTTCAGGCGTAGAAAGCAGGTAGTCAATCTTCCATCAGTTCTAGCAAGAGAGTGTGGGGAAATGAGAAAAGCACGCACATAGTATTTGAAGAACACCTCAAATGCAGATAGGCGTGAAATGTTCAGATATTAGAACAGATTAGTGAAGAAAGCGATAAGAAACCACTACAGAAAACAATTTGACGAAAATATAGTTGGAGGAGCTATGGAGGAGGATTTCAAGAAAAAACAACTTGCATAACATGTTTTAAAATGCGCGAGAACTCATCAACAAGAAATGTAAAAACATGGCTGCAAAGGATGGTGACGGAAACCGAGAAACTGCTCTAAATGAGGTATTGAAATGGAAAACATACTTCGTGAAACATCTTAACACGAACTAGCCAACATCATAAGAAGCACTTGACGACATTCCAAGTAACTTCCTTTGAATAGTTCGACAACTATTCTCATTTGAGGACGTACGGAAGGCTATGAAACAACAAAGTCAAGGAAAGCGCTTGGTGCTGAAGCTTTGAAAGCATGCGGAGAGAAGATAGTTGAGATGCTCCTGAAAATATGCAATGCATCATGGCATCAGGAAAAGCTAAAGCAACATATTGGTGCAAACCTATGATCAACACAGTACACAAGAAAGGGTTAAGTTAACCACGTAAAACTACCTAGCAATTTTCCTGATATCCATCCCAGGTAAAATATTTTGCAAAATGATACTCATAAGGATAGATGACAACATTGACATACATCTATCAAAGCAGCAGTTTGAATTCAGGAAGAACAGGGGGCAGTAGATGTTATCTTCATAGCGCGACAGATCACGGAAAAGGCAAACGAGCTCTAGGTCCCGCTGTAGTTCAATGTTGTGTACTTCGAGGCTGCATTTGAGAGGGGCATTGTGGAAAATGTTGAGGTATATATTGGTGGATCCAAAGATTACATCACTGATTGAAGCTATGTATGATAATGTTGAATGTCCATTCGTCATCAATGGTCAACTGAGAGAATGGTTCAAAGTGGAAATAGGAGTGGAACAGGGCTGTCTATTATTATCTATGCTGTTAAGTTCGTTCCTAGAATTCGTCGTGGCAGACCCGAAAAGCTTATGGAAGGAGTTGAACCGATATACCAACCTCACCTTTGACATCAAATATGCAGATGATACAACAATATTATCTACCTTGTTTGAGAAGCTACAACTCTCAACTGAAGACATTCCAGCTGCCTGTAGGAAATGGGGTATAAAAATCAACTCCTCCAAATAGAAGGTCATCACTTCATCGGAGAAGTGTAATGTTCAGGAAGGCGACACATAGCCTTAGCACCGGTAGCCTTCGGTCAATTCAGAAAGGGCATATTTTCCTGACAGACTGAAAGCCAGATTATATGGAGCCCTTATACCGCCAAAGGCAATCTATGGTGCGGAGGTTTGAACGCTGCGATCACAGTAGACACAAACCCTTGAGGTTTTTGAGATGCATTGCCTGCGGGCTGTTAGATATGTTACCAGGGCGGGCAGACTACAAAACATCAAGATCAGAGAAGATACCTTTACCCCTGAATAGATCACATAATATTCAGGACACAGAAGACTCAGATGGTTTGTGCACATTTGTCGTATGCAAAGAGATAACATCGTTAGGCGAACATACAAACGAGACTACAACGGACAGCGGAAGAGGTGGAGTGACCAGATCAAGAATGGCACTGGGCTCCCGCTAATGACAGTTGAGCGGCATCCCATAAGCAGAACAGAATGGAGGGGTGGAACTTCCCGGAGGACGGAGGACTATGGCCTATGCTTTTAAGTCAATTAAGTCAAGCCACCACTGGATACGACAACCGCTACGTATACCCTTGGACAGAAACTAACACGGCGGACAAAATAAAACCGAATTGAGGGACTGACATTCTGCGATAAGGAAAAGTAAATATTTCAAACCCATTTCCATTTTCATGAATGGTACCTTGTCTAGCTGCTACCTAGATGCCTGTCCGACATATCGATGCAAGTTACATATATTTTGCCAAAATTACAGAGCATACGCTGCAAAAAAATAATTGTCTTTAACCAACGATTGTCCAGTTCTTTTAATTACTCTTACTCGTTGGGGACATTCCCAGCATAAAAGGATACTACCAGCACTAGCACAAGTACTTGTTTCCAGAATGGATGTCGTCGATATTAAAATGTGCAAGTCGCTTTGTTATGATTAGTGTATAACCAAATCGCAACATTGTGATGCATTTCCATATATAATTTTTCAAACGTATACATCATATACTATGAAATGTCAAAAAAAGCAGTTGCCTTCAACCAACAACAAAACCAACATTCGGCACAAAAAAGTTACTCATGCAGTGATGCAGTAATGGCAACGTCTAATGACACCTTGCCCTTGTATTACGTAACTTCGGACAATTGAAGAAAAGGCGCATCGCGTTGTCAACAATTGTACGTAATTGGTCTAATAGCACTGCGTGTAATAACTACAAAGGGTAATTCGATTTTTTTGTAGAAAGAGCAATAGAGGGTTGAATTTCGAAACAAACTGCGACGACCCGACCTTGTGGTCGTAGATGAACACCTGAAAGTTTGGGGCCCGAGATGCAAAGTATCTAGGAGGAGTAACACAACACACAAACATACATAATCACGGTCGATTATAATAAGATAGCGTGTTCTAAGCCGACGACTCTGACTGCGGAATACCACATCGTTTGGAATGCTGCTCAGATACAAATTATAAAGAAAATAAGCTAATGCTGTCTCGTGTAACTTGACGAATGAGGTTAATGAGGACGTCGCCATCGCCACTTATCCAATTTCTAATAAGGACACATGAGAATACGACGCCTATTGCCACATTGTTATTTCTTATTTTCGTCCGTCTTTCAGTCTGTAAAATAAACCCACATGTTCCCCCCCACTGGTTTTTCTAACATTGGTTTTGTTGCCTGCTTCAAAAGTCGCTCACGTCTTAAACAGTCTATGCCTAAACTCAATCAGTCGAGAAGAAAGAAGTGCTTCATTCACTCCCTGTGCGTTCAGTTGCACAAGGAAGAGAGAAATCGACAACATCCATCTTCAACCATTCTATCTAGGTTTTGTATCTTTATTTTCTGGGTTTATGTCTCTCTTGCTATGGTTCGTTGTGTTACGTTTCTTTTGGGCGTCCTCTTTTTTCTTTTTTTTCCCAGACGATTTCCAGTACCAGGCATTCTAAGGACACATCCATCTTCTTTTCAATAGTGTAGACTTAATTGGTTCTGCATTTGCTCTTTTAGGAACTTCCTCGTTGGAGATGAATTGGTTAATTTGTTATTCAGGAGGTTTGCGCAAACATCTGGTCTGGAAACTTGTTAGTTTATGTTCAATTGTTTTGGTTGTTTGTCGTGTTTCAAAGCAATAGATAGCACGAGAATAGCACTGCTTTTGAAATTGTTTATCTTTGTTGTTGTATTTATACACTTTGACCTCCTAATTTTGGTGTTTTTTTTAAAATGCCCAGGGGCCAATATTCCAACAAATGTATAATTGGTGTTGTAGCAGGTAAAAATAAATGTATTATTAAAAAAAGTAAGTTTTCTTTTCTTATTTTACAATCAATTAGTATATTTTTCGTAAGTATGTATTATGAATGACTTTTTATTGTTTAACAGTTACATCAAGTCGAACATGGTTTTTATCATGTGTCCAGCATCACCGATGACGATTTACAATACAACATACAATTTGTACATTTCATATGACAGGGACATAGGAACATATTCTTGAATCATCTAGTTTACATGTCAGTAAAAAAAAAATAAGGATAAATGTTGTCCTGAAGGTAATAAAACTATGAATTCAGAATCCAAGTAATATAAACATAACTTATGAAGGGTGACCAGTAAATGGTATTGTTCTTGAAATAACTGTATAGAAACATGTGTTGTCTTGTCTTGTAATGTAAAAGTAATGAGTACATTTCACAATGCATGGATACACCTTCCCCTAACTGCATGTCCAGCGTCACCATCGAGTTTGAAGGCCACATGTCACCAAATGTACCTTCCAATTTCACCGAAATTACATTCTAATGTTGCGCTAACATCCCCGTCTCGTTTTTACAACGTAAACTGAGAACTCTTACGCAACAGAAATAGGTCCTACAAAAGTGTTCTTTTTACCGATATATCTGACCACTGTACTTCCTGAGTCACTGTATTTTGCGCTCTGAGCGGAGTTTATTCAGTTCCCCCAGTAACGCTGGTCACTAAGTGTCGCTGGACATTCAGTGACGCTGGACACTCAGTTAGGTTGGACACTCAGTGACGCTGGACACTCAGTGAAGTTGGACACGCCCCAAATTCGTCCTCCTCCCAGACCAGAAAATATCTTGAATTTTGGTGCCGCCATCGAGGCAGTTGTTGGTGCCGCCATCGAGGCAGTTGTTGGTGCCGCCATCGAGGCAGTTGTTGGTGCAGCCATCGAGGAAGTTGTTGGTGCCGCCATCGAGGCAGTTGTTGGTGCCGCCATCGAGGCAGTTGTTGTTACCGCCATCGAGGCAGTTGTTGGTGCCGCCATCGAGGCAGTTGTTGGTGCCGACATCGAGGCAGTTGTTGGTGCCGACATCGAGGCAGTTGTTGGTGCCGCCATCGAGGCAGTTGTTGGTGCCGCCATCGAGGCAGTTGTTAGTGCCGCCATCGAGGCAGTTGTTGGTGCAGCCATCGAGGAAGTTGTTGGTGCCGCCATCGAGGCAGTTGTTGGTGCCGACATCGAGGCAGTTGTTGGTGCCGCCATCGAGGCAGTTGTAGCAGGGGATTTGCTTGTATATATGAGATACTTAGAAAAGGTGTAGCTTTCGTATTTTTTGGAAGGCCTTTCCGTCGGTGACGCCGGACACTCACATAAAGCGTTATTCCTTAGGTGTGAACGTACCATATTATCCTTGATTTTAGGTTTATTCCCACAATTTCTTTTCAGAATTCCTTCTTTTGCTCTGCACGGAGGGATCGTTTGTTTAAATACATATTAATATGACACTATCGCGCAATGGTCTTGTATATATAATGCCACTGAAACTACAATAGCCAGTTAACGTGTTTAATTTACATACCTTATTGAATTAATATATTAATTACAATACATACACATATAATTACATAGTTACTTATATATATATATATATATATATATATATATATATATATATATATATATATATAAAATATCGCTACACCGGGAGTATAAATTAAATAAAGATGAAATAACAATAAAACAGATTCACATTATTGGTCGAAAACGATTCACATATCGCTCGATAACGATTCTGAAGATGCCTACAGAGAACCCTCTGTGCAGCCCTTGTCTTCTAACTGTACTGTTACCCATACTATAACAAAACAAGAAACTTAGCAAGCACTGTATAAATTTGTAAACAGAGGAAGAATAATTTGTGTCCTTTAATACAACACAGCTGCTTTGTTTAGTGACATTGTGAGGCATAGTTGCCTCAACATTCCTATTAGACCGGTTTCTTTCTCTTTTATATACACACTCACATGATTTATTGACTAGCAACATAACATTTAAAAAATAATACTTACGCCAGTCGCTCTAGCAATGTTCAAACTGTACAAATATAATTTCAATAGTCGCCTGCTCTCGATGTTCAAACCGTACAAATGCAATTTCGGTAGTCGCCTTCTCGTGACATACCACTGGCCGACCCTGGCTAGATCAGTCCCCAGCGTATATATATATATATATATATATATATATATATATATATATATATATATATATATATATATATATATATATATATATATATATATATATATATATATATATATATATATATAGTCCACCAATCAGTGATACGCTTCAGTAAATATTACCGGCCTGTTACATAACATATTGCCCATTGCTAGGACTACTGCCTAGCCTGACTCAACACTAGCTATAGAAACATGTTACATAAGATAATGGCTATCACTACGACTGTAGTGTAAACATGAAATAAATGTATACTGTATATTATGCTGTACACCCCGATACATACCTCAACTGCGCTGTATACTCAGAAATAAAAAAATACAATAATATTTTTGTGTGGTTGTGATTCAAAAATTTGAAACTTAATATTA